>OZ059842.1:20974720-21648102 GCA_964057195.1 Orthosia cruda
GATCTAAGTCTTAATAAATTCAAATCATTCATTAAACGTAAGTTGTGCCAGAAAGCGTTTTATACAACAAAAGATTACATTGAGGACAAAAAGGCTTGGGATTGAGCTGTTCCAATTAATTTTGTTTTTTTATTATATTTTGCACTATGCATTTTGTTATTATATATTTTTTTTAGTTTTTTGGTTTTCTTGCAATGACAAGAATATTTACTTTTTAAAGTATTATATTATTTTATTTTAATTATTGTGAATGTGAAGACTATGTGGATAATTTATTTTTTGTTTAAATTTAAATTTATCTTAGTTTTTAATCATAGTCTGGCAGTTTGAGTAGTTTATGCGGCCTACCCGAATGTCCTTTCTTTGGTATTGTTCGTCGAATCGTTGAGCTCCTTAAATTCTGAGTTGAGCTGCTCGGTTATTGACAAATGCGTGCACTGACTGGACAGGTCCACTCAATCTGGCTGGTTCTTTCCTCAAAAGACCATTTCAGATATCAGTCTACATGGTCTTCACATGATCTAATCAAGGTTTTGTCTGGACTTTAAAAGAGACTGTGACCTCTGAGTTTGTTTCGGCCTTTCTTCTCAGAGTAGTCAGATAGGAAACGCCGACCTCATCTAGTTTTAAAAATATGTTCGACATGTAAAAGTGTTTGTACAAACCAACTTACAGAAATAAAATAATTTATCATTTAAATAAAATAACATCTAAAATCGGCATTTCAGTAACCATGCAAATAACAGGTATGCATGATATTGACACAATGAATATTAGAGACAGAAAAAGTGTGTCCAGTAAACCTAAATCTAGAACACTACAAAAACAAAACTAATTGAGCTGTATAGACATACATTGTTCGCACTCTTTATATAGGGAACGTCTGTATGAAGCGAAACTCATAGAGAAAACATCGATACGGTAATCTATCAAGTTGGACCTTTCATTATATAGCCTTGCCATACCTGTTAGGGGGCTATTAAAGGTAGTAAGTATTTAAGGTAGATGTAGGCAATTTAAAAATGCGTTGGTATCGCTTGCTACGTTAGCTAATCCTAAAGCTTAAATAGTTAATCGATTGCGCATCTATGGACCCATTTATAATTTTGTGCAGTAATAAGTAACTCAGAATTGATCCGTCTTTCTTTTAAGCTAATCATCTTATAGTGCCTTAAACTATTACCGTAATCGGGTATAGCTTTTTGGATCCCATTCTATACACATAGATACTTAACAAAACGGGCCTGAACTGATTCAACATTATTAATATAATTTGAGTAATAGGGAGACCAAATAGTGGAACAATACTCCAATTTGCTCCTTACCAGTGCGTTATAGAGTAGAATAATGCTACTATAATTACGGAAATGTTTTGACATGTGAATTATAAAGCCAAGCATTTTTTTGCCTTAGCAACTACAGTATCTACATGATCTCGGAAGGACAGGAATGTATCAAAAAGTACACCAAAATCACGGATGACTGATACTCTGCTTAGTATTGATCCATCTATATGATAATCAAATTTTCTTTTTCTAGAATCCTGATGAACGTTGGTCAGCAGTGGTGGCCTTATGGTAACGGCCCCAACTTATGTGTCGTAGGTTGTGGGTTCCAACCCAGGCAGGCGCTTTACTTTGTGAAGAAATTATTTGATCACCACTGCTCTAAAAACGGTAAAGGAAAACATCGTGAGGGAACCGGCATGTCTAAGAACCAAAAATTCGAAGACATGTGACTTCCACCAACCCGCAGTGGGCCCGCGTGGTGGATTAAGGCCCATTCCCTCTCAGAGAGGAGGCCTGTGTGCCAGCAGTGGGAACATTAATACGCTGGTGATGATGATGATGAATTTTGATTGAGGCTAGTCACAGGCTAGTATAAGATTATAATTATGTTATGCATTGGGTTGCGGACATGTCCTCTACCCTGGGATCTTCTCTGATGCTGCCCCACCTGGCACTTTTCGCATTTTCGTCGCCACCTATCAGGAACCTACCGTTGGCCACTTCCGCATTGATCCGGGTCATCTGATCCAAGTATGGCCCTATGGGTTGATCTGGCTCGAAGTAGTAGGAGACTACTGCGATTTCTGGGAAATCTTTTAGCTTTGGTTCGGATCCCCACCACAATGATGGTGTTTGTGGTGAGTTTTGGGTAGGGTATGACGTCCAAGTCATTATCAAAGACGGCTATCTCCGCTTTAACCCTCCCACTTCCATCGACCTCGCACTCCACGGTAGCTGTTCATACTTCGTGCTCCCCCGACATACGGCTCCTGGATCAGTGCCTACGAGATCTTTCGTTCACTGGCCTCTAGAAAGACTTCGGTGGTAGCCAGTTCCTTGCATTGAAGGTTTGCTTGGGCCACTCGGTATGGTCTTCCTGTTTGTTGGGCAGGAGTCCTCGGGGTGCCCTTAGCAATACGCTATGGATGAGCGGGCTATAGCGTCCCATCTTCTTCTAACTGTGCACTCTGAGCTGAAGGCGTGATGCTGCGTGCTGTCCATTTTGGCCCTTATGCAGTTGTCGGTGGCAGCCCTGCGCTCCAGTCCGCGCATTCCGTCCTCATGTGAGGTCCGCCACAGTGGCTGCACTTCGCCACGGTTTCCATGCAGGTGCGTCGGCTATGCCCATACCCGAGGCAGAGCGAGCATTGGACGAGCGGGGACTGGTCTTCGACCCTAGACCGCTGAAGGTCCATGTGCACCGATCCGACCTCGTTCCAAAATGTTTAGTGCATGTGGGTGGGATGTCCACCAAGTACCGATGGCGCATCGCCGTACGTCTTGTAGTCCGATAGTGAAACAGGCTTGGCGGAATTAGATTATGCAATTCCATCGCATACTCATATAAAATTATAATTGTGATCTATTGTAAAGAACTGTTATACGATCTTCCTCTTCCTGTGGGCTAAAAACCACCACGCATTCATGTGAGTTATGGTGAATAATAAAAAAAACAAGCATATTGTATCAATTATTATATTGTGTGTGATATATTTGATATGGTATTGACATTTTAATTATTTAATGTGTGTTTAATTTTAATTGACTTGTAGTTTGCATTTGACTCTTATGTATGTATAATTATGGATATTATGGTATTTCAGTTGACATTTAATTTGTATCATTTTGGCATTTAATTGTAATTTGATTAAATTTACGTTTTTAGCTTCTTATGGTTGGACATGTGAACAGTAATTTAATTGACATTTAATTCTTAGTTTATATAAGTTAATTGGAATAGACATTGTTATTTTTGTGGTTTTTATGGTTTAACATGTAAACGGTTTTTGATTTATACATAGTAATTTTTTATTTGTTACTGTTTCTGATTGCTTTGTATTTGATTATTGCTTCTGTTATGATTTGAAATGTTATTATTTTGTAGAATTAGAAGACAATGTAAATTGTTTGATGAATAAATAAATGAGTTAACCAGCCTATACAAACGTGAACGTTTCCCCTTTGAAAGGAATGTAATATATGTCCACATTAAACAGTCCCAAAAATATCAAAAAGCTGAAACCAAAATAAGTTTCAAGCAACTACTGGGCCCGCGTGGTGGATTACGGCCCATTCCCTCTCACAGAGCGGAGGCCTGTGGCCGAGCAGTGGAAACACTAAAAACCTGATGATGATAGACCTGCAGTAATATTCATAATCAACTGAGTACATAGTACAAGATATAAGTTAACTTACAAGAAAATAAACTTACTGAATAAAATGTAAGTTACTGCCACTACAATAAAAGTCTCCGTAAAAGAACTCTAGAACCGAAATCTTTTCGTATCGCAAAGAAAACAGTACGAAAATAACATGAACCAATGTCCCTTAAACACAACATTTTATTAACGCCTAAAAATACATTGACCCCGAGAAAGAGAAGAAATTAAAATATATCAACTTCCTACGCACCCTCAACGACACTAGAATTGAGGTCCCTAATGTGTTTCGTATAAAATTGTGCAAATAACATAAAATATTATTAGAACTCTTCTGTATTTTTCCGGTAAACACCCTCGAGGGACGGACCTCTTGCGCTGCCGTTGTCTTCTGGATAAGAAGGCGTAATTACTCAACCAACTTTATGGTAAAGTCTCATTACGCTTTTGTGTTAAAAGGTTTGGAAAAAGTACAAAAGATTTACAAGTATGAAGCTAATTTGCTGTTTTATTTACCTACTTGAAAAAGTGGTTCGTTTTTGTTGCCTCTGGAAGCTAGTATAATACTTGAGAATAATTTTGATGATATAAGAAAATAATCACAAGTATGTCTTGTATTTGATCTCCCTGTAGGTAGTTGTCAACATAATAATTTGGGTGGGGCTAGGTAGGTAGGAAAATTCACCCGGACATTTTAGAGAATTTATCCAGCCTCTTATTTTTGTCCGGATTTTTCGCTTGGACAAAATTTTGTTTTTTTTTTATACCACTACGCTATCCTTACATAAAATTTTCTTGTTTTATACTTTTGAGATTGTGTTTTTTTTTGTATTCGAGTTTTGGTTTGTAGTTTTTTTTTGTTAACTAATATTTATGTACGAACGTTTGCGAAAGGTTTTTTGTCAGGCCTTTTCAATTTTCGAAATAGTAACCCTAGGCGGGGCACATTGCTCGCAGAACTGATAGCCGATGAGGCCTTTCTGGTAACCGCGTACAGGAAGTTGCAGCTTTGATGACCTTCCACATGGTGAAATGATGACCTAGAGAGGGACGGCGAAATCCACTAGAAGTTAAAAGTGCAGAACTGGTCTGCTTGAGGGAGGCATATTAATAATTTACCTGTCTTTTAATTTTTCATATTCATCGACAAATCAAGAAGGTGACCAATACTTTCAAACATAAAATTTAAATATTAATATACTAGCTTTTATTTTAATATAATAAGAGAGGTAATCAGGTTAGTAGGTATATTCCACGTAAACAAATACGCCTTAATACAAAAGCTGCCTTAACTTCAAGATCCAAGGGTAAGCCAGTACATCTTTATCGACCGTCGTCAAGTTAATAATTGATAAGGACTACCACCATGCTCTAAAGCAGGGATGGCAAACCTTTATTGAAGAACGTAATTAAAAGCGCAATTTTTATTAAAACACTAATTGACATAAGGTGCTGTCAAAGTACATTGGGTTTGTTGTGAATTAAAATACAAAAAAAAGATTCTACAATCTATGATTGAACTCTTTATTAGCAACCCAAAATTTGTACAGCTTTCGTCATTTTTAACCCCCGACGGAAAAAGAGGGGAGTTATAAGTTTGAGGTGTGTTGCTGTGTATCTGTGTATATGTGTGTCTGTGTATCTGTGTGTCTGTATATCTGTGTGTCTGCATCATAGCGCCTGAACGGATGAAACGATTTTGATTATTTTTTTTTGTTTGAAAGGTGATTGTATCGAGAGTGTTCTTAGCTATGTTTGAATAAAATCGGTTCAGCCGTTCAAAAGTTATGCGCGTTTTACTGTTTAGATCGTGATGTTTTCGCAAGATAAATGTGTCGGGGGTTTTTTAAATTTTGAAATTTTACTTGTTAAAGTTTATATTTAAACAAAAGCAAACGTTTCTGTGATTTCTACTGTTGTGGTGTGATGGATGGATCCATAATGTCCAAACTGTCTGTCTGTTTGTTATCTTTTCATGTCTTAACGGCTGAACCGATTCTAGAGGAATGAAAAAAAAACATTAACTAAGCTTTTTTCGTATTCTTCTCA
Organism: Orthosia cruda; assembly: GCA_964057195.1. Taxonomy (NCBI): domain Eukaryota; kingdom Metazoa; phylum Arthropoda; class Insecta; order Lepidoptera; family Noctuidae; genus Orthosia; species Orthosia cruda. The sequence continues at coordinate 20,980,437 of OZ059842.1, forward strand.
GCAAATCCCTTCATTTGAAACCCATCTAATGGCAGTGCACAATAAATAACTATTCCCCCATATTGGATTTAGAATGACACCACTTAGCTAACAATGCAACTAAACGAGAAGATTTGACCCGTACACACTTACATACGTACATTGCTAGTTAAATAAAAGCTTGTAAAAATGGCCTGGAATAGATCATAGGATAGTTTTTATTCCTGTTGTATGTTCCGCTAGCTGCTGGCAGAGGTCGCTGGCAGAAGCTATTCTCCTATATTGGTATGCACGTACTATTCCTTATGGAAGAAAGTTTGTATTTTAAACTGTTACCATATTTCTCTATCATCTATGTCTACGAATATCTTTCTTGCAAATTTATCTTTTCTTGTATCCAAGCTGTCAATCAGAATGTCATGATGGTCTTTTGGCCGCGGGGGTACCTGGTGACCTGTAATACAGGTCCTTATTCAAACCTATCACAGGCACCAGTATCTCACAAAGTTATAGTATATTATAATATATATGATTTAAACTGCAAGGCATAGAATGTATGAAACTTTGTGAAGAGAAAATAAACGTTTGAAATTATTATTATATTATTATTTTGTCACGCACCCCCATGTGTCACGTGCGCCATCCCTGCTCCATAGTACACCACGTGTAGGGTTCCCACATTTCTTGCCTTTATTATATTCCCTAAGCCAATTGATTATTTAAGATGGCAACGAGTAATCGTAACGATTTCAGTAGGGTACAATTTAGGTGTGAATAATTTTGAATATTAAAGAGCGTCAATCTACCTAATGTTTTTCCTATCTTTGTTGGGGTCAGCTTCTAATCTTTCCTGATGTAGCTGAGTACCAGTGTTATACATGGAGCGACTGCCTGTCAGACCTCCACAACCCAGTAACTGGGTAATACGATTGTTTTCAGATAGACTGGCTTCTAACTATCCGTAACAACTGCCAAAGATTTGCATATTATAATAACAGCTTGAAGTGCTTTCGGAGGGACGGAGCAATCGTGGTATGCTAAAGTGGTCACCATCCATCCATGGATCGAGCATGGCAAGTGCCACTTAAGGCGTATTATATACCCCAAATTTAAGGCGGTACCCCGAGCAAAACGCCGCGCTAGCCGTTTTTCGTGCAGTTTTTAGGAGCTATCTACTCGTTATTTAAAATGAAATATCAACTAATAAAAATACATTAAATTTCTACATATTATTGATTCCAAAATTGTAGATTTTTTTTTTTTTTAAATGTAGTATATGTTTCACTAATCTCCTTCCAACAAAACCATAAAAATAAGAAATAATGATTGATAGCATGCATCTCCTCGTAAAGTGTTCATTAATATTTTTTTGTACTAACACTAATGTAGATAGACAATTTGATAACGAACATTTTGGTAGATTTATTTTTTTCAAAAGACCAATATTCGATTTTATAAAGATTTTATTCTAAAATCTGGGCGTATTCACTACTGTAATTCATGCGCCACCAGTGCCGCTAGGCCAATAGGAATGCTCATATTTCACGCTGATTTTTTGGTCAGGGTACGGCGCAGTACTGGCCGTGCGCCCAATTAGAACCAAAATATCATTATTGAAACTCCTTTTGGACAGTTTTGTTTGCAAAATGTTATTTGATTTACATATCTTATTTCAGTTATAAAGAAATTCTAGCTATAAATTTTTCTGTCTAAAATATTTTTAAACATCCAATTTGTTTTGGAGGAGTATCCAAAAGTAAAGTAAAATATCATGTTTATTAACTATTTCTTTATAGCAAGACAGACATATTCTCACATAAAATCCTTGTTTCCTAAATAATATACATGAAACAATAAAAAAAATCACACCTTTTAACCTAGCCGTTACTAAGGAGGATGCTTTAGAAGTAATTGTTTTACGACACTAAAGCGGTAAAAGGTCCTTAACCATGACCGACCCGTGCGGCTATTATCTATTATTTACCTACGAGCTCCGCCTACCGTTATGGAAGAGTGGGAAAACTAAAAGTGAAATGAAACATTAAGATTTCAAACGGCTTAAATAATTTCGATCTTTATTTACATATTGCGGTTGAGGTTTTGAGAAGTGTTTCTTAAATCCATAAATACATTATTGTAAGTCAACGGGTTGTGAACGATAAACCCCTTATTAATAACCGATTCTTTATGGAAAAATATTTATAATACCTAATAATAATATCACAGTATGTGTAAACAAAATTTGGGTGCTAAAGAAAATTTCTTAAATTTTCTCGAAGTTATTTAATAAGTTGGGTGATAATTACATCACTACATACAATCCGTTAAAACACGAAACGGTACCCATAAAACATGCAAAGGGTTCTTTACCTACCTATAAAGTCATAGCAGCAGGACTAATTTACATGCAAATTTGGAATATTGCTCATATACATAAGGTGCGTCTCAAGAGCAAGATGTGATGTTTCAATTAGTTATACATAGGTATGGAGTCAAAGGAAAAGCATATAGGATCGTCTTCAAGCTGTGTAACTTGGTTTGTAGATAGTCGCATAGGTGAAGACAAAATTGAGTCTGCTGGGGCATGCCCAAAACTGCACCGGTGTCTAGGAACTGAACTGGACATTCAGGGTAAACTTTGTACATAATATCATTACACCTAACTGTACAAAGACCGGAATACTGTGTGGTTTACAAAATGTATTTCTATCCGTAAGGTTCAATCGCTGTAGCCAAGAAGGTACTTGTAATTTTACCCGACTGCTGAAGGAAGGTAATGTGTTTACCAGTCTATGTATGTATGTTTGTTCCTATGTGGCGATATAGAGACCAATAAAGTTAATTAAAAAAATTAAAAAACTCGACTGCTTGAAAAGTGAACTAAAAAGACGTAAATAAGGAGAAAATCATGCTGTGCAGGTGGAGGTACATCTGGTTTTTGTCAGCCAGATCGCGAATATGTATCCTCCGACTGCACAGCATGATTTTCTCCTTATGTACGTCTTCTTAGTTCACTATTTAAGCAGTCGGGATTTTTGTTTTTTTTTAATTAACTTTGTTTTGTCTATTTGATGACCAAATGAGGCAAAGGAATTAAAAAAAAAACTATCTATACTAAAAGATAATGTTTCCTTTGAGTAAAACTTCCCATGAACCCCTGTTTCTACTGATCACCTTGTATATATTTTGTGGCTTTTCCCAGACTGATTACATCTCCGACTTTGTGCATACTAATGTTTATGTATCCTGCCATAAGATTGGTTATGTGTGATGTAAATTTATCTTGCACCTTATGTGTGACTTGGATTCGTGATTCGCCTAAGCTCGTTTTCGTTAAGGGATTTCGTTTGGCTAGATTATAAGAGGAAAGGAAGGAATAAGTAAATGTATATGTGAAAGTTGAAGACATGCTGCGCTGACCGCAAATACATTGGGGTAAGGTCAGATGTATGATGAACAGATTTTTTAGGTTTATCCATTTTTAACGAGTCAGGTTAATGAAGCCTGACTCGTTAAGAATGGATGGCTTTGTTTCTTTTATCTTAATCCCTTAAAATCTCTAATACTCAAATTAATCAACCTGGATTTTCTCTTTTTTCTGCCCGCAGCAATTTATCAATAAAGTACCTCGATTTATAATCGGAAAAGTTAACAAATCCGATTAACTTTGGGGCTTTAGGTAAAGCGGATTAGTCAATAGCAGATTGTAGGAGTGTATTTATATTTGAAAGCTTTGTTTAAGTTAGATATTTTCTTTACTGAAAGTACTGAGGTAAAATGGTGTTCTGTAGATACATGATTATGTTGTGTATTTATTATAATAATATGAAAAAACCTAGCTACTTTTTGCAGCATATTGCACATTGTGCAATATAATACGGTCTGGTTTTCCTTTATATAATTTTGTCTTTTGTCTTTTTTTATTTTTTTAATTTTCTCTTTATCTATTCACATTCACATATTTTATTATTATTATATAATTAAATAAAATAGATCAAAGTGATATGAAATTTATAATAAGTCAGAAAGGCAAACCAGCGTAACTGCACACACTGCGGATCAGGTACAATTTCTGTTTAAACAACAAGTCTGAAACAACGAATTGGTCTTGTTGCCGACAATAGGAATGTAATACCTCGATACTTTTGGATGTGAATAACAAAATAATAAAGGATGAGAGGCATACATGTAAATCGGACCTTATTAGAAATATCATAGACGGCTGCATGGATGATTTTAAAAAGAGGTATGTGAAAATTAAAAATCTGTGAAAAACATTTTTAGAAACAATCAATGGAAGGAGATAAATTTAATCATCTGGAACATGAAATACCGGAATTTACTTAAAAAAATATTTAAATTTAGCCCAAATAGCGTGTACAAATTTTAAGAACGTTAGATTGCCGGAATACGTTGTTTGAGGTTTTTAAAGCAAATTATATGTGAAGAATGGACCGATGACCTGGTGAAGTTTGCAGGGATCCGCTGGATGCGGGACGCACGGGACCGGTCAATGTGGCGACGCTTGGGGGAGGCCTATGTCCAGCAGTGGACGCTCTTGCGGCTGATATGATGATGATGATGATGATATGTGAGGAATATAAAAAAAGAATCACATTAAGAAGAATCGCCCTTCACTGTCCAGATAATAAAATAATAACGTTGTTACTGAGTGTATAAATATTTTAACTACATTAAGGTGATGTTGAGGAAAACTTGTAGTGTAGTTTTTTAGTTTGTTTCCGTTGTTTTTTTTTGTGCATATAAGTGATTGTAATTTAAGATTTTTTACTTATCTTTCTCCTGTTCACGATTTATTGTTAATACTTGTGCGAGTACCTGTCATTTGATTATTTCTTCAGATTGTTTTTTTCATTTAACTGTACTTCTGGTATATTGCGAAACTAGTATTTCGATAATCGGGTATTTTGAGTATCCGGTATATTGAGAATCTGGTATTCTGAGATCGAGCTAAAATAGGCATATTAAAAGAAATGAGGTCATATTAAGATAATACTTTTTATTGATTTAAACGGATCATTCTTTTTTTTGCCTCTCTTATCTTGCTTTAAAGTAATACTGTGACATACATTTATTGACAGGCAATATACAGCCAAACCCATTGTCCAGACGCAGGAAATTTTGCAAAAATGTTACTTATATAACGATTATATTCATGATAAGAATGCTTGGAAACATGCTGGTCCTGCTCTATAGGGCAATCTTTAGTGTTGACAAAATCAAACTGGTTAATTTGTATTCTTATATTTTATTCATAATTATAGAAACGCTTTATTTTTATTTAATTGCTTCTCTTTTTGTTTAAAAAATTGAGTCGCACACTGTTCCGTTGTTGTTGAATCAGGTAATTTACCTATGTTTGCAATATTTTTAAGTATGTGAGAACCATGTTCCTATTTATCAAGTGAAGGAATTTACCTTTTAGTGCTTGTAATACTTTATACCTATATGTAGTATAGTAGTTCTGGGTGCATCGTTCTGACGTCTATGAATTTTGTATTCAAATTTATTTTTTTAAAAGAAGAAGTATGGAGTTTCTTGTACGTTCTTCTCCATAACAAGCTACTTTTCCGAATGCATGGTAGAATAAATTTTTATTACTTGTAAATAATTGGTAACGTTCAAAAGTGTAGCTTAATGGCCCAGTTGAAATAATACATTTGACTTTGACCTTGACTAACGGGGGGGGGGGGGGCGATAGGAGAAAATTTAACATACAAATTATAACTGCACTCATTTATTTGCTTAGTTACTTCATCAAATATACCAATTCACCATCATTAATCCTGACAAAATTGTAGGTTTGATTCAAACTTGAAATGCTCTTTTATCTTAGAGAAATAGCTAGTCTTTAATCAATCCTATATCATTTTATAGTTTTATAAAGCCATCGCAGGATATTCTTGTTTGTACATTATTTAGACTATTTCTTGTAAGTGCTCGCTGTGCTCCATCGTATGTAACTCGATTATATACTATCATAAAATGTAGGCTCTATATTGGAAAATTGTGTCGGCAATAGCGCTTTTATTATTGACAGGTTGTTCAATACTTTTGAATTAGAATAAATAAAGAATGTAGATATTTTTAAGCACCAGTTTAACATTTTCATAACGTTATCTTAAATTAAATAGGTGAAGCATCGAAACAAATTTTAAAAGGAACCTAAGGCCGGTATTGCAGATGCTTATGCTCAACTCAACTCAAACTGGCAATGGACATTTGTGATTGGTTGGCTTGTTGTGATTTGTTGGCGTCGTGGAGGCAACCGCCTCGAGGGACTCCAGGGTCACGGGCGGCCAGATTGGGGACTCTGATCACCCAGCATGTGACTCCAGGTAAGACGGTGGAACAGTGGTCACGTGCTGCCGTGCACAGCGCGGCTTATGGGAGAAGCCTCGCAGTCTCCCCAGGCATGTGCCCGAACAGGCATTGCACAGAGGGGATTCCGGGTTGGTATTTTAAGAGGTAACCTTCATGTGCTGATTGTGATCACTGGGGTGGTTTTAGTGAGGTAAAAATCCCACACTCCCTGGTCTTTACCCCAAAGGTAAAAAAAAATGTAAAAACCTGTGTTACAGAACTCAGTCCTATTGTTGAGTTGTGACAAAACCAATATATTAAAAAGCATGCTCGACCTAAGATTAAAATTATATTAAATTAAATCTTATTAAAATATGGTCAGATTAAATTCCAAATTGCAATTAAATTAAATAATAAATTAATAACCTTTAAGTTTTTGCACGCAAGAATTGGATGTGGAAAAAGAAGTAGCGAGCAATGGATGGCACAGGTAAGGAAGGGAATATCTTTATGTAAATTGATACACATAGGTATTTTCAAGTATCAACATCCTATACCTTAACAGAAGTACGACAAACGCTTAAAGATATATTGAAAGGCGGGCGTCGTTTCCAGAGACAGGTATTAAATTCCACGTCCATGTCGACTTATCTACGTGACACATATACGTCCTAACCAATTTGTTCGATATACAGCTGACATTTGTTCGGGTTTTTTTAAGAAAATACTCTGTACTACATGTAGTACTATTCTGTATAAATCTCACCGTGAAAATTTAAAGCCAACTTTTAAATTATTCACTTGAGATTCTCTAACTCACTTAGTGGACAATATACTAGAGATAAAATACTATATGCATTACTATTGCCAGAAAAAATATGTATTTACTTACTTCTAAATAAGCGTCACTACAATCGACATGATCATCATCATCATATCAGCCGAAAGACGTCCACTGCTGGACTTAGGCCTCCCTCAAGCGTCGCCACATTGACCGGTCCCGTGCGTCTCGCAACCAGCGAATCCCCGCAACCTTCACCAGATCATCGGTCCACCTGGTGGGACCTTCCAACGCAACGTATTCCGGTTCGCGGTCTCCACTCTAGAACCTTTCTGCCCCATCGGCCATCCATTCTGCGAGCAATGTGCCCTGCCCACTGCCACTTAAGTTTCGCAATTTTTCGGGCTATGTCGGTAACCCTGGTTCTCTTGCGGATCTCTCTCTCTCTACATTTCTGATTCGATCACGCAAGGAAACTCCGAGCATAGCCCTCTCCATTGCCCTTTGAGTGACTGTAAGTTTCCTTTAAGGCCCATTGTAAGCGACCACTTCTCAGAGCCATATGTCATCATTGGCAACACACACTGGTCATAGACTTTCATCTTGAGATACTGTGGTAAGTTGAACGAGAAGATACCGCAACAACTTCCCGAACACAGCCCAGCCGAGTTGGATTTGAGGTTTGATCTCTTTTTCGAAGTTGGCTCTACCCAATTGGATCGTTTGTCCCAGGTAGACATTATTACATCACCCACAACTTCGAGCGTAGAGTCTCAGACCTTGATAGGAGTGGGTGTAAAATGGGCATTTAACCTTGGTGGAACATGGACAAAACCTTGGTTTTGTCCATGTTCATCCTAAGACCCACTCTTTCGGAAGCTCTACTGAGATCATCGAGCATTGTACTGAGGTCCTCCATGGTCTCAGCCATAACCACTATATCGTCGGAAACCGAAGTTGAGTGATGTACTCGCCATTGACGTAGATGCCTAGCCCTCTCCAGTCCAGAACCTTGAAGACATCCTCCAGCGCAGCGGTAAACAGCTTCGGAGATATGACGTCTCCCTGTCTCACACCTCGCTGCAAAATTACGGGTTCCGAGGCCTGATCGTGAAGTCGAACTCACATGGTGGCGTTTTCGTATAAGCACTTCAACACTTCAATGTACCGGTAGTCAATTTGGCACCGTTGGAGACACTGCAGTACAGCACAATCATCATCATCATTTCAGCCAAAAGACGTCCACTGCTGGACATAGGCCTCTCCCAGGCGTCGCCACATTGACCGATCCTGTCCGTCTCGCATACAGCGCCTTCCCGCAACCTTAACCAGGTCATCAGTCCACCTAGTGGACAACCCAAGTCTCGATCGAATCGAAGGCTTTTTCTTAGTCCACAAACGCTAAACAGAGATGCAGGTTGTACTCTTTGGTCTTCTGTATAACCTGCCGCAAGGTATGTATGTGGTCTACGGTGCTGAAGCCTTTACGGAATTCGGCTTGTTCGGGAGGCTGGATTGCCTCGCGCGAGACGATTCGTGATGACTCTTGAAAACAGCTTGTAGACATGGCTAAGAAGTGAGATTGGCCTATAGTTCTTCAGTAGGGCATGTCACCCTTCTTGAAGAAGAGTACCACCACATCCCTGCACCGTGCCTGTGGCGTTTTCCCCCCGAGTATGACGGAATCAAACAGCTTCTGAAGGGCCTTAAGTACTGGTTTACCACCCGCCTTCAGGAGTTCGGCCGTAATTCCGTCATCAACCGGTGCCTTGTTGTTATTAAGCTGTTTCAGAGCCATCCTAATCCCAAACAGGCTGACGTCTGGAATGTCTTCGGTGTAGTGTCGGGTCAATCTAGCTCCAGGGTTACTCGCTAGATTCGCGACGGGTTTACTGGATGACGTGTACAACTGCCCATAGGATCACTCGATCTCCCTCAGAAGCTCCTTTTTGGCGGACATGATCCTGCCATCATCGGTCTTCAGTTTTGTGAGCTGACTTTGCCCAATAGACAGATCTCTTGCAAAGACCTTGGAGCCCTTATTTCGCTCAATCGCGTCTTTAATACTTTCGGTATTAAAGCGGCGGAGGTCACTTTTCAAGGACTTTGAGATTCGTCTATTTAGCTGCCGGTATTTCAACGCATCATCTGAAGACTGCAAGATCATCTCACGCCTCTCCTTCATGAGCTTGAGAGTAGGATCAGAGAGCTTTTTGTTCCTATCTGTATAGACAGCTTCCACGAACCCATCACTGTATTCGTCCACGGAGCTCCCTAGGCACTCGAAACGATTCTGGAGGTCAAGCTGAAAGCTCTCGGGATTTCGGACCTGGATCTGTGCTAGACGGAGCATGGACTTCATCACTCGAGATCTTTCAAGCTTAACATTAATGTTCAATGTGCCTCTTACCATGCGGTGATCGCTCCCGGTTTTCACCGAATTGATCACAGAGACATCATTGAACATTTGCCTCTGGTTGAAATGATGAAGTCGATCTCGTTGAATCGAATAAAGGAGTTTATTATGTAGAGGCCCACCTTCTCCATAAAACTGGCCAGTAGGTGACCCCGGCGGTTCCGACGTCCAACTCCAAACTTTCAAAATCTGTTTACTTTCATACATTCTGCCAACCTGTAAAAAAGTTTGTCGGCAGTTTCTCTCGTGTCAATATTATTATTGATTTGGCAATCTATTCGAATCGATTTATAAACAAATACAATAACCTCAACGGCATACCCACGGGACTTTGCTGGTGTTGTAATAAAAAACCAATTAAATGAAAAGCAAGCATTGTCATACAACGTGGCAATGCTGCCAGCCTTTTGGGTACATTACCAGTGGGCAACGATGTGGAGGAGTTTTTCGACGCCATATTTTAGTTTAGTATATTTTTAGTTTTAGTTAGTGAGTAGTTTTTGGTTTAAGTGTATAAGTGTATAAGTTTGTAGTTATTTAAGTATTTTATGCACTGTGTATACTTTTATCTATGTAAATAAATCTTTCATTAAAAGAAAACATATGAAAATAAAAACCAATATGTACTCGTATAGTAAAAAGAACAAGAAAAACTTTATCAATTATCGGTTTTTAAAAAAGTATTCGATCCATTTGATATTATTTTTTTTTTTGTGATAGTGACAAAACTGAATTGAATCTGACAATTCGCCTTTGACACTTTGCTTGTTGCTTACACTCAATGTTGATGTGTTTTGATTTTCTTCGATTTCTTTTACTGCGATCTGGCTTTGTTATATGGACTTGATAAAAATGTACTTATTAGGAACGGGGCTCCTATCATCTTTAATATCAAGCATTAAAAAACTAGAAGTTCTTGAATTATCTCACAGTTCCACACATTTTATATAGAAAAATAACCTCAAACATAACGTTATTTTTTATATTTCTAAAATCATGGCGTCAATGTGAATATATTTTATGTATATCAAACACTATTAAGATTTTAAAACACTTATTTTTTATGTAATATTTGATGTCCATCTTAAGCGTAAGACACTATGTAAAGTAGGCATTTCGCTTTTTGATATTAAAGTCAAATTTGACACTTTAGTAACACTAAATTTTCAATTCGTAAACCAGCCATTAGTTGACCTTGAAGCGTGCTGTTAATCCCGAGCAATCAGAAAGGGCATACGTCCCGTATTTTATGGATCTTTTTCATCTTTTAATATCAGTTTTAAACTGTCAAAACAGATACTTCTAATTTCTCTACATTTAAAAAAATCTGAAATTGCTAATCGCTGAGATGAAAAAAAAACTATTATTCTCTTGGGATGATAAAACACTTTTCACGCGAGCAAAGCCCCTGGCAGAAGCTAGTATCTTTATAAATTACTAGCTTCTGCCAGCGGATTCGCCCGGGTGTATGGCGAAAATAATCCCGAGGGAACATTTATGCCCGGGATAAAAAGTGCCCTATTTCCTAATCCAGAATATAATCTATATCTGTGCCAAATTGAGCGTGGAGCGTGATGAATTAACAAACATACAAACACACACACGCTCACAAACTTTCGCCTTCATAATATTTGTGTGATAACCTATGTTTTATTCTGATGTATGAGCTATACGAGTATTTCAGTAAAGTTTCATCGAAATCCGTTTTGTATTTTTTGCATGTTAAAGTAAAAAACATCCATCCATCCATTCCACAAACTTTCACGCTTATAGTAGAAGGATCTAGTAAAACTCCGGTTGGAATCTGACTGCCGTATAATAACAAAACCCAATCGGGTTTACATTGTTATAATCTGTCAGTAGTGAACAGTACTAATTTAACAACAGACTTATTTGACATAATGTCCTATATCCCCTAGATGGGGCAGAGGGCGACCGCCACATCTGAGAACTCAGATGTCCTCCATCGCGATCAGTTACAGCAGACGTTGCTTAGAAATACTCCAACTTCAAGGTACATATAAGTTTTCACAGTGCTATTTTTACAGAATAGACTATTTTTATAGAATAGAGTTTCTAATACGTTGACTCTAATGGAAGTATGCGTGAGGAAAATTGTTTCGTAATGTCGTTAATAATGTTATGATGTTGTGTAGAGAATAATCTTGTGATTAGAAAATATTGATGTTCTTGTATATTATAAAGTTGGAGCATGTAGATATTGGTAATTTAATGAATATCCCTCGGGCCCTATATTAATAAGGCTTCAGTTAATAAGATGCTCACGTAATAATTGTGTGCTCGTGCAATATTAGTTCAACTGAACAAAATATTGACAGAGCTACCGTGCCTACGGAATGATACGATGCCTACGGAAAGATATGATGTCAACGCCTTGCTACGGTGCCTACGGTAAGCTATGATGTCTACGCCATGCTACGATTGCCTACGCAAAGCTACGATGCCTACGCAGAGCTACGAAGCCTACGGAATGCTACGATGCCTACAAATAAGTTTAGCAGACTCTTTATAATATTTAGTTAGTTGGAGAAGAAGATAGAAAGTGTGAAGAAATATGAATAAACACTTATATCTTCTGTAGCTAGGAAATTTTTTTTGGAATAATCTCTGAAACTTGTAATTCAGCTTACCTTGTGTTTAATAAACAGGCTGTATACATAAAACACGCACATGTTATGTAGGCATAGCAATATATGTTACTGTATAAGTCCAAACTACAGTAAATTTTGACATTGGCCGGTAATTATAATCTCGGTATTACAAATTTTTTATTAGTTCTCACTCGATAAATCTGAAATTTTTCCTCTAAACTTCTCAGCAATACGGTTAATGTTAAAAAAACATAATGCCACTTATACTTAATTCCACATCCTGAGAACAAATTAATGGGTCATTGATTGCTTTAACCAAAGTAGATATTCTGTTTCTAAGAAGATTTTTTTTATTCGAATGTGAAGTGTTAGGACTTTTACCTGTAAAGGCCGATTTCTACATGAGATTTGAAATCCAGAACGTGTCAATTCCTATTGAAATGCACAAGTAATATAAGAAGTTTTAAGGCTAAAAAGACGAACATAAAATACTCAACTTAAAATTCTTAATTAATAAACCTTTTTTCTTTCTTTTCGTGTGAGGTGTGGCCACCTCTGGTGTCAGAGTTAATTAAACCGCCTCTGGGAAACCCCACAGGCCTCTGACTTGGCTATTTCAGACACTACATTATAACTATATAAGTCCAGGTTTCCTCACGATGTTTTCCTTCACCGTTGCCTGTGATGTCCAAGATAAACTGTTTTTTCTTTTTAAAAAAAAACGTTGCCCCGCACTAGGAATTTCTTCCTGTATCGTGGGTGCGTTTACAAACATATAAACTCACATACACAAACACCCAGAGCCGGAACAACTATCTGTAGGTCATACAAATATTTGTACCGTGCGGGAATCGAACCCGCGACACGCAGCGCAGCAGTCAATCGCTCAATCACTGCGCCAACCGTGCGCCCACTTAACTTAGAAAGTACATATGAATTTGAAAAAGTCACATTGGTTCTTTCCCGGATTCGAACCTACGACCTCAAGCACGACAGGCGAGGTCTTAGCCACTGGGCCACCACGACACCATTAATAAACCGATGGTATGATTTGGTAAATTAAGTGTTACCGGCAAATCTTAGGATTTACTGTAGTTCCTGCTTTTACAGTAACATAATATGGGCTAAAATATTCGTGACATGGGTTCGACACTTACGTCTTAGCGGATCTTGTTTTTTTGTAATACAAATAACAAAAGAAAACGTATTCATGCTAGGATTTTATTAAACAACCTTCTATATTGTATGCTTTGGAAGAACGAGGGTTATTATAATGCATATTTCATGTTATATAGAGGTAAATGTGCATGATTTAGAAGATTTATATGAATTGTGAAGATATAAGGGTGTATTTTTTCTTTGTTATATTGTTCTTGTTTTCGTGGGTTGTTTATGTTAGCACTATCTTACATATATATCTGACATACTGTATTTGAATCTCTATGTTTTGTGTAAAATAAAGAAATTATGATCAATATAAACAAATATTAAACTATTTAAAAAAATATGATTATTAGGAGATAAAGTTGTTTGTTTATATGCTTGTATAAGGTATTCTCAGGAAGTGCCAATCTAATTAAAAATATTCTTCAACTGATAAAAAGTTACATTATCGCTAGTACCATTGGCCTTATTTACCTTGAAAAAACGCACGGTTCCTGGGGATAGACTTTGTTAACAAAGCTAGAGAAAAAAAACAGTTATTACAAAAAAAATAACAATTAAATGCTACCAGGTCTCGTTAAAATATAACAAGCATGATCGAAAAAATAAATGTTATTTAAGAGTGACGACTGACATTTATTAAGGATATTTTATCCGAAAAAAAGAAGAGAAGTCTCTCTCTCCACTCAGACTCCAATTTCAATAAAAAAAATTGTTTTATTACATTACTCTCTGAAAAAAAAATACCGGCCCGAGTAGGGTTATGTAGTTAACCGTCCCAAAAACCTTGAAAATTATACCCATGGAAAATATTTGCGAATTGTAGCTCGCTATCTTGGATGTTCATTTTGAGTTCATTTCCACAGCCTATCTCGCAATGGAAAACTTAAAGTTACCGCATGCAATGCTTTATTCCTGCTAATAGCCGACGAAGAAACAGATTCATAAATAAATGAACCCACTATTAATTAAAGGGTAATTCTTTTAATAAGAGGCCACCTCTCAGCAATCTGTTTTTAAGCACAAACAGTAAATTTTATTCATATCTTTCGAATAACAATAAAGCTTGCTACCCCAATATAAGAAGACCTCTTTATTTCCGTCGTCAACAGGTGAAGTATGTATGTCAGAAACATGTGAGGGATCAAGAAATGCTGGTGGTTATTTAACGTATAATTACTAGCGTGTGAGACGTTGCTAGATAGCTGAAGGATTCTGAGGTACATGGCTATATGGAGTTAATAAACGAATGGTCTAAGTTATAGGAGACATGTCTTAAGAGTCAGAAACTTGAAGCCATGTTACATCTATTAACTTGCATTGGATCGGCGTGGTGAATTATAGCCCAATCCCTCGCACAGAGAGGGGGCCCATGTCTCGAGCTAAGTTATAGGAGAATCAAAACGCAGAAGTCCGCTGGATGCAAAAGTACAGTAGCGTTTAATATGGTGACGCTCGGGCGAGGCCTATGTCCGGCAGTTGACGTATTTCGGATGATATGATGGTGATGGTGAAGTTATTAAAGAAGTGGCTAAAATTTAGAGAGGTTGGTTTCGAAACAAGTTTGAAATTCGCAGAAGGTAGTTTTGCAGAAATTAAGAACCGTATTTGGCTTTTGGGAACACCACCGTCATCTAAAAAGAAAAGTCATTTGACTTGCCAAGCATGGTAGTTAATATGACAAGTTTTACTCGAGGCTTCCGTAGACAGCATAGATGTGAAGGCGTCGATTACATTCGTTGTCACGTCGCGTTTCTTTGCTTGTTGATTCATAATTATTGAGTAAATATTTAACATAGATGATTTTACGCTTTTTGGACTCTCGAACTATCTGCAATTTATTTACCACGACAGCAACGCCTTTTACCCTTGTGCCACCGAACTAAGAATATCTTCATTAAAGCCTGGAATGGTAGTATAAACCGCGATAACACGCTTAATTTCAGAAGCTAATGAAAAGTTTCATGACTCCCCAAGTTTTGATGAAGTTTCTCTCGCTGCGATAACGTTATGGTAATCTGAATTAACCATTCGGTTTGATATCTTTAAGTGTAACTGTTAATTAGGTTCATTTTCAATTGTTATTATTTTATCTTTCTGAAAGAAACCGTAACACAGCAGTAAAAGTCAGATTGTTTGATTCTGTGAGGTTTCTTCGAGATGTGAAAACGCTGATTCTTTTAGTAACCAGTTGCCATAATGCAGTTAGACAAAAACACATTTAAAACATTGTCTTAACTAATTTACATACGCTGTAAAACCACAGAGGGGAGGTTAATAAAGTTCGTGTACATATTTAATTTACCTGAATAGATTGTACTTCGGTGAGCGTGCTCAAGAACTCCACGACTTCATCCTACCGCCGCCTTTCTCTCCATCTAGACCAGGAGTGTCCAACATAATCTTCTCGAGGGCCAGATTTGATAGTTTTGTAACCGTAGCGTGCCAAAAGAAATGTCCAATGCCAAAATGAGATTTAAATATGTATAAAATGGTATTTTTCATAAAGCTGATTTATTAAAAAAGAAAGCCCCAGTTTTACCTACTGATTATTTTTCTTATAATGCATATCTTAAAACCTAATGAGATGACTGACATCGTTTTTGCTTGCACAGTTCATCTATGTCAGCTGATATTTTTGAAGTGGTTATGCGTAGAATGGCTTTGAGATGGCTGTCTAAAAATGGTGATCTATTTTCAAGCGCTATTTTGTAGGTACATTAGTTGTAATACCTACAAACATGTACATTTTACTCAAAGTCGATAGATAGATCATCGAATAACTGACATTGGGAGAATTTAATACTGTTCACGTTATATATCGATTGATGTGTTATAAAGTTTTTAAATAGGTCGCGGGCCGGATGGAGGACTTACGCGAACCACTTGGTGGCCCGGGGGCCGTATGTTGGACGGGCCTGATCTAGACGCACTGCAAATTAGCATCCTTACATTATTGCCATTTACAAAAATCCTTCATAATCAGCACTGCAAAAGAGTGGAAATCTCTGCCTACGTCTGTTTTTCCGAACGCACTCAACCCGAACCTCTTCAAAGTTACAGTGAATAGGCTTCTTTTAGGTAAGCTCACTCCATCATCGACTTTGTCTCTGTCACCTCTGATTTAAACTATAGTCAAGAGCAAACCCATGCAAAATAAAAAACCTACTTGTTGTAGATCACTCTTGCTTCAAACTAGATGTAGGTAGCCTGAAAGTCAAATGATTTTCAGGTTACCTATATCTAGTTTCAAGCTTTGACTTACTTGACTTAAAGTCCTATTTGATACCCAAACAAGTGTTGGACTGGAATCCCCAAAGGAAGAAAAAGCGTGGCCGTTCCCGTCAAACCTGGCGCCGCACCGTCTTGGCAGAAGCGAAGAGCATCGAAATGCCGTGGAGTGAGGTGACCCGTGAATCTCAAGATCGTTACTGATGGAGAACTACTGTGGACGTCCTCTGCGCTATCTAGATACTATACTATCTCGATGCTCTTCGCTTCTGCCAACACGGTGCGGTGCCAGGTTTGATGGGGACGGCCACGTTTTTTCTTCCTTTGGGGATTCCAGTCCAACACTTGTTTGGGTATGAAATCAAGATCCTTTCAAAGCGTGTGGCCAATCCAACTCCATTTACGACGCTTGATCTGATTCACTTAAAGGTTTAACTGTCCTTTTTATGGTTACGTACCCAAAGGGTAAAAGCGGGACCCTATTACTAAGACTCCACTGTCCGTCTGTGTGTATGTATTTCTGTCACCAGGCTGTATCTCATGAACCGTGATATCTAGACAGTTGAAATTTTCACAGATGTTGTATTTCTGTTGCCGCTATAACAAGAAATACTAAAAACAGAATGAAATAAATCTTTATGTGGGGCTCCCATACATCAAATATGTTTTTTTGCGATATTGGGACGGAACCCTTCGTGCGCGAGTCTGACTCGTACTTGTTGACATAGCATACATTTTATTTCTTTAATTTATGACATTGGATGTGTTTTAATTTTAAATTTATTATATTTTATACCTTTTTTTAGGGTTCCGTACCCAAAGGGTAAAAACGGAACTCTATTACTAAGACTCCACGATCCGTCTATCTGTCTGCCTGTCTGTCCGTCTGTCACTAGGCTGAATCTCATGAACCGTGATAGCTAGACAGTTGAAATTTTCACATATGATGTATTTCTGTTGCCGCTATAACAACAAATTCTAAAAACAGAAAACAATAAATATTTAAGGTGGGCTCCCATACGACAAACGTGATTTTTTTGCCGTTTTTGTCGATAATGGTACGGGACCCTTTGTGCGCGAGTCCAACTCGCACTTGGCTGGTTTTTATTTCAAGGCAAAAGGAGGGAGCATCATTATTACTCTTATTTTTTTTTTTTTTTTTTATTCACCACCGACGAAAAAAGACGGGTGTTAAAAGTTTGAAGTGTGTATGTGTATTTGTGAATGTGTCTGTGCAATCATAGCTTCTAATCGGATGAACCGTTAGTTATTTTTTTTTGTGTTAATGATGACTTTGTCGAGAGTGTTCTTGGCTATGTTTGATGAAAATCGGTCAACCCCTCCAAAAGTTATGCATATTTTACTCTTTGAATCGGTAGATTTTCGCAAAATATCGTGAAGTAATTATGTGTTTCAATGGATAGTCGATCGAAGAGTGTCTACTACTAGATAAATTAATATGTTTTAATTCAATTTACTTTTAACCCATTGAGCGTCTAATTACTGAGACAATAGAAAAACAATAGCTTACGCACACATGGTTTGCGAACGACTCGTCATGGGTAAGGGTAATTGTGTGGGGGGTATTTTTTTATTTTCTTTAAATATATTTAGGTTCAGCGCAACAAGTACTACTACTGCTTATACTTCATGCATCGACATCGTCGGTAATCACCCCCTAAAGGCATATCACCAAGAAACATGATGCGTTATAACTTTGTGGAACTGAGTCTACTCTTATTGGTTTTTCAGAAATAATCCCAAATAAAAGATATTTGAGAAAATGTAAAAATTTTTTTTTTTTTGACTTTATTTACTCTGCCATCTATCGCCAGAGGGACATTTATCAGTGGGTTGGTTGGGTTTGCTATTGGCGTGCTCGGTATGCGACCCGTGTCGCATCCTACTTTACTTCACTGTTGCTATTTAAGTATGTCTTGGGGCATTTTCCGTTTCAATCTGCGATTTAAAAAAAAATGAGTTTAAAAACTAAAACCGTTTACTGAAAAATCACGCTCTAAAAAGTATCAAACAAGAAAATATTCTCATCTGAAATTGTTATGTACACACTATTCGATATGCATTGGGTAGGTACTAAATAAACAACTTACATGCAATAATTTATTGTATTTCGTACATATTCATTTTGGTGTTCAGAGGATAACCGTGGTCGTATGCCACCTACAATACATTCTATAAAGAAGTTATGACCAAGTTATATTCTGAACACCACATTTTTTTTTGTTTTTTACTTCGGGCCCTCTAGAGAGTGCGATATTTAATTTAATGTGTCACATAGCATTTAACCAGCGGACAAACAAGACGCTTCCAACGCCACCTCATTTTTCAAATTATAATAAGTAGTTTAGAAGTTATGAGGGAACAGATAAAAATACATATGAGTATACACACACTTTGGTCAAAAAACTTAACCCTCCCTTTTGCTTCGCCGTAGTCAGGTAAAAAAACAAAGTTCAAATGAAATTCGTTTGACCTAAGTCCGGAGCAGCTAAGATCCTACCTTTTGTAATATAAGAAGAATCTCATATTGGACACAGTTCACATTCTGTCATATTGAATGTTCGATTGTACATAGTTTGTATGCTGAAGCCCCAGGCAAATTGCTTGGCTTATTAGTTTCCGAAAGTAGGCAAAAGTTGGAATCCACCTTCTATTAGATCAAATTATACCTTTCAGAAAAAAAATCAATGAGTAAGATTGATAACATTAAGCTCCTACTAACGTTACAATCCCTAAGTATTCTCTTTGAAAGAAGATTAAACTACCTCCCTCGTTAATCATCATCACCGGGTACCAGGGCGCCAGAAACTAGAAGATGTAGAAATATTCAAGTTTTATTTTTCTGAGGCCGTCACTTTAAGGTCGAGATTAGGCCCTGAAGAGCGGTCGGAAGCACTTCAGATAATTCAATTTAGTTTAGTTACTTTGTAGTAAGTAGGTTTTCCTTGGTAGCTTTTTATCCTCACAAGTATTTGTAAGTATATCAGAAATAGAGACACAACCTAGTGGGTAAATTAAGATTGACTTAAAATTACCTACGGTTCGTTTATTTCACGCGCAGTTCTTTTATAACTGCCTACCCACTTTAATTAGTTGTCCGCGTCACTGTTCTTCACGGGTTCTCTACTTGAAATCAAATGACTTGCTCGAAATCGTTTACTCGATAGTTCTTGAAATCTATAAGTTATGTGCACGAAAGTTCACTACCTCGTTGCATCTAAATCTCGAATAACTAGAAGCTCAAATCATCGCGCGCGAAGGCCCATTATCTTAAAACATCATTTCTCGACCGACCTTCTTTATTGACCAAATTTAAAGACCTACCGTTGGCAGATAAATCTTATGGTATCCCTGGAGACGTCGATATCTCCCGCACCTCCAGTTATCGCGTAAGGTTCAAGGTCATTCGTCGTATCCTGCACCGCATGCCCTAGAAACAGTTCTAGTTTTTTTATATATAGGCTCGCGCTTGACCACTATCTCACCTGATGGTAAGCGATGATGTGATCGACGGTGTAACACGCTTGCCTAGAAGTAACCTATTCACTCTTGACTTACAGACCCCAAGGTTGTAGCTATCTGGAAACACAGACTCCGGCAGGGAATTCCACTCCTTAGCTGTACGCATAATGAAAGTATTTCCAAAACGTTTAGTGCGTATGGGTGGGATTTCCACCATGTAGCGATGGTGCATCGCCATATGTCTTGCAGTCCGATTATGAAACGGGCTAGGCGGAATCAGATCATGCAATTCCATCGCACACTCACCGAAATTTAACCGATAAAAAACCGACAAGCTAGCAACTCGACGACGATGTTCAAGGCTCTGGAGCTTTGACTCGACCAGTGCCTCATTGCCAATGAGCCTCTTGTTATTTTTGGTTCCGCACCCGCACATTTAGATAGCTAACTCAACTGTTTCACACTGCTGCACTGTTGAGCTGCCGCTGGAGTCTACCATCCGCAGGTTCTGGGAGATTGAAGAGGTCAATGTCCCACCTATCCTAAGCCATGATGAAAAGGTGGCTGAGGAGATTTATTGTCGCACGACCATTCGAGATAATGATGGTCGTTATGTTGTCGCACTTCCATTTAAGAGCGATATTTTTTCGTTCGGAGACTCCTACGCTGCCGCTAAAACGCTTTTTTTGTTTAGTACGTAAGAAGCAAGCATCTCCAAAGTTGAAGCAAGCCTATGATGAGGTCGCTATCGAATACCTACAGGATACACCTCACCTGCGCCCACCGCCGAGACTGACGAGACTCCACGGCACCACGGAGTTGTTAGAGAAGATAAGCTTACTACTAAGCTTCGCGTGGTTTTGGACGGCATTGTTAAGACTTCTGTATCGCTCAATGATATTTTGTATTGTGGTCAAAACGTTCAAGGTAACTTATTTGACATTATTGTAAATTTTCGCTTGTTTGTTGTCGCGCTTTCCGACGACATAAAGCAAATGTTTCTTTCTATAGACATTCGCGAATGCGACCGCAGATTTCAACGTTTTTTGTATAGATTTTCGCCTCAAGAACCTTTGAAAGTTTACGAGTTTAATCGTGTTTAGTTTTGGGCTGAAGTCAAGTCCCAATGCGTCCACGACGCTAATAGAAAGGCAAAAATTAGAATATTTAACAAGTACAAGATCTCCGACTTTGGGAGGGTCAGTTTTGTCAGTCCACTTAACGCGCTGCTGCAAAATATGCAAATATTCCAAAGACCAACGATGTCAGAAACTTTGGGTGATCTGTTGGAGCAACTCAAAACGCGTCAATCGCGAAGATTTAACTTCCCTGAAGGGGTATTCCGGCAGGGCGTTGAGGGGCTGACCAATCAAAAATTACCAGGGGTCAAGGTCAAAACTTCCATTGAAGACGGCCTAGATTTACAAAATACCGTAACAAGTTCCTCAAATGTTAAAATAGTTTCACCAATAAGACGGTGGAGATGCGTGTTTGCTACTTTTACAATGGCTTCAAAAATGCCACTCCAATGTGGGCAGACTGGGGGATCAAATTGCCAATTAATCCCCATTTGGGATATTGCAAACCAAGTTGTTAAACAGGTCGAATTAGGCAGTCAGAATATCCATTAAAGTGCGGCAAGTCTAAGATAGGCAACCGTCCTAACAAAGCAGGATGGGTGGGAGACTTTGTCTCCACCATCGAAACACCATGTGCAGTACCCCTCAATTTACCGGTCGCCTCAACAATGTCGTCCGAGAAATTGTAAAACTGTGTGACGTCTGCCTCAACCGCAGCGGCTAACTCAGTGTCCTCGTTGGACAAAAGCGCTAAATATTACGCATAATATGTATCTACCTTGGCTTGACGAGCCGGGAGGTCACTACATCGAGCCAACAAAGCCTCTGATCTATCAGATCTACTTATCAAAGACACCGCCGATGTAACCCATCTCAATTGGGCTCTAATTTTACTTACGTATTGGCATTCATAATTTTAAAATGCTTAGCAATGGTTAGTAAGTATTAATTAATACACAAAATGTTCAACAAATAAAATTAATACTAAATGTGTTTAGCCAAAACAACAGTTTGACAGTAATTCCCTTACTAAAAATAATTATATCAAATTTATTAGTCTATAAGAGAAACAACAAGTTAATTTAACAAATAATACTGAACCTTGTTACATTTATTTTATTAGTTTTCAATATAAATTTGTTAAGGAACCCCAAATATCAATTTATAACAAAAATAAAAATTATCAAAACACAAGTGGGTAGGTTGATCTTGATACTTAATAAATTCAATATTCAATTTACTTTACTATTTAAAAAGAATGACTTTAATTTGAATTAATTTAGAATATCACTGTCAATCTCAAACAAACAATAGCCAATTCCCTAATACAATTGGTAACAATGTAACTCAATAAAAAAATATTCAGGCAGGTGAGCACTGAGTATGGTTACAATAAAAAAACAAGTGCGAGTCGGACTCGCACACGAAGGGTTCCGTACAATTATCGCAAAAAAACGGCAAAAAACACGTTTGTTGTATGGAAGCCCCACTTAATTATTTATTTTATTCTGTTTTTAGTATTTTTTGTTATAGCAGCTACAGAAATACATCATCTCTGAAAATTTCAACTGTCTAGCTATCACGGTTCATGAGATACAGCCTGGTGACAGACAGACAGACAGACAGACGGACCGCGGAGTCTCAGTAATAGAGTCCCGTTTTTACCCTTTGGGTACGGAACCCTAAAAAAATCTTACAAAACCAAGATAAAAGCTTCAAAGGCCTACAATAACTATTATTCAATCAAATACAATTAGGGGAGACTATTTAGTCTTCACCAAACCTATATTGTTACAAGAAAACTCAATAACAAAACTTTAACCTTTTATCCCGGAGTGACAAATATTAAGTTGTTAGTTTTGTCAGGTTGGAATATAACTGTGGGGGTTGATTTAAACCTAACAAGACACAGCTACCTCCGACTGAATCAAAAATGTACCACTTTCCAACCAAAGTCTGCTCAACAATTAAAAACAAACCGACAAACAATACAGCGTTCAGTGTGAACGAGTGTCCTAGCGAATACTATGATGGTGGAATGCAAACCACGCTCTGCTCCCAAAATGTTGAATACAGGCCTGCGGATCACAAGCCAAGAGGCAACACTGGGGCCCATGAGCAATGTTGCGAAGCTTGGATCCTACAAGGTCTATATCCACGAAACCGTGATACAAGGTAGCGGTAACTGGGATTTTGTTTTTCGGGATACCGATTCCCGTATAGTTGGAAAGCGATAGTCCTACAATTCTAGGAGCATACACAACTTACATCTATAACTTAAATTTGTCCTCGTGGTGGTCTCCTGCTCTCGTTCAATCTTGTGTCCAGTCGGGGGTTATAGAGGGAAAAAAAAAAAATAATAAGGGACAACGGATGTGGTCTGGACCGGGATTCTCGGCAGACAGCTAGACACGTTCCCGAAAAAAATACTTCGCTGCGCGCGAAATATATACACAAGCAAATGCACGGGCGATTCACAGTACCACTCGTCGATCACGAACGTAATTTCGAATAACGGTTTGTTATAAACCAATTTCAACCAAATTAAATCAAGACCAACGTTTTACGTCTCGCTAATTCAAATAAAATCGCTAGTAAAATCTCGATAATTTTTCAAGTGTTGCCAACTTCAACCCAACCAAAAACTGTCAATATCGACGACAGCGAGTTAACACAGTGTTGCATCAAAATTTAAAAATAAGGACGAAACCTTATTGGTTTCGAACAAGCATTGATTGACAAAGTTTATATTCGAGACCACAATAATAAAGTTAAAAAATGTAGGGCTGGAATCAATAGAGGTAAAGACTCTAAAACTTCCAGGAGACCAGAATCATGAAGAAGTAGAAGGTGGTCCCAGAATTAATTGACAAAATCTATAGGTAATGCTTTGGATACAATTTCGTCCTGCCACCGGGCGCTCGGGCGACCTCTAATTCTCACGCCATGCGGTCCTTTCCATTTTGTGGTGTTGATTGTCCATCGATTGTCACCGTATCTCCCAACATGGCCAGCCCATTGTATCCAAAGCAGGAAGAGACTGGATGACCACTGCTAAAGATAGAGAAAAATGGAATTCTTTGGAGGAGGCTTTTACCCTGAGGGGGTCCACATTAGAAGTAGATTAAATTACATGAGAAGAGTAGATTTATTAAGGTTACTTAGTAATATAATTATTAAATTAATTAATTTTATGTAATTATTGTGGAATCAAATAAAGCTAATTTATTATTATTATTATAGGTAATGCGAACGAAGCCGCGAGCAAAAGCTCGTTTCTAACAAATATTACGTATAAAATTATGTTTTATTTTCTCGGTATTGTTAAGGTTAGGTTAAGGCTTTTGTTCGGTCGATTTGGGACGATTTACATGTTACGTTGTGGCTTACGGTTTCACTCGTGTGAAAGTTATTATAATTTTCCGGACGAGAAAGTTTTATCTTTGCCCAAACATCGAAATTGGTTTTCTTGTTTCCAGGAAAAACGAGGCAAATAAATAAGCATTATTAACTGATGGTTTTGGAGTATTCAGTAATGTTTTTTTCGTTAGATGGCTACTTCCAGTTAGAATCAGGATCGACACCACTGTCCTTATGGACAGTTATCATTTCGGCTCTTATTACGTGAAATTATTTAAAAATAGAGACAAGGCGTAAAACATCAATTCTGCCTAGAATTTTCCTATGCCTGGACTATTAAATATGTTGGGGTTTAACTGGCTTGATCTGAATACCAGTATGTTACACAGAGTAACTGGCTATCTAATCTCCACAACTCTCTCACGGTACCCCAACAAGATTTGACACGACGTTAAATACCAGGGCTACCAACATAGCCCGAAGAATTGCCTAAGTGGAAGTGGGCAGGGCACATTGCTCGCAGAACGGATGGCTGATGGGGCAGAAAGGTTCTGGAGTGGCGACCGCAAACCGGAAAACGTTGCGTTGGAAAGCCTCCCATCTGGTGGACTGAAGACCTAGTGAAGGTTGCGGGGATCCGCTGGATGCGAGACACACAGGACCGATCAATGTGGCGATGCTTGGGGGAAGCCTATGTCCACGTTTTCTTTTATGTTTGGGTATTAACCATATTTTACACACTCGTATGTTACAATCTTACTGACGGTGTGTAACTCGCTGTACCCAAAAGTAATCTGATTATATAGTTACCAAAATCCCTCAAAGTTACATAGAGAATATAGAAGCATAAAGACATTGCTAGTTTAATACCTATTAATAACAAGGGATAATAGAATTTAAACCTATCTCTTTTTGATTCAATTATTTCAATAATTTATTAAAAATTGATTATTTCAAAAGGAATGCGAGTCACATGATGTCATTGTCATGTTCATCAATTTGATATACATTTTATTTATCACTTGGGTACACAGAAAACTCAATTAAGCAATCTTAATTAAAATTGTTTATTTGGACGCGAACTCACTGATCAGTGAGCCGGACCGGTGCGTGAAATAACAAAAAGTAATGAAAGGCGAATAACAACAACAAAATTGGTTAACTTTGCATCTTTTTCAGGTCGATTTAATAGGTTGGACGAAGTAAAGTCTCTTGGAAATCAACTGTGGTGTGGTCTTCTTCTAAGGCTATATTTCCACCTGCAAGGAACTCACAGGCACGTTGAATTAAATTACAGGTTACCTTTACCTTGGTATAATGTGATCAATCGCTCGATCGTGCAGGTGAAAAAGCGGACAAAGAAAAGATTATCTCTCGAACTGCCGGGTGAGCACTGGCTCAGTGATAGGCTAGATTGAGTCACACATTTTTATCACAGTTTGGGAGCAAAAACAGTATACCGTTCCGTATGTCACATGCCGCGCTCGCCCCGCTGTATCTAGAAAAGTAGATGATCAGATTTAAACCTCAATCCACATAGCTAAGATTTTCTGATCAACTATAGAACTCATCATTATGCAGTAAACCTGAAGCATTTCGTTTTAAATAAAATTGGGTCAATTTACACAGCACTATTTAATCGTAAATTACGCAGTGCTTGTTCTATGTAAAATGGATGTAACGGGGCAATGGATATTATACTAATTGTATACATTTTTTTTAAAACCATTTTATAATCCTAATGGATAGACAAAAATTAAAAATGAATTGAAAATTTCATGTGATAATACCTCTAAGAAGTTACGTTTTTTACCAGCACCCAAAGGTACCCTTCAAATCATAGCACAGCAAAGCTACTAGGCGGTAAAACGATGTGTTTTAGCACTATTTTCCTAGATAAATTAACTGTCGAACCCAACTCTTATTATCTCAAATCTCCTAATGAAACCTTAATCAGTTTGAAATTCCCGGAACACGGTTCCAACATTAATCATTGAATGGGGAACAAACTTCTTATCACATCCTAAGTTTAAGAGGAACTAAGTTTACGTCGTTATCAAACTTAATTAAATTAGTGGCTGTAGATTACGCATATTGTGTTTATCGGTACGACGAGTTTTGGGATGAGGGTAAGCTGAATTTTAAGCAGGTCGTTGGAGGTCGGAATAGTTCAAGGTTTCCTGATCTATTGTGTTGTGGTTGGATTTCCGTCGAATCAGAACAAGCGTACAGACAACCCTTTTTAACATTCAAGCGTAACATTTTGCATAATGTTACGCCTGAATGTTACAAAGGGTTGCACTGGAATACCCACATTTATCTAGTTAACTCTTTGTCCAAGAAACATGGCCGTTCCTAAAAAATTCTTTGTATAATAAAAATACAATGCATTAATTTATTTTTGACTTTGATGGACTGTAGCTACACCGGTTGTCACGCTATCTAACAGTATTTGATAAATAATGACTTCCAATTTGTATACGAATGACGAAAGGGTCTTGATATGGATAACTATGTTCATTCGTTGTATGTGTTTTACCATTGCTAAAAAAGTAGGTGTGACCAGTTTTGAGTTTCAGTCGACATTGAGCCTCTGGAATACGGGCCCTAACTCTTCATTTTGACGTCGGCCTCGTGTTCTAACTGGGGCTTGTTGAATACCAGCATTTTGTATGGGCTGGCTTCCTCTCTGACAACCACAACATGGTTAATGGGTTTTAACGATACCCAAATTATTGACCAAACTCAAGTAAAAAGTAGACAACCCTTTTTTTCTGTGGTATATGAATAATATTACTTTATCTTGAGATTTTTTCCAGCTTATTATCACGGCTAATGAAATCAAATATCAAATATTTTTCTATTGACAAATAAGATGTTTACTCCAAAGTAATTGAAGCCCTGACTTCTAACTAGGTAAAGACCTACGTTACAGAAGTCAATCCTATTGTTGAGTTGTAAAAAAATAAATATAATACAAAGCATGCTCAAACTAAGATTAAAATTACATAAAATTAAATCTGAATAAAATAAAGTCAGAGTAAATTCGAAATAGCAATAAATTTTTTGGAGGTATGCGGAACAGGGTGTAAAATCCCGCAAACCTCCATAGAAAAGGGAGGATCCTCCGACCAGACGGGTGTTGTGTCTGGTCCGGGCAATTGCCCAACAGTTATTGTTGGACTGTTGTATGTGTTCAAATCGCGTCGAAAACTTTGCTTTCGCAAAACAGGATTGTGTTACATCATGTCATTAGTTCGCAAGTGGCGGCGTTAGTGCTGCTACAAATAAAATTAAATTAAAATCAAAATAAATGAATTACCTTTGAGCTTTTGCACGCAAGGGTTGGATGCGGGAAGCCCAAGGGCGGGTAAAATAGTATCGAGCAAAGGATGAAACGGGTTGAGGAAGGGAATATCTTTATGTAAATTGATACACATAGTTATTTTCAATTATCAACATTCTATACCTCAATAGAAGTACGACAAACGCCTCAAGAGATATTTAAAGGCGGGCATCGTTTCCAGAGACAGGTATTAAATTCCACGTCCATGTCGACTTATCTACGTGACACACATACGTCCCAACCAATTTGTTCGATATAGAGCAGGCTTTTAAGAAAATACTCTGTATTACTTGTAGTACAATTCTGTGTAAATCTTTTCGTGAAAATTTATAGCCAACTTTTAAATTATTAATTTGAGGTTAAGTATATTTGCAAAGGGGAATTCCCATGCAAGACTCACTCAGTGGACAAAAGACTAGAGATTAAATACTTTATGCATTAATTTTGCCATAAAAATATGTATTTACATATTCCAAATGAGCGCCAGCGGAAAACATCAACAACATTGAATTGAATCTGACACTTCGCTTTTGACACTTCCCTTGTAGCTTCGATTTCTTTTACTGCGACCAGCCCCCGTACCTTGACGTGTCAAAACTATAATAGTTTGACTGTAAAGAAGTAAAATTTCAAAATTTTAAAAACCCCCGACACATTTATCTTGCGGAAACATCACGATCTAAACAGTAAAACTCGCATAACTTTTGAACGGCTGAACCGATTTTATTCAAACAAAAAAAACTAAATCAAAATCAGTTCATCCGTTGAGGCGCTATGATGCCACAGACAGACACAGAGATACACAGATACACAGACACACAGATACACAGATACACAGATACACAGATACACAGATACACAGATACACAGATACACCGATACACATATACACAGCAACACACCTCAAACTTATAACACCCCTCTTTTTCCGTCGGGGGTTAAAAAGGGACAGATGTATACAAGTCATCTGACTAGTAGTAGCCAGTACTAATTTTAATACAGACTTACTTATCTTAATGTCCTATATCCCCTAGATGGGGCAGAGGGATCCAACAGATGTCCTCTATCGCGATCGGTTCCAAAAGACTTTGCATAAAATACTCCAACTTCAAGGTACACATACATTTTGAGTGCTATGTTTACAGAATAGACCGGCAGTTTTTAATAATACGTTGACTCTAACGAGAGTATGCGTGAGGAAAATTGTTTAGTAATTTCGTTAATAATGTTATGATGTTGTGTAGAGAATAATCTTATGATTAGAAAATATTGATGTTCTTGTATATTAGAATAGAATAGAATATACTTTATTGTACACCAAAAACTAAAGTTACACATCTCTTTTACAATTATACTTATTTCTACGGGTACAAAGGCGGCCTTATCGCTGACAGCGATATCTACCAGACAACATTTGGATGGATATTAATAACTAAGAATAAAACAGGGGAAACAAACTTATAAAGTTGGAGCATTTAGATATTGGAAATTTAATGAAAAGCCCACGAGCCCTATAGTTATAAGGCTTTAGTTAATAAAATGCTCACTTATAAATCTGTACAATAATATACAATTGAACAAAATATTGATAGTTTCTGCTAAAAAAAACTCATCATAATGTAATCTTTAAGTCTTTTTACGTGGTACGTCTTTTCGTAGTAGAATGCTGCGCTGTCTGCGGAAAGCTACGATGCCTACACAGAGCTTTGACGCTTACGGCATGCTACAATGCCTACGGTAAGCTATGATGTCTACGACATGCTATGATGCCTACTGAAAGCTGCTACCATGCCTACGCCAAGCTACGATACCTACGCAGAGCTACAACGCCTACGGAATGCTACATTGCCTACGGAAAACTATGATGTCTACGCCATGCTAAGATGCCTATGCCAAGCTACGATGCCTACGTAGAGCTTCCACGCCTACGGCATGCTACAATGCCTACGGTAAGCTATGATGTCTACGACATGCTACGATGCCTACGGAAAGCTATGATGTCTACGCCATGCTAACATGCCTACGCCAAGCTACGATGCCTACGCAGTGCTATGACGCCTACGGAATGCTACATTGCCTGCGGACAACTATGATGTCTAGATGAAGAGAAGTTTGTTGGAGAAGAAGATAGAAAGTGTGAAGGAATATGAACAAAGACTTTTTGTCTTCTGTAGGGAAGTACAGGAAAATAGCATTTAGCTAAGAAAGATTTTCTGAAACTTGTAATTCAGCTTACCTTGTGTTTAGTAAAAGGCCGTATACATAAAACGCGCACTTATTTTGTAGGCATAATAATTTATATGTTACTGAAAAAGTCCAAACTATAGTAAATTTTAAAATTGCCCGGTAAAACTTACCTAAACATAGTGGTAATAGTGACGACCAGTTCTGTATCATAAAATTTTGACATTATATCACAGAATATACAATATTACTGATCTTTTATTATCTCTCACTCAACAAATGTTACATTTTAACTCTAAACTTCTCAGCAATACGGTTAATGTTGAATAATCGTTATGCCACTTACACTTAATACGAAATCCTGAGAAAAAATTAATGGGTCAAAGTCTATATTCAAAATTCAATCAAGGTATTCTGTTTCTATGAAGTTATTTTTAGGACTTTTACCCTTAAGGGCCGATTTCTAAATGAGATTTGGAATTTAGAACGTGTCAAATCCTATTGAACAGCACAAGTTATAGAAGAAGTTTTTAGGCTAGATAAAAAATCTTTTTTACAAAAAATACTACCGACTTCCAAATAAAAAGAAGAAACTACAAAGCGAAAAATAACTTAAATTTTGGTCTGGTTAAGTAGGTAGTATTTTTTTTGTAATAATGTTTTTTTTTATTTTTTACTTTTTACTTGTACCTACCTAATAGGCAAGTAGTTAAGGTACATATAACGCCACAATAGATTACGCGAATATCATTAAACTTGAACATAACCAGTGAAATGAGAGAACTGCGTACCTCTTAAGAGCGTACTGGCGTGATGTTATGTTATGAAATGGTATAAACAATAAACAGGCATGCGATTGCAGCAACTCCGAGAGATTTGCCGTTATTTATTGAAGAGTTCTGTTGTTTATCTTCGAAGTTCTTTATCAGATCTTTACCAAATTAAAATGGGACCAATTTCGGAACATACTTATCAAACAAAAAAAATCAAAATCGGTCCATAATTGACGGAGATATCGGTGAAAA
Source organism: Orthosia cruda (assembly GCA_964057195.1). Classification (NCBI taxonomy): domain Eukaryota; kingdom Metazoa; phylum Arthropoda; class Insecta; order Lepidoptera; family Noctuidae; genus Orthosia; species Orthosia cruda. Next base: position 21,011,421 of record OZ059842.1, read on the forward strand.
ACATAAAAAAATAACAAACACAAAGTCGAACATAGTACCGCCTCCTTTTTGGAAAGTAGGTTAAAAATACTTTAACATATACTCACCTTCAAATTCTTAATTTATAAATCGAGGGTATGATTTGGTAAATTATGTGTTACCGGCAAATCTTAGGATTTATTGTATTTCCATCTTTTACAGTAACATAATACGGGCTAAAATATTCGTGACATGGGTTCGACACTTACGTCTCAGCGAATCTTATTTTTATGTTATACAAATAACAAAAGAAAACGTATTCACGCTAGGATTTTATTAAATAAACTTCTATATTGTATGTGTTGGAAGAACGAGGGGTATTATAGTGCATATTTCATGTTATATCCCTATAAAACCCCCATTAATCCCCAAATCTTCTAAACCATGCACATTCACCCCTGTGAATGTGTATGGTTTAGAAGATTTATATAAATTGTGAAGAAATAAGGCTATGTTTTTCCTTTGTTATGTTGTTCTTGTGTCTGTGGGTTTTTTATGTTAGCCCTGTCTAACTTAAACATAATATATTAGTTACTTTTTTTAGGAGATAATCCATGGAATTAGGTAAAGATTTGATTAGGAAAATTACCACTGAGGTACTCTATCGCCGAATTTATCGTGTCGTGTACTACATTTATCTCAGTAAAACACATGGTTCCTGCGAGATTATAGGCCTTGTTACCATGCCACGAGAAAAAGAAAGGCCATAATGATAACGGAAAATTGTTTGTGTTCAAAATAATGTTGACAAAGGTTGAATGTAAGAAATTGCCTAGTGCGATAAGACCGCCTACTTGTTTTTATGTAATGTTTGTCCTGTATTTTTTGTGGTGTACAATAAAGTATATATAATAATATTAATAATGATGAAGGAAGGATTATTTTTTTCAAAAACGCATTGCAGTAGTAGCAAGACTTTAATACTATGGAGCAATCCACAATGTTCATAGTTTACTCTTCAGCCTTATTATTTTATGCAATATGTATGTAGGTGTATATGTATTCCCCCCCGGTGGGTTCCCGCATTGTCGAGGCGGGGGGGCTTGGTAACCGTGGCTTGGTCACCCACGGTGAAGCGAAGAGAAACCCGAGGAGGGGCCGCTTGTCAGGGTTTTGCCGATAAGCCGACGAGGTAGCGGCCAACATGTAGGTTGCGAGCTGCTTGGGCGACATCGCAAATGAGGTGGGCCGCGATGTCGTATGGGGTCTCCCAAACCCATACGATGTCGCGGCTGAGGATCGGAGGCCGCGGCGAGAGAGGAGTGCTGGTATTATGGTGCGCCGCTCTCTCTACCTTCCGTGGCCTGGACGGGGTCGCCACCGTCTGATGGCGGACGCGGTTTGGCCGCAGGGGAAGAGGAGTGTCGGTATAGCGATGGCCGCTCTCCATATCCCCTGCGGCCGAAAAATGGTAGGTGGCGGGGCCATTGAACTCGACCCGTCACAAGGGGACTAAGGGTGCCATACACGGGGTCGTCTGGCACCCATGTGCTGGTTTGGTCCCTGGAGGGGTGGTCACGGCGCACAGTGTTGGCTCCTCAAGCAATCATACACCGCAACAGAGGAGCTTTTACAGGTTCTGGCTTAGCCAATTTAAACGAATAGGCTCACCTTTCATACATCACACTCATACACTCTGACTCACACACTTACACACTCTACACCACATCACATCTGCTTTTTTGTTCCGTAGTGTTACTTTGGTTTTTATTTTCTGTTCGGATTTGATTTTAATTTTGATTGATTTGTATATTATATAATTTTCTGTTCTTATTTAATTTTAATTTAATTTAATTTTGATTGCATTTCAGTTTAATTTATTTTGTGATTTAATTTTGTTTTGGTTTAATTTGGATTAAATTATGACATAATTTAGTTTAATTATTATTATATATATACTTCTTTTTATGCTTGCCTGCCTTGATTCTATTTGGTATCACAAATTGAAAATGTGTTTATATTGCTGGGGGATGGAATTCTGGTGACCTGTAATACAGGTTCTCATTACCTACCACCGTCATCAGAGTTCCATGACCATTTGTTTTTGTGTAATTTGTTTTTTATGCCAAATAAATTATTATTAAATTATTATTATTAAAGTGTGTTCTGGTGCGCCGGGTGATGGGTGTACTCCCCAGAGGAGGTTCCGGTGACGGACAGCCGCGGCGGGTTCGCGGTGAGTGCTAACGCGTGCCCGTGCTCCCGCCATAAGCGGCACAGGAGGACACCGTGGAGATTTAGTGGGTTAGAGTCCCACATAACTGCGCTATCTCCCCGTGGTAGCGCAGTATGCATGAACATTTCTCCAGGATAAAAAAATAAAAATGTATGTATGTATTATGTTTATGCATTATGTGCTGAAAACGTATTTCTAAATTTAAGTTTTATTGTGCACTTGGTTTTACTGTCCTTATTTAATAGAAAATCTCTCTGTGAAACTGTAAGAAATCTCAATTATGGGTTAAGGTTGCCTTTGTTCGTAAGCTGCCTAACTGTATTTGAATCTCTATGTTTTGTGTACAACAAAAAATGTCTTCACAAATAATAAAATCAATAATAAAATGGTGTGTCTGAATGTAATATCAAAATAACAACGTTTTATTCAATGCATGTGAAACCATATACAGTACTAATAACAAATGAGCAATTTTTAAGACTTTGTGTGTCCGTCTGTGTGTTCCAGGTAATCTCCGAAAAGGCCTGACCAATATTGACAAAACATTCACTGGTCGATAGCTGATGTTTTAAGGAGTAACATAAGCTACTATTTTATCTCGAAAAAAATCATAGTTCCTGTGGGAAAATTAAAACCCAAAATAAAAAAAATACGAGTTTGAAGCGGACGAAGTCGCGGGCAACCGCTAGTGAACAAAATAAACAAAGATTACTCTATCTATTAAATATGGTTATTATAGGAGATAAAGTTGCTTGTCTGTTTGTTGATATTCTTGTGTAAGTTAATATCTGGCAGCACCGATCCAATTACAAATATTCTTCCTCTGATAAAAAGTTACAGTATCGCTTAGTATCTACCATAGGCTACATTTACCCTAAAAAAATACACGGTTCCTGGGGATAGCTTTTGTTATATGTATATGGTTTTGTTAGTTAAAAACAGATACGAGTATAACAAATAAAAACAATTTCTTTTGCTAGCGTTGTAAAAATATCATGATATTATTTTAAAACGAATTTCAAAAAATGCTACCAAGTCTCGTTAAAATATAACGAGCATGATCGAAAAAATAAATGTTATTTAAGAGTAACGGCTGACATTTATTAAAAAATATCCGTAAAAAGAAGAGAATTCTCCACTCAGACTCGAATTTCAATTAAACTTTTTGTTTTATTACATTTCTCTCGGATAAAAAAATACCGGCCAGTGTAGGGTTCTGTAGTCACCCGTCCCAAAAACCATGAAAATTGTATCCATGAAAAATATTTGCGAATTGTAGCGCTACGAGTATGTTGGATGTTCATTTTGAGTCCATTTCCACTGACTACCTAGCAAAGGAAACCTTAAAGTTACCGCATACCACAGCGTTGAGCGTATCTATCACTAGACCAAAGTTTTATTCCTGCTAATGAAGCACCGTCGCTGCCGACGAAGAAACAGATTCATAAACAAATGAACCCACTTTTAATTACCCTTTCCACTTCTCCGCAATCTGTTTTTAAGCACAAACAGTAAATCTTATCATATCTTTCGAATAACAATAAAGCTTGTCTCCCCAGTATAAAAATACCTCTTTATTTTCGTCCTCAAAAGGTGAAGTTTGTCTGTCAGAAACATGTGAGGGATCAAGAAATGCTGGCGGTTATTTTACGTGTAATTACTAGCGAGTGAGACGTTGCTAGATAGCTGAAGGATTCTAGAGAACAAGGCTATATAGAGATAATAAACGAATGGTCTAAGTTATAGGAGGCATGTCTTAGAGTCATAAACTCGAAGACTCGTTACATCTACCAACCTGCACTGGACCGGCGTGGTGGATTATAGCCCAATCCCTCGCACAGAGAGGGGCCCATGTCTCATGCTTAGTTATAGGAGCATGAAAACGCGGGAGTCCGCTGGAGTACAGGAGCGGTTGATATGGTGACGCTTGAGCAAGATCTATGTTGCTGGCCTGGCTGAAATTATGGCGATGGTGAAGTTATTAAAGAAGTCACCAAAATTTTGAGAGGTTGGTCTCGAAACAAGTTTGAAATTCGCAGAAGGTAGTTTTGCCGAAATTAAGAACAGTAATTGGCTTTTGGGGACACCACCGTCATCTAAAAAGAAAAGTCATTTGGCTTGCCAAGCATGGTAGTTAATATGACAAGTTTTACTGGAGGCTTCCGTAGACAGCCTAGATGTGACAAGGCGTCGATCACATGCGTTGACACGTTGCGTTTCTTTGCTGAAAATTTCATGCAAGGCGGAAACGATTAATTGATAAATGATTCATAATTATTGAGTAAATATTTAAAATTGATGATGTTACCCTTTTTGGACTCTCGAACTATCAGCAATTTATTTACCAAGACAGAAACGCCTTTAACCCTTGTGCCACCGAACTAAGAATATCTTCATTAAACCCTAAAATGGTACTATAACCCGCGATAAAGGTCTATCCACACATATCATGGCCTTGCCCGGTACGTGGACGGACCGTGCCCCGTCAGGGGCTCAAAAAAATATCGGTGTGTACATTTTATATGAACTCGTTCACACACGTCTGTGCACGGGCCGTGCACGGGCCAGTTACGGAGTTTTAATGCCTAGCCCCGGCCCTGTCACGTCCCGGGCACGGCCCTGATATGTATGTGTCTTGTTGTAGATACTTGACTTTCAAGTTACCTACATCTAGCTTGAAGCTTTGGCTTAATTGACTGAATGTCCTATGTCCCCTAGATAGTGCGGAAGGGGGTCTACAGTATTTCTCCATCGGTAACGATCTTGAGCTTCACGATTCATGTCGCTCCATGACATTTCGAAGCTCGTACCTTCTGCCAATACGGTGCAACGCCAGGTTTGACGGGCGCGGCTACGCTTATTCTTCTTTTGGGGATTGCAGTCCAACGCTTGTTTGGGTATGAGATCGGGATCCCTTCAAGGCGTGTGACCAATCCATCTCTATTTAAAACGCTTGATCTGACTCACTTAAAGATTCACTGTCCTCTTTTTTATTCTATCAAGAGAAGAACACAGTCAGCAGAGGAGGGAACATTATTATTACTTTTTATTTTTCTTTCAATTTATTTAGGGTCAGCGCAACAAGTCTTTTTACCCGACTGCCGAAGGAGGGTAATGTGTTTATCAGTCTATGTATGTATGTTTGCTTCAATGCGGCCGATTTTGATAAATCTTACGTCAGTCGATTGTCTTAACCTTGCAGGTGTCACTGGCTACATTAAAATTGGCAAATATAAAAATGGTGGATTTTGCGCGCAATATTGCGGGGGCCCAATTTTTTTCAAAATAAAGGTTTTTAAGAGGTGATTTCAAAAATATATAACACTCATATGTTTAAGTGTACATAACTCGACAAAAAAAATAACTAAAAAGTTATAAATAAAATAAGTTAATTCAATTAAAAAACTTAATTAAAAAAAAAACGTAAAACCCGATTTTTAAGAAGCGATCTAATAAGACGTAAACAAGAAGAAAATCATGCTGTGCAGTCGGTGGATACATAATCGCGAGCTGGCTGACCAAAACCAGATGTATCCTCCGACTGCACGGCTTTGCCCATAATAATCCCAATTATAAGATATTTGATAAGTGAAAATGTAAAACCTAAAAAAGCAAGCTCAAATAAAATTCGTAAATTCGAAGCAGTTGAGTTCTAACACTTTTTAATATAAAAGGAATCTCATATTGGATACAGTTCTCATTCTGTCATATTGAATGTTCGATTGGACATAGTTCGTATGCTGAAGACCCAGGCTTAGGTCAGCTTAGCTTAGCAGGCTAGGCCCCATAGCTTAGCTCAGCTTGGTGACATGTTTGAGAGACGTTTTAAAAATGGTATAAAATCTAGTTTTGAATAGTTTTAAAACTAGGCTTGATGCAATAGTGCGAGAAGATAAGACAGCGTTTTTTTGTAAATAGCATTACGTACAATATCTGGTAGTTATGTCGTTTGTCGTACGAGTCTTTAGTATCTCAAGTTTTCTTTACAAAACTTTCATGGAAAGTAGGTAATAGTACACTATTTTATCTTCACACATACAATTGAAATAAAACAAAAATGGAACCTAAAAAATATGTGGTATGGCGGGCAATTTAAATTATCATTGCACATGACTGCGCAGCGCGCTTCCACTGACAATGTCACAATTTTTCTATATTATGTCAATGAGCCTATAATCGCCAATAAATTAAAAAGTTATAGTAGTTTTGAAACCGTTGCATAATGAGGGGTAAAACATGAGTGTGTGTTTAAAAACCGAGCCGTAGGCGAGGTTTTTAATAGTTTTCACGAGAATGTTTTAATACCTAGTTATGTGCAGTTTCATACACTACTTTATCTACACTCATAAATTGGGATTGAACCTACTAAATACCTCTTTTTGCATTTTCCATGCCATAAAATTGTGATAGCATTTGTCATATACTTTTCTCGACTTTGCTGGTAATAAATTAAAAGTAATTTCCTTCGTCGCATCTAAAATATTGGGCGGAGTCAAATTTTCTTCACATTCACTGATATCAGTCATTTTCAAACAATAATTTAAATAACTCATGAAATTCAGTACAGCAAAACTTGCAAAACGTATGAATGGCGCCAAAACCCAGCACATTACCGCATTAACCGCGCATGCGCTAAGGCTTAGCACGCACTGCTATCTTTATACGCGATTTTTTTTTAAATTTCGTTGTTGTGTTTATAAAGTATGCCAATATAAACTCGTTTTGAATTGAATAATCCGAATATTACGATATGAGAGTAGATAATAACTAATATGATGCAGTTGTTTGAAAATCGAAGGAAAATGTTGAACTGTTATGGGTTTTTTTTTAATTTTACCTATCCACGAATATAAAGTAAGTGTTTATACAATATTTTTTGAATTCATATTTGGAACATTACGTTGCGAGTGTAGATAAATGTTATTTAAGAGTGACGGCGGACATTTATTAAAAAAATATCCATAAAAAGAAGAGAATTCTCCACTCAGACTCGAATTTTAATAAAACTTTTGTTTTATTACATTTCTCTCGGATAAAAAATACCGGCCAGTGTAAGGTTCCGTAGTCACGCGTCCCGAAAACCATGAAATACATTTGCGAATTGTAGCGCTATCTTGGATGTTCATTTTGAGTCCATTTCCACTGGCTACCTCACAAAGGAAAACTTAAAATTATCGCATACCACAAAGTCAAAGTCAAAGTCAAAGTATTTTATTTGTTTAACATAGGTAATATGGTACATGGTATAAAATTTGTGTTGTATCACTATGTTTTGCCTTGCAAGGCGTACAAAGTAGGTGTAAAAGAAAAATAAAAATAAAACGACAAACCAGACAAACAAGATAGAATAACAAGTGGATCGGACATTTTTATTTTATGGTTCTATCATCTAAAAACTCATTGATAGAGTAGTAAGCCTTTTCAATCAATAATTTCTTTAATTGCGATTTAAAATGGTTTATATTGGTCATGCTTTTTAAGGTTTTTGGTAGTTTATTATAAATCTTTGGACCCATGCCAAGACAACTCTTCGAGAAAAGTGCAGTACTGTGTTTTTTTGACTTTAGTATGCTTTGGTGACGTCTAGTATTAAGTTTCTCAAATTTAGACAGATTCTCCTTAATAAATATTGATGTTTCATAAATATAGAGGGATGGAAGCGTAAGTATTTTTAAACTAACGAAAAATGGTTTGCAACTTTCGGTGGTTTTTAACAAACATATCGCTCGAAGACATTGTTTTTGGGCTTTAAATGCCATTTCTCTGTTGGTAGAGTTGCCCCAAAATATTATGCCGTAACGAAGAGTTGAGGAGACATATGCATGATATGCAGTAAGGACAGTATTACGATTTACAACCTTATTCAAATTGTGTAGGGCATAGCAAAATTGATGATTTTTTTTTATCATAGTCTCCATGTGTGTTTTCCATGTCATGCTTTCGTCTAGCCAAATACCTAGAAATTTGGTTCGTTCCGTTTTAATAATCTTATTTTGGTCATAATTAATGTCAAGAATTTTAGAACTAGTTCTTTGTTTAAATGTCATTATTACACAGCGTTGAGCGTAGGTACTGTGAGGACTCTGCTTAACTAGAAGGCAACCTACTTGCCTATAAAAAACACTGGTAATTGGTATTACTTGAAAGGTAAATGAATTTCGAATAGAAAATAAGTGAATATGTTTTTGATGGTCAATTCTAGTGTAGCCGCCCTGACGGCAGGAATATTGTTAAATTCGTGCAAAATATATAAACTATAAAAGTAATTTATCTATTTATTTGTTAACCTCTGTCTACGTCCTCTACAGTACCTATCACTAGACCAAAGCTTTATTCCTGCTCTGAATCTGTTTCTTTGTCGGGTATAAGCATACCCGTAATCTGTTTTTAAGCACAAACAGTAAATTTTATTCATATCTTTCGAATAACAATAAAGCTTGAATGCCCAGTATAAGAAGACCTCTTCATTTACATCCTTAAAACGTGAAGTTCGTCTATCAGAAATATGTGAGGGATCAAGAAATGCTGGTAGTTATTTTACGTATAATTACTAGCGAGTAAGACGTTGCTGAAGGATTCTGAGCTATATGGAGTTAATAAACAAATGGTCTAAGTTATAGCAGTCAGAAGGAGCATGTCTTAGAGCCAAAAATTCGAATACATGTTACATTTACCAACCTACACAGGACCAGCGTGGTGGATTGCCCAATTCCTCGCACAGGGCCCTTGTCTCAGAATAGGCAGGCTCCAGACACTCCATACATACACATGCACGTACGTGCAGAACAGCCTACAACTTCTATACAAAATGAATTATAAACGCATAATGTGTGTACACGTGCAAATGTGTACGTAAACTATTAAGTTTACTGCCTCATTGTCTGTCTCGTCGGAGGCGACAATAATTTAGCGGGGGAGGTGAGTGTCGCTTCTTTACGTAGTAATAGCACAGAATAAATAATAGGCAATTGTTAGTGTTCCAAGGAATTGCCATCATTTAACGCTGATTATGCTTATGCTCAGTTATAGGAGCGTGAAAGCGCTGGCGTGCGCTGGATGCAAAAAGTACAGGACCGGTTGATATGATGACGCTTGGGCGAGGCAGCAGTTGACGTATTTCGGCTGAAATGATGGTGATGGTAAAGTTAAAATGGCTAAAATTTAGAGAGGTTGCTTCCCTAGTTACTCAAACAAAATTATTTTAAACAAAATTAATGTGGCAAATTGTCACGTTACGACGTAATTGTGTCATTTTAACGGGCCATGACTGCTGTGATTGGCTATTAAAAATTCGTAACGTAATTGGCAGAATGAATTTAAAAAAAAAAACATTCTGCCAATCACAGCTAACGCTCGTTTGACCATTCATCAAATTTATTTTAACCCGACTACAGCAAAGCCAAAAGGAAGGGTTATGATTTTACAGTCTATGTATGTAGGTTTGTATTTACGTATGTTCCTCCGGAGCGCCTACCCTATTCAACCGATTTTGATGAATAAGGTGTCAATTGATTTGTTATTATGGCCCGGGTCAAAAAGATAAAAAAAATCCGTAGCCGGGTTACAGTTTTTATTCAAATTTTTGCTTATTGTTTCAGAAATAAAGAAGGTACAAAATTGGCCTTTTCATATGGTATAAATGCCTGGTTTGTAGAAGACTGGCCAGTTTTCATAGTAATGTGCCCATTATTCATTTCTCAGTAAACCTCAGTAGTTTGTTAAGAAATTATTAAAACGACTAGAGAACCAAAGAAGAACGCATTTCTCACCTACACTCAAATCCGCATCTTTTAAGCATAGATTACTTAGCAGGCTCTCATAATTCAGGATAACGTACTTTCATCATTCCCGTTCCATAAGACCAAAGTTGTGTTGGGACTGTCTCTAAACATAATCAGGGTTTTCATACGAACCTTAGAAGGTTCAGCTCGCCAGGGATTGGGATAAGTGGCTTGAAATTTTGTTTCGGACTCCGGGGTTAATACCTTCAAACGAATTTTTAGGGCATCCTAACTAATATTATAAATGTGAAAGTTACTTTGTTTGTTACGATTCAACTGATTTCGATGAATTTCTATAAAGAGATGGTTCCAGCTGACCGTGGCAACGGTAATAGGCTACTTCTGTTAGCATAAAACTTGAAGTAGGCAGAATGGGGGACCAATTTCTTCGGTTTTTTTATTATGTCGACCGATTTACTCACTTGCAAAGTACTAGGACACCAGAATCACGGAGTAAAAAAAACCGGGGTTGGAATCATGAGTGTTTATGATTCAAGAATTACCAGGAGACCAGAAGCATGAAGAAGTAGATAGATAACCAGGATTGATTGACGAAGTCTATATGCGAGACCACATTAATGAAGAAAAAAATTAAGGGCTGGAATCAATAGAGGTAAAGACTCTAAAACTACCAGGAGACTAGATTCATGAAGAAGTAGATGGATCACCAGAATTGATTGACAAAATCTATAGGTAATGCGAAGGAAGCCGCAAGCCAAAGCTCGTTTCTAATAAATATTACATCTAAAAGTATGTTTTGTTTTCTCGGTATTGTTAAGGTCGGGTTAAAGCTTTTGTTCGGGTGGTTTGGGACGATTTACATGTTACGTTGTGGCTTACGGTTTCACTCGTGTGAAAGGAATTATAATTTACCGGAAGAGAAAGTTTTATCACTGCCCAAACATCGTTATTGGTTTTGTTGATTCCAGGAAAAAATTAGTAAATAAATAAGCATTATTAAGTGATAATTTTGGAGTATACAGTAATGTTTTTTTCGGTAGATGGCTATTTCCAGTTAGAATCAGAATCAACACTATTGTCCTTATGGACAGTTATCATTTTGGCTCTTAATGTGTGAAATTATTTAAAAATAGTGACAAAGCGTAAAACATCAAATCTGCCTAGCATTTTCCTATGCTTGGCCTATTAAATATGTTGGGGTTAGCGTTCAGTTTTACCGGTTTTATCCCAATATCCAGCAGTGGACGTCTTTCGGCTGATATGATGATAATGAGCTTAAGTTTGGGTATTAGTCATATTTTACACACATCTTACTGACGAAGTGTAACTTGCTTTACTCAAAAGAAATCTGATTATATAGTAACCAAAATCCTTCTAAGTTACATAGAGAATCTAGAAGCATAATGACATCAACATCGCTTGTTTAATACCTATTAATAACAAGGGATAATTGAATTTAAACCTATCGGTTTTTGATTTAATTATTTCAATAATTAATTAAAATTAAATTATGTCATCGCGAATGCGAGATAAATATTCTATTAATCAATTTGATATACATTTTATTTATCGCTTCGGTACACAGAAAACTCAATTAAGCGATCTTAATTAAAATTGTTAACTTGGACGCGAATTCACTGATCAGCTAGCCGGAACGACAAAGTTGGTTAACTTTGCATCTTTTTCAGGTCGACTTAATAGGTTGGTCTAGGTAAAGTCTCTTGGAAAGTAACTGTGGTCTGGTCTTCTTCTAAAACCATGTTTCCACCTGCAACGCAACTCGCATGTATGTTGCATTACATTAAAGGTTACCGTGGTATAGTGTGATCAATCGCTCGATCATGCAAATGAAAAAGCGGACTAAGAAAAGATTATCTCTCGAACTGCCGGGCGAGCACAATGGAGTCGTCGACCTCGGCGTGAATTGTTTCGTAATATCGTTAATAAGTTATGATGTTGTGTAGAGAATTATCTTGTTATCATAAAATTTTGATGTTCTTGTATCTTATAAAGTTGGAGCATGTAGATATTGGTAATTTAATGAATATCCCACGAGCCCTATAATTATAAGGCTTTAGTTAATAAAATGCTCACTTATAATACTGTGCAATAATATTACAACTAAACAAAATATTGATAGAATTTCTAATAAAAAAACCTCATCATAATATAACCTTTAACTCTTTCTACGTGTTACCTCTTTTCTTGTTTACCAAATTAATAGTAAATTTAATAAATTCATTTAATAAAGCTATGTCGTAACATCGCTGTTGTAGAATGCTGCGCTGTCTGCCTACACAGAGCTACGATGTCTAGGGAATGCTACGATGCCTACGAAAAGCTATGATGGCTACGCCATGCTACGATTCCAAAGGAAAGCTGATGTCTACGGAATGCTACGATGCTTACGTCAAGTTACGATGCCTACGCAGAGCTACGACGCCTACGGAATGCTACGATGTCTACGCCATGCTACGATGCCTACACCAAGCTACGATGCCTATGTAGATCTACGACGCCTATGGAATACTACGATGCCTACGAATAAGTTAAGCAGACTCTTTAAAATATTTAGTTAGTTGGAGAAGAAGATAGAAAGTGTGAAGGAATATGAACAAAGACGTTTATCTTCTATAGACAAGTAGTTGAAACTTCTAATTCAGCTTAACTTGTGTTAATTAAAAGGCATAGTAATAAATGTTATTGTAAAAGTCCAAACTACAGTAAATTTTAACATCGGCCGGTAAAACTTATGATTTACCTACACATAATGGTAAAAGTGACGACCTGTTCTGACATGTTATCACAGAACATACAATATTACTGATCTTTTATTATCTCTTACTAGACAAATGTTTCATTTTGACTCTAAACTTCTCAGCAATACGGTTAATGTTGAAAAATCGTTATGCCACTTACACTTAAAACGAAATCCAGAGAACATATGAATGAATGGGTTAAAGTCTATATTCAAATTTCAATCAAAGTATATATTCTGTTTCTATGAAGTTATTTTTTATTCGAATGTGAAGTGTTAGAACTTTTACCTGTGAGGGTCAATTTGTAAATTAGATTTGGAATTTAAAGCGTATAACATCCCATTGAAATGCCCTAGTTATAGAAGAAGTTTTCAGGCTAAAACAGACTTTAACATTTTTTTTTTTTAAAGTTGCCCCACACTAGGAATTTCTTCCTGTATCGTGGGTGCGTTTAAAAAAAAATATAAACTCACAAACACCCAGAGCCGGAACAACTATCTGTAGGTCATTCAAATATTTATACATGTATGTATACACATTACACACACACACACAACACACAACAAACGACACACAAAAAGTTGAGTTGAAGTTGAGTATCACATTATACTCAACTTCAAAAACTTAATATATAAATCGAGGGTATGATTTGGTACTCGTAAATTAAGTGTTACCGGCAAATCTTAGGATTTACTGTATCGGTGTTTACAGTAACATAATACGGGCTAAAATATTCGTGACATGGGTTCGACACTTACGTCTTAGCAGATCTTGTTTTTTTGTTATACAAATAACAAAAGAAAACGTATTCATGCTAGGATTTTATTAAACAACCTTCCATATTGTATGCTTTGGAAGAACGAGGGGTATTATAGTGCATATTTCATGTTATAATGAGGTAAATGCGCATGGTATATAAGATATATGAATTTTGAAGATATAAGGGTGTATTTTACTTTGTTATGTTGTTCTTGTTTTCGTGGGTTGTTTATGTTAGCTCTGTCTAAATATTTCTAACATATACTGTATTCGAATCTCTATGTTTTATGTAATATAAGGAATATGATCAATATAAACAAATATGCATCCAAACTGGAGTGTGACCCGCCCACCATTACCATAGACCTTACAGGAGATGATACCATTGCTAAATGTCCAATTCTAAGTAGTCATAATAAAATTAAGAAATATATTTAAATCAATAAAAGTATTAAGAAATATAAGAAACTTTTAAAAACTCAAAGTGTTTGCAAATATAATGTTATCCTTAGGAAAGATTTAAGAAACTTAAAAAAACAATTAAATAAAAGTAATAGTAAATTAGAAACTAGTACACAAATGTATGATGTTGAAATTCAGAACCTTGAAAGGGAATTATTGAGTAGGGAAAATACACTTATGGAAATATTTTGTAAATATGAATGTAGTCAACAGATGTTAAGTGAACGCATGCAGGAGGCCTGTGAGTTGGTGGACCTGGTGAAGTATAATGCAGAGAGGTGTGAATCATTGACTAACAACTTCACCTGTAGTTGGGCTGCCGTTCCGCCACCTCTCATGTCAAAACATGTTGCTACTACAACTTTACCCATTAATCATACTGCGACAACTTTGAACCCCACCAAAAGTAATGTCTTAGTGAATTCTGATAGATTAGGTACAGGTTTTGGATCTTTGTTAAATAACCGTTCTAAACATACAATAGTGCACCATTGTTATCATAAACTGCAATTTAATGAGCTTATTCAGAAAATTCAACAGACACAATTGAATGAGCAAACTACTGTAGTACTTCTTATTGGAAATAGCCTTAGTATAACAAAAAGGGACATAGTTAATGGTATTGACACCCTACTTAAGTTAAGATTAGGCAAATTAATATTATGTGCATTGCCATATTCTGGCAAGTTACTTGTTCATACAAATGAATACATTTCTAGTTTGAATAACTTGATGCATATTTTATCTTGTCGTTATAGTGACCGTTTATTGTTTTTTGACACCAACAATTTTGTTAGTGATTCTGTTTTGATTGGGAACCATAGGTTTCTTCCCAAAAATAGTCGACATTTATTAGCTACATTGTTAGCTTTTAATATACACGCAGTTATTGGTAATTTAATTGAGACTAGGTTTAGTGATTTAACAGTATTATCCAGTTTTTTTAATAATACTTTAAACGATGATTCTTTAAACGGTTAGAGCTTACGAAAGAGAAGTCGAATAGTAATATTTTACTATATCATCAAAATATAAATCGCTTCTACGGCAAAATTTTAGACGTGGAATTGTTAGTAGATAAATATCACCTGGATATCTTATGTTTTTGTGAAACTTGGTTAAAACCACATAGGATATTGTTTAATGTAAATAATTTCTCAGTTGCCAGCGCGTACAACAGATCCACAGTGGGTGGTGGTACCCTGATACTTTGTAATAGTCATTTAAAATATAAGGAAAGGAAGGATATCACTGCTTACTCTGTTGATCGCTTCTGTGAGGTAGCATGTGCAGAGGTCGAGGGGCAAACTTGTCATTGTTTTAATGGCAATGGAAGAATTATTATGTAAACTTTTCAGAGATAATAAATTAGTTTTTGTTTGTGGTGACTTAAATATAGATCTGGTGTATCTGTCACCTGAAAAATGTAAGCTCATTTCATTGTTCAAATCATTTAACCTAAAATATTTATTAAATGAACCAACAAGAATAACATCACTTCAGTTTCGTGCAAAGATAATGTATTCACTAATTGTAAAGTAAAAGAATCGTTTTTAATTAGTGGCGTTAGGTCAGACCATATTCGTCAACTAGTATCTTTTGAGTCAGATAAAAAAAAATACCTAGCTAAATCAATTCGATTAAGACCACTTACTAAAAATAAATTAAATTCTTTTAATAATAATGTTTTTAGCAACCTTTGTAACGCCAGTTTTGATTCATACGACCCCAATATAAATTACTGTACGTTGTTTTCTACAGTTTGCCATGAATGCAATAAAACGTGTCCTGTAAAAACAGTTAAAGTCAACAATTCCAAATCGAAATTTTGTGAATGGGCCACTGTGGGCATACGAAAAAGCCGAGATATCTTATATAATTTATATTTCGAAAAATCTTTGACTTCCGATCAAGTTTTTCACACTTATGTTAGAAACTATTCCGAAATATTCAAAAGAGTCTGCGCTCAAGCAAAATCTCAAATAATAATTAACTAAATTGGTGTTTCTAATAATTAAATAAAAACTGTGTGGCAATTAATTAATAGAGAAATTGGAAAGACAACAACGCGATCAGAATGAGTTAAAATAACTAATCAAACCATTTTTGATAAGCAAGAAGTCGCTGAGACATTAGAAAATTTCTTCATCAACATTCCGTAAGAGGTTAAGAAGTCTGTTCCTTCCTCATCTAAATTAGCTGAACTCTTCTTAAAGAAAACTTTACTAAAGACATACTAACATTTAAATTTTATCAATATGTATTGATACAATTAAAAACGCTTTCAAAAGTCTCAAAAACAATACTGAAGACTTATGAGGGATATCCGTTAGGGTTCTTGTAGACATTATTGACTCAATTGCTCCTGTCCTAACAGATATATTCAATCATTGTTTGGACAGTGGCACTTTTCCTGACTTAATGAAACAGTAAAGTAGTGCCAATTTTCAAATCAGGCTGTAAGAGTGATCCTTATTATTATAAACCTATATCCGTGCTTGCAGCATTGAGTAAAATCTATGAAAAAATCATGCTGGAACAGATGTTGTCTCACTTCAATTCAAATGGGATCCTGCATAGTCAACAGTTTGGTTTCACGAAAGGTAGGTCGAAAACGGACGCGGGAGTAAAATTCATCAGCCTCATCTTGGAATCTTGGGAGAAGTCCCAGTATGCCATTGACATTTTCTGTGTTCTGTCAAAAGCTTACGACTGCGTCGACTACAACACACTGATCTGTAAATTACACCACTACGGAATTCGTGGAAAATCTGCTGATCTCGTGCTTTCCTATTTATCAAACAGATAGCGAAAAGTAAACTCAGTACTCAGTAGTCTAGGGGTCTTTAAGTCAAGAGTGATTGGGTTTTTTCTAGGCAAGCGTGCTTCACCGTCGACCACATCATCGCTTTCCATCAGGTGAGATAGTGGTCAAGCGCGAGCCTATTGACAATAAAAAAAAAAAAAAAAAAATGTTAATGTGGCGACGTCCTCCTCTCTAGTCAAGATAGGCGTGCCCAATGTTCAATTCTCGGCCCTTTCCTTTTTCTTGTTTACATTAATGATCTACCTTTTATGATGGCCAAATTTTCGGATATAATTATATACTATTATATATATATACTATTTGCTAATGATACTTCGCTAATTTTAAAAATAGATAGGAAAGATACGGATGTCTTACATGTCAACGAAAGTCTAATTATTCTCTCAAAATGGTTCGCAGCTAACAATCTCCTACTGAATGCGAAAAAAACAAAATGTCTTAAGTTCTCTTTACCAAATGTACCACAACGTGACCTAAATATAAATCTTGAAGTTATAACGAAAACTGTATAATTAAGGATTACTATCGATTCAAAATTGCAGTGAGGCGCGCACATTAGAACTCTTTCGGGTAGGTTAAGTTCGGCTGCATATGCAGTAAGGAAAATAAGGCAGCTAACCGATGTAGCTACAGCTAGGTTAGTATACTATGCTTATTTCCACAGTATTATGTCTTATGGCATTCTGCTGTGGGGATCAGCAGCAGATGTTGACTCAATTTTCATCTTACAAAAGAGGGCAATCCGCGCAATCTATAAAATGGGTCCTCGCGAGTCTCTCAGTTATGTGGATGTCTCTAACTATTCTCAATCTCATTTTTTCTTTCCTTCTTTTAATTAGATTTTTTACAGTGGTTTTCAATCATCTTTATAGCTCTTTGCTAAGAATAGTTACAGCACTGATAACAACATTTGTGCCACATATTAAATTTAGTCTTGTTATACTTCTTTTTTTTTAACCTTTTTAAAGATTCTGCTGGCGAAGGACCAAAATGATGGAGAATTTGTAGAAATTACTCCTTAAAATATAAATTTTTTTTGGAGATTGGACTGTAGGTATGGTTACTTGTACAATATGTTAGGATAGACAACTGCTCAAGGAAAAATATAAAAAGTTAATTCAAAATAATCAAAAAACCCGACTGCTTAAAAAGCGAACTAAAAAGACGTAAACAAGAAGAAAATCATCCTGCAGTGCAGTCGGAGGATACATTATTCGCGAGCTGGCTGACCAAAACCAGATGTATGACTGTCGATGTAGATTTATATTTGCTTCCCATATCCCGCCAAAATGTGGGGCGTTGGGGGGATTGAGACGCCAACTAATACGGTTTTTAATTAATTCGTTTTAAAAGTTTTTATAATAATCACTAGACTTCAAGAAATCATGTAATTCGCGGAGGTACGTCTTAGACGCAATAAAATTTCTGCCATTGGGACTGTATAAAATCTTTTCTATCATGTACCTGGCGTACAAAACCCCGCGGACGCTTTATCTAGAGGTCTATTACCTTCGCAACTTAAAGATCATCACCTGTGGTTTACTGGCCCACCATGGACCATACTAACTATCAATGATTGCCCCATTTCACGTTTTTCTCCAACCTCTGTAGAAACACCAGAGGCTAAGATAAGGCAATCTCTTGTGTAACCTCTAATATACCAGAAAATCCAATCTTATTGTTGAGTGACAGGTGCTCCTCATGGAGTAGGCTTCTCTATTCCGTGGTCTATGTTTAAAGATTTATGAAAAGTCTACCTCGCAACGATTTAATAACCTCTAATGATCTAAATACCGCTGAGATTTATGTTATAAAAGCCATTCAAAATTCATCTTTTTTACATGACATGAAAAATTTAAAATGTGAAGGAGCTGTTTCTTCCATGTATTATATATATTCTGACAGTATATTACAAGTAGGAGGACGTTTAGCTAATTCTTCACTCAATTATGCTCATAAACATCCAGCACTATTGCCGAGAAAGGGACATACGATTGAACTATTAATTGATTATCTCCATCGCACCTATCTACATGCTGGGCCTCAATTATTGCTTTAAATAATTAGGCAGAATTATTGGATTTTGTCTGCTAGGCGTACAGTAAGACAACGTATACACAAGTGTAACACTTGCTTTCGTATGAATCCAAGGCCAACATTTCCTATAATGTCTGACTTGCCCGAGTGCCGCTTAGAGCAATGCAATGCGTTTACTCACACAGGGGTAGATTACGCTGGACCGCTGCATATCACGCTAACTAGGAAGCGAGCGGTGCGTAGTCAAAAGGCATATCTATGTTGATTGGTTGCTATGCTACCTAGTTTTTACGGTTGTTATGTACAATCAACCGTCAATCATCTAGATATTCTATCTGAACAAATACACTAAATTCCACCACTGCTACTCTGTATTATTATATTCTCATAGGTCATGTCCCAGACTACGAAATTTTCTGTCGCCAAATTAAACGGATTAGAAGATTATACGTCATGGAAATTCGCAATCAAAATGTTACTAATTCGCGAAAAACGTTTCAAGTACACGTCTTCACTACCGGAGAAAGATGATTCTGCAGAACTAGAAAAGGATCAGGAGGCTTTCACGTTGATATGTCTACACCTGGAGCCGCATCTGTATCCAAAGTCTTTTGTGCAAAGTCTTTCTTACGCTAAGGAGGTGTGGGATGCGTTGGCAGCTATTTTCGAAGATAAAGGTATAAACAGACGGATATCTTTAATGAATAATCTCTTAGATAACAAGCTAGAGAATCACAAGTCTATGCACGTATATGTCGCATCGGTGATGAGTCACGCTCAAAAGCTAAAAGAGATTAATCAGAGCTTTGATGACGATTTGATAGCCGTAGTACTACTGAGAGGTCTACCTGATGAGTATAGACCATTGCGAATGGCACTAGAACACTCGTATGAAATTTACGTCTGAAAATGTACGTCAGAAGCTGTTACAAGAGGATTCCAGTCAGAGTTCTTCGAAAGATGCGTTGGATGCGAACTCGGCGTTAGTAGTAACAAGGAAACAAATTCAGCATTCAGTTTTAAAGCTCAAGTGCTTTAGATGTGGCCAGAAAGGTCACAAGAAGGCAGATTGCTCGAAGCTGGTAAAGGAAGTAGATGGTGAAGGCAAATCAACGGTTTCTACGAAGTCGAAGAAAGTTGCATTTGGCTGTTCACTGTCGGTACACGATTCCTTCAGCCCCTCGGCATTTTATCTGGACAGTGGAGCGTCGAACCACATGAGTTTTCAGAAGCACTGGTTTAGAGACTTTATGATAACTGATAAGAATGTTGTGACATGTGCGAATAATGACAAAATGTCAAGTGAGGGTAAGGGTGACATTATGGTAAGATTGAAAGGAGTTTTAATATCTATAAAAGATTGTTATTATGTACCCGGCTTGAAAGTTAATCTTTTATCGATTTCGAAGTTTTGGCAGATGGGGGTGGAGAGGAGTTGAATCGCCAAGAACAATTACGATACCAGTCGTTGGTTGGTGCATTAAATTACCTAGCCTGTAACACGAGGCCCGACATCTCAGCAGCTGTGAGCTTCTTAGCTCAGTATAATTCATGTTGCCGATCGATACACATGAAGGCGGCTAAGCGAGTTCTACGCAATTTACAGAGTACTCGGAACTTAGGCCTTGTGTTTCGGAAATCGAAAGATAAATGTAACGGTAGTCATTATATTACAGGTTACGTAGATGCAGACTGGGGAGGAGACATTAAAGACAGAAAGTCTTATTCGGGATTCATTTTTAAGGTTGGAGCGAATATGATCTCTTGGGAATGCAGAAAACAAAACTGCGTGTCACTTTCGTCAAGTGAGTCTGAATACGTCAGTTTATCTGAAGCATCCAAGGAAGCTGTGTATCTGCAGAGGTTGGTGAGTCATGTGATTAAGAACATGAACTCGAAAAATGTCAAGTTGTTTGTAGACAACCAGAGCGCCATATCGATGGCGAACAATCCTGTTGCTTACCGGCGGACGAAACATATAGACATAAGGTATAATTTTGTTCGTCATTGTGTTAATGAGGGTTTAATTCGGTTGGAGTACATCCCAACTGAAGACAATTTAGCCGATGCTTTAACCAAGCCATTGCCTCGCGTTAGGTTTGAGAGGTGTGTGTATGGTTTTGGTTTAGCCTTGAGTGCTTAAGCAGAGTTGAGCATGCTGTGGGTGAGTACATGATGGATGGTTGCTTGAGAGGAAGTGTTGATAGGTTGCTATGCTACCTAGTTTTTACGGTTGTTAAGTACAATCAACCGTCAATTATCTAGATATTCTATCTGAACAAATACACTAAATTCCACCACTGCTACTCTGTATTATTATATTCTCATAATCTATGTCTTTTTATATGCCTGGTAACGAAGGCCGTGCATATCGAATTAGCTTCCGATTTAAGTTCGGCTACATTTTTAGATGCCTTTAAACGTTTTTTGTCAAGACGTGGACCATGTAAGATTTTATACAGTCACAATGGCAGAAATTTTATTGCGTCTAAGACGTACCTCCGCGAATTACATGATTTCTTGAAGTCTAGTGATTATTATAAAAACTTTTTCTCAATCCCCCCAACGCCCCACATTTTGGAGGGATATGGGAAGCAAATATAAATCTACATCGACAGTCATACATCTGGTTTTGGTCAGCCAGCTCGCGAATAATGTATCCTCCGACTGCACTGCAGGATGATTTTCTTCTTGTTTACGTCTTTTTAGTTCGCTTTTTAAGCAGTCGGGTTTTTTGATTATTTTGAATTAACTTTTTATATTTTTCCTTGAGCAGTTGTCTATCCTAACATATTGTACAAGTAATCATACCTACAGTCCACTCTCTAAAAACATGTTATATTTTAAGGAGTAATTTCTACAAATTCTCCATCATTTTGGTCCTTCGCCAGCAGAATCTTTAAAAAGGTTAAAAAAAAGAAGTATAACAAGACTAAATTTAATATGTGGCACAAATGTTGTAATCAGTGCTGTAACTATTCTTAGCAAAGAGCTATAAAGATGATTGAAAACCATTGTAAAAAATCTAATTAAAAGAAGGAAAGAAAAAATGAGATTGAGAATAGTTAGAGACATCCACATAACTGAGAGACTCGCGAGGACCCATTTTATAGATTGCGCGGATTGCCCTCTTTTGTAAGATGAAAATTGAGTCAACATCTGCTGCTGATCCCCACAGCAGAATGCCATAAGACATAATACTGTGGAAATATGCATAGTATACTAACCTAGCTGTAGCTACATCGGTTAGCTGCCTTATTTTCCTTACTGCATATGCAGCCGAACTTAACCTACCCGAAAGAGTTCTAATGTGCGCGCCTCACTGCAATTTTGAATCGATAGTAATCCTTAATAATACAGTTTTCGTTATAACTTCAAGATTTTTGCCATCAAGATTTATATTTAGGTCACGTTGTGGTACATTTGGTAAAGAGAACTTAAGACATTTTGTTTTTTTCGCATTGAGTAGGAGATTGTTAGCTGCGAACCATTTTGAGAGAATAATTAGACTTTCGTTGACATGTAAGACATCCGTATCTTTCCTATCTATTTTTAAAATTAGCGAAGTATCATTAGCAAATAGTATATATATATAATAGTATATAATTATATCCGAAAATTTGGCCATCATAAAAGGTAGATCATTAATGTAAACAAGAAAAAGGAAAGGGCCGAGAATTGAACATTGGGCACGCCTATCTTGACTAGAGACCCGGAGGACGTCGCCCCATTTACTTTTCGTTGTCTGTTTGATAAATAGGAAAGCACGAGATCAGCAGATTTTCCACGAATTCCGTAGTGGTGTAATTTACAGATCAGTGTGTTGTAGTCGACGCAGTCGTAAGCTTTTGACAGAACACAGAAAATGTCAATGGCATACTGGGACTTCTCCCAAGATTCCAAGATGGGGCTGATGAATTTTACTCCCGCGTCCGTTTTCGACCTACCTTTCGTGAAACCAAACTGTTGACTATGCAGGATTCCATTTGAATTGAAGTGAGACAACATCTGTTCCAGCATGATTTTTTCATAGATTTTACTCAATGCTGCAAGCACGGATATAGGTCTATAATAAGAAGGATCACTCTTACAGCCTGATTTGAAAATTGGCACTACTTTACTGTTTCATTAAGTCAGGAAAAGTGCCACTGTCCAAACAATGATTGAATATATCTGTTAGGACAGGAGCAATTGAGTCAATAATGTCTACAAGAACCCTAACGGATATCCCTCATAAGTCTTCAGTATTGTTTTTGAGACTTTTGAAAGCGTTTTTAATTGTATCAATACATATTGATAAAATTTAAATGTTAGTATGTCTTTAGTAAAGTTTTCTTTAAGAAGAGTTCAGCTAATTTAGATGAGGAAGGAACAGACTTCTTAACCTCTAACGGAATGTTGATGAAGAAATTTTCTAATGTCTCAGCGACTTCTTGCTTATCAAAAATGGTTTGATTAGTTATTTTAACTCATTCTGATCGCGTTGTTGTGTCTTTCCAGTTTCTCTATTAATTAATTGCCACACAGTTTTTATTTAATTATTAGAAACACCAATTTTGTTAATTATTATTTGAGATTTTGCTTGAGCGCAGACTCTTTTGAATATTTCGGAATAGTTTCTAACATAAGTGTGAAAAACTTGATCGGAAGTCAAAGATTTTTCGAAATATAAATTATATAAGATATCTCGGCTTTTTCGTATGCCCACAGTGGCCCATTCACAAAATTTCGATTTGGAATTGTTGACTTTAACTGTTTTTACAGGACACGTTTTATTGCATTCTTGGCAAACTGTAGAAAACAACGTACCGTAATTTTTGTTTTCCTTAATAAATAAAATAAAATATAATACCTAATTCCTGCTCTTGCCCAATAACATGGGGCAAA
Organism: Orthosia cruda; assembly: GCA_964057195.1. Taxonomy (NCBI): domain Eukaryota; kingdom Metazoa; phylum Arthropoda; class Insecta; order Lepidoptera; family Noctuidae; genus Orthosia; species Orthosia cruda. Next base: position 21,035,088 of record OZ059842.1, read on the forward strand.
GGCAGGAAGATGAATTCTTTAAATGAAAATCCATAAATTAATCAAAATATAATACTATTATTTTAAACCACAAAAAGATATAATAGATTTCTATTAATATATTATGATAAAGATGTAATTAAAATTTCAAACACGAAAGTTTATTTTTGCCGGGTGAAACAATTTAAAGTCGTATTTTTTGATTTATTGAATTCACTCTTTTTTATTTATTTATTTAATGATATTTTAATACAGAGGTGTTACTTAATTCTAAACTCGCTAAATTTTAACTTTGTCGTTTTAGTTTTTTTTTTCGAATTTACTTAATTTAAACTTACCCTTTATTTTAATACCGCACGCGACGGGATAGGAAGGAAAATAAAATTCGGCCCCTACAATATGGCGCCGAAATTCGGCCATTTTCCTATTTTCAAATTTTTATGTTGCCAGTGACACTCGCAGGGTTAAAAGGAATCGATTGACGTAGGAACAATCAAAATCGGCCAACGCGTTTGATCTCTAGAACGCCACATATGAACAAACATACATGCATAGATTTTAATACCGCACGCGACGGGATAGGAAGGAAAATAAAATTCGGCCCCTACAATATGGCGCCGAAATTCGGCCATTTTCCTATTTTCAAATTTTTATGTTGCCAGTGACACTCCCAGGGTGAAAAGGAATCGATTGACGTAGTAACAATCAAAATCGACCAACGCGTTTGGTCGCTAGAACGCCACATATGAACAAACATACATACGTAGACTAATCGACACATTACACTCCTTCGGCAGTCAGGTAAAAAGGGTCCGGTTCTTTTATTTATATGAAAACAGCTGTATCGCTTTGTCTTTTATTAAAAACGATCAGTAAAAGAACAAATTTTCATTTATATTACTTATTTACATGCTTTCAATGTGTTTAAATAAACTTTTTTTCTATTTAATAATAACACTTTTTCAAGTATGGCTTCACCAACCGTTTATCGATGTGCAATCGATAGAATGATTTGACAATGCTCCGCCCTGCGGATACTTAAAATTGTCATTAACTAATGAACCCTTAAATCATGTCTCTGGGATGTATCGTTAATTAACGGATTTAATGATACTTAGTTAAGTACTCATTAGGACTAATTTAATGAACCTTTCTGAGTGTGGCAGTAACTCATTATGAGGTAACTTTGGCTTCGATTTCGAAATAGAAGATATGTCTTGTATTTGGCACTTATTTGTATTGATATTGCCAGTGACATCAATTTGAGACACAACCCGTTTTATATAACAATACATCTCTTCAAAGGAAATCCAAGCTTGATAATCGATTTTTAACGCAGGGTTTATTTGTAATTGTATTGTATTGTATTTGTCTAACGCCTGTTCAAACTCACTACGTAAAATATCAATATTACACACATTAGATAGAAATATTTCTCGTTGTGAATACAGCTGATTTAGATAAATCGTATATTGACTGCAAACTAGCAAATGCATCGCGTTTAGCCTGTGACATAGTCAACTGAACATGATCCTCTCTAGACATTTCAAATTCGTCTTCAGTATCAAATTTTACATTTTCCCATTATTTATAATTAAATATGTAGGAAATTTATATTACTTATCTTCAAGTCGCAATAATATAAAACGTTGAGAAATGTATAAAAAACAATAACTTTAATTTATATGGAATGAGTATGACTATACGGTATATTTCCGAACGTACGGAGCCGATCGAGCGTTACCGACCTGCCTACGCAGAACTAACCGATACGCTTGCAATCGCCTGCCTTCAACCAAAATAATAAAACTATGAATATTTTTGAAACTATATTACAATATGCGGTTTGCAATACAATGAAATAATTATCGATGCGAGGTGCATAAGAATATGACTAAAATAGGGATAATTACTTCAATTTTGTTGGTTCAACCTGTGGTTTACTGGCCCACCATGGACCATACTAACTATCAATGATTGCCCCATTTCACGTTTTTCTCCAACCTCTGTAGAAACACCAGAGGCTAAGATAAGGCAATCTCTTGTGTAACCTCTAATATACCAGAAAATCCAATCTTATTGTTGAGTGACAGGTGCTCCTCATGGAGTAGGCTTCTCTATTCCGTGGTCTATGTTTAAAGATTTATGAAAAGTCTACCTCGCAACGATTTAATAACCTCTAATGATCTAAATACCGCTGAGATTTATGTTATAAAAGCCATTCAAAATTCATCTTTTTTACATGACATGAAAAATTTAAAATGTGAAGGAGCTGTTTCTTCCATGTATTATATATATTCTGATAGTATATTACGAGTAGGAGGACGTTTAGCTAATTCTTCACTCAATTATGCTCATAAACATCCAGCACTATTGCCGAGAAAGGGACATACGATTGAACTATTAATTGATTATCTCCATCGCACCTATCTACATGCTGGGCCTCAATTATTGCTTTAAATAATTAGGCAGAATTATTGGATTTTGTCTGCTAGGCGTACAGTAAGACAACGTATACACAAGTGTAACACTTGCTTTCGTATGAATCCAAGGCCAACATTTCCTATAATGTCTGACTTGCCCGAGTGCCGCTTAGAGCAATGCAATGCGTTTACTCACACAGGGGTAGATTACGCTGGACCGCTGCATATCACGCTAACTAGGAAGCGAGCGGTGCGTAGTCAAAAGGCATATCTATGTTGATAGGTTGCTATGCTACCTAGTTTTTACGGTTGTTATGTACAATCAACCGTCAATCATCTAGATATTCTATCTGAACAAATACACTAAATTCCACCACTGCTACTCTGTATTATTATATTCTCATAGGTCATGTCCCAGACTACGAAATTTTCTGTCGCCAAATTAAACGGATTAGAAGATTATACGTCATGGAAATTCGCAATCAAAATGTTACTAATTCGCGAAAAACGTTTCAAGTACACGTCTTCACTACCGGAGAAAGATGATTCTGCAGAACTAGAAAAGGATCAGGAGGCTTTCACGTTGATATGTCTACACCTGGAGCCGCATCTGTATCCAAAGTCTTTTGTGCAAAGTCTTTCTTACGCTAAGGAGGTGTGGGATGCGTTGGCAGCTATTTTCGAAGATAAAGGTATAAACAGACGGATATCTTTAATGAATAATCTCTTAGATAACAAGCTAGAGAATCACAAGTCTATGCACGTATATGTCGCATCGGTGATGAGTCACGCTCAAAAGCTAAAAGAGATTAATCAGAGCTTTGATGACGATTTGATAGCCGTAGTACTACTGAGAGGTCTACCTGATGAGTATAGACCATTGCGAATGGCACTAGAACACTCGTATGAAATTTACGTCTGAAAATGTACGTCAGAAGCTGTTACAAGAGGATTCCAGTCAGAGTTCTTCGAAAGATGCGTTGGATGCGAACTCGGCGTTAGTAGTAACAAGGAAACAAATTCAGCATTCAGTTTTAAAGCTCAAGTGCTTTAGATGTGGCCAGAAAGGTCACAAGAAGGCAGATTGCTCGAAGCTGGTAAAGGAAGTAGATGGTGAAGGCAAATCAACGGTTTCTACGAAGTCGAAGAAAGTTGCATTTGGCTGTTCACTGTCGGTACACGATTCCTTCAGCCCCTCGGCATTTTATCTGGACAGTGGAGCGTCGAACCACATGAGTTTTCAGAAGCACTGGTTTAGAGACTTTATGATAACTGATAAGAATGTTGTGACATGTGCGAATAATGACAAAATGTCAAGTGAGGGTAAGGGTGACATTATGGTAAGATTGAAAGGAGTTTTAATATCTATAAAAGATTGTTATTATGTACCCGGCTTGAAAGTTAATCTTTTATCGATTTCGAAGTTTTGGCAGATGGGGGTGGAGAGGAGTTGAATCGCCAAGAACAATTACGATACCAGTCGTTGGTTGGTGCATTAAATTACCTAGCCTGTAACACGAGGCCCGACATCTCAGCAGCTGTGAGCTTCTTAGCTCAGTATAATTCATGTTGCCGATCGATACACATGAAGGCGGCTAAGCGAGTTCTACGCAATTTACAGAGTACTCGGAACTTAGGCCTTGTGTTTCGGAAATCGAAAGATAAATGTAACGGTAGTCATTATATTACAGGTTACGTAGATGCAGACTGGGGAGGAGACATTAAAGACAGAAAGTCTTATTCGGGATTCATTTTTAAGGTTGGAGCGAATATGATCTCTTGGGAATGCAGAAAACAAAACTGCGTGTCACTTTCGTCAAGTGAGTCTGAATACGTCAGTTTATCTGAAGCATCCAAGGAAGCTGTGTATCTGCAGAGGTTGGTGAGTCATGTGATTAAGAACATGAACTCGAAAAATGTCAAGTTGTTTGTAGACAACCAGAGCGCCATATCGATGGCGAACAATCCTGTTGCTTACCGGCGGACGAAACATATAGACATAAGGTATAATTTTGTTCGTCATTGTGTTAATGAGGGTTTAATTCGGTTGGAGTACATCCCAACTGAAGACAATTTAGCCGATGCTTTAACCAAGCCATTGCCTCGCGTTAGGTTTGAGAGGTGTGTGTATGGTTTTGGTTTAGCCTTGAGTGCTTAAGCAGAGTTGAGCATGCTGTGGGTGAGTACATGATGGATGGTTGCTTGAGAGGAAGTGTTGATAGGTTGCTATGCTACCTAGTTTTTACGGTTGTTAAGTACAATCAACCGTCAATTATCTAGATATTCTATCTGAACAAATACACTAAATTCCACCACTGCTACTCTGTATTATTATATTCTCATAATCTATGTCTTTTTATATGCCTGGTAACGAAGGCCGTGCATATCGAATTAGCTTCCGATTTAAGTTCGGCTACATTTTTAGATGCCTTTAAACGTTTTTTGTCAAGACGTGGACCATGTAAGATTTTATACAGTCACAATGGCAGAAATTTTATTGCGTCTAAGACGTACCTCCGCGAATTACATGATTTCTTGAAGTCTAGTGATTATTATAAAAACTTTTTCTCAATCCCCCCAACGCCCCACATTTTGGAGGGATATGGGAAGCAAATATAAATCTACATCGACAGTCATACATCTGGTTTTGGTCAGCCAGCTCGCGAATAATGTATCCTCCGACTGCACTGCAGGATGATTTTCTTCTTGTTTACGTCTTTTTAGTTCGCTTTTTAAGCAGTCGGGTTTTTTGATTATTTTGAATTAACTTTTTATATTTTTCCTTGAGCAGTTGTCTATCCTAACATATTGTACAAGTAATCATACCTACAGTCCACTCTCTAAAACATGTTATATTTTAAGGAGTAATTTCTACAAATTCTCCATCATTTTGGTCCTTCGCCAGCAGAATCTTTAAAAAGGTTAAAAAAAAGAAGTATAACAAGACTAAATTTTATATGTGGCACAAATGTTGTAATCAGTGCTGTAACTATTCTTAGCAAAGAGCTATAAAGATGATTGAAAACCATTGTAAAAAATCTAATTAAAAGAAGGAAAGAAAAAATGAGATTGAGAATAGTTAGAGACATCCACATAACTGAGAGACTCGCGAGGACCCATTTTATAGATTGCGCGGATTGCCCTCTTTTGTAAGATGAAAATTGAGTCAACATCTGCTGCTGATCCCCACAGCAGAATGCCATAAGACATAATACTGTGGAAATATGCATAGTATACTAACCTAGCTGTAGCTACATCGGTTAGCTGCCTTATTTTCCTTACTGCATATGCAGCCGAACTTAACCTACCCGAAAGAGTTCTAATGTGCGCGCCTCACTGCAATTTTGAATCGATAGTAATCCTTAATAATACAGTTTTCGTTATAACTTCAAGATTTTTGCCATCAAGATTTATATTTAGGTCACGTTGTGGTACATTTGGTAAAGAGAACTTAAGACATTTTGTTTTTTTCGCATTGAGTAGGAGATCGTTGACATGTAAGACATCCGTATCTTTCCTATCTATTTTTAAAATTAGCGAAGTATCATTAGCAAATAGTATATATATATAATAGTATATAATTATATCCGAAAATTTGGCCATCATAAAAGGTAGATCATTAATGTAAACAAGAAAAAGGAAAGGGCCGAGAATTGAACATTGGGCACGCCTATCTTGACTAGAGACCCGGAGGACGTCGCCCCATTTACTTTTCGTTGTCTGTTTGATAAATAGGAAAGCACGAGATCAGCAGATTTTCCACGAATTCCGTAGTGGTGTAATTTACAGATCAGTGTGTTGTAGTCGACGCAGTCGTAAGCTTTTGACAGAACACAGAAAATGTCAATGGCATACTGGGACTTCTCCCAAGATTCCAAGATGGGGCTGATGAATTTTACTCCCGCGTCCGTTTTCGACCTACCTTTCGTGAAACCAAACTGTTGACTATGCAGGATCCCATTTGAATTGAAGTGAGACAATATCTGTTCCAGCATGATTTTTTCATAGATTTTACTCAATGCTGCAAGCACGGATATAGGTCTATAATAAGAAGGATCACTCTTACAGCCTGATTTGAAAATTGGCACTACTTTACTGTTTCATTAAGTCAGGAAAAGTGCCACTGTCCAAACAATGATTGAATATATCTGTTAGGACAGGAGCAATTGAGTCAATAATGTCTACAAGAACCCTAACGGATATCCCTCATAAGTCTTCAGTATTGTTTTTGAGACTTTTGAAAGCGTTTTTAATTGTATCAATACATATTGATAAAATTTAAATGTTAGTATGTCTTTAGTAAAGTTTTCTTTAAGAAGAGTTCAGCTAATTTAGATGAGGAAGGAACAGACTTCTTAACCTCTAACGGAATGTTGATGAAGAAATTTTCTAATGTCTCAGCGACTTCTTGCTTATCAAAAATGGTTTGATTAGTTATTTTAACTCATTCTGATCGCGTTGTTGTGTCTTTCCAGTTTCTCTATTAATTAATTGCCACACAGTTTTTATTTAATTATTAGAAACACCAATTTTGTTAATTATTATTTGAGATTTTGCTTGAGCGCAGACTCTTTTGAATATTTCGGAATAGTTTCTAACATAAGTGTGAAAAACTTGATCGGAAGTCAAAGATTTTTCGAAATATAAATTATATAAGATATCTCGGCTTTTTCGTATGCCCACAGTGGCCCATTCACAAAATTTCGATTTGGAATTGTTGACTTTAACTGTTTTTACAGGACACGTTTTATTGCATTCTTGGCAAACTGTAGAAAACAACGTACCGTAATTTTTGTTTTCCTTAATAAATAAAATAAAATATAATACCTAATTCCTGCTCTTGCCCAATAACATGGGGCAAAGGCAGGAAGATGAATTCTTTAAATGAAAATCCATAAATTAATCAAAATATAATACTATTATTTTAAACCACAAAAAGATATAATAGATTTCTATTAATATATTATGATAAAGATGTAATTAAAATTTCAAACACGAAAGTTTATTTTTGCCGGGTGAAACAATTTAAAGTCGTATTTTTTGATTTATTGAATTCACTCTTTTTTATTTATTTATTTAATGATATTTTAATACAGAGGTGTTACTTAATTCTAAACTCGCTAAATTTTAACTTTGTCGTTTTAGTTTTTTTTTTCGAATTAAGTACATTTAAACTTACCCTTTATTTTAATACCGCACGCGACGGGATAGGAAGGAAAATAAAATTCGGCCCCTACAATATGGCGCCGAAATTCGGCCATTTTCCTATTTTCAAATTTTTATGTTGCCAGTGACACTCGCAGGGTTAAAAGGAATCGATTGACGTAGGAACAATCAAAATCGGCCAACGCGTTTGATCTCTAGAACGCCACATATGAACAAACATACATGCATAGATTTTAATACCGCACGCGACGGGATAGGAAGGAAAATAAAATTCGGCCCCTACAATATGGCGCCGAAATTCGGCCATTTTCCTATTTTCAAATTTTTATGTTGCCAGTGACACTCCCAGGGTGAAAAGGAATCGATTGACGTAGTAACAATCAAAATCGACCAACGCGTTTGGTCGCTAGAACGCCACATATGAACAAACATACATACGTAGACTAATCAACACATTACACTCCTTCGGCAGTCAGGTAAAAAGGGTCCGGTTCTTTTATTTATATGAAAACAGCTGTATCGCTTTGTCTTTTATTAAAAACGATCAGTAAAAGAACAAATTTTCATTTATATTACTTATTTACATGCTTTCAATGTGTTTAAATAAACTTTTTTTCTATTTAATAATAACACTTTTTCAAGTATGGCTTCACCAACCGTTTATCGATGTGCAATCGATAGAATGATTTGACAATGCTCCGCCCTGCGGATACTTAAAATTGTCATTAACTAATGAACCCTTGAATCATGTCTCTGGGATGTATCGTTAATTAACGGATTTAATGATACTTAGTTAAGTACTCATTAGGACTAATTTAATGAACCTTTCTGAGTGTGGCAGTAACTCATTATGAGGTAACTTTGGCTTCGATTTCGAAATAGAAGATATGTCTTGTATTTGGCACTTATTTGTATTGATATTGCCAGTGACATCAATTTGAGACACAACCCGTTTTATATAACAATACATCTCTTCAAAGGAAATCCAAGCTTGATAATCGATTTTTAACGCAGGGTTTATTTGTAATTGTATTGTATTGTATTTGTCTAACGCCTGTTCAAACTCACTACGTAAAATATCAATATTACACACATTAGATAGAAATATTTCTCGTTGTGAATACAGCTGATTTAGATAAATCGTATATTGACTGCAAACTAGCAAATGCATCGCGTTTAGCCTGTGACATAGTCAACTGAACATGATCCTCTCTAGACATTTCAAATTCGTCTTCAGTATCAAATTTTACATTTTCCCATTATTTATAATTAAATATGTAGGAAATTTATATTACTTATCTTCAAGTCGCAATAATATAAAACGTTGAGAAATGTATAAAAAACAATAACTTTAATTTATATGGAATGAGTATGACTATACGGTATATTTCCGAACGTACGGAGCCGATCGAGCGTTACCGACCTGCCTACGCAGAACTAACCGATACGCTTGCAATCGCCTGCCTTCAACCAAAATAATAAAACTATGAATATTTTTGAAACTATATTACAATATGCGGTTTGCAATACAATGAAATAATTATCGATGCGGGGTGCATAAGAATATGACTAAAATAGGGATAATTACTTCAATTTTGTTGGTTCAACCTGTGGTTTACTGGCCCACCATGGACCATACTAACTATCAATGATTGCCCCATTTCACGTTTTTCTCCAACCTCTGTAGAAACACCAGAGGCTAAGATAAGGCAATCTCTTGTGTAACCTCTAATATACCAGAAAATCCAATCTTATTGTTGAGTGACAGGTGCTCCTCATGGAGTAGGCTTCTCTATTCCGTGGTCTATGTTTAAAGATTTATGAAAAGTCTACCTCGCAACGATTTAATAACCTCTAATGATCTAAATACCGCTGAGATTTATGTTATAAAAGCCATTCAAAATTCATCTTTTTTACATGACATGAAAAATTTAAAATGTGAAGGAGCTGTTTCTTCCATGTATTATATATATTCTGACAGTATATTACGAGTAGGAGGACGTTTAGCTAATTCTTCACTCAATTATGCTCATAAACATCCAGCACTATTGCCGAGAAAGGGACATACGATTGAACTATTAATTGATTATCTCCATCGCACCTATCTACATGCTGGGCCTCAATTATTGCTTTAAATAATTAGGCAGAATTATTGGATTTTGTCTGCTAGGCGTACAGTAAGACAACGTATACACAAGTGTAACACTTGCTTTCGTATGAATCCAAGGCCAACATTTCCTATAATGTCTGACTTGCCCGAGTGCCGCTTAGAGCAATGCAATGCGTTTACTCACACAGGGGTAGATTACGCTGGACCGCTGCATATCACGCTAACTAGGAAGCAAGCGGTGCGTAGTCAAAAGGCATATCTATGTTGATAGGTTGCTATGCTACCTAGTTTTTACGGTTGTTATGTACAATCAACCGTCAATCATCTAGATATTCTATCTGAACAAATACACTAAATTCCACCACTGCTACTCTGTATTATTATATTCTCATAGGTCATGTCCCAGACTACGAAATTTTCTGTCGCCAAATTAAACGGATTAGAAGATTATACGTCATGGAAATTCGCAATCAAAATGTTACTAATTCGCGAAAAACGTTTCAAGTACACGTCTTCACTACCGGAGAAAGATGATTCTGCAGAACTAGAAAAGGATCAGGAGGCTTTCACGTTGATATGTCTACACCTGGAGCCGCATCTGTATCCAAAGTCTTTTGTGCAAAGTCTTTCTTACGCTAAGGAGGTGTGGGATGCGTTGGCAGCTATTTTCGAAGATAAAGGTATAAACAGACGGATATCTTTAATGAATAATCTCTTAGATAACAAGCTAGAGAATCACAAGTCTATGCACGTATATGTCGCATCGGTGATGAGTCACGCTCAAAAGCTAAAAGAGATTAATCAGAGCTTTGATGACGATTTGATAGCCGTAGTACTACTGAGAGGTCTACCTGATGAGTATAGACCATTGCGAATGGCACTAGAACACTCGTATGAAATTTACGTCTGAAAATGTACGTCAGAAGCTGTTACAAGAGGATTCCAGTCAGAGTTCTTCGAAAGATGCGTTGGATGCGAACTCGGCGTTAGTAGTAACAAGGAAACAAATTCAGCATTCAGTTTTAAAGCTCAAGTGCTTTAGATGTGGCCAGAAAGGTCACAAGAAGGCAGATTGCTCGAAGCTGGTAAAGGAAGTAGATGGTGAAGGCAAATCAACGGTTTCTACGAAGTCGAAGAAAGTTGCATTTGGCTGTTCACTGTCGGTACACGATTCCTTCAGCCCCTCGGCATTTTATCTGGACAGTGGAGCGTCGAACCACATGAGTTTTCAGAAGCACTGGTTTAGAGACTTTATGATAACTGATAAGAATGTTGTGACATGTGCGAATAATGACAAAATGTCAAGTGAGGGTAAGGGTGACATTATGGTAAGATTGAAAGGAGTTTTAATATCTATAAAAGATTGTTATTATGTACCCGGCTTGAAAGTTAATCTTTTATCGATTTCGAAGTTTTGGCAGATGGGGGTGGAGAGGAGTTGAATCGCCAAGAACAATTACGATACCAGTCGTTGGTTGGTGCATTAAATTACCTAGCCTGTAACACGAGGCCCGACATCTCAGCAGCTGTGAGCTTCTTAGCTCAGTATAATTCATGTTGCCGATCGATACACATGAAGGCGGCTAAGCGAGTTCTACGCAATTTACAGAGTACTCGGAACTTAGGCCTTGTGTTTCGGAAATCGAAAGATAAATGTAACGGTAGTCATTATATTACAGGTTACGTAGATGCAGACTGGGGAGGAGACATTAAAGACAGAAAGTCTTATTCGGGATTCATTTTTAAGGTTGGAGCGAATATGATCTCTTGGGAATGCAGAAAACAAAACTGCGTGTCACTTTCGTCAAGTGAGTCTGAATACGTCAGTTTATCTGAAGCATCCAAGGAAGCTGTGTATCTGCAGAGGTTGGTGAGTCATGTGATTAAGAACATGAACTCGAAAAATGTCAAGTTGTTTGTAGACAACCAGAGCGCCATATCGATGGCGAACAATCCTGTTGCTTACCGGCGGACGAAACATATAGACATAAGGTATAATTTTGTTCGTCATTGTGTTAATGAGGGTTTAATTCGGTTGGAGTACATCCCAACTGAAGACAATTTAGCCGATGCTTTAACCAAGCCATTGCCTCGCGTTAGGTTTGAGAGGTGTGTGTATGGTTTTGGTTTAGCCTTGAGTGCTTAAGCAGAGTTGAGCATGCTGTGGGTGAGTACATGATGGATGGTTGCTTGAGAGGAAGTGTTGATAGGTTGCTATGCTACCTAGTTTTTACGGTTGTTAAGTACAATCAACCGTCAATTATCTAGATATTCTATCTGAACAAATACACTAAATTCCACCACTGCTACTCTGTATTATTATATTCTCATAATCTATGTCTTTTTATATGCCTGGTAACGAAGGCCGTGCATATCGAATTAGCTTCCGATTTAAGTTCGGCTACATTTTTAGATGCCTTTAAACGTTTTTTGTCAAGACGTGGACCATGTAAGATTTTATACAGTCACAATGGCAGAAATTTTATTGCGTCTAAGACGTACCTCCGCGAATTACATGATTTCTTGAAGTCTAGTGATTATTATAAAAACTTTGGAAGCAAATATAAATCTACATCGACAGTCATACATCTGGTTTTGGTCAGCCAGCTCGCGAATAATGTATCCTCCGACTGCACTGCAGGATGATTTTCTTCTTGTTTACGTCTTTTTAGTTCGCTTTTTAAGCAGTCGGGTTTTTTGATTATTTTGAATTAACTTTTTATATTTTTCCTTGAGCAGTTGTCTATCCTAACATATTGTACAAGTAATCATACCTACAGTCCACTCTCTAAAAACATGTTATATTTTAAGGAGTAATTTCTACAAATTCTCCATCATTTTGGTCCTTCGCCAGCAGAATCTTTAAAAAGGTTAAAAAAAAGAAGTATAACAAGACTAAATTTAATATGTGGCACAAATGTTGTAATCAGTGCTGTAACTATTCTTAGCAAAGAGCTATAAAGATGATTGAAAACCATTGTAAAAAATCTAATTAAAAGAAGGAAAGAAAAAATGAGATTGAGAATAGTTAGAGACATCCACATAACTGAGAGACTCGCGAGGACCCATTTTATAGATTGCGCGGATTGCCCTCTTTTGTAAGATGAAAATTGAGTCAACATCTGCTGCTGATCCCCACAGCAGAATGCCATAAGACATAATACTGTGGAAATATGCATAGTATACTAACCTAGCTGTAGCTACATCGGTTAGCTGCCTTATTTTCCTTACTGCATATGCAGCCGAACTTAACCTACCCGAAAGAGTTCTAATGTGCGCGCCTCACTGCAATTTTGAATCGATAGTAATCCTTAATAATACAGTTTTCGTTATAACTTCAAGATTTTTGCCATCAAGATTTATATTTAGGTCACGTTGTGGTACATTTGGTAAAGAGAACTTAAGACATTTTGTTTTTTTCGCATTGAGTAGGAGATTGTTAGCTGCGAACCATTTTGAGAGAATAATTAGACTTTCGTTGACATGTAAGACATCCGTATCTTTCCTATCTATTTTTAAAATTAGCGAAGTATCATTAGCAAATAGTATATATATATAATAGTATATAATTATATCCGAAAATTTGGCCATCATAAAAGGTAGATCATTAATGTAAACAAGAAAAAGGAAAGGGCCGAGAATTGAACATTGGGCACGCCTATCTTGACTAGAGACCCGGAGGACGTCGCCCCATTTACTTTTCGTTGTCTGTTTGATAAATAGGAAAGCACGAGATCAGCAGATTTTCCACGAATTCCGTAGTGGTGTAATTTACAGATCAGTGTGTTGTAGTCGACGCAGTCGTAAGCTTTTGACAGAACACAGAAAATGTCAATGGCATACTGGGACTTCTCCCAAGATTCCAAGATGGGGCTGATGAATTTTACTCCCGCGTCCGTTTTCGACCTACCTTTCGTGAAACCAAACTGTTGACTATGCAGGATCCCATTTGAATTGAAGTGAGACAATATCTGTTCCAGCATGATTTTTTCATAGATTTTACTCAATGCTGCAAGCACGGATATAGGTCTATAATAAGAAGGATCACTCTTACAGCCTGATTTGAAAATTGGCACTACTTTACTGTTTCATTAAGTCAGGAAAAGTGCCACTGTCCAAACAATGATTGAATATATCTGTTAGGACAGGAGCAATTGAGTCAATAATGTCTACAAGAACCCTAACGGATATCCCTCATAAGTCTTCAGTATTGTTTTTGAGACTTTTGAAAGCATTTTTAATTGTATCAATACATATTGATAAAATTTAAATGTTAGTATGTCTTTAGTAAAGTTTTCTTTAAGAAGAGTTCAGCTAATTTAGATGAGGAAGGAACAGACTTCTTAACCTCTAACGGAATGTTGATGAAGAAATTTTCTAATGTCTCAGCGACTTCTTGCTTATCAAAAATGGTTTGATTAGTTATTTTAACTCATTCTGATCGCGTTGTTGTGTCTTTCCAGTTTCTCTATTAATTAATTGCCACACAGTTTTTATTTAATTATTAGAAACACCAATTTTGTTAATTATTATTTGAGATTTTGCTTGAGCGCAGACTCTTTTGAATATTTCGGAATAGTTTCTAACATAAGTGTGAAAAACTTGATCGGAAGTCAAAGATTTTTCGAAATATAAATTATATAAGATATCTCGGCTTTTTCGTATGCCCACAGTGGCCCATTCACAAAATTTCGATTTGGAATTGTTGACTTTAACTGTTTTTACAGGACACGTTTTATTGCATTCTTGGCAAACTGTAGAAAACAACGTACCGTAATTTTTGTTTTCCTTAATAAATAAAATAAAATATAATACCTAATTCCTGCTCTTGCCCAATAACATGGGGCAAAGGCAGGAAGATGAATTCTTTAAATGAAAATCCATAAATTAATCAAAATATAATACTATTATTTTAAACCACAAAAAGATATAATAGATTTCTATTAATATATTATGATAAAGATGTAATTAAAATTTCAAACACGAAAGTTTATTTTTGCCGGGTGAAACAATTTAAAGTCGTATTTTTTGATTTATTGAATTCACTCTTTTTTATTTATTTATTTAATGATATTTTAATACAGAGGTGTTACTTAATTCTAAACTCGCTAAATTTTAACTTTGTCGTTTTAGTTTTTTTTTTCGAATTAAGTACATTTAAACTTACCCTTTATTTTAATACCGCACGCGACGGGATAGGAAGGAAAATAAAATTCGGCCCCTACAATATGGCGCCGAAATTCGGCCATTTTCCTATTTTCAAATTTTTATGTTGCCAGTGACACTCGCAGGGTTAAAAGGAATCGATTGACGTAGGAACAATCAAAATCGGCCAACGCGTTTGATCTCTAGAACGCCACATATGAACAAACATACATGCATAGATTTTAATACCGCACGCGACGGGATAGGAAGGAAAATAAAATTCGGCCCCTACAATATGGCGCCGAAATTCGGCCATTTTCCTATTTTCAAATTTTTATGTTGCCAGTGACACTCCCAGGGTGAAAAGGAATCGATTGACGTAGTAACAATCAAAATCGACCAACGCGTTTGGTCGCTAGAACGCCACATATGAACAAACATACATACGTAGACTAATCAACACATTACACTCCTTCGGCAGTCAGGTAAAAAGGGTCCGGTTCTTTTATTTATATGAAAACAGCTGTATCGCTTTGTCTTTTATTAAAAACGATCAGTAAAAGAACAAATTTTCATTTATATTACTTATTTACATGCTTTCAATGTGTTTAAATAAACTTTTTTTCTATTTAATAATAACACTTTTTCAAGTATGGCTTCACCAACCGTTTATCGATGTGCAATCGATAGAATGATTTGACAATGCTCCGCCCTGCGGATACTTAAAATTGTCATTAACTAATGAACCCTTGAATCATGTCTCTGGGATGTATCGTTAATTAACGGATTTAATGATACTTAGTTAAGTACTCATTAGGACTAATTTAATGAACCTTTCTGAGTGTGGCAGTAACTCATTATGAGGTAACTTTGGCTTCGATTTCGAAATAGAAGATATGTCTTGTATTTGGCACTTATTTGTATTGATATTGCCAGTGACATCAATTTGAGACACAACCCGTTTTATATAACAATACATCTCTTCAAAGGAAATCCAAGCTTGATAATCGATTTTTAACGCAGGGTTTATTTGTAATTGTATTGTATTGTATTTGTCTAACGCCTGTTCAAACTCACTACGTAAAAAATCAATATTACACACATTAGATAGAAATATTTCTCGTTGTGAATACAGCTGATTTAGATAAATCGTATATTGACTGCAAACTAGCAAATGCATCGCGTTTAGCCTGTGACATAGTCAACTGAACATGATCCTCTCTAGACATTTCAAATTCGTCTTCAGTATCAAATTTTACATTTTCCCATTATTTATAATTAAATATGTAGGAAATTTATATTACTTATCTTCAAGTCGCAATAATATAAAACGTTGAGAAATGTATAAAAAACAATAACTTTAATTTATATGGAATGAGTATGACTATACGGTATATTTCCGAACGTACGGAGCCGATCGAGCGTTACCGACCTGCCTACGCAGAACTAACCGATACGCTTGCAATCGCCTGCCTTCAACCAAAATAATAAAACTATGAATATTTTTGAAACTATATTACAATATGCGGTTTGCAATACAATGAAATAATTATCGATGCGGGGTGCATAAGAATATGACTAAAATAGGGATAATTACTTCAATTTTGTTGCGATAAGTTATAAGTAAGTTGTAAGCGGTGGTTAAGAATAACCTTTTTGACGGTATACAAAATGAATCGTATTAGAGTAAAATAAAGATTCTTATCCGGCCGAAGTGACCAAAAATGCTGGCGAAGGACCAAAATGATGGAGAATTTATAGAAATTACTCCTTAAAATATAACATTTTTTGGAGAGTGGACTGTAGGTATGGTTACTTGTACAATATGTTAGGATAGACAACTGCTCAAGGAAAAATATAAAAATGGGCGGCAGTTGCCTGGCAGGATAGGATCACATGCACATACATGGCGTTGCTGATCTCGTCTCCTAGAGCTGGTTTGCAGTGCTCGATTATTATTATGTTTTTCTTGCGCACGCGGCTGTGGCTTTTTTGCTTGAAGACGTTGAACTAAACTGTCACTTCACGTTCATAGTATAAAAAAACACTCGCATCTTATGTAGAATTGCGCGACTGAGATAGCGATATACAAAGTGCATGAGGGAATGAGATAGAGGACAAGGAGGTACAAGTGCATACGAACATTAGAAAATGTATGAAACAATTACCGAAACACAACAGATTCTTTTACGGATTGTTTTGTGAATATGTGAACATTGTAGGCCTTCTAGATGCTAGTTAACATTTGTAAACTTTTTTATATAATATATAATGTTTTTTTTTTAATTTCTTACGACTTATTGTCGGGCCCACGTTGTCCCCCATATCTAAGTACTAATGCTGTAACATGGAAATATTGTAAAACCAAACCATTTTTAAAAGAGTAACCATGGGGTTTCTTGCCGGTTCTTCTCCACAGGAAACGACCAACCTGAACCGTGCACCTTTTGTCGACGTTTTATAAGTGCCCATGTAGGCCTATGTGTTTTTTTTTTTTTTAGTTTTTTTGACGTATATATAATTTATCATTTAAAAAATATGATTATTAGGAGATAGAGTTGTTTGTCTGTTTGTTTATATGCTTGTATAAGGTTTTCTCTGGAAGTGCCGATACAATTAAAATATTCTTCAACTGATAAAAAGTTACATTATCGCTTAGTACCATAGGCTACATTTACCCTGGAAATATGCACGGTTCCTGGGGATAGACTTTGTTAGCGAAGCTAGAGAAAAAACAGTTATTACAAAAAAAAAAAACATTTACTTGTTCTAGCGTTGTAGAAAGCTCACGGTATTATTTTAAAACGTGTTTGAAAAATTTAAACCAAATCTCGTTAAGATAAATATAACGAGCATGATCGAAAAAATTAAAGTTATTTAAGAGAGACGGCTGACATTTATTAAAAATATATCCGAAAAAAGTTCTACACTCCGACTCGAATTTCAATTAAACTTTTCGTTTTATTACATTTCTTTTAGAGAAAAAAATACCGACCCGAGTAGGGTTCTGTAGTCACCCGTCCTAAATACCTTGAACATTATACCCACGAAAAATATTTGCGAATTGTGGCGCTATTTTGGATACCCATTTTGAGTCCATTCCCTTTGCCTACCTAGCAAAGGAAAATTAAAGTGACCGCATACCACAGCGTTGAGCATACCTATCACTAGACCAAAGGTTTATTCCTGTTAATACCCGACAAAGAAACAGATTCATAAATAAATGAACCCTGTTTTAATTACCCTTTCCACCTCTCTGCAATCTGTTTTTAAGCACAAATAGTAAATTTTATTCATATCTTTCGAATTACAATAAAGCTTGTCTCCCCAGTATAAAAATACCTCTTTATTTTCGTCCTCAAAAGGTGAAGTTTGTCTGTCAGAAACATGTGAGGGATCAAGAAATGCTGGTGGTTATTTTACGTATAATAACTAGCGAGTGAGACGTTGCTAGATAGCTGAAGGATTCAAAGGTACTTGGCTATATAGAGTTAATAAACGAATGGTCTAAGTTATAGGAGGCATGTCTTAGAGTCAAAAACTCCGGCGTGGTGGATTATAGCCCAATCCCTCGCACAGAGGGGGGGGCCCAAGTCTCATGCTAAGTTATAGTAGCATGAAAACGCGGGAATCCGCTGGAGTACAGGAGGGGTTGATATGGTGACGCTTGAACGAGGCACGTATTTCGGCTGAAATTATGGCAATGGTGAAGTTATTAAAGAAGTAGCTAAAATTTAGAGAGGTTGGTTTCGAAATAAGTTTGGATTTTGCAGAAATTAGTTTTGCTGAAATTAAGAACTAAAAAGAAAAGTCATTTGGCTTGCCAAGCATGGTAGTTAAGATGACAAGGTTTGCTGGAGGCTTTCGTGGACAACCTCGATGCGACAAGGCGTCGATCACAAGCGTTGTCACGTGGCGTTTCTTTGCTGAAGATTTCATGCTAGGCGGAAACTATTAATTGATAGATGATACATAATTATTGAGTAAATATTTAAAATTGATGATTTTACCCTTTTTGGACTCTCGAACTATCATCAATTTACTTACCACGACAGCAAAGCCTTTAACCCTTGTACCACCAAACTAAGAATATCTTCATTAAACCCTGGAATTGTACTATAACCCGCGATAACACGCTTAATTTCAGACGCTAATGAAAAGTTTCATGACATCGTTTTGATGAAGTTGCTCTCGCTGCGATAACGTTATGGTAATCTCAATTAACCACTCGGTTTGATATCTTTAAGTATAACCGTGAATTAACTCACGTTAAATATTAGGTTCATCGAGGTGATTCGTTTTTATTTTTATTTTCTTAGAGGAGCTCTTGGCTAAATAGTAACAGCTGGATTTATTGATTCTGTGAGGTTTCTCTCAGTAACCACCATAATGCAGTTAAACAAAAACACATTTAAATAATTGTCTTAACTAGTTTACATACGCTGTAAAACCAAAGAGGGGGGGGGGGGGTTAATAAAGAATTTCGTTTACATATTTAACTAATCTGAACAGACTGAACTACGGTGAGTGTGCTCAAGAACTCCACGACCTCATCTCACCGGATCCTTTCTACTATTTAGACGCACTGCAAGTTAACATCCTTACCTAGTTGCCATTCTACCAATTCGTTCCACGCGCTTCCACTCGCTGCCTGGGTCTGTGTTTCCGAACGCATTCAACCCGAACCTCTTAAAATTTATAGTGAACAGGCGTCTTCTGGGTAAGCTCACTCCGTCGTCGACTTTGTCTCTGTCACCTCTGATCTAGACTACTCTCTAGATAATTGACTATCAGGTTACATACATCTTAATTGAAGCTTTGACTTACTTGACTTAATGTCCTATGTGCATTTGATAGGGCTGAGGTCGTTCACAATAGTTCTTCATCGTTAACGATCTTGAGCTTCACAATTCACCTCGCTCCACGACATTTCGATTCTCGTCACTTCTTCCAACACGGTGCGACGCCAGGGTTGACGGGGACGGCTAGGCTTTTTCTTTCTTTGGAGATTCCAGTCTAATTCTTGTTTGGATATGAGATCAGGATCCCTTCAAAGCGTGTGGCCAATCCAACTCCATTTACGACGCTTGATCTGACTCTCTTAAAGATTGACTATCAGTTTTTATTTTATCAAGAGAAGAACACAGTCAGCAAGAGGAGGGAACATTATTATTACTCTTTTTATTTTTCTTTCAATTTATTTAGGGTCTATCTCTCTCTTTTTACCAGACTGCCGAAGGAGGGAATGTGTTTATCAGTCTATGTATGTATATTTGTTACTATGTGGCGTTCTAGAGACTAAACGCGTTGGCCGATTTTGGTGAATCTTACGTCAATCGATTTGTCTTAAGACTGCGCCGAGCAAAAGATGCGCGCGGCAAATAGGTATTTACTACAGCGCGCTAGTCGTGTGCGTCGTCACGCACACAATGACAAGTTCGCTCGAACCCCGCTTGCAGTTGCATGACAAAAGTTGGTAACTAAAGATTTTTAAAATTTGGGTCGTTGTGTTGAGTGACTTGAAATGACGAATATTTATTATTTAGATGGTTTTATACGTACATAAAGCCCATAATTAAATCTTATAATCTATATTATATAAAAAATAATGTTTGGTTGTTATTATAGCGGTTTGAGAAACCTCTTCATCCTTGTGTCTATCATGAAAAGTGGACTGTATTTGAAGGGTTCTGGCAATAGTGCGTTGAAAATAAGCGGGAAAATATTCACGGATCAATTCGGGCGATCTAGTATGGAAATGAGGGAAGTAGTACGCCTTACCTTGTAGTGGTCGATGCCAGCCCACGTGTGGCAGCGAGCTGGTGTTCTTCTACTCCAAAATGGCTCCTTCAGGATCCACACACTTCACACAATTGTTTTATATCCGCGAGGCGGGTTAATAGACACGGTTCACAAGGTTCTCTGCAATCTAACTAATTAGATGCATCAGTCTCCAGCCAGGTGGCTTGGAAAGCTGGCGGTTGAGATACGAGGCCCGTTCACGTTGAAGTTTCGGTTCGTTCTGGCGACCTGTCATTAAGGCGTACATAAAGGGAAAAGGAATGAGGAAGGAACGAGATAATTAAGATATCGATCGCCCGCGAAATCTCAAATGCGTTTGTCTATGTGTTTTCGGTCATTGATTTATGACATTTACAAGAGATGGCGCTACCATTTTCCCGGCCTTAAAGGGTCACCTTTAATGAAAATTAAACTTAGCCCTATGAGGTGTACTACCGTATACCTATTCAGCAATACGGACTAAGATGCGGATTTTTATATTTCAATTATTAAGATTTAAGATAAATACTGCGAGTTGCATAATACATTAAGTTGCATACCTATAGTTAAATCTTAATAGAAAATTATGTTGCGTCGCTAACTAACTAAAACTAAGAGACCTAACTATCAAGCCAGGCCTTATTGAGTCGGTAATGGACACAGACGCACAACAGGGCGCACATAGCTACCCTTTGCGGTTTTCACAGTAACAACACTGGTTGTACCGTCCTTGGAGGTATGCAGTTTATCATTTTTTAAATTTAAAATATCGTTACGGAAATGAACATCCTGTACAGCTCGCAGCAATTTAATTTCTGCATATTTCAGATCAGAGCTTGATACAGTACGTGCACTAGGCAGTTGTCTTAAAAACTTATAGACGTAAACAATAGCGCGTAGCAACTTAGACCACGACGAAACACGTAGTGCTAGCGCGTAAATTGGTGATTCCGTAACCTCAGAAACCACGGCATGAGCGACTGATTTCTGTTCGGGTACGCCCTCATGCAGTGCATTGTGTTCGAAAGTATGTATGGGCCACTCAGCTGGGTCATGAGAAACCCACGATGGTCCACGATACCACAATGGATGCTGCAAGAGCTTAGCTGGCGTGACACCACGAGACAGGCAATCAGCGGGGTTCTCAGTACCTGCGACATGGTTGAAACAATTAGCGGGTATAAGCTCTATCAGCTTAGTAACCCGATTGGCAACAAAAGTTTGCCAGCGGTGCGGTGAGGAATTTATCCAGGCGAGCACTACTTTAGAGTCAGTAAACGCGTATACCTTATGGATGCGGTAGTGGGGCGATATTGTGTCTTGTACCTTGCGAAGCAACTTAGACAACAGTAGGGCCGCGCACAACTCTAGTCTAGCCACCGAAATGGTTTTCACAGGTGAGACTTTAGACTTCGCACTAACTAACTGCACGTAGTAGTTAGAACTATTGTATATTTGCATGTATACGACTCCACCGTAAGCACGCTCGCTGGCGTCAGCGAAACCTACTAAATTCATGGTGCATCCGTCGACCAACCCCAGATGACGCGGGATAATAATTTCATTAAGCGTAGAAAGCTCAGTACAAAACTGCTTCCAGGCGGTGACTATATGTTCAGGTGGTATGTCGTCCCAGTCACACTTTGCTAGCGAAAGTTCCTTAATTAAGAGCTTAGCGTACAGAATAGTGGGGGCGACAAAACCCATTAAGTCCCATAGCCGAGCCACTGTGGAAAGCATGGTTCGCTTGGTACATTTATCATCTGGTGTGATGACGTCAAAGCGGAAACTGTCACAAGACTTGTCCCAGCGTAAACCCAGGACCTTATGCGGTATAGACTTCTCATACTCGATATCGGGCGAAGCCTTATGAGTATCAGGTATGTGTGCGAGAACCTCTTTCGAGTTACTTGTCCATTTGACAAGGTAGAACTGGCCTCGCTTGAAGAGCTGAATAAGCTCATCACAAAGCGAAATTGCTTGCGGTATGGACATGACACTACAGGCAATATCATCCATATATAGGGCGGAAGAAGCAGCAGCAGACGCTGCAGGGAAATTATCGCCTTCATCAGCGACTAACTGGCGGACTACACGTAACGCGTGATATGGACTAGACTTAAATCCGAAGCAAACACGATTAAATTGGTAGACCATTATAGGTTCATGTTTACTGAATCTGTAAAAGATGCGTTGAAATCTACGGTCCGATTCACGAACGCCGACATTGAGAAACATTTGGCGGCAATCAGCAGACAGGGCTATTTGAAAGAGTTGAAAACGAATTATAATATTAAATAAATCACCCTGTAGATTGGGGCCTGCATGTAGAATGTCATTGATCGACTGTCCCGATGTAGTTTGACTACTAGCGTCTAAAACCACGCGAAGTTTAGTGGAAGTCTTATCTTCGCGAACGACACCGTGATGCGGAATGTAATATGACAGATTAGAAACGTTGTCATCTTTTAAAACCGGACTCAAATATCCCTTATTTATGTAGTCCGACATGACGTCATTGTAAGCGCTGCGTAACCCTAAGGACGCATCAAGTTTGCGCTCCAAACAATGAAAACGCCTAAGTGCGGCAGCGTATGAATCGCCTAGCGAATAAGGGTCGTCGCAAAATGGCAGCGACACAATATATCTACCACTGTCATCGCGAACAGTGGTAGCGCGAAAATGTTCTTCGCACTCGAGATCCTTACGGCTCTGCGAGGGCGAGGCGGAAATTTCTTCAAGCTCCCAGAATCGCTTGAGAAGCGAATCTAAACTGGGATCTTGAAGAACAGAACAACATGTACAAGTTGTACTCGTACAGTGTGAAGTATGTGCCGTAGGTACGGAACCCATAACCACATACCCCAACACAGTTTCAATAGCGGGAGGTATATTATATTGCTCGCTATGCACTATGTTAGGCAAAAGCAAGCGCGGGAATATAGCAGCACCAATCAAAACATCGATACCGCTCGGCTCCGCAAACTTCGAATCTGCGAGCGGTAATGTTTTGAGATGTGTAAGTTTAGAGACATCGACGAGAGCGGTCGGCAATGTCTCCGTTATACGTTCAACAATAAGCGAAGAAACGTTAAAATTAATATCATTACTAAAACGAGAATATAATTTAATATCTACGGAACCTTTAACTGGTTTTTCCGACCCACCGATTCCTTTAACTATTAAATTAGAAGTATGAAAGTTCTTCCAAAGTCCTAGACGCTTAAAACATTCAGAAGTAATAAAATGACTTTGAGATGCGCTATCTAGTAAACAACGTATTATGTGCGGCTTATCATTTACATCGTAAATTACGACTTGAGCAGTAGCGAGCAGAACGGTTGTATACGCCGTACACTGCGGGCTATCTCTCGCCGACGGCGACGCCGCAACGCACCGAGCGTCAATCGAACGCGATCGAGCGGCGCCAGCGACAGAGGTCGTACACAACGATACCTCAGACTGTGAGGTAATAGAAGGTACTGTCGGCATAAGCGTTGGGACCGGATTCGCCTGTGACGTCACTACAGTTGATAATTGCGGGTTTTTTATTAAAATGTAACAATGTATGATGACGTTGATTACATGTGCGACACTTTAATTTAGAAGAACAGTTAACCGTTTTATGTTTAATACTCAAACAGTTGACACAAGCATTGTTGTCTTTCACACATTTGAAACGAGCTGTCGGAGTCAAATTATCAAAAGCGGGACATTTATATAAGTGTTCATGGATATATGCTTCGCACAGACACTTGTTTGAATTATTTAACTCAGAGCAAGCTACATAGGATTGTGGATTAGGAGCGGTCATTTTATTATTAAAACTACGCGATTTATTAGACTTATGTGAATTGTCTGAACTATTAGGCTTATTATTGTTAGCTAAGGGTGGTTGGGTATTACGGAATATCCGACACTGATCATTGATGAAGGTGACAAAACTATCTAGAGTGGGAATCTTACGATTACGTTCTGTCATCTCGAAAGCGCGAATAGTTTCAGTGTCAAACTTTTTTATTGCGAGGTGCAATAAAATGAAATCCAGAAGGTCAACTAATTTTAGATTCTTTAGGGAATTAATTGCGGTGATGAACTTGTCCACGAATAGCTGGTAATTCGAAACAGACGCGGGACCGGATAATTTAAGATTTAAAGCTTGATCCAAGTAGGTAGACGCGAGGACACGAATATCCTGGTAGATACCTATCGAGGAGTGCCTGGAACATGACTTGGTAATTCTCAGCACACGGTGTGACTCCCGCGAACACAGACTGTGCCTTCGGCGACAGCTTACCTATTAAATAGTACAACCTGTCTGCATCCGTCAGCGACTTATTGTCATGAACTGTAGATTTAAAACTTGCATAAAATAATGGCCAGTTTCGTATATCACCGTCGAACGACATGAGTTCGATTGGCGGCAACCTTGGTCTACATGTTGCGGAATCACTCATACTGTGCCTCCCGGACGGCTTATCTTCCAATTGAGACATCACACGTTTCACGGAACAATACATATCCTCGAATGAGGCGTAGGCTTGATAGCTAGGCTTCGCATCGGGATATATAGCCAGTAACCTAGCATTATAATCATCCAATAATTTATGAAAGTCCGTTCGAATATCATCTATTGTTACACAAGAACTGAGAAAGCCTTCTCTCACCGATTCGGAAGTATTAGCGACTTTAGAGCGATCATAAATTGACTGAATACGCTCGAAAAGTATATTACGCTTAGCTTCTAAAATCACTAACTGTTGATCTTCCGAAGAAGCGATTGCTTTCGCATCACGCGGCATTGTTATGTTATGTAGTTACAAATAACCACACAAACAAAACAATGTACGGTAATTATTTAAACGAACAACTATATGTAGAAAAGTTATACTACTGATTGTGACTGTACTGTGACAACGGGTTTCGCAATATTTGCGTAGTAACGAAATAAGTTTTTTCGTAGTACCCACTAACCAAAGTAATTAGATAGTACAAAATGTTAATAGCATTACTATCCCAACCAGTTTTATTGCTAAGTTTGAATATTGTTTAAGATAAATGAATAGGTATAAATATGCAACCTATAGCCCGCAATCGTCGAAACGTATTCGGTAAAGTTATGATATTTATACTGCGTAGGTACCTACAAGTAGTACACCTATTTTATTTTTCTCTTATAGAATGAATGTCTACCCCGCGGTATTCGGAAAGTAACTTATTCCTAACAATTTATAATTGGAGGTAGGTGATTCCTATAAGGGCAGTTAAACTAAAAGACGCTTGAAATATAGAAATTTACAATACGACAAGTTAGTTTTAAATAAGAATTATTTTTAATAATAGCAGATACGTAATTATGAACCTGCTATAGCGGCGTTGATGGAACCACGTATTGGGTTTACAACTTGATTATGTGGGTAGGCGGCTAGGTGCCACGACCCTAGTAGGAATTTATAATTGATTCCTACGTAAGAAATAAAGGAAAATGGATACGCTAATAATGGATATGTTATAGCGGTTTGAGAAACCTCTTCATCCTTGTGTCTATCATGAAAAGTGGACTGTATTTGAAGGGTTCTGGCAATAGTGCGTTGAAAATAAGCGGGAAAATATTCACGGATCAATTCGGGCGATCTAGTATGGAAATGAGGGAAGTAGTACGCCTTACCTTGTAGTGGTCGATGCCAGCCCACGTGTGGCAGCGAGCTGGTGTTCTTCTACTCCAAAATGGCTCCTTCAGGATCCACACACTTCACACAATTGTTTTATATCCGCGAGGCGGGTTAATAGACACGGTTCACAAGGTTCTCTGCAATCTAACTAATTAGATGCATCAGTCTCCAGCCAGGTGGCTTGGAAAGCTGGCGGTTGAGATACGAGGCCCGTTCACGTTGAAGTTTCGGTTCGTTCTGGCGACCTGTCATTAAGGCGTACATAAAGGGAAAAGGAATGAGGAAGGAACGAGATAATTAAGATATCGATCGCCCGCGAAATCTCAAATGCGTTTGTCTATGTGTTTTCGGTCATTGATTTATGACATTTACAAGAGATGGCGCTACCAGTTGTATTGTACTATAGTAATACAATAACCGTTCCCTTACTATTCATCCGATTGCGATGAAATTTTGGCGTTGTGGATTGTAGGCCCGGGAATTTTACTGGGTTTGTAGGTAAGCTAGGGGAGTAGCTGTAGATGGGTAGGTATATTGTATAATAAAACCAGACCGTAATAAAAAAAACTATAATTACTAATGCGTGTTTTACCATGTTACAAAAATCCCAGGGAAACGTAGTATATTTATTATACAGGATGTAACGGAAAGATCATATTTAAAAAATTGCTTTTGCTTCTGTAAATGAACAACTTTCTCCAGGGAAGTCAAAGACATTTTTCAAAAAGAATTTAAATTTTTCATACAAAGTTGTCACCAGATGACCAAAATTTGCGTGGGGATAAGATAAAATAACTGGAAAAGAGACAAGAAGGGTAATATCAATCACATTTAAAAACATGATTGTTATTTTCCACCACTGGTGCATAACGGAATAACGTGCCCATGCGATTGCACTTTTCTTTTGCGTTTTGTTGTTTCTTCAGTTGCAACTGTTCGTTTCGAATCTTTTTTTCTCCTTTTCATTGATCTTTCAATGAGATTTCATTCCCTGGGTTTCATTTGCCTATCTAACTGAGAACAAGGATTTCCGGCAGTAAGCAATCAAAATAAAAAGTTTTAATTTTTTCTTCCATTTTAGACCAAAATTCTATTCTTCCTCGATAAGTTCAACCTTCATGTCCAATTCAGTCCAAACTGCAAATATGCATGTTTTCCTTTGTGTAACATGAAGTTGTCCTTGTGCTTGGAAGTATCAATTATGTTTTTTTTTTGTTTAATATTTCCTTCCTTGTCTCTTTTCCAAAAAATATTTTTTAAATTAAATTAAACGATTTATGTACTCTGCGTTTTGCTGACGCCAATCTTTTGGTATTTCTCTCGGTTTCGAGATGTTTTATAAGTTTGTTAGGACTCTTGAGTAATATTTTTATATTCGGGTATGCCAGTGGTTGTCTCGAATTGAATGAAACCACTGATGCGACACATCTTCCAGCATATGTCTGCCTGCCTGAGTAATTTATTATTTTTCCGCCAATAAACTTCGCTATGATACCATTAAAATTTCAGTAATGTTGCTCTATGCATTATGCATCAAGCTTGTAGCATTATTCATCGGTCTGGAAGTGAGTTTTAATATGGCTGAAAATATAAAGCCACCCTCTTTACTTTTCATCGTTGAAATCAGATTTTCTTCTGTCGATGATTCCCCTTCGGTCAGTTTTTTGCAATAATATGATTTCCAAACACGTGGCCCATTCAACAAACCCTGCTTCAGATCCAGAACTTTTTGAGAAAAGTTTTGTCATTTTGCGCATATATGTATATGTTTTACAGCGCCAGTAACCAAACGAAGTATATTTTTTTACTGTTTTTCGGTACCTTAATGGGTAGCTTGTGTTTCTAGTCAGCTTAACTGCATCATGTGAAACCCACTTCTATTGCCATGTATTATGATCTCGTCTTTATGTTTAAGTTCAGTTTCTTCTTCTATCAAAATGATTGAATATGAATCCGTATGTTTTGAAGAACACTGAAATAAAATAAGAATATTGTAAGTAGTCAAAAAGCATGTCTTAGAACTGGAAACATACAGTCCCAAAACAGTAATAAAAACGGTACTGTAAACTTACAGTTATATAAACTATAATAAATATGAGAAGTTTCCATTCATCAGAATTCAGAATAATAAATAGCCTTTAATTTATAAGCATATTGGGGGAAGTGCGAATTCCAGTAGTACATACAAAAACTAGACTTAAGGTCTCGTGGTGCACGGTGCGCAAGTTGCAAGCAACTTGCTGATTACTCTTTGATATCTCTTAAAAAAACAGTAGTATAGATACCTACTACTGTTTCTTGTGATAGATCTAAAATAAAATAAATTCACAATTATAAGAAAAATGTGATCCACCATCGTGTATTCTAAAAAGAATGTCAGATTTGCAATCAGCATCCCTAAAAACCCATTACACGATACCCACATCGAATGTTTGAGAAAACTTTACATCCGCCATCTTGGATTTTAAAAAGAATATCAGATTTGCAATCGGCATCCCCAAAAACCCATTACACGATACCCATATCGAATGTTTGAGAAAAAGTTGCATCCGCCATTTTGGAGTTTAAAAAGAATGTCAGATTTGCAATCGCCATCCCTAAAAACCCATTACACAATACCCATACCGAATGTTTGAGAAAAAGTTGCACCCGCCATCATGGATTTTAAAAAGAATGTCAGATTTGCAATCGGCATCCCTAAAAACCCATTACACGATACCCATATCGAATGTTTGAGAAAAAGTTGCATCCGCCATCTTGAATTTTAAAAAGAATATCAGATTTGCAATCGGCATCCCTAAAAACCCATTACACGATACCAATATCAAATATTTGAGAAACAATTGAAAAAATCGATTACCTACATGCGCCATTATGTTAGATAAAAGTTTTTTCAAAAAAATCTAAAATAAAACTTAACATAACCGGTGAAATGAGTGTACCAGTGTACTGTACACATCTTCGTACCTCTCTCTTTAGAGCGTACCGGCATGATGTTATGTTATGAACATATGACAATAAACAGACATGCGATTGCAACATTCCTGAAAGATCAGCCGTAATTATTTGAGGAGTTCTGTTGCAAATCTCCAGAATTCTTCAACAGATCTTCACCAAATTTAAATGGAACGTACTCTTCGTATTGTGAAAAAATTCAACAGTTTACTATCAAAAATCATTAAAACACTAGCATGCTATTTTAAGATTTTTGTCTAACTTTACGTATTTTTGTTATTTAAACTAGACAATATTTTTTATTTTTGCCAACATAGAATCGTTAACACATTCATTGTGGTGTTCATTACATATTTTTTATCGCAATTATGGTAATAATATTGATTATTACCCTATAACTGTGACGATCGTTTTGAATTATTTTGCTCGGTGCAGTCTTAACCTTGCCACTAGCTACTTTAAAATTGGAAAATATAAAAATTGTGGATTTTGGGTGCCATATTGTGGGGGCACGGGCCTTTTTATTCAAAATCCATCGTGTGGGGTATGAAAATAAAGGGTTTTATGCAATGATTTCAAAAATATATAACACATAAATGTTAAAATGTACCTAATTCGACCAAAATTTTTTAACCAAAAGTTATAAATAAAGAAAGTTAATTCAAATAAAAAAAACTTAATTAAAAGATCAAAACACCCGATTGTTTAAGAAGCGGACTAATAAGACGTTAACAAGAAGAAAATCATGCTGTGCAGTCGGAGGATACATATTCGCGAGCTGGCTGACTAAAACCAGATGTGTCCTCCGACTGCACGGCTTTGCCGATAATAATTCCAAATATAAGATATACGTGAAAATGTAAAACCTAAAAAAGCAAGCTCAAATAAATTTCGTTTGTCCTTAATCCGGAGCAGCTGAGTTCTCTATCCCTTTGTAATATAAGAAGAATCTCATATTGGACACAGTTCATGCACGGTTCCTGGGGATAGACTTAGTTAGCGAAGCTAGAGAAAAAAACAGTTATTACAAAAAATAAACATTTACTTGTTCTAGCGTTGTAAAAAGCTCACGGTATTATTTTAAAACGTGTTTGAAAAATTTAAACCAAGTCTCGTTAAAATATAACAAGCATGATCGAAAAAATAAATGCTATTTAAGAGAGACGGCTGACATTTATTAAAATATATCCGAAAAAAGGAAGACAGTTCTACACTCCGACTCGAATTTCAATCAAATTTTTCGTTTTATTACATTTCTCTCAGAGAAAAAAATGCCGACCCGAGTAGGGTTCTGTAGTCACCCGTCCCAAATACTTTGAACATTATACCCATGAAAAATATTTGCCAATTGTGGCGCTATTTTGGATACCCATTTTGAGTCCATTCCCTTTGCCTACCTAGCAAAGGAAAATTCAAAGTGACCGCATACCACTGCGTTGAGCATACCTATCACTAGACCAAAAGGTTTATTCCTGTTAATACCCGACAAAGAAACAGATTCATAAATAAATGAACCCTGTTTTATTTTAACCTTTCCACCTCTCCGCAATCTGTTTTTAAGCACAAAAAGTAAATTTTATTCATATATTTCGAATTACAATAAAGCTTGTCTCCCCAGTATAAAAAGACCTCTTTATTTTCGTCCTCAAAAGGACGTGAAGAAACATGTGAGGGATCAAGAAATGCTGGTGGTTATTTTACGTATAATAACCAGCGAGTGAGACGTTGCTAGATAGCTGAAGGATTCTGAGGTACATGGCTATATAGAGTTAATAAACGAATGGTCTGTGTTATAGGAGGCATGTCTTAGAGACAAAAACTCCGGCGTGGTAGATTATAGCCCAATCCCTCGCACAGAGGGGGGCCCAAGTCTCATGCTAAGTTATAGGATCATGAAAACGCGGGAGTCCGCTGGAGTACAGGAGCGGTTGATATGGTGACGCTTGAGCGAGGCCTATGTCCAGAAGTTGACGTATTTCGGCTGAAATTATGGCAATGGTGAAGTTATTAAAGAAGTAGCTAAAATTTAGAGAGGTTGGTTTCGAAATAAGTTTGGAATTTGCAGAAATTAGTTTTGCTGAAATTAAGAACCGTAATTGGCTTTTGGGGACACCACCGTCAGCTAAAAAGAAAAGTCATTTGGCTTGCTA
The DNA here is from genome assembly GCA_964057195.1 of Orthosia cruda. Classification (NCBI taxonomy): domain Eukaryota; kingdom Metazoa; phylum Arthropoda; class Insecta; order Lepidoptera; family Noctuidae; genus Orthosia; species Orthosia cruda. The sequence goes on from OZ059842.1 coordinate 21,066,469, forward strand.
AGCATGGTAGTTTAGATGACAAGGTTTGCTGGAGGCTTTCGTAGACAACCTCGATGCGACAAGGCGTCGATCACAAGCGTTGTCACGTGGCGTTTCTTTGCTGAAGATTTCATGCAAGGCGGAAACTATTAATTGAGTAAATATTTAAAATTGATGATTTTACCCTTTTTGGACTCTCGAACTATCAGCAATTTACTTACCACGACAGCAAAGCCTTTAACCCTTGTACCACCTAACTAAGAATATCTTCATTAAACCCTGGAATTATACTATAACCCGCGATAACACGCTTAATTTCAGACGCTAATGAAAAGTTTCATGACATCGTTTTGATGAAGTTGCTCTCGCTGCGATAACGTTATGGTAATCTCAATTAACCACTCGGTTTGATATCTTTAAGTATAACCGTGAATTAACTCACGTTAAATATTAGGTTCATCGAGGTGATTCGTTTTTATTTTTATTTTCTTAGAGGAGCTCCTGGCTAAATAGCAACAGCTGGATTTATTGATTCTTTGAGGTTTCTCTCAGTAACCACCATAATGCAGTTAAACAAAAACACATTTAAATAATTGTCTTAACTAGTTTACATACGCTGTAAAACCAAAGAGGGGGGGGGGGTGGTGTTAATAAAGAAGTTCGTTTACATATTTAACTAATCTGAACAGACTGAACTACGGTGAGTGTGCTCAAGAACTCCACGACCTCATCCCACCGGCTGCTTTCTACTATTTAGACGCACTGCAAGTTAACATCCTTACCTAGTTGCCATTCTACCAATTCGTTCCACGCGCTTCCAAACATTCTTCATAATGTGCACGGCAAAAGAGTGGAACTCGCTGCCTGGGTCTGTGTTTCCGAACGCATTCAACCCGAACCTCTTAAAATTCAGAGTGAACAGGCGTCTTCTGGGTAAGCTCACTCCATCGTCGACTTTGTCTCTGTCACCTCTGATCTAGACGACACTCTAGATAATTGACTACATCTAAATTGAAGCTTTGACTTACTTGACTTAATGTCCTATGTGCACTTGATAGGGCTGAGGCCGTTCACAAAAGTTCTTCATCGGTAACGATCTTGAGCTTCACAATTCACCTCGCTCCACGACACTTCGATGCTCGTCACTTCTTCCAACACGGTGCGAAGCCAGGTTTGACGGGGACGGCTAGGCTTTTTCTTTCTTTGGAGATTCCAGTCTAATTCTTTTTTGGATATGAGATCAGGATCCCTTCAAAGCGTGTGGCCAATCCAACTCCATTTACGACGCTTGATCTGACTCACTTAAAGATTCACTATCCGTTTTTATTTTATCAAGAGAAGAACAGAGTCAGCAAGAGAAGGGAACATTATTATTACTCTTTTTATTTTTCTTTTAATTTACTTAGGGTCTATCTCTCTCTTTTTACCAGACTGCCGAAGGAGGGAATATGTTTATCAGTCTATTTATTTATTTCTATGTATGTATGTTTGTTACTATTTGGCGTTCTAGAGACTAAACGCGTTGGCCAATTTTGGTAAATCTTACGTCAATCGATTTGTCTTAACCTTACCACTAGCTACATTAATATTGGAAAATAAAATTTTTGGATTTTGGGTGCCATATTGTGGGGGCATGGGCCTTTTTTTTGTTCCAAATCCATCGCGTGGGGTAAAAAAAATAAAGGGTTTTATGCAGTGATTTCAAAAATATATAACACTTATATGTTTAAATGTACCTAATTCGACCAAAAATGTTAACCAAAAAGTTATAAATAAAGAAAGTTAATTCAAATAAAAAAAACTTAATTAAAAGATCAAAACACCCGATTGTTTAAGAAGCGAACTAATAAGACGTAAACAAGAAGAAAATCATGCTGTGCAGTCGGAGGATACATATTCGCGAGCTGGCTGATTAAAACCAGATGTGTCCTCCGACTGCACGACTTTGCCGATAATAATCCCAAATATGAGATATTATATGTGAAAATGTAAAACCTAAAAAAGCAAGCTCAAATAAATATCGTTTATCCTTAATCCGGAGCAGCTGAGTTCTCTATCCCTTTGTAATATAAGAAGAATCTCATATTGGACACAGTTCACATTCTGTCATATTGAATGTTTGATTGGACATAGTTCGTATGCTGAAGCCCCAGGCAAATAGAGCTCAGCATGGCAACCTGTTTGAAAGACGTTTAAAAATTTTATAAAATCTAGTTTCGAATCTAAGTTTTCAAACTAGGCTTGATGCAATAGTGCGACAAAGATAAGACAGCATTTTTTTTTAAGATAGCACTACCGATAATATCTGGTAGTTATGTTGTTTGTCGTATGAGTCTTCAGTTTCTCAACTTTTCTCTACAAAACCTTCATGGAAAGTAGGTAAAAGTTGGAATACACCTTCTATTAGATCAAATTATACATTTCAGAAAAAAAACAATGAGTAAGATTGAACACATTTTAAGCTCCTAATAACATTACAAACCCTAAGTACTTCTCTTTGAAAGAAGATTAAACTGCCTTCCTCGTTAATCATTCCGTCACCGGGTACCAGGGCGCCAGAAACTAGAAGATGTAGAAATATTTAAGTTTTATTTTTCTGAGGCCGTCACTTTAAGGTCGAGATTAGGCCCTGAAGAGCAGTCGGAAGCACTTCAGATAATTCACTTTAGCTTAGTTACTTTGTAGTAAGTAGGCTTTCCTTGGTAGCTTTTTATCCTCTCAAGTAAAATATTTTCACGACGAATAAATACTTTTAGACTTATTGAATTATCTTCCTGTGAGCCGCAAAAATACGTAAGAACTTGATATATTTATAAAAGAAATTATGAGGCTTGTAGCTGTACGGCCTGGATCCAGTTGGAAATGTTTAAGATAAAGCTAACCCCATTATATAACGTTATTTATTCTACTAGACTCAAGCAAATATACAGTTTTAGCTTGTAAAAAAAACTAATACTGACTATTTGCTTGAGTCCAGTTGACAAATAAGTAAGCGGTGAAAGTTTCCTTCAAAAGGATTGATACAAAATCCTAGTGGAGGTGTTACACTATCATTCAGCTCTACAGGTTAAGTAGACCTAGATCCTTTAAGAGGTTGCAGTTTCTATCTTTCCTGATTAAATTGATTATGAAACATCGTACCCCCAACTAAAAAAAAGTTTATTTTTTGTCTATTGGCCTATTTTTATTAGGTATTTTGGTTTTAATTTATTTACATTTATAATTTTTGTGTAGTTAATAAGTTGATTTATTATTTTCAAAACCAAAATTGCAGTTAACTGGGCCAACTGGGTCGTAGTAGACGATTGATAGTTATGAAATTAATTAAATACGAACAATTTTTTATTCTTTCCTAATCTTTAAAAAAATTGTCTATGACAGTCATGCTGCCAATGTGTTTAAACATATTTACGTTTCATTATCTTTCTAAGAGGGTATAACAATTTTTTTTATTTGTGATAGGCTACATCTAGGGGAAAAATAAATCTTAGAAAAACTTTGATGAAAGGTATAGTAAAAATAACGGTACATAAACGTCAAATTTTTCACTTGGGTCAGAAAACAAACGAAAACAATCCAAATAGGTAATAAATTACGTTTATTACTATTTCTACAGAAAGTCTAAGATAAAAATTCATGCTCCTTGTGTCCGCCTCTGTTTTGCAAACATACTCTCAATCTGTGTCTTAATAGAATAGAATATACTTTATTGTACACCATAAAAGTTATACATCTATTTTATAAGAAAAACTTAATTATATGGGTACAAAGGCGGTCTTATCGCTGACAGCGATATCTACCAGACAACCTTTGGGTGGACTGAAAGAACTTATAATGAGAAAGGGGGTAATCTGTGGTGTACTGTACATTAAAACATAAATATATACAAAACTATATTGTTACAATAATACTTAATCCAATTTCTACTGCACCAGTTGTTAAACCCCTTCTTATTTCAATTGCCGCATAGATTATTCTCTGTCTTATAACATCAACAGATTTGTTTGGATTAGGTTCGTTGTAAACCAAACTCTTCATCTGAAATCCATGGGGGTCAGGTCTCGACTTGTAGCTGGCCACGGTATGGGTCCACCTCTTTCGATCCACTTATTAGGATAAATAGTCTCTAACCATTCACATTTGTTGTCACGCCCAAATTTCGTTATACTTGATTCCGTCAATAAAACCGTCACAATAATTAATTGCCAATATGGCATTAGCAATTTTGTGTACGGATTTTGTATCAAGAAATTATCAAAATAAATTTGATAATTCAATCTATCAAGATTCGATATGGCAAGACCAGGGGCCTTATACCATGACGTGTCAAAACAGAGCTATTTCTCTTGTAGAACTCCTTCTTGCTCCTGTTTCTATGATCCTAACATCAAATGTCAACAATCTTTTATCAAAGTCGATTGATATGTTATTCATCCTTATCCTTATTCTTACATAGTACAAAACAAAGTCGCTTTTCGCTGTCTGTCCCTATATATGCTTAGATCTTTAAAAATGCGCAACTGATTTTGATGCGGATTAAATAAATAGATAGAGTGTTCCAAGAGGAAAGTTTATATGCATAATAAACGCGGGCGAAGCCACTGGCAGAAGCTAGTATGTTTATATTACACTATCATAAAATAACATAACTCATAGATCTGTGATCCTAAATATAGGATAGTGTAATATGCCCCTAAGCTTATTTGAAAACCTTATTAACTGCTTGCATAATTAACACAACTAACACCTGCTACTTTTAGAAATCTGACTTGTATTGTCTCCAGCAGATTCCAGACTACATATTTTATTCTTTACTCATCATTCATCATCATCATTTCAGCCGAAAGACGTCCACTGCTGTACATAGGCCTCCCCCAGGCGTCGCCACATTGACCGATCCCGTGCGTCTCGCATCCAGCGCCTTCCCGCAACCTTAACCAGGTCATCAGTCCACCTAGTGGGTGTTCTTCCAACGTATCGTCTTCCGGTTCGCGGTCGCCATTCCAGAACTTTTCGGCCCCATCGGCCATCCGTTCTGCGAGCAATGTGCCCTGCCCACTGCCACTTAAGTTTGGCAATTCTTCGGGCTATGTCGGTAACTTTGGTCCTCCTGCGGATATCATCATTTCTGACACAAATTTTTGATTTAATTAAGTTTTTGTACAAACACTTCAACACCTCAATGTACCGGTAGTCGATCTGGCACCGTTGCAGAGACTGCAGTACAGCCCAAGTCTCTATCGAATCGAAGGCTTTCTCGTAGTCCACAAACGCTAAACAGAGAGGCAGGTATATATACTCTTCTGTCTTCTGTATAACCTGCCGCAGCGCATGTATGTGATCTACGGTGCTAAAGCCTTTTCGGAATCCGGCTTGTTCGGGGGGCTGGAAATCGTCAAACCTGCGCGCGAGACGATTCGTGATGACTCTTGAAAACAACTTGTAGACATGGCTAAGAAGTGAGATGGGCCTATAGTTCTTCAACCGGGCATTGTCGCCCTTCTTGAAGAAGAGTACCACCACACCCCTGCACCATGCCTGTGGCGTTTTGCCCTCGAGTATGACGGAATCAAACAGCTTCTGAAGGGCCCGAAGGACCGGTTTTCCACCCGCCTTCAAGAGTTCGGCCGTAATTCCGTCATCACCCGGCGCCTTGTTGTTTTTGAGCTGTTTCAGAGCCATCCTAATCTCGTACAGGCTGACGTCCGGGATATCTTCGGTATAGTGTCGGGTCAATCTAGCTCTTGGGTCGTTTGCTACACTCGCAACGGGCTTGCTGATCGATGTGTACAACTGCCCATAGAATGTCTCGATCTCCCTGAGAAGCTCCGGTTTGGCGGATACGATCCTGCCATCGTCGGTCTTCAGTTTCGTGAGTTGGCTCTGCCCAATAGCCAGATCCCTTGAAAACACCTTGGAGCCTTTATTTCGCTCGATTGCGTCTTTAATACGCTCGGTATTGAAGCGGCGGAGGTCTCTTTTCAAGGATTTAGAGATCTGTCTATTGAACTGCCGGTATTTGCACGCCTCATCTGAAGACTGCAGGAGAAGCTTGAGGGTGTGATCAGAGCTTTTTATTTCTATCTATACGACGGGTCTTGAAAAACTTAGACCCGACCGTATGGACAGCTTCCACGAACCCGGTTCTGTAATCATCCACGGAGCTCCCTAGGCACTCGAAACGATTCTGGAGTTCGAGCTGAAAGCTCTCGGGGTTTTGGACCTGGATCTGTGCTGGCCGGAGCGTGGATTTCATCAGTCGAGACCTTTCAAGCTTAATATTAATGTTCAATGTGCCTCTTACCATGCGGTGATCGCTCCCGGTTTTTACCGAATTGATCACAGAGACATCATTGAACATTTGCTTCTTGGTTGACATGATGAAGTCGATCTCATTTTTTGTTGCACCATCGGGGCTCTGATAGGTCCACTTCCTGTGTTCACGCTTTTTGAAGAAGAAGTTCATCATATAGAGGCCCTCCTTCTTCATAAAACTGGCCAGTAGGTGACCCCGGTGGTTCCGTTGTCCAACTCCAAATTGCCCCACTTGCAGCTCATCCTCGTCTCGTTTGCCCAGTTTCGCGTTGAAGTCCCCCATGACAACGGTGAAGTGAGTTTTGAAACCATGCATGGCTCTGGAGATATCCTCATACATGGTCTCTACCTCATCGTCGGGGTGTGCCGAGGTCGGGATTCTTTACTAAATAAGATTAATTAAATACTGTTACCTTTTGGAAAAATACTGTTGGCCTACTGTTTTATAAGTTTGTTTAAGGTCTTGCTAAATATACCTCATATTCAACTAGCCTAATTCGAATTCTTTATTTTTATCTAAAACGATGACTTTTTAAATTATTTTATAATTCTTCTCATAAAATGCTATGATCTTTTTCTAAAAAAAAAAAAATTTAGTTGATCATTGTATTTCCTTCGGCATTTTTTACTTGAATGAATCTGAGGGTACTTGAATTTGTTTATGCATACAATAAAAAAAATATTATAGTAAGTATTTTCCTCTTCAATAATAACGACCTTAATTGCGTAAAAGTTTATTTTTGTACAAGATATTAATTTATAATATTTGGGAGCCTATTTTATTTTGTTACAGTCGTCACGGGTAGAGAGGGCAGAGGGCCAAATATCTGGCAACCAGACGGTCTAGACAAGTGTCAACATGTAAGGGATTGATCACGTGCCATTTCGCTAGCGTTTGACATTTGCATTCATTTTTAACGTTTTCCCATACGCTATCGCCACGCTTTAGATGATAGAATGTCACTTGTCTAGTGCCTCTGGATTACCAGAAGATACCGTGTTATCCAGTTACTGGGTTGTCAGATATGCAGTCGTTCCATGTAATATTCAGCTGCATCAGTTAGACAAGCCAACCCCAACATAGTTCAAAACATGCTTGGCAAATTTTAAGTTCAGAGCATTCTTTAATTAAATAAAAAGTTCAATATGAATAAAATCCAGTTTTGGCGACTTCACAAAAAATATTATATTCCCTAATATAATTTTTTTTACTGCCGTAGTTTGGAAGAAAATAAAAAAACGAGCCTATGAACGCTACTTTGATACTCCATTGTTTTTTCATTGCAGTATAAAGTAACCCCAATTTACAATTGTGGATTACAACCCAATAGTGGGTTATGCTCGCCTTTGTACATAAGTTGTCCTTATGTATATGTTTGTTTTGTGTACAATAAAGCTTATGAACATGAATACAATGTATTTTAATGAATACACCCAAAAGGCACCCGGCGGGTATGGCGGTACAAGTCAGCAGATTGGGATGGGATGCGATCTTTCTTCGCATGCTATCCTTGGCAGCCCACTTGCTTCTCTTCGGACGATCCATCGTCGTGCGCTGATGCTGTGACGGATGTGTTGCGTCGGGGGATGGAGTACTATATTCCATTCTCAGACGTAGCAATGTCTGTCGTCGACCGGCCATGGTTTGGAGCCGAGTGTAACCACGCCAACGCGGTTAAACACAAGGCCTACCAAGCATGGGTCGACGCTCGAACGCGCAAGGCAAATGACGTGAGTCAGAAGAAGAGAGCCTTCAACACAGCTGCCAAGTCCTGCAAAAAGGTGATGCGAAGAGCACGGTTTGACCACATTAGCAGAATCGGGCGCAAACTTGCTTCATACCCAGCGGGTAGCAAAGCGTTTTGGTCCCTGGCTAAGTCGGTCGAATCAAACTTTTGTCGCCCCTCACTACCACCACTGCTGAAACCTGACGGGTCACTGGCCCACTCCGCTGAGGAGAAGGCAAACTTGTTTGCCTCCCTTTTTGCGGAATCTTCGCATCTGAATTCTGATGGCGCGCAGCCTCCTCCATCTCCTGATGGATGTGTGACGAGTATGTCGGACATTCGCATCCATCAAAAGGACGTCCGTAGGGTGCTGCGTAGCCTTGATGTGAACAAAGCGAGTGGCCCCGACGGGATACCAGCAATTGTCCTTAAAACCTGTGCACCTGAATTGTCTCCGATCTTGACACGCCTATATCGCCTTTCGATAGAGACTGGAAAAGTGCCGAAGGCTTGGAAGCAAGCCAATGTTCAACCCGTGCCCAAGAAGGGCAGTCGAGCTGACCCGGTCAACTACAGACCCATATCTATAACGTCCATCCTCTGTAAGAGTATGGAGCGTGTGTTCAACGGTAAGCTCCTGGCATACCTAGAAGCGAACGACATCCTCAGTGACCGCCAATACGGCTTCCGCCGAAATCGGTCCACTGGGGATCTTCTAGCGTATGCCATTCACATCTGGAGTGAGGCCATCGAGAGCCACGGGGAAGCGCTAGCCGTCTCCCTCGACATCTCGAAGGCTTTCGACAGGGTCTGGCACGAAAGCCTCATTGGTAAGCTTCCTTCCTTCGGTCTGCCTAGTGGTCTGTGTGATTGGATTGCGGACTTCCTGAGGGATCGATCCATCCGAGTGGTTATCGACGGCTGCTCGTCCGGTCAGTTAAATATCAACGCCGGAGTCCCTCAGGGGTCAGTGCTCTCGGCAACATTATTCTTGCTGCACATTAATGATCTGCTAAAACCCGGAACCTTTGGGTACGCAGACGACAGCACTGTTGCTGAGAGATATGTGTCCGGCGCACGGGCTACTGGGCCTCAGATTCGGTCTCTCCGGGAAGCCATGGTTGAACGCTTGAACCTGTCCTTGAAGGCGGTCTCCGAATGGGGTGATGCCAATCTGGTCAGTTTCAATGCTGCTAAGACCCAGGCGTGTCTTTTTTCCGCTAAAAAGAGCCAATTCCATCCGGCTCCTTCTTTCCGTGGTGTAACCGTGCCGTTATCGGACCACCTCGAACTTCTTGGTGTTACGGTGACATCTACCCTCTACTTCGGTCCATACATTGAGGCAAAAGCTCAGTTAGCTGCAAAAAAGTTGGGGATTTCACGCCTGAACAGCTGCTCAACTTGTATAAAGCACAAGTTCGGTCATGCATGGAGTACTGCTCTCACCTCTGGGATGGATCTGCCAAATACCAGCTTGATGCACTTGAGTCGATTGACAGACGGGCCAAAAGGCTTATTGGCAACGTTGCACTGGTCGCATCAAAGCTCCAGAGCCTCGAACATCGACGCCGAGTCGCCAGTCTGTCGGTCTTTTATCGGTTACATTTCGGGGAGTGTGCGACGGAACTGCACAATTTGATTCCGCCTAGCCCTTTCCATCATCGGACTACAAGGCGTACGGCCATGCGCCATCGGTACATGGTAGACATCCCTCCCATACGCACAAAGCGTTTTGCTAATACTTTCATTGTGCGCACAGCTAAGGAGTGGAATTCCCTTCCGGAGTCTTTGTTCCCTGACAGCTACAACCTAGGGGTCTTTAAGTCAAGAGTGAATAGGTTTCTTCTAGGCAAGCGTGCTTCACCGTAGACCACATCATCGCTTAACATCAGGCGAGATGGTGGTCAAACGCTTGCCTATAGATTATAAAAAAAAAAAAAAAAAAAAACACATTGTACAATTCAAAATATTTTTTCTGCAACAAGTAAACTTATTCTTGCGCTGAGGTTGATGCATAACATGGTTGACATGTCAGTGTTGCAAATTTTAAAAAGATGATTGAGGTGCGTTCCGTTTTCACGGAGTAAGCTTTAAAAACCTAAAAAAATAAAGTAACCATCAAAGTTACCCCAGATCTCAATGTAACCCCGATTAACCGGTACTCATTGTAACCTCCGATCAATAGTTTCAACGAGCCTTTGTTCTACTTTAATAAACTTCATGCGATATTAGCCACAATGTATACCCTTTCTAAAACAATAGAGTTCTCAGTCCTTATCTGTGACACTTTATTACACAGAGATAAGACCAGGGACCCAGGGTCATAGAGTTACCAACATTACTGAATAGGGAGATTAAACTACCCTTCTGACCTTAGTCTGTAGATTTGAAGGGCTTAGTAGTTTAAATAATTTAATTTAATTATCATTTAGAGAAAATTTAGTTCAAAGGGTTTGGCCTGTACCTATTACTGCTCTCTCAAAGTAGAATACAGAATCAGAGACTAGCAAAAGAAAATGTTAGGTATTTCCCTGTAACAAACAATTTGACAGCGCATGTTACAAATTGTTACGTTACTAATTGTTAACAGCCAAAATCGTAATTGGCAGAATGAATAAAAAATAAAACATTCAACCAATCACAGCAAACGCGCGTTTGATAATTCGTCAAATTAATTTTTGTTCTAGAAATAATGAAGCTACATAATTGGCTATTATAATTATTTTAGCCAAGAGCTCCTCAATCAGAAAACAATCGAAATTGTTATAAAAATAAGTGTTTTCTTCAGAACTTGTGAGCGAGATTCGAACGCCATAGTGAACTAGGACGACAATGTGCATACGTAGGTAAATGTGCGCTACTAACCAAATCCTTTCATACGACGCGATTAAATGCCAAATTAAATATGTTACAGATACGGGGTAAACAAGAGCACGCGGGGCTCTCGTTTACCCCTTAACGGGCCGATATTCTGTTTTTAACGGCTTTCCTATTGGATTAGGAAATGTGTGTAATACAATTTATTTCATACATTTCCAATCGATTTTCGGTTGTCTATAGATCGGTTGTTTTTTTTTTCATTTTTGACAGTTTTCATCGTAATGTGCCCATTATTCATTTCTCGGGAAACCTCAGTAATTTGTTAAGAAATGATCGATACAACTAAATAAACAAAGAATACCACATTCTTCACCTACACTCAACTTCGCATCTTCCTAAGCATATATTACCAGGCTCTCATAAGTCAGGACTACCGACTTTCATAATTCTGGTCCCATAAGACCATAGTTATGTCGGGACCGTTTCTAAACATAATCTGGGTTTACATACAAACCTTTGTAGGTTTAGCTCGCCAGAGATTTGGCTAAGTGGTTTGAAATTTTGTTCTGGACTGCGGGGCTCCTAACATCAAAAGGATTTTAAGGGCATCCTAAGTAATATTATAAATGTGAAAGTTACTTTGTTTGTTACGACTCAACTGATTTTGATGAATTTCTTTATAGAGCTATCTCTATAAAGAAATTCATCAAAATCAGTACTATTTCCATCTGACATTGGCAACGGTAATAGGCTACATCCATTTATGTAAACTTGAAGGAAGCAGAATGTCGGACCCATTTCTTCGATTTTTTTAATGTGTCATCCGATTTGCTCACTTACAAAGTACTAGCACACCAGAATCATATAGTAAAAAAAACCGGGACTGGAATTAGTAGTGGTAAAGACACTAAACCTACCAGGAGACCAGAATCATGAAAAAGTAGATGGACAACCAGAATTGATTAACAAAATCTAAAAATGCGAACGAAGCCGCGAGCATAAGCTGGTTTCTAATAAATATTATTCTGAAAGTATGTTTTATTTTCTGAATATTGTTAAGGTCGGGTTAAGGCTTTTGTTCGGTCGGTTTGGGACGATTAACATGTTACGTTGTGGCTTACGGTTTCACTCGTGTGAAAGGTATTATAATTTTCCAGAAGAGAAAGTTTTATCTTTGCCCAAACATCGTAATTGGTTTTGTTGATTCCAGGAAACAACGTGGCATATAAACAAGCATCACTAACTGATGATTTTGGAGAATTCAGTAATGCTTTTCATCTGTAGATGGCTAATTCCAGTTAGAACCAGAATTAACAATACTGTCTTTAACACAGTGGATAGTTATCATTTTGGCTCTTATTCCATGAAATAAATCAAAAAATTATAATGAGACAAGGCGTAAAATCATCAAATCTACCTTGCATTTGCCCAACTATGTTGGTAACCAGATGTAGCTGAATACCAGTTTTTTGCCCAGAGTAACTGGCTATCTGATCTCTACTACTCTCTCACGGTACCCCAACAAGATTTGACAAGACGTTAAATCATGATCATAAGTTAAATATCGAGATCCACAAGAAAAACGGGGTTACCGACATAGCCCGAAGTATTGCCAAACTTTAGTGGCAGTGGGCAGGGTACATTGCTAGCAAAACGGACAGCCGATGGGACAAAAAGGTTCTGGAGTGGCGACCGCGAACCGGAAGATGTTGCGTTGGAATGCCTCCCAGCATGTGGACCGATGAACTGGTGAAGAACCGGTCAATGTGGCGACGCTTTGGGGAGTCCTATGCCCAGCAGTGGACGTCTTACAGCTGATATGATGATAATGATAATGAACTTATGTATGGGTATTAGTCATATTTTACATAATCGTATGTTACAATCTTACTGACAGAGTGTAACTCACTCTACCCAAAAGTAATCTGATTATGTAGTTACCAAAATCCCTCAAAGTTACATAGAGAACATAGAAGCATCAACATTGCTAGCTTAATACCCATTAATAACAAGGGATAAATGAATTTAAACCTATCGCTTTTTGATTCAATTATTTCATTAAGTAATTTAAATTAAATAATTTCAACGTGAATGCGAGATACATGTTCTGTTTATCAATTTGTTATACATTTTTTTATCGCTTGGGTACACAGAAAAATCAATTACGCGATCCTAATTAAAATTGTTTATTTATCGTGAAATAACAAAAACTAATGAAAGGCGAATAACAACAACAAAATTGGTTAACTTTGCATCTTTTTCAGATCGATTTGAAAGGTTGGTCGAGGTAAAGTCTCTTGGAAAGTAACTGTGGCGTGGTCTTCTTCTAAGACCATGTTTCCACCTGCAATGCAACTCGCATGTATGTTGCATTACATTAAAGGTTACCGTGGTATAATGTGATCAATCGCTCGATCGTGCAGGTGAAAAAGCGGACAAAGAAAAGATTATCTCTCGAACTGCCGGGCGAGCACGGCCTCAGTGATAGGCTTGAGACACACATTGCCGTGCCGTATGTTACATGCCGCGCTCGCCCCGCTGTATCTAGAAAACTGTCAAAATTAAGTAGATTTAAACCTCAAGCCACATAGCTAAGATTTTCTGATCAACTATAGAACTAATTATTATGCAGTAAACCTGAAGCATTTCTTTTTAAATTGACAATTTACACAGCACTATTAATTCTTAAATTACGCAGTGCTTGTACTATGTATTGGGACTATAAATTTTGAACACAAGGTTTTTTCGTGTAACTAATAGATTTGCTTTAAAAAAATAATTAACAACACGATATTATTTCGCAACTTTTGGAAACTCCTTCAAAACGACTTGGATGTTTAAAAATATATTACACAGAAAAATTGATGGCTGGAATTTCATCAATCTAACGGTTGTGATGACAACTAGTCACACTAGCGATGGGGTATATATCCTTAGAGGTCACTTTCACCTATACGTCACTTTGTACATGTAGTCAGCTTCCCAATTTGTCTCAAGCCGTATTACGTCTCTTTCCCAACTCGTCCGACGCTTATGTTATGTAAATCAAATAATATTTCGCAAAAAAAACTGTTCAAAAGGAGGTTCAATATTGATATTTTGGCATCGAGCGGCCGCACGGCCAGTACAGCGTTAACATTGCGGCGTATATAGCGCCTTAAACAAAATTCGCCTCATCATGAACTGTGGAAAAAGCAAAAAAAATATTGAAAACTGTGAAATATATTTATAATCCTAATGGATAGCCAAAAATAAAATAAAAATATTGAACATGTGAATATACCTAGAAGAATCAGGGCCCAGCTATGCAGTATTTTCTTAGGGAAATTCATTGTTTATGAAACCCAACTCGTCTCATCTCAAATCTCCTAATGAAACCTTAATCAGATTGAAATTCCCGGAACACAGTTTCACAATTAATCATTGAATGGGGAACAAACTTCTTATCACATCCTAAGTTTAAATGGAACTAAGTTTACATCGTTATCAAACTTAATGGAATTAGTGGCTGTTCCCGTTGTAGATTACGCATATTTCGTTTTTCGTTGCGACGAGTTTTGGGATGAGGGTAAACTGAATTTTAAGCAGGAAATGGGAATAGTTCAAAGTTTCCTGATCTATTGTGTTGTGGTTGGATTTCCGTCTAATCAGATCAAGCGTACATACTCGTACATGCAAAATGTTACGCCTGAATGTTACAAAGGGTTTTTGGGTAAAGGTTATGTTAAAGGGGTATTCCAGTGCAACCCTTTTTAACATTCAGGTGGCCAACGGCCATTCTGATTTTGTAAATGTGGGTACATTTAGCTAGTTAGGTCTCTGTCCCAGAAACATGGCTGTTCCTAAAAGATCTTAGTAAAAAAAACAAATCATTATTGTATTATTTATTATTGACTGCGATGAACTTTGGTAGTAAACCAAATATAAATCTAACGGTTCATCACAATCTCACGATTGTATGTACTTCGCGTGTCAAAAACGGAGTAAAATTACTATCAATGATTATTTATCGTAATTTAAGCTTTTTGTTTAATATTATCGGCACCAAAAATCCACCGAAATCTAGAAAAATGTATTTTTATGCCATATTGAGCTATTAAGAAAGTATAGAAAAAGTTGGTCGAGGCATTGAAAATCTTTTCTTTCATTGGTAAGTAAATTTGTTTTTAAATTGTGTGTGGAAAAATGGCACGCTTTTATTCAGATGGAGGGACTTGCGTTATCTAGTTAGATTTATGTATTTAGGTATCTTCGAAGTTTTATGTATTTAAGTGCAACTTAAGTGTCTTCGAAGGACGAAAGGGTTTCGATATTATATTCAACACATGAATTATGTTCAACACTTCACCACCGTCATTTACCGTGGTTGTCTTATTTTAACCTTGATTGATTCACATGATTGTAATTTAGCTGCAAACCCCGCAACCCCAAAAACCACGAGTCCTCTAAGTGTTTTTAATTAACAAACCATAACACCACGTCTGTAAATCTTATCTGCCCCAACAAAACCGAAGTTCTCAAATATTTATCTGAAAACCATTATCTTCCACATAACATTCTTCTTTAAATAAAAACTGAACATTAACGTTATATAGCTGACTATATCGAGCGCTTACAGGATATTACTTCATAAATCCACTCATTTCTGTATGGTCGTTACGTGAGAATCGGCCTTTATGGCCACCAGGCGCCCGATTTGTGCTGTCGAACAGTATAAATGGTATTTGGTGTAATATAAGTATAATAAACATTGGGTAATCATGTGGTAGAGTACATTAGTAAAAGCTTGGGACTTGGTAGACATTTCGAGTTCAATTCTGGATAATGTACTTACTAGCGACCCGCCCCGGCTTCACACGGTTGGTAGAGCATATTATGCCTCCTTTTTAATAATTGCCTTTCTACCATACACAAAACAAAAACGCGATCTCGAAATTTTACTTTAAATTAATTCACTATGTAAAACAAAATCAACGCAATTGCAACCTTCCAAAAATGAAATACAATAATAATGTGCCTCCAGTCATCACCTAGTTAATTGCAAAAACTGTAAAATTATAAACAGACGCTTCAAAAGTCTATATAATATAGGATACGCGCGTGTTATCGCGATCGCTCGGCATAAATAGCAACTGTGGGCGAAAGCGATTCATTTACGCGCGCGTTAATTTTTATTTTGCGATAACTCCGAAGATATTCATTTAAATTATATGGTGTAAAGGATTATCATAATGTGCATGATATTTCTAAGGTAACTAACGTATTTAAATTGATAAATCGTACGCCCAGATCAACACTGCACTAAGTCAAAATAGCAAATTTTTTAGAATCGAAGACGTTACCTTAATTTATGTCAAAGTTATTGCAAATGTCTTGATTATTTAATGTCAAGAATCCAATCCGTATCAGCATTTTATAGTTCAATTGATTCAAAACGCGTTAATAAAGCAAATAAATGTATTATTTGATTTAATTCACTGTTGTGGAATGGCTAAACGAAATAAAAAATAATTATTTCGAGTTACGTGCTTTTTACTGATTGATTCTGAAATAATGCAGTATTATTTTACTGTTTTTTTTATTGTGATTAAATATACAATAGCGACCCATTTGTTTTCTTTTCAGTAATAAACCTATTAAAACATAATTAAACGGCAAAATTTTACTAAAACCAGTCGGTACTTATATTTAAACATAAACTAGTACTCTTTTTGCACCCGTGGTGTTAATTAAAACATGTAAATTACAAAATACAAAATCTTCTGTTAGTCAAAAAATAAGAAAAAAATATGGCAAAATTTATTGAATACAAAACACTTATAACACAAAACTGTTAGGAATAAAAAAAATAACAATGCTATAACACCGTTACATAAAAAAAAAACTGTTTAAAATTGTATAACATTTCAATCAAAAGACGTCCACCGCTGGACATAGGCCTTCCCCAAGTGTCATTCATCACATTGAACGTCTCGCATCCAGAGGACTCCCATAACCCTCACCAGGTCTTTCGTCCACCTATTGGGAGGTCTTCCAACGCAACGTCTTCCGGTTCACGGTCGCCACTCCAGAACTTTTCGCCATCGACCATCTGCTCTGCGAGCAATGTGCCCTGGCCACTGCCACTTAAGTTTGTCAATTCTTCAGGCTAAGTCGGTAACAACCAGGGTTACCGACATAGTCCAATGACTTGCCCCCATACACCACTTGCGCATATCTTCAGTTTTGACTCGATCACGCAAGGAAACTCCGAGCATAGCCCTTTGGGTGACTTTAAGCCTTCTGATTAGGCCACGACTATGACCACGTATCGGTCCCGTATATAATCACAAACACACTGTCTTTGGTATTGAGACACTGCGGTAAGTTGAACAAGAAGATACCGCGTAAATGCCCGAAGCCGAGTCTGATTCGACGTTTGACCTCTCGTAGTAGGACCTATCTAATTGAAGCGTTTGTCCCTGGTAGACATAATCGTCCACAACTTCGAGGGTAGTTTCCGATTTTGATAGGAGTGTAACATGGGCATTCAACATGACCTTAGTTTTATCCATGTTCATTTTAAGACCCACTCTTCCGGAAGCTCTGCCATGACCACTATACCTATCGTCAGCAGACCAAAGTTGAGTGATGTACTCGCGATTAACATTGATGTCTAGCCCTTTCTAGTCCAGAACCTTGAAGTTCAATGCAGAAGTGAACAGTTTCTGAAAAATTACTCGCCCTGGAAATCTGCCTGCCTCACTCCGTGAATTTATCTGATACTTCATCGGCTGATGCTGCCACTGTTGACATCTCAGTGGTTGTAGCTGCAACGGTTGTATTTTTGACATCCTTTTCCACGCCTTGTTTAATAGAAGGTTTGGTGTCTTTTGTGGTTGCTTCCATTGCCTTTTTAAGCAACAGGAGACCACGACCCGTCATCATCTGCCAAATAACTATTACAAATTTAATTAATTCAACAATATAATAAAAAATAAAATAATAATAATATAATAAAAAAAAAAAAAAAAAAAAAAAAAAATTATAATAAAATAATCTAAAAAAAAAATATTAATCTTCGTGTAAATAACGAAAAAAATAAATCGCAAATACATTTCTCTTAATTTATAATGTAAAGAACAATTATTTGTATAAAAAAATATGTTTTTATGATTTTTAACAAAAGTAGGACATAATTTATATCTACCATCAATAGTGGATCATTTCATTGATTTTCACCTTTTACGAACAATACTAAACCATTTTGGAATAATACAAAAAAAATACATATCTTTGCCAACAACAGAGTATTATTTCGAAATAGTATCAAACCCGTAGTATAAACACAGTCACGAAAACTGAATTAAAACTAAATAATTCCGAGTAATTTTCGTTCTACATTCAACAACACCGCATTATCACAAAATAATTCACTGTTGCGTAAAGGATCTGCGTGCTGTTTTTAAGGCGGACAAGTTGCAACTAGAAATAGTTTTGTGTTGACGGTATGACTTTGGCAGCGCGTCGTCACCAATAGTTAGCGCGCCATCTTTTGGACATTTTTGTAGATATAAATACGCCTGTCTTCGTGGTATATGCGGCAATTTTTTGGCTATTCGTTGTTAGGTAAAAGTTAATTTTGAGATTTTTCGACATAGTGCAGTGTTGATCTGGGTGTGCGAAATATTAATACTGTATCCGTCTAAATAGCTTACCAACTACCGCATTGTACGTGACCAGTTTTTTAGAAGTTAGAATGGGTGTAGTAAGCTGTCTCTAAAAAATAGACATATGCCATTGTGAACTTTTCTGAAGATATATGAAAGAGCAGTATTTCCACCATAGTTTGTTTTGTTATATTTCAAAGATATTAGATGGGGTTGTCAATCAGCTTGACTTTTTCCGACATTTTAACAAATATCGTCATGTTTCAACCAATTTACACAAAGCCTTAACTATTATATACTTAAAGCTTCCTCATGAATCAGTTCAGTAGTTTTTGAGTTTATCCTGAATGTCTGTCTAGACAGACGCGGCGGGAGACTTTGTTTTATAATATGTTGTGTTAGTGATTATATCTATGTACCATGTCATAAGATTGTTTATATGTGATATAAATTTATTGTGAATTGGATTCGTTCGCCTAAGTTCGTTTGTTTTTTTTTTTTTTTCATTTGGATTATGAACAGATTTTTTAGTTAACCCATTCTTAACGGTAAGAATGGATAGCTTTGTTTTATTTATCGCTAATCCCTTAAAATCTCTAATACTCAAATTAAACAATCAGGAAGATTTTCTCTATTTTCTGCCCTCAGCAATTTATCAATAAAGTACCTCGATTTATAATCGGCAAAGTTAACAAATCCGATTTACTTTGGGGCTTTAGGTAAAGCGGATTATTCAATAGCATATTGTAGGGGTGTATTTATATTTGAAAGCTTTATAAAGGTGGGTAGTTAGATATTTACGTTACTGAAAGTACTGAGTAATGGTGTTTTGTAGATACATGATTATGTTGTGTATTTATTATAATAATATGAAAAAAAACCTAGCTACTTATTGTAGCAATTGGTTTGCATATTGCACATTGTGCAATAAAATACTGTCTGGCTTTCCTTTTATATATTAAAAAAAAAAATGGATCAAAGTGATATGAAATTTAAAATAAGTCAGAAAGGCAAACCAGCGTTACTGCACGCACTGCGGTTCAGGTATAATTTCTGTTTTAAGAACAAGTCTGGAACAACGAATTGGCGATGTTTCCGATAATAGTACATTATGGTACAAGTGTATAATGTTGGTGATTACCGCTGAGGCGCCATTGAGACCCGAGCCGCCAGGTGAGGGTCTTAAGAGAGCCGAGGACGGTAATCATCAATATACAAGTGTATCATACGACGTTTTTCAACACACTTGTGAAGAAAATAATACAAAAAAATCATTTCCAACAGTGATAACGAGTTGCGAATTTTTTTTCGCAATGGCGGGCAAAATTAATCAGTTTTCCTATGCGCGCGCATCCATCAATGGCGATCGGCAATAGACTAAAAATAATGTTTATTTTGGCATTTCGTGGATAGCGTTTTAGCCATGTACAAAATGGGGAATCTCAAGTTTTCTTTATTACAGACAAAAACAAAAATATATTTGAGTGCAAGTTTTATTTATTAAACACGTACAAGTTTAAATTATATATTTAAATACGAAGTTGCATGAAATGTGTTGCATTTGTACTATAGAGCACGATCTTTGTTGTATCGAAACATTTTTTAAAACAAAGCAACTCAACCAATAAATTAAAAAAAAAACTCTTTAACTCACTTGTGAATAATAGTAATGAAAAAGTCACAGTTTGATAACAGGTGTCATTATGTGCCTAATTGCGGTAAAATTAGAGCCACTTTATGAGCAAGTGTGTTGAAAAAGGAATTTAATACCTCGATACTTTTGGATGTGAATAACAAAATAATAAGGGATGAGAGGCATACATGTAAATCAGACTTTATTAGAAATATCATAGACGGCTGCATAGACGATTTTAAAAAGACGTAACAATTAATGGAAGGAGATAAATTTAAATATCTGGAACATGAAATACCGGAAATTATTTAAAAAATATTTAAATTTAGTCCGAACAGCGTGTACAAATTTTAAGGACGTTAGATTGCTGGAACACGTTGTTGAAGATTTTAGTTTTTTAAGATATGTGAAGAATATGAAAAAAGAATCACATTAAGAAGAAACGCCCTTCACTGTCCAGATAAAAAAATATATCCAAAGGCTAAAATTATAATAACGTTGTTACCGTGTGTACAAATATATAAGCTACAATAAGGCGATGTTGAGGAAAACCTGTAGTTTAGTTTGTTTCTGTTGGTTTTTTTTTGTGCCTGTTATTTAAGATTTTTTACTTTGTTCATTCTCCTGTTCACGATTTATTGTTATTTTTTGTGCGAATAAGTACCTGTCATTTGATTATTTCTTCTGTTTTTTTTTTTCATTTAACTGTACTTCTGGTATATTGCGAATCTGGTATTTGGATAATCGGCTATTTTGAGAATACGGTATATTAAGAATATGATCATTAGAACAGTTGTTATTATTTCAAACGTTACACACCCGTTAAATGCACGGTAAATATGGTTCATTCAAATTTGTGGTTTTTAAGCCACATGGGACTTTATTTATGTATCTTCATACTGAGACTTTATTTATATAATACTTTTTATTGGTTTAAACGGATCATTATTTTTTTTATTTTTTTGCCTCTCTTATCTTACTTTAAAGTAACACTGTAACATACATTTATTGACAGGAAATATATAGCCAAAGCTATTGTCCAGACGCAGGAAATTTTGCAAAAATGTTACTTACTTATATAACGATTATATTCAAGATAAGAAGCTTGGAAACATGCTGGTCCTGCTCCCTAGGGCAATCTTTAAAGTAGACAAAATCAAACTGGTTAATTTGTATTATATTCATAATTAGCACGCCGCCCGCGACTTGGTTCGCATGATTTCGTATTTTATTCAACAAAGTAAGATGAGATGACTTTTTTATGTGCAGTTAGTTAAGGTGACCAAAATAAGCTATTGTTAAATCAATAATAAATGGGGTATCGTAGATATCTACGGTTCAAGTTAAGATTTACGGAAATTGAAGTTAATGAGGTGTCCGATAAGTTTTACCTATAAAGGGCTCGTGGGTCAGTCCAGGGCTTCAATCGAAACCTCAGTCATGAGGCTTTACAATAAGATCAATAGCGGGTACATTAAAAATACTAACTACTAATCTAATACTCTGAAGAAGACAGTACACTGGAGCTTTCGCACGAGTCTTACGATAAATAATGGATACAACCAAGGTCATTTTAAATACCCATGTAGCACCCATTCTCCTGAAAATCGGTGATTTTACAGAAGGTATTCATCGAATCCGACTCGGAAACACGGACAGGAAAACTGACGTAACCGACATAGCCCCAGGAATGACCAAACTTTGGTTGCATTAAGCAGACCAGATTGTTTGCTAAACAGAAAGGTTCTGGAGTGGCGAAGTCGTTACTGGAAGATGCAACATTGCAAGGCCTCGCACAAGTTGGACTGATGTCCTGGCGAGAGACACAAGTCCACTAAATCCAAATAACAGAAGACTGGTCACGATTTTTGAGTCGCATAATTTCGGGTGGAGCAAAAATTACTTTAGTATGAAAACGAATGCTTCGTAAATTACGCGCCACTAAAACGTCACTCACAACTCATAAAATTACCTACGTTTGTTTGGCCTTACACTTTTTGTTGTGTCCCTGCATCATAAAATGAAGCTATGTGCAGTAAAATACTTCAAAAATCTTGATTATCTCCTAAATAGTAGTTTTGGAAATAGTTCCGAAAAACTAATAACAACCTACATTATTTATTAAGGTTAGTATTTGTGCCTAATTTCAAGTTTATTAACCCTAGATCTTCAACAACCCCCAAATCATCTTTTAGGAGTAGTTTCGAAAAACTAATAATATGTCATTATTAGTTACTTAGATTATTATTTTTGTCAAGTTTCAAGTGTATTTACCCAAGGAATAAATAAATACACTTTAACATCCCTTAAATCGTTTTTTTTCTTTATTTTTTAAGGAACTTTTAACATAATGTTACACCAATTCCATCGTAACCTTACCCAGAGAAATCACAATTACAAAGTTAAATTATGAGAAATCACAATTACAAAGTTAAATAATGAATAAACTAATATAGCTTCTGGCGACATTGGTTTGGTTAAAATAACATTAAATATACCTACATCTAGCTTATTTATATTCAATTGACTAATTAACGTACTTCTTTCAGACTCATTCTTGACACACTCCAACAAAAGGTGATGGACATCTTCTACTATATTATCACAAACTAAGCAATTTGGAGAGTCCACTATTCTCATTAGAAATGCAAAGGCTCTTTATGGCATATGTCCGGAACGAATCCTGAAAGAAGTTACTAACATCTTCCGACTAACTTTAAAACTACTAAACCATTGGGCTCGAGGAGGCTCACATTGGATTATTTTATACCATATCCCTTTATCTTTTGATTTTTTACTGAAATATTCTTTCCACTCTTCATTACAATAGGTTCTGAATTTGGATTAAATTTCAGAATGAACTGGCAAAATATATACCTCTATACCTGACGTTACTGCTATCTTAGCCAATCTATCAGCCTCCTCGTTTCCCTGTAGACCAATATGTGACGGGATCCACTGCAAGACTAAATTAACATTATTTAAAAGATGTGATTGAATTTTACTCATAACAGCGAAGGCTATCGATACACCTCTGTGTCCAGAGGCGCATCGTGCCAAATGCTGGAGCGCGCTCTTGCTATCCGTGAATATAACTATATTAGTGTGTTGTAATGTGGCAATGTAGGACAATGCTTCAGAGATAGCTAACAACTCTGCTGTCATGATAGAAACTTTAGACACAATGTTGAAACATCCACTTATTTTGGTAACGGGATCAAAGAAAGCCGCCCCAATCTTAGAACTCTTAGAACCATCAGTAAACAGTTTATACCACCCATTATATGTACAGCTTAGTTCTTGTAAGACGTCATTTCTCAAACAATTACTTATTACTTATCCCTTATTTTGAGGGTAGTTCCGAAAACCTAATGTTACCTTTATTATTTTGCCCAAGGAATTAGAGTTTTCATTCAAACAAACATCTCTCGTTTGCCTACATCAAAAAAAGAAGCCTTGTACAGTAAAATTCTTCAAAAATCTTTAACACCCCCTAAATCATATTTTAGGAGTAGTTTTGAAAAACTTGTAATGACGACATTTACAGGCGGGACGCCGGTGTCACGGGCGGCCAGATTTGGGACTCTGACCACCCAGGTAAGACGGTGGAAAAGTGGTCACGTGGTGCCGTGCACAGCGCGGCTCAGGGGAGAAGCCTCGCAGTCTCCATATGATGTGCCCTAACAGGCGTTGCACAGAGGAGGTTCTGGGTTGGTCTTTTAAGAAGTAACGGGGTCTCCTTCATGTGCTGATACTGCACTGGGGTGGTAAAGGTAAAAACCTGTGTTACAGAAGTCAGTCCTATTGTTGAGTTGTGATAAAACAAATAAATTAAAACCAGCCAAGTGTGAGTCGGACTCGCGCACGAAGGGTTCCATACCGTTATCGCACTGAAATATAAATTTTAACCTGTGTTTAGTATTTGCGACAACAGTAATACATCATATGTGAAAATTTCAACTGTCTAGCTATCACGGTTCATGAGATACAGCCTGGTGAGAGACGAGCAGACAGACAGACAGAGAGACAGACGGATGGTGGAGTCTTAGTAATAGGGTCCCGTTTTTACCCTTTGGGTATGGAACCGTAAAAAGCATGCTCAAACTAAGATTAAAATTATATTAAATTAAATCTCAATAAACTATGGTTAGAGTAAATTCTAAATTGCAATTTAATTAAATTAAATTAAAATCAAAATTAATTAATAACCTTTAAGTTTTTGCACTCAAGAATTGGACGCGGAAAGCCCAAGGGCGGGTAAAGAAGTAGCGAGCAATGGATGACACGGGTTGAGGAAGAGAATATTGTTATGTAAATTGATATACATAGGTATTTTCAAGAATCAACATCCTATCCCTTAACACAAGTACGACAAACGATTCAAGGAATATTGAAAGGCGGGCATCGTCTCCAGAGACAAGTATTAAATTCCACGTCCATGTCGACTTATCTACGTGACACACATACGTCCCAACCAATTTGTTCGATATACAGCGGGTTTTTAAGAAAAATACTCTGTACTACATGTAGTACTATTCTGTATAAATCTCACCGAGAAAATGTATAGCCGACTTTTGAATTATTAATTTGAGGTATAATATATTTGTAAAGGAGCATTCCCACGTAAGACTCACTCAGTGGACAAAAGACTAGAGATAAAATACTTTATGCAATAATTTTGCCATAAAAAGTATGTATTTACTTACTTCTAAATGAGCGTCACTACAATCGACATAAATTCTTTGAAATAATACTTTATTGAAAAACAAGAAGTTTTTTTAAATGCAGGCAAAATATTGCCAGCATCAAAGCATCAAGCAAACTCATATTTTAAGTATTTTATTTATTTATTCAAAATCTGTTTACACTATTATATTCATACATTCTGCCAAACTGTAAAACAGTTTGTCGGCAGTTTCTCTCGTGTCAATATTATGATTGATTTGGAAATATATTCGAATCAATTGATAAACAAATACAATAACCTCAACGGCATACCCACGGGACGTTGCTGGTATTATAATGAAAAATCAACTAGTATAAAAAAAGAATAAGAAAAATGAATCAATTATCGGTTATCTAAATATGTAATCGATCGTTTTACTATTTTTTGCGTGATAGTGACAAAACTGAACTGAATCTGACACTTCGGCTTTCACACTTGCTTACGCTCAATGTGGATTTGCTTTGATTTTCTTCGATTACTTTAACTGCGATCTGGCTTTGTTATACGAACATGATAAAAATGTGCTTATTAGGAACGCCCCTCCTATCGTCTTCAATATCAAGCATTAAAAAAAGAGATGTTCTTCAATTATCTTACAGTTCGATACATTTTATATAGAAAAATAACCTCAAACATACCGATAATTTTTATATTTCTAGAATTGTAGCGTCAATGTGAATATATTTTTTGAATATCAAATACTATTAAGATTTTAAAACACTGAATTTTTTATGTAATATTTGATGTCCATCTTAAGCGTAAGACACTATGTAGAGTAGGCATTTCGCTTTTTGGCATTAAAGTCAAATTTAACACTTTATTAACAGCAAATTCTCAATTCGGGAACCAGCCATTAGTTGAGCTTGAAGTGTGCTGTTAATCCCTAGCAATCAAAAAGAGCATACGTCCCGTATTTTATGGATCTTTTGCATTCTAATATCAGTCTTAAACTGTCAAAACAGATACTTCTAATTTCCCTACATTTGAAAAAAACTGAAAATGCCAATCACCATTCATTTCAAAGATCTTTATTTTATTTTAAATAATAATTTTACAAGAAATGCACTTACCCTAAGACACATTAAAAACATCACACAGAACACTTTATGAGGCTATAACATTCCATTCACCGAGATTTGTGTGTGACCTGAATTTGATAAGTACCTTAACAATTTGTATATTTGGTGGACCGATGACCTGGTGAAGGTTGCGGTGACCCACTGGATGCGAGACGCACGGAAGCGATCAATGTGGCGTCGCCTGGGGGAGGCCTGTGTCCAGCAGTGGACGTCTTTCCGCTGATATGATGATGATGACCTATTCTGTATAAATCTTACCGTGAAAACCTGACTGAAGAAAAAGGATTGACAGGTAACTTAGCTGCAGAGCTAGGTGTCACCCGCGGTTCCGCCCGCGTGATTTCATTAATTCGCTCATCTTAATAATATTAAGTTTTCTTTTTTTTTAATATTTAAAAATGTACTAAATAGGAAAGAAGAATAAATAAAAGAATATAAATGTGAAAGTTTGGATAGATGAGTGTGTGGATGTATGTTTGTTACTTAATCACGCTAGAATCGCTGCACGGATCTGGATGAAATTTGGCACGCACAGAGATAGATTATAGACTGGAGAGATTTTTATCCCGTTATAATATTCTCTTGGGATAATAATACTTTTCACGCGAGCAAAGCCGCTTGAAGAAGCTAGTACCTTTATAAGTGTTAACCTATTTTTTATTTTGAAGTATAAGCTTATTTATTAAAAGAAATGTAAAGTTCATCAAAATCCGTTTAGTAGTTTTTGCCTGAAAAAGTAACAAACATCTAACCATCCATCCTCACAAACTTTCACGCTTATAGTAGAAGGATCTAGTAAACCGCCGGTTGGAGTCTTAACTGCCGTATAATAACAAAACACAATCGGGTTTACATTGTTATAACCTGTCAGTAGTGAACAGTACTAATTTTACAACAGACTTACTTGACTCAATGTCCTATATCCCCTAGATGGGGCAGAGGGTTTCTACAGATGTCCTCCATCGCGATCAGTTACAACAGACGTTGCATAAAAATACTCCAACTTTAACGTACACATAACTTTTCACGGTGCTATATTTACAGAATAGACTGCAGTATTCTAATACGTTGACTCTAATGGGAGTATACGTGTGGAAAATTGTTTCGTAATGTCGTTAATAATGTTATGATATTGTTTAGAGAATAATTTTGTGATAAGAAAATATTGATGTTCTTGTATCTTGTAAAGTTGTAGCATGTAGATTATGAAAATCTCACGAACACTATAATTATAAGGCTTTAGTTAATAAAATGCTCGCTTAGAAAACTGTGCAATAAATTTTCAACTGTACAAATTGTGGATAGTTTTTAATAAAAAAAATCTCATCATAATATAACCTTTAACTCTTTTTACGTGTTATGTCTTTTCTGGTTCACCAAATTAACGGTAAATATTATAATATAGTGCCCGGCATGTAAGTTGGCAAGGTTTTGGCGTAGTGGGGGTAAGTTCGCGCATATTCCGCGAACTGACCAACCACCATATAGAACGAACGGAACGTGGCAGCGACACGATTGGTCAGTCGATCCTTGTTTCAACTGACCAACCAATCTCAGTAGACAAATAGGGGTATGACCAACCAATCGCGCGCTCGGAACGGTCCTAAACGTTGCCCGCGCCCCGCTTCACTATCAGTGATACCCAAAAAATTACTTCTGCTCATCTAACAACTCTTGCCAACTAACGTGCCGGGGATTATAAATTAATTTAAAAAAATTGTAGTAGAATGCTGCGCTGTCTGCGGAAAACTACGATGCCTACGCCAAGCTACGAGTCCTACACAGAGCTACGGTGCCTGTGGAATGCTACGATGCCTACGGAAAGCTATGATGTCTACACCATGCTACGATGCCTACGGTGAGCTATGATATCTACGCCATGCTACGATGCCTACGCCATGCTATGATGCCTACGCCAGGCTACGATGCCTACGCAGAGCTACGAAGCCTACGGAATGCTACGATGCCTACGAATAAGTTTAGCAGACTCTTTATAATATTGAGTTAGTTGGAGAAGAAAATAGAAAGTGTTAAGGAATATGAAAAAAGACTTTTTATCTTCTGTAGGCAAGAACAGGAAAACATTATTTAGCTTGGAAATATTATTTAGCAGAATCTCTGAAACTTGTAATTCCGCTTACCTTGTGTTTAATAAAAGGCCGTATACATAAAACACGCACATATTATGTAGGCACAATAATATATGTTACTGTAAAAGTCCGAACTACAGTAAATTTTAATATTGGCCATTATAACTTATGACGTGTCAAATCCTATTGAAATGCACAGTTATATAGTAAAAGTTTTCTGGCTAAAAAAGAGTTTAACATAATTATACTCCACTTCCAATTCTTAATTTATAAAACGAGGGTATAATTTGGTAAATCTTAGATTCACCTTAGTGCCGGCTTTTACAGTGACATAATACGGGCTAAAATATTCGTGACATGGGTTCGACACTTACGTCTCAGCGGATCTTGTTTTTTGTTATACAGATAACAAAAGATAACGTATTCATGCTAGAATTTTATTAAACAACCTTCTATGGTGTATGCTTTGGAAGAACGAGGGGTATTATAGTGCATATTTCATGTTATATGGAGGCAAATGTGCGTGGTTTAGAAGATATATGCATTGTTAAGAAATAAGGGTGTATTTCTTCTTTGTTAAGTTGTTCTTGTTTTCATGGAGTGTTTATGCAAGTCCTATCTATTATACGTATTTGAATCTCTATGTTTTGTGTACAATAAAAAATATGATCAATAAAACAAAAATTAATCTATCCGAAAAAATGATTATTAGGAGGTAAATTGTTGGTATGTTTGGCTGGTGTAAGGGAATCTCTGGAAGTGCCAATACAATTACAAATATTCTTCAACTGATAAAAAAATATGTTATCGCTTAGTAAAAATGCACGGTTCCTGGGGTTAGACTTTGTTAGCGAAGCTAGAGAAAAAAAACAGTTATTACAAAAAAATAAACAATTACTTTTGCTAGCGTTGCAAAAAATATCACGGTATTATTGAGAAAGAAATTCCAAAAAATCCACCAAGTCTCGTTAAAATATAACGAGCTTGATCGAAAAAATAAATGTTATTTAAGTGACGGCTGACATTTATTAAAAATATAAAAATATCTTTAAAAAGGAAGATAATTCTCCACTCAGACTTACTTTCAATTAAACTTTTGTGTTTTATTACATTCCTCTCAGATAAAAAAATACCGGCCAGAGTAGGGTTCTGTAGTGTTTGCGAATTGTAGCGCTATGTTAATTTTGAGTCCATTTCCACTGCCTACCTCGCAAAGGAAAACCTAAAGTAACCGCATACCACAGCAGCGTTGAGCGTACCTATCACTAGAGCAAAGCTTTATTCCTGCTAATACCCGACGAAGAAACAGATTCATAAATAAATAAACCAACTTTTACTTACCCTTTCCACCTCTCCGCAATCTGTTTTTAAGCGCAAACAGTAAATTTTATTCATATATTTCGAATAAAAATAAAGCTTGTCTGCCCAGTATAAGAAGGCCTCTTTATTTACATCCTCAAAACGTGAAGTTTGTCTGTCAGAATCATGTGAGGGATCAAGAAGCGCTGTATTTTATGTATAATTACTAGCGAGTGAGACGTTGCTAGATAGCTGAAGGATTCCGAGGTACATGGCTATATAGAGTTAATAAACGAATGGTCTAAGTTATAGGAGGCATGCCTTAGAGTCAAAAACTCGAAGACATGTTACATCTACCAACCTGCATTGGATCGGCGTGGTGAATTATAGCCCAATCCCTCGCACAAAGAGCGGCCCATGTCTCATGCTAAGTTATAGGAGCATAAAAACGCGGCGGTCCACTGGATGCGAAAGTACAGTAGCGTTTAATATGGTGACACTTGGGCGAGGCCTATATCCAGCAGTTGTCGTATTTCGGCTGAAATGATGGTGATGGTGAAGTTGTTTAAGAAGTGGCTATAATTTAGAGAGGTTGCTTTTGAAACATGTTAGCAGACAGTTTAAAATTGCAAAAGGTAGTTTTTCCAAAATTAAGCACCGTAATTGGATTTTGGGAACATCAGGGTCAGCTAAAAATGTAATATGACAAGGTTTACTGGTAGCTTCCGTAGACAGCCTAGATGCGACAAGGCGTCGATCACATGGGTTGTCGCGTCGCGTTTCTCTGCTGAAGAGTTCATACAGATTCAATTCAAGACGGAAACGATTAATTGATAAATGATTCATAATTACTGAGTAAATAAAAAAAAATATAATGTTACCCTTTTTGGACTCTCGAACTATCAGCAATTGATTTACCACGACAGCAACGCCTTTAACCCTTGTGCCACCGAACTAAGAATATCTTCATTAAACCCTGGAATGGTACTATAACCCGCGATAACACGCTTAATTTCAGACGCTAATGAAAAGTTTCATGACTCGCTGCGATAAGTTAGAGTAATCTGAATTAACCATTCGGTTTGACATCTTTAAGTATAACTGTTAATTCACGTTAAATATTAGTTTCATCGAGGCGATTCGTTATTATTTTATCTTTCTGAGAGGAGCTCGTGGCTAAATTGTAACAGCCGGATTGATTGATTCTGTAAGGTTTCTTCGAGACGTGAAAACGCTGGTTCTCTTAGTAACCAGCATAATGCAGTTACACAAAAACATGTTATTATATTGTCTTAATTAGCTTACATTCGCTGTAAAACCACAGAGGGGCGGTTAATAAAGAAGTTCGTTTACCTATTTAACTTACCTAACAGACTTTACTTCGGTGAGTGTGCTCAAGAACTCCACGACCTCATCCCACCGCCCCCTTTCTACCATCTAGACGTACTGCACGTTAACATCTTTACCTAGTTGCCATTCCACCAATTCACACCACGCGCTTCCAAACATCCTTCATAATGTGCACAGCAAAAGAGTAGAACTCGCTGCCTATGTCTGTGATTCCAAACGAATTCAACCCGAACCTCTTCAAAGTTAGAGTGAACAGGCTTCTTTTGGGTAAGCTCACTCCATCGTCAACTTTGCCTTAGTCACCTCTGGTCTAGACCATAGAATCAAGAGCAAACCCATCTAAAATAAAAACCTACTTATTGTAGATATTTAACTATCAAATTACCTACATCTAGTTTGAAGCTTTCACTTACTTGACTTAATGTCCTATGTGCCATAGATAGGGCGTTCACAGAAGTTCTTAATCGGTAACGATCTTCGTTTCATCATTTCGATGCTCGTCGCTTCTGCCAATACAGTGCGACGCCAGGTTTGACGGGGACGTCCACGCTATTTTGTCCCTTCCAGTCCAAAGCTTGTTTGGATATGTGATCGGGATCACTTCAAAGCCAGTAGCCAATCCATCTCCATTTAAGACGCTTGATCTGACTCACTTAAAGGTTTGACTGTCCTTTTTTTTCTGAAGGCAAAAGGAGGAAACATCATTATTACTCTTTTAATTATTTAATTTTTTATTCACCCACGACGGAAAAAGAGGGGTGTTATAAGTTTGAAGTGTGTATGTGTATTTATGAATGTGTCTGTGCCATCATAGCTTCTAATCGGATGAATCGTTAGTTTTTTTTTTATACCTTACTTTGTCGAGAGTGTTCTTAGCTATGTTTGATGAAAATCGGTCAATACCTTCAAAAGTTATGCGCATTTTACTCTTTGAATCGGTATATTTTCGCAAAATATCGTGTAGTAATTATGTGTTTCGATGGACAGACGATCGAAGCGTGTCTACTGCTAGATAAATTTATATGTTTTAATTCAATTTGCTTTTAACCCATTGAGCGTCTAATTACTGAGACAATAGAAAAACAATTGCGTACTCAGGGTGATCGAACGACGCGTCATGGGTAAGAAGAATAAGAGGTATTTGTGTGGGGGGTTTTATATATTTTTTTTATTTGTCTTGTTTCTCTTTTTGTTTTACTTCCATACTATGAAGTATGGAAGTAAAACAAAAAGAGAAATCGTCATCGTCAGTAATCACCTCTATATGAATATCATCAAGAAATATGATTCATTATAACGTTGTGGAACTGAATCTACTTTTATTTGCTTTCCAGATAATAAACCCAAATATAACATATTTGATTTGTGAAAATGTAAAATATAAAAAAATGTTCGAAAATTAAAATCCGACTACTGCAAAATCACGCTCTAAAAAGTATCAAATAAGAAAATATTGTTATCTGAAATTGTTATCTATCACTATTCGATATGCATTGGGTACTAAATAAACAACTTACATGTAATAAATAATTAATTGTATTTCGTACATATTCATAGTGGTGTTCAGAGGATAACCGTGGTCGTATGCCACATACATTCTGCGAAGAAGAACAGTTACGATCACGTTATACTCTGAACACCACATTATTTTTTGTTCTTTACATCGGGCCCTCTAGAGGGCGCCATATTTAATTTAAAGTGCCACATAGCCTATAACCAGCGGACAAGCAAGACGTTTCCAACGACACCTAATTTGTCAAATTATATTAAGTGGTTTAGAAGTGATGAGGGAACAGATGAACAGACATATACGAGCACACCGGTCAAAAACATAACCCTCCCGTTTGCTTCACCGTAGTTAGGTAAAAAAACAAAGTTCAAATGAAATTCGTTTGTCCTAAATCCGGAGCAGCTGAGTTCTCTAACCTTTTGTAATATAAGAAGAATCTCATATTAGACACAGTTCACATTCTGTCATATTTAAAGTTCGATAGGACATAGTTCGTATGTTGAAGCCCCAGGCAAATAGCTTAGCTCAGCTTGGCAACCTGTTTGAGAGACGTTTGAAAATGGTATAAAATCTAGATTCGAATAGTTTCAAATTTTAGGCTTGATGCAATAGTGCGACAAAGATAAGACAGCGTTTTTTTTGTAAATAGCATTGCGTATAATATCTGGTAGTTATGTTGTTCGTCGTACAAGTCTATAGTTTCTCAACTTTTATTTACAATACTATTATGGAAAGTAGGTAACAGTTGGAATCCGTCTTCTTCAGATCAAAAAAACAATGAGTAAGATTGATAACATTTTAAGCTCCTACTAACATTACAAACTCTAAGTACGTCTCTTTGAAAGAAGATTAAACTACCTTCCTCGTTAATCATTCCGTCACCGGGTACCAGGGCGCCAGAAACTAGAAGATGTAGAAATATTCAAGTTTTATTTTTCTGAGGACGTCACTTTAAGGTCGAGATTGCCCTGAAGAGCAGTCAGAAGCACTTCAGATAATTCACTTTAGCTTAGTTACTTTGTAGTAAGTAGGCTTTCCTTGGTAGCTTTTTATCCTCTCAAGTAAAATATTTTCACGACGAATAAATACTTTTAGACTTATTGAATTATCTTCCTGTGAGCCGCAAAAATACGTAAGAATTTGTTATATTTTTAAAATAAATTATTAGGCTTGTAGCAGTACGGTCTGGATCCAGTTGGAAATGTTTAAGATAAAGCTAACCCCATTATATAACGTTATTTATTCTACTAGACTCAAGCAAATAGACAGTTTTAGTTTGTAAAAAAAACTATAACTGACTATTTGCTTGAGTCCAGTTGACAATTAAGTGAGACGTGAAAGTTTCCTCCAAAAGGATTTATACAAAATCCTAGTGGAGGTATTACACTATCATTCAGCTCTACAGGTTTAGTAGACCTAGATCCTTTAAGAGGTTGCAGTGACTAGCTTTCCTGATTGAATTGATTATATGAAACATCGTACATCCATCGTCCTATCTCCATCTTGCCGTTCCTCTCCAAAGTCCTTGAACGCCTTGTCCACAATCAGCTTAGTGCTTTTCTTTGTAAGAGTAGTCTGCTGAATCCTTTTCAATCCGGTTTTCGTCCTGGTCACAGCACAGCTACTGCCTTAGTGAACGTTACGGATGACATACGGCTAGGCATGAAACGAGGACATCTGACGGTTCTTTGCTTGCTAGATTTTAGTAATGCATTTAATGCTGTCGATTTCGATATCCTGCTTGGCATACTTCGGTCGCTTAACATATCTCCAACGGTGATTGATTGGTTTCGTAGTTACCTGTATGGCCGCCGGCAACGTATATGCATAGAAGAATCTAACTCTTCTTGGTGTTATACAACTGCCGGTGTACCTCAGGGTGGCGTTTTATCTCCTTTACTCTTCGCAATATTTATAAACGCTATCTCCAAAAAGCTTCTCTCCTCCTACCACCTGTATGCAGACGATTTATAAATCTACAAACAAGCTGCCCTGGCAGAGTTAGCTGATGCAATTAATACAATAAATAAGGATTTGGCAACAATTTGTGAATGGACTGAGGCAAATGGGCTTCAGGTAAATCCGTCGAAGACCCAGGTCATAGTTGTTGGCAGCTCTGGGATGATTCCAAAAGTAAATTGGACATAACTTCCTCTGGTACAATTTAACGGAACTACTATTCCAATAAGTGAGAAGGTTAAGAACCTTGGGGTTTGGATCGACAGATATCTGTCTTGGGGTCCGCAGCTTCAGGACGTAAGCCGCAAAATGTTTGCATCTGCCAGGTCCCTTAGACGATTGCGGAACTTTCTTCCCACTGCCACTAAAATTGCGCTTGCACAGTCCCTTCTGCTTCCAATCCTTGACTATGCTGATGTCAGTTATCTCGATCTCACCCAGGCACAACTAGATAAACTGGAGCGTCTTCAAAACCTTTGCATAAGATTTATATTTGGCTTACGCAAATATGATAACATTTCTGAATTTCGGACAAAGCTCAAGTGGCTTCCCATACGTCTTCGCCGGGATTCTCATATTTTATTTCTGCTTTACAGTATTCTATACAATCCTACAACCCCCTCTTATCTCAAAGAACGTTTCAAGTTCCTTCATGACAAACATAATAGATACCTGAGGTCATCGGAAAACTTGGGACTAGAGATGCCGATGCATTCCACCAGCTTTTACGACAAATCTTTTACGGTACAAGCGGTGCGATTGTGGAATGCTTTGCCTGTGTCAATAAGGCGTGCTCAATCTCTGCCCATTTTTAAAACTATGGTAAAGAATCACTACCTCTCTCTTTAGTAGTTGTTTTCTTGATTTCTATGTTTTTGTTCCATACTTATAACTGTATATATTTTATATATATATGTATTTATTTTATATATAAGTAGTACCCCAATAGATTACCTACAGTTCTTTCTTTCCTTTCTTTTTTTAAATCCATCCAAAGGTTGTCTTGAAAAGATCGCTTTTAGCGATAAGGCCGCCCATTGTGTCACCCAGTGTATTTTTTTTCTTCATCTATACTTTCTGTAACATATTTGGTGTACATAATAAAGAGTATTCTATTCTATTCTGACCCCAACAAAAAAAAAGTTTTTTTTTTATTGACGATTATTTGTCTATTGGCCTATTTTTATTGCGTATTATGGTTTTAATTTATTTACATTTACAATTTTTGTGTAGTTAATAAGTTGATTTATTATTTTCAAAACCAAAATTGCAGTTAACTGGGCCAACTGGGTCGTAGTGGACGATTGATAGTTATAAAATTAATTAAATACGAACAATTTTTATTCTTCCCTAATTTTTAAAAAAAAATCTATAATAGTCATGCTGCCAATGTCATTAGCTTTCTAAGAAGGTATAACAAATTTGTTTTATTTATGATAGGCTACATCTAGGGAAAAAATAAATCTTAGAAAAAACTTTGATGAAAGGTATAGTAAAAAATAACGGTACTTAAGGGTCAAATTTTTCACTTGGGTCAGAAAACAATATAAAACAATCCATATAGGTAATAAATTACGTTTATTACTATTTCTACAGAAAGTGTAAGATTAAAATTCATGTTCCACGTGTCCGTCGTTTTGCACACTTACTCTCAATCTGTGTCTTAATCCAATTTCTACTGCACCAGTTGTTAAACTGCTTCTTATTTCATTTGCCGCATCGATTATTCTCTGTCTTATAACATCAACAGATTTAATTGGATTAGGTTCATTGTAAACCAAACTCTTCATCTGAAATCTATGAAGGTCAGGTCTCGACTTGTGGCTGGCCACGGTATGGGTCCACTTCTTTCGATCCACTTATTAGGATAAATAGTCTCTAACTATTCTTATTTGTTGTCACGCCCAAATTTCGTTGTACTTGATTCCGTCAATAAAACCGTCACAATAATTAATTGCCAATATGGCAGTAGCAATTTTGTGGACGGATTTTGTATCAAGTAATTATTAAAATAAATTTGATAATTCAATCCATCAAGATTCAATATGGCAAGACTAGGAGCCTTGTATCATGACGTGTCAAAACAGAGCTATTTGTCTCGTAGAACCGCTTCCTGCTCCTGTTTCTATGATCCTATCTAACATCAAATGTCAAAAATCGTTTATCAAAGTCGATTGATATGTTATTCATCCTTATCCTTACATAGTATAAAACAAAGTCACTGTCTGTCCCTATATATTCTTAGATCTTTAAAACTACGCAACTGATTTTGATGCGGTTTTTTTGATAGATAGAGTGATCCAAGAGGAAGGTTTATATGTATAATAAACGCGGGCGAAGCCGCTGGCAGAAGCTAGTATGTTTATATTACACTATCATAAAACAACATAACTCATAGATCTGTGTTCCTAAATATAGGATAGTGTAATATTCCCCTAAGCTTCTTTGAAAACCTTATTAACTGCTTGCATAATTAACACTGCTAACACCTGCTACTTTTAGAAATCTTACTTGTATTGTCTCCAGCAGATTCCAGACTACATATTTTATTCTATACTAAATAAGATTATTTAAATACCTTTTGGAAAAAGTACTGTTGGCCTTCTGTTTTATAAGTTTGTTTAAGGTCTTGCTAAATATACCTCACATTCAACTAGCCTAATTCAAATTCTTATTCTTTTTCTTAAACGATGACTTTTAAATTATTTAATTAATTCTTCTCATAAAATGCTATGATCTTTTTCTAAATAAAATAAAATTAAGTTGATCATTGTATTTTCTTCGACATTTTTTACTTGAACGAATCTGAGGGTACTTGAATTTGTTTATACATACGATAAAAAAAATATTATAGTAAGTATTTTCCTCTTCAATAATAACGCCCTTAATTGGGTAAAAGATTTTTTTTTTTTACAAGATATTTATTTATAATATTTGTTAGCCCATTTTATTTTGTTATAGTCGTCACGGGTAGAGAGGGCAGAGGGCCGAATACCTGGCAACCAGACGCTCTAGGCAAGTGTCAACATGTAAGGGATTGATCACGTGCCATTTCGCTAGCGTTTGACATTTGCATTCATTTTTAATGTTTTCCCATACGCTATCGCCACGCTTTAGATGATAGAATGTCACTTTTCTAGTATCTCTGGATTGCCAGAAGATACCGTGTTATCCAGTTACTGGGTTGTCAGATATGCAGTCGTTCCATATAAAATTCAGCTGCATCAGTCAGACAAGCCAACCCCAACATAGTTCAAAACATGCTTGGCAAATTTTAAGTTCAGAGCATTCTTTAATTAAATAAAAAGTTCAGTATGAATGTAAACGAAGACCATAGTTCTTCATTAATTTAAATTTGCCGCGCAGTCACTTTGACACATCGAGAGCAGATGTCACCGGTGAGGTGTGTCAAAGAGAGGTTATGGGTGATGAAAGTTAGTGGGAGAAATAAAACCAATATTATAGTGTTAAATCCAAGAATTTAGGAAATAATAGCTTTAATTGTTGTTTCTCTTTTCAGGTAATGTATCTTTGTAAGTTCGTTCGTAAAACATAATGTAAAATGTCAAAACACTGTTTAATAAAAAAATATCTCTTTTCAGAGCAACGCAAACCAGCTTTTATTTTCGAAAAGTCCTATTAATTGAATCTGTCTGTAAAGACATGCTATAAAACAACAATTCTACAGCTGTTACAACAAGGATGGAAAAGTTAAGGTTTGAATTTGTAGTGAAAGCAGGTGAAGATCCTAAAACAAACATAATTGGTATAACCTCAATTACTAATTCCAAGAAAGATACTTTTTTAATCCCAGAACAACTTCAACCGGTCAGACTACATGAGACAGTCGTAAAAACGCACGTTTTTCTAAAAGTAAAAACTACATTACAAAAAAGACATGACAAAAGACAAGTTTGGAATCCAAAGACACCAGAAGTAAGTCAGGAATATATGGATGAGGATGGAAACATGCAGTTTAAGGGATTTTTGCTTGAATAAATATCACGAGAACAACAACAGCCTTCAACGGCAGGAATAACAGAAGCGGCTTTGACAAAAATCTTAGAAAGCTTTACAGAAACAAAGAGGAATACATTGGAGCCTAAGAACAATAAAAATCTGATTGAGAAAATTGTAATAGAAAAATTTAACAAGAAAACCCCTAATGTATCCCAATGGATACTTATTTGTGAAGCAGAATGTACTCGTACAGGAATAGTAGAAGATCCCAAGAAAATTGAAGCCCTTCGATTTTTCATCGAAGACTCATGTCTTGACTGGTACAACTCTATGCTTATAAAATATACAGTTGATTCGGAGTGGCTCACATGGAAAGAAGACTTTTGTGAGACTTTTGCAAACCAAGTTTGGTCACTGCTCAGGTATGCAATCCTATTTAAATATAAACAGGGATCATTACTTGAATATGCATTAAAAAAGGAAAAGCTGCTATTGGAGATAAACAAATCAATAGATAAACCAACATTAATTGATTTAATCGCTACAGGACTCCCAAATTTTATAGCAGACAAAATTGATAGAACTAACTTAAAAGAAACCAAGGATTTGTATAAGGTTTGGAGTATTTAGTGAATAGGAAGAGTTTAGATAAAAAAATAAGTCTTGATAATAAGATTAAAGAAAAATGTAGAATTTGTGAAAAAGAAAACAAAGGTATTCGATATCATCCAGAGTCTATGTGTTGGTTTAAAAACAAAACTAATGATAGACAAAAAAGGGATCAGATAAGACATGTTAACAATTCTGAATTAGAACTAGAACTAAATGAGATAAACCCAAAAAACTAACAATTTCGCCATTAATCAAACTTAAATTATTACTAAATGATACCATAGAAACTATGGGGATTTATGATTCAGGGTCAAATATATCTTTAGTAAATTCAAGATTATTAACCCTAAAAAACAGCCAAAATATAATCCATATATAGAAAAAGCATGTTTGAAAACGGTTAATGGCGTAAAAAAGACTAAAGGATTAGTAACATTAAAGATAAAGATTTTTGATATTGAAAAGAACATGAATGTTTTTGTCATAGATGAAGAAAATTTCGATTAAGACTTCTTGATTGGATTGGATTGTATAGAGAAATTTCAGCTTACCCAAAATGAGAAATTACAAATTATACAAAATAATCATAACGAGGTCACAAATAAAAAAAATATCACCAGGACTTTCAGATAACAATGTTCAAGGAAAGCACAATTCGAATTGGTATCAAAATGACCCAGAAAAATCAAACTCACAATATAAAATTAACTTTAATGAACACCTAGAAGTATCTAACTTTAAAGTATCGATAAATCATTTAGACCTTCAGAAACAGTCAGAAATAGACAAATTAATATGCAAGTATAAATCACTTTTTGCTAAAGATAAATATGATACAGGCACTGTGAAGGATTACGAAGCGCGTATCGATTTATTGGTTGACAAGTACTGTAATAAAATACCATATAGATGCACTATTGAAGACAAAAAAGAAATTCAACGACAAATATCGAAATTATTAGAGAAAAATTTAATCGAAGAATCTTACAGTCCATTTGCTGCCCCAGTAACATTAGCTTATAAAAAGGAAGATGGCAGACGATCACGACTATAGATTGCCGAGATTTAAACAAAATTGTAGTTCCTCAGTCACAACTGTTCCCGCTAATTAAATACCTAATGGTTAAGACAGCAAAATGTAAATTTTTCACAACTCCAGATATTAATTCAGCGTTTTGGTCCATACCATTAAGGATTGAAGACAGAAGAAAAACAGCTTTTGTTACTCAGGAAGGCCATTTTCAGTGGACCTGTCTTCCTTTCGGTTTAAAAACATCACCAGCGATTTTCCAGAGAATATTGAGTGGTATCATTAGAAAGCATAAATTATCAGACTTCACTGTAAATTACATCGAAGATATTTTGTTGTTTTCATAAACTTTCACAGACCATATCAATCACTTATCTTGCTGTTGGAAGCGATTTCAAAAGAAGGCTTCAGATTAAAATTCTCAAAGTGTAACTTTGCACAAGACTCAGTGAAATATTTAGGCCATATTATCCAATTAATACGATAACCCCATTGAAGGATAATTTAATTGCTATCAAGGACTTTCCAGTGCCGAAAACACAAAAAAACGTTAGACAGTTTCTGGGCAAAATAATTTTTTATGGAAAATATGTGCCAAATATTTCTATTATTTTAGATTCTATTCATAACTTGTTAAGAAAAGGACAGCAATTTGTTTGGTCACAAAAATGTCAAGAGTCCTTTGAGACAATAAAAAATCTACTTTGTTCAAAACCAATCTCAGCTATTTTTGACCCAGATTTACCGATCCTTATTTATACGGACGCTAAAGGTATAGGTGCTGTCTTGAAATAAAAACAACACACCGGAGAAGAAAAACCTTGTGCATATTTTTCAAAAAAATTAAATGAAGCCCAAAAGAAGAAAAAAGCTATTTATCTAGAGTGTTAAGCAATAAAAGAGGCAGTAAAATACTGGCAGTACTGGCTCATCGGAAAAAGTTTTACTGTCTTTACTGACCATAAGCCTCTAGAAAAAAATAATATAAAAGCTAGAATAGATGAAGATCTAGGAGACCTCACATACTATTTGTCTCAGTTCAACTTTGAGGTAGTTTATTCCCCTGGAAAATACAACTTAGAAGCTGATAGTTTGAGCAGAAACCCCGTACTACAACCATATGAAAATCAAGATGAGGGTTATAAGATTGTAAACTTCATTAAACTTAAAGATATACAAAGGGACCAAGAAAAAAATGAAGACATAAAATATCATAAAAGTAAACTAAACATGAAAGGTAATATATATTATAAGAAGATTAAGAAAAAAGAGAAGATCATAGGCTCGTTTTTTTTATTTTCGCCCAAACTACGGCAGTAAAAACATTTTGTATTAGGGAATATAATATTGTTTGTGAAGTCGCCAATATTGGATTTTATTCATATAACGTGTCTTTACAGACAGATTCAATTAATTGGACTTTTCGAAAATAAAAGCTGGTTTGCGTTGCTCTGAAAAGATATATTTTTTTATTAAACAATGTTTTGACATTTTGCATTATGTTTTACGAACGAACTTACAAAGATACATTACCTGAAAAGAGAAACAACAATTAAAGCTATTTTTTACTGAATTCTTGCATTTAACACTATAATATTGGTTTTATTACTCCCACTAATTTTCATCACCCGTAACCTCTCTTTGACACACCTCACCGGTGACATCTGCTCTCGATGTGTCAAAGTGACTGCGCGGGAAATACTCGGGATTTACTCGTAACTATTCCGTTATTGGTACCCTCCCTTGACCTATCAACAAGTTTAAAGAATAAATATTAATAGCATAATTTCTAACGTTTGTCAAGGTATTGACCACCTTTAAATTAATACGATTACTAATATCAATAATAACTGGATACTTCGACATACTACTTATGTCTGAGTTTATTGTAGAAGATAATAGCCGAGCTATTTGATGTCTAACCATAAGAGGCAGATACCTGTTGCCTGTCGACTTTAATTTATCAACAAAAATGTAAATGTCAAAAAAATAAAGTTTGTCACTATAGTGACTCACTAGAAAGTGCAGATGCTTATTAAGCACGTGAATGTGATTATTTTGCCCAATTGACAATTTATCCAAGTAAGGGAAGGCACACAAAATAATTTTACTGCAATTTAACTTTAACATCTCTTTTACCCACTCAGTGATGTCATCTTTTTTACTTTTATTCTATTATCTACAAAAACAGTTAAATTGGTATCTGGTTTATTTATATTCTTTGTCACAGATTCCATTATTTGCTTGTAAGATAACCCGGGCATGCAATAATTGAAAGTGGAATGACTCTGATTGCCATTTAAGATTGTACACATGCAGTGTATGGTAATAAATGTTTTCTTTCTTTCTAGGACGACTATGTGCATACGTAGTAAATGCAGACTACTAACCTATGCTACTGACCAAATCCTTTTGCACGACACGATTTAATACCAAATACGTTACAGATACAGCGTAAACAAGAGCGTGGGGCTCTCGTTTACTCCGTAACGGGCAGCTATCCTGTTTTTAACAGATTTTCTATTGCCGTTTAGGAAATTTTATAGTATTCCTAGGAAATGTATTTATTTCATACATTTCGATCGATTTTCGGTAGTCTATGGATTTCTTAGGAATTGTATAGAATTACTGATTTTATAAATTTTGCCAATTTTCATCGTAATGTGCACATTATTCATTTATCAGTAAAGCAAAGTAATTTGTTAAGAAATGATGGAAACAACTAAAGAAACAAAGAATTCCACATTCTTCACCCACACTCAACTTCGCATCTTCCTAAGCATACATTACCAGGCTCTCATAACTCAAAACTACCTACTTTCATCATTCCGGTCCCATAAGACCAAAGTTGTGTTGGGACCGTTTCTAAACATAATCAGGGTTTCCATACGAACCTTTGTAGGTTTAGTTCGCCAGGGATTTGGATAAGTGGCTTGAAATTTTGTTTCGGACTCCGGGGTTACTTCAAACGAATTTTTAGGGCCATCCTAAGTAATATTATAAATGTGAAAGTTACTTTGTTTGTTACGATTCAACTGATTTCGATGAATTTCTATAAAGAGATGGTTCCATCTGACCATGACAACGGTAATAGGCTACTTCTATTTGCATAAAACTTGAAGGAGGAACAATGGGGGGCCCATTTCTTCGATTTTTGTATTATGTTGTCCGATTCGCTCACTTACTAAGTACTAGGACACTAGAATCATGAAGTAAAAAAAACCCCGGCCTGGAATCATAAGTGGTTAAGATTTTAAAATTACCAGGAGACCATAATCATGAAGAAGTAAATAGATAACCAGAATTGATTGACAAAGTCTAGCGACCATGGAGACCAGAATAATAAAGACTCTAAAACTACCAGGATATCAGAATTGTGAAGAAGTAGATGGATAACCAGAATTGATTGACAAAATCGAGGTAATGATAATCAAATAAATAATGGTAATATAATACTTGGTAATGCGAACGAAGCAGCGAGCAAAAGCTCGTTTCTAATAAATATTACGCCTAAAGTATGTTTTATTTTCTCGGTATTGTTAAGGTCGGGTTAAGGCTTTTTTTCGGTCGGTTTGGGACGATTTACATGTTACGTTGTGGCTTACGGTTTCACTCGTGTGAAAGGTATTATAATTTTCCGGAAGAGAAAGTTTTATCTTTGCCCAAACATCGTAATTGGTTTTGTTGTTTCCAGGAAATACGTGGCAAATAAATAGGTATTATTAACTGATGATTTTGGAGTATTCAGTAATGCTTTTTTCGGTAGATGGCTACTTCCAGTTAGAATCAGCATCAACACTACTGTCCTTATGAACAGTTATCATTTTTGCTCTTATTCCGTGAAATTATTCAAATAATAGAGACAAGGCGTAATAACATCTAATTTGCCTAGC
Source organism: Orthosia cruda (assembly GCA_964057195.1). Classification (NCBI taxonomy): domain Eukaryota; kingdom Metazoa; phylum Arthropoda; class Insecta; order Lepidoptera; family Noctuidae; genus Orthosia; species Orthosia cruda. The sequence goes on from OZ059842.1 coordinate 21,110,100, forward strand.
ATCAAATTTCCCAACTAAGTTGAGAACCAGATGTAGCTGAATACCAGTTTTTTTACAAAGTAACTGGCTATCTGATCTCCACAACTCTCTCACCGTACCCCAACAAGATTTGACAAGACGTTAAATCATGATCATAACTTATGTATCGAGATCCGCAAGAACCAGGGTTACCGAAATAGCCCGAAGAATTGCCAATCTTAAGTGTTAGTGGGCAGGGCACATAGCTCGCAGAATGGATGGCTGATGGGGCAGAAAGGTTCTGATGTGGCGACCGCAAACCGGAAGACGTTGCGTTGGAAGGACTCCCACCTGACGACCTGGTGAAGGTTGCGAAGGTCCGCTGGATACGAGACGTACGGTACCATAATAATAGTCGGTAGTAATATTTTACATACTCGTATGTTACAGATTCAGATCAGTAAGATTGTAACATACGAGTATGTAAAATATTCGTATGTTACAATCTTACTGACAGAGTGTACCAAAAGTAATCAGATTATATAGTTACCAAAATCCCTCAAAGTTACATAGATCATATAGAAGCATAATAACATCAACATTGCTAGTTTAATACTCATTAATAACAAGGGATAATTGATTTGAAACCTATCCCTTGTTGATACTATTTATTCAATAATTAATAAAATTAAAATATTTCATCGCGAATGTGAGATTCATGTTCTCTTCATCAATTTGATATACATTTTATTTATCGCTTGGGTACACAGAAAACTCAATCACGCGATCTTAATTAAAATTGTTTATTTGGATGAATTCACTGATCAGCGAGCCGGAACTGTGCGTGAAATAACAAAAAGTAATGAAAGGCGAATAACAAAAACTAAATTGGTTAACTTGGCATCTTTTTCAGGTCAATTTAATAGGTTGGTTTAGGTAAAGTCTCTTGGAAAACAACTGTGGTGTGGTCTTCTGACCTTGACTTTGACCTTAGAGGTCATGTTTCTACCTGCAATGCAACTCGCATGTATGTTACATTAAAGGTTACCGTGTTATAATATGATCAATCGATCGATCGTGCAGGTGAAAAAGCGGAGGAAGAAAAGATTATCTATCGAACTGCCGGGCGAGCACGGCCTCAGTTATAGGCTTGAGTCACACATTTTTATGACAGGAGCAAAACCGTATGCCGTGCCGTATGTCAAATGTCATGCTCGCCCACTGTACCTAGAAAACTGACAAACACAAGTAGATTTAAACCTCAAGCCACATAGCTAAGATTTTCTGATCAACTATAGAACTAATCTATGCAGTAAACCTGAAGCATTTCTTTTTAAATAAAATTGGGTCAATTTACACAGCGCTATTAAATCTTAAATTACGCAGTGCTTGTACTATGTATTGGGACTATAAATTTTGAACACAAAGTTTTTTCGTGTAACTAATAGATTTGCTTAAAAAAAAAATTAACAACACGATAGTTTTTTGCAACCTTTGGAAACTCCTCCAAAACGACTTGAATGTTTAAAATATTTTACACAAAAAATTGATGGCTGGAATTTCTTACTTACACATAGCAATTATGTAAATCAAATAATATTTTGCAAACAAAACTGTTCAAAAGAAGGTTCAATATTGATGTTTTGGCATCGAGCGGGCGCACGGCCAGTACAGCGTTAACATTGCGGCGTATATAGCACCTTAAACGAAATTCGCCTCATCATGAACTGTGGCAAAAAGCAAAAAAAAAATGAAAACTGTGAAATATATTTATAATCCTAATGGATAGCCAAAAATAAAATAAAAATATTGAACATGTGAATATACCTAGGAGAATCAGGGCCCAGCCATGCAGTATTTTCCTAGAGAAATTCATTGTTTATGAAATCCAACTCGTATGATCTCAAATCTCCTAATGAAACCTTAATCAGTTTGAAATTCCCGGAACACGGTTTCACAATTAATCATTGAATGGGGAACAAACTTCTTATCACATCCTAAGTTTAAATGGAACTACGTCGTTTTCAAACTTAATGAAATTAGTGGCTGTTCCCTTTGTAGATTACGCATATTGCGTTTATAGTTACGACGAGTTTTGGGATGAGGGTAAGCTGAATTTTAAGCAGGAGGTCGGAATAGTTCAAGATTTACTGAGCTATTTTGTTGTGGTTGGTTTTCTTCTAATCAGAACAAGCGTAGGTACATACGTAAAAAATGTTACGCCTGAATGTTACAAAGGGTTATTGGGTAAAGGTTGTGTTAAAGGGGTATTCCAGTGCAACCCTTTGTAACATTCAGGCGGCCATCGGCCATTCAGGGTTTTGTAAATGTGGGTGCATTTTGCTAGTTAGGTTAGGTTAGTCTGTCCCAGAAACATGGCGGGTCCTAAAAAAATCTTAGTAATAAAAACACAATGCATTTGTTTATTTCTTATAATTGACTGCGATGAATTGTGGTAGTAATTGTTTGATGACGATTAAAGTCCAATTAAAGTTTCTATGAAGGACGAAAGGGTCTCGATATTATGATTATGACACTTGAATTATGTTCAACATTTCACCGCCTTCTTTTGCCGTGGTAGTCTTTTTAACCTTGATCGATTCACACATGATTGTAATTTAGATGCAAACCCCGCAACCCCAAAAGCCACGAGTCCCCTAAGTGTTTTTTAAAAAACGTTACACCAGTTCTGTATTCCCCGTAGGTGCACAGATAATACATTACATTTCACCAAAAACTTTCGTTTTACATACCCTTAAATTGTATCTGCCCCAACAAAACCGAAGTTCTCAAATATTTATCTGAAAACCATTATCTTCCACATAACATTCATCTATAAATAAAAACTGAACACCATGAACGTTAAGGTTATATAGCTCACTATATCGAGCGCTTAAAGGATATTACTTCATAAATCCACTCATTTCTGTATGGTCGTTACGTGAGAATCGGCCTTTATGGCCACCAGGCACCCGCTTTGTGCTGTCGAACAGTATAAATGGTATTTGGTGTAATATAAGTATAATAAACATTGGGTAATCATGTGGTAGAGTACATTGGTAAAAACTTGGGACTTGGTAGAAATTTCTAGTTCAATTTAAATACTTTAATTAATACTTTCATTGTGCGCACAGCTAAGGAGTGGAATTCCCTTCCGGAGTATTTGTTCCCTGATAGCTACAACCTTGGGGTCTTTAAGTCAAGAGTGAATAGGTTTCTTCTAGGCAAGCGTGCTTCACCGTAGACCACATCATCGCTTAACATCAGGCGAGATGGTGGTCAAACGCTAGCCTATAGATAATAAAAAAAAAAAAACTGTATTATGTAGTTACTGGCGACTCACCCCAGCTTCGCACGGGCATTAGAGCATATTATGCATCCATGTTGTTTTAAAAAAAGTACCAATCTCACAAAACAAAAATGCGACCTTGAAATTATACATTAAATTAATTCACAATGTAAAACAAAACCAACGAATTGCAACCTTCCAAAAACCCAAAAAGAAAAGATAAACAATGAGCCTCCAGTCATCAGCTAATTGCAAAAACTGTACAATTATAAACATACTCTTCAAAAGTCAGTATAATATAGGATACGCGCGTGTTATCGCGATCGCTCGGCATAAATAGCACCTGTGGGCGAAAGCGATTTATTTTCGCGCGCGTTAATTTTTATTTTGCGATACCTCCTAAGATATTCATTTAAATTACATGGTGTAAAGAATTATCATAATGTGCATGAAATTTCTAAGGTAACCAACGTATTAAAATTGATAAATATTAATACTGTATCCGTCTAAATAGCTTACCAATTACCGCATTGTACGTGACCATTTTTTTAGAAGTTAAAATGGTAGTAAGCTTTCCTTAAAATATAGATATATGTCATTGTTGACTTTTCTGTAGATCTATAAAAGATATTTCTAATATTTCTAACATACATTGTTTTGTAATATCTCAAAGATATTAGGCACGGTTTTCAATGAAAACTCCCAGGCGGCTTGACTTTTTGCCGACGTTTTCAACAATTATCGTCATGTTTCAACCAATTTCCACAAAACCTTAACAAATTATATACCTATACCGTCCTCATGAATCACTCTGTCTATTGGTAAAAACCGAATAAAATTCAGTTCAGTAGTTTTTGAGTTTATCGCGAACAGACAGACAGACGCAGCGGGGGACTTTGTTTTATAATAATTATATGTAGTGATAATAGCTTTAATAGTTTTTTTGATTTGGTGGCAAATCCGTATAACCAAGACCTCCTAACAGCTCTGTATTCCTAGTACTTGGCATCGACCAAAAGTGTCTGCGACCACAGTTGGTTATTTTTTTATTAGATGTATATGTTTTAGCAGTAATTGGACTACTAAAATCCAAGCTAGCTGGTTCATAGACCGCTCTAGGCAAGTTATTTGAGGTCAATATTCAATTGACCGAGAGATATACAGCAGATATAGGCGAGTTTTACGAATATTACTACTGTAATACAGTTCGCCTATTTGTCCGCCATGCTGCTTTGCTGTGGTTCAGTTTGAAGAGGGATATGTGAGTAATAATACGTTTTAGATTTGCCTCTGCGATGCCTCTTTTGTTTCAGAAGTCCATAGGCGTCCATGTGGCCCTAATATTTGATTACACTCTAGACAGAGTATCAGATTAGCAATGGCGATGGTCGAAATGCGAAACATTTAAGAGATTGATCGCGTGACATTTTTGACTTTTTTTCAATCACTATGGCGACGATCAAGAGCAGTGGTGGCCCAGTGGTCCCGACTCACGTGTCGTAGGTCGTGAGTTAGAACCCTGGCAGGCGCTTTACTTTGGGTTAATTATTTAATCACCATTGCTCTAAAAACGGGAGTCGGACATCGGGAGTAAACCGGCATGTCCTAGAACCAAAATTCGAAGACATGTGACATCCACCAACCTGCACAGGAGGCCTGTGTCCCAGTAGTGGGAACATTAAACATTTTTTTTGAATTAACTTTTTTTATTTATAACTTTCAGTTTTTTTTTCGTAACTTAAACATATAAGTGTTATACGTTTTTGAAATCCCACACGATGGATATGTAAGAAAAATAAATTGGGACCCCACAATATGGCGCCCAAAAGCCGCCATAATTCTATTTTCCAATTTTAATGTAGCCAGTGACACTTGCAAGGTTAAGACGAATTGATTGACGTACGAAATCATCAAAATCGGTCAACGTGTTTGGTCTCTGGAACGCCACATACGAACTTTATACATAGACTGATAAACACATTACCTACCCTCCTTCGGCAGTCCGGTAAAAAAGGCTGATGATGATGATGGCGACGCTTTCGATGATAGTATGTCACTTGTGTAGGACCTCTAGTATCACTTCAGAAGTACACAAACTTAACAAACAAAGATACTAAAGTAGCTCGATCTGTTAAAGTAACAGACTCTCAATAACTAAGTTTCTTACGCCTAAAACCAAAACTGGATCTAGAACTTGTATATGCCCCGTAGTTCCCAACTTCAGCTTTGTTTCTGAAGTAAATGAATAAACTTCAAACAGCTCTGTTGTGAAGAAGTTGAAGTCGCTATGTTACCGACTCGAGACTCATTTGCATTTTCTTGAAAACAGACGTGATGGTAGATATATACATTGTATTTTCAGTTTAATTATATATTTTTTGATGCTTTTCGAGCGCTAGATATTGCTGTAATTCGATTTTCGTTCCATGTAAAGTATTTTTGAGTTTTTCTATCCGATATTTCTCAGGAACTTAAATATACTTAACGGGCGAAGTATGGGTGAATTACGAGAAGACTCACCTCTGCCTAGCCCTTCGGGAAATACGAGCGTTATGTTTTATCTTTATTAAGATGCAGCTGAAACTGCGTTGGTTGAATCAGTTGTAAACCAAATCTATTTAAACAAAAATTAAGTTTTATTTCAGATTCTCCTCTCCTGTGTAGTATATTTAAAACTAACGTAATAACTATCGATTAACGCCAGCTGACAGAGATTGATAGCGAGAAAAGTAAATATATAATAATGGTTTAACTTCAGACTGTCGGAATCAATATTTACTAAAGTTGTTGGAATCAAACGAAAGGCTTCTGGACAAAAGCTTACTGCTTGCATTTTTTGAACGCGTATAAAAACATATAAACTCACATACACAAATATCTGTTGGCCATAAAAATATATTTTCGGTGCAGGCATACTCTCGCGCGTCACGCAGTGAATCAACCGATCGCTCAACCACTGCGCCAACCGTATCGTCTAATTTTCAATCTGTCCCTGCATCAGACAGCTACAGCCACTATAGTGTAGCTGTCTGATGCATGGACAGATTCACACATACCCTATAGCAGCTGTAGCTGTTTTTGTAGCTATGAGTAGATATCGTCGGCGACCTCCAGTCTGACGAAAACGAAACAAAATAAAGACTAGTGGAAATAATGATTACTTTAAAACCATGTTTTAATACCTACCCTCTATTTAATCTCAAAATCAAATTCAAACATTGAAATACTCACAAACACAAATTGAATACCCATTCGATAGAAACCACACAAATAAACAGGAAAACACACACATCGAAGAACAAACAGCAAAATCAAACGTTGAAAAAACAATAAAACTTGAAACAAACAAAACTAGAACTAACATTGACCGATTTGAAACTATCGAGCGCTCAATCGATGGACTAGAACATAATTATAAAGAAACTAACAGTAAGGTTCAATCATTCATAATTAAGAAGAAGAAAATGCCGGGTGTTGTACCACATGGCAGTTCCCACAAACCAAGCGACGCCATTGGAGGGAACAAACACGTCATCGCAGAAATTTCTGATGACACTGAATTTCTGAAATCGATCATTTGCTTCACAGAAAGTGTGAAAGTAACACGCGCTCCTGTAATTTTTTGGAAAAATGGGATCAATATTTTCGCAATTTTAATTGAAGGATAACATTGTTTTTTAGGAAAGGATAATTTCTGCAACCATTCAAGGTAAAGTATTAATTAAAAACTTTGATTTTTTTTGACACTTTACTCGTTTGTGGAGTCCGTTTTTAAAAAAAATCGTATTTTTATGTTTTAAAAATGATACGCAACGAGAAAACAGGAGAAAAGTAACACATTCTAATAATCTAATGAGTAAATCGATTAATTTGTTGCAAGGTTGCGACATTGCGTTGCTTTCATTGAAAATATGCAATGTCAGTTTTCTAGGACTTTAAGTTTCTAAGTAGACACGTGTAAAATATTAGTTTTGATTCGAGACCTGTGCTGTAGTCAAGAAATGTAAATGCTTTCTTCCCCTCCTCAGGTTTTACGATAACTGTCATTGTGTCTTGGTGAAATATAATATAATAGTGAAATTTCTTCACTATTATAAAATTATATTTCTTAGTTCAAAAGCAAACGCTGTTGACGTGCTAAATTCTGGTCAATACAAACGAAAAAAAAACGAAACCATAATTACTAGAAAGACTGATTTATTATAAACTAAAAAAAATAGAGATGCAGCCAATATTACAGCTGAACTTTTAAATATGTACTTATTTAAAAGTAAAGGAACAGAATTTTAATACAAGTTTAATTTCAGATGATGACCAAAGTGAAGGCCCAGGGCCTGGTATCAGACTTGATGCCCAACATCAAGCTGATGCAGGCAGCCGGGCACTTCCTCTTCAACTACCATTCAGGTAAAATTTCAATATTATTCCTCGCTAGCTTTTGACAGCAACTTCAGCGGTCAAAATTGTACCAAAGGAACGCACGGTCTAGTCTTATGTCCTAATCCAGGACAATCATGGTCGACCCGTGTGCAAAGTTTCATCCAAATCCATTTAGCCATTGAGGCTCGATATACCTAATATATGTGAGATGTCTTAAAAGTAAAACCTAACTAAGCTATAGACTAAAAGAAAAAATCTTGGCGAGGGATGCGTGATCTCGGCAAATACAGCAAAGGAAAAGAAAGCCTAGATCCAGCAGAAGGTGATTCTAGGCTAAAAGGAACATAATGATGAAAAGTAAATGCCCAGGGAGCTAGTAAGAGATTAAAGAAAACCTTAAAGGCGAAGTCCAGTATGAATTAGAACCATATACATTTTGAAAGTGGGCGTTTTCTACAACGTCAGTAAAAGAAAATACACAGAAAAATAGGGTCTAGAAGAAGTCACTTTCTATCAGAGTAATGATTGTCAATAAGTTTAATGCTACGAGTATCGCTGGTAAAATTCCACATTGTTAATGCTTAACATTTCGGCTTTTAACACGCTTTTATTGGCTTGGTATGTATGTATCTATGAATCTAAGTAACGGAATCTTTGAACATGATTTTCACTTTTCACCCCCTTCAAAACGTCGGCTTAATTTAAAACTTGGCACACTTATCAAGGACCGATGACAATTTTATAATTTAAATAATTTGTCCCATTATCCTTACCAGGATCTTCAGGATTAGCGATTGAACTAAAAATAAATAATAGTTTAAAAACTAACAAAACCGCCTTAATAGAAAACTAAAATAATTTCCAATAAATTTAAATAAAGAAAAGTGTGATTAACAAATAAATTTTTTTATTGTTAAAAAGCGTGGAATGCTTTTTAAGATATTTTCAAAATGACTCTACTTTTACCAATATCTGTAAAAAAAATATTATAACAATTCACATCAAGAACCCCACGCTATTTTACATTTTTTTTTTTCTACAGTTATCGCTGATAGAATGTCTGTTTGTCTAGAACACTAGAAGATCATCGATTTTAGTGGTTAAGTACTTGACAGATTTTGATATTCACTAAAACGTGACATCAAAATAAAATAATAGATCCCTTGAAACAGCTGACGAAGTAAGAATAAATACAAATGAAGGTATACTCAGAAAATAATATTACAGTATTTTGCCTGAATCATTTTACGTCTATCTGTATCATAACAAGATCATAAAAAGTTATTATCGAATGGCAACATTTGAAAATAATACTCACGGTACCTTGGGGAGTTCTGTTGTCCCGATACTTTTGGAAGCAGTTATATTTTTAGCGTTATTTCTTTTCGCGGATTTAATTTCTTAAGTCCCGGTACGGCTTCTTTATTTTTTGTCAACTAGGAATTCTGTAATGTTTCCAATGTGATATTTTCTTCGCTGTAATACTTTACTAAGGCTTTTCTTTGTGAAACGTAGCTCTATAATTCTGGGTCACATTGAACATGTTTTTCTACTCTGGTCAGTTTTATATCGGGAATACCTGAGCAGTGGTGGCCCAGTGAAATAAAAACTTATGAGCAGGTCATAGTTTAGAACTTATGTTAATTATTTCATCACTAATCATTGCTCTCCAAACGGATAAGAAAAACATATTCATATTCTTTACTGTACACAAAACCATACAAATATCGTACGACAGCTACACATCGATAACATAGTGTAGAAACCGACATGTCCTAGAAAACCTGTAACATTGATAAACTCACACTAAAGCAAGGGTCAGGGTCTCAGGGTCTGCATAATGTATTACGGGATAGTCACTCCCAGAAAGAAGAGACAAACATTATAAGTTGATTTTGCTACTTACCATCATCAGAAACAGAAATTATGATTCTGCATCTGATATCCTTTTGCTTTATTTGGTGTGCAATAATTATATTTCACCCTACAGAAAATGCCGGCATGTCAAACCTCCTCCGCAAGATCTACGCGAGTACCCACGCCATCCTCATCTTCATCCACTTCGCGTGCATGGGCGTCAACATGGCGCAATACGCCGATGAAGTTAACGAGCTGACGGCTAACACCATCACCGTTCTCTTCTTTACCCATACCATCATCAAGCTGGCATTCTTCGCACTTAACTCGAAGAGCTTTTACAGGTATGAAGTTTATTGTTTTACTAACTCTACCAAGATGATGATCTTTCGGCTATAGACAAAATGTCATCATGCCCGATGATGATCTGGTCAAAATGCAAGGGCATTTCGATGTTGCTATGCAACCCCATACATTTTTTACTTTTTTACAATCGCTATCGGTCTCTTGTCTCATGTTACTTGGAGCCGGCGCAACACGTTTTCTTCTTCCTTTTTGTTCTGGCAACTGTCGTGGTATCACTGGCTCCCTTTTCTTTTACTGTATTATTAGCTGTTCAATTTATAACATAACATTTTATGAAACCGGCAGCTTTTTTTAGCTCATCGAAGTAGTTCTACATATTTATATTATTTAGAGTATCACTGTGTTAATTTTTTTATTTAAATATTTTTAGTAATTTGATAAACTGAAATATATGAGTGCGTGGAGATTTCAGCCCAATCAGTTAAGATAGGTAAAAAAACTGATTAAAAATATTAGTACTTTTTACAAGCCTAATACATACAAATTGTTTATTTAAAACAATTATTTAAAATATGTGTTGATAGAGCTCTAGAAGCATTCAGAAAAAAACGAATTACTTTTTAGTATGCAAAAATAATAAGAAAGCAGGTTTTTATTTCATCTAACTTCAATTAATGTTACTGCATTCAATTATGGTTCAAAAATAGTATTTTAAATGTTTTCGTCTAGAACTATAACTAAGTTTTAAATTGCGTTTAAAATCTTTCTGGTAAAGACTTTGAAATTAATAAATTTATAAAACTGTTTGGCAGCCTCAGCCTCTTTCAATAAAAAAAACACTCAGTATTAACTTAACGCATTCAAACTTTTTTGGCTCTGCAAGCATAAACTATAGAATAGAGTTTTAGATCAATATTGACCATCACCAAAAAAAAACAGAAACATGAAAATTATTAGGGTTTTAGGGCATAGGGGAAACTCGCACGCTGCTCCAAAATAACTGTGGAATTTCCACCCTGTACCTTGGATTTTGTCAAATGACAACAATTGAAACTATAAAAAAAATAATTCAGTCACTCACTCAAAAATATTACGATTACTGTTGTAATTATGTTTTAAATAAATAACGATAGCCGAGTCTCTAAACATTTTTTTAATAAGAATTTCATTTCGTTCCACTCGATTTGACAAATAAATGCTACTGTTTCTCAAGCAATCATTTTAAAGTAGCTGGAATTATAACTTATTTCTCATTTCTTGAATTGAATCAAATGTTATTTGCGCGGAGAAATGTAATCAAAAAAGATTCGTAAACAGGAATATCATTTTCACTTTGAGCTGAACTAAGAATTTTAAATTGAGGTACTTAGTAAGTAATTGGATTTCACGTTTTATTAAAGGTATTTTATGTTGTAAGAGAAATCTACATTGCATACTCGCTTTAGCCGCGTCGTCGCTCCCATGGCCTATCTAACAGGAGACGTACATTATAATTATGGGATGAAAAGTTATTAAAGGCACTCAGAGATAGTGTAACTTTAATTCAATCAGTGTTTTTTTTTTTGGTCAATCGGATTTCTACTTCGAGAAATTACTCGCTACAAAAGATGTATCAATCAGTGTTATGTACGTTTTTTATTTGTTTTCTTTTTATTTATATTCTGCTGATTTAGGGTATAGGTATCTAAATCTCTGTGTAGATACCTAAAAAACATACAATTTATCTGGTGAAACTAGAAGAGAAACAGTTCGCAAGATTGATAAAATATTAAGGCTGCTAGTAGACTTGAACCACTTGAACTACATTGACGGACTCAACCAACAAAAAACCTTCATAGAATGATTTCTAAACTTAATGGACACCTTTATTTGCACCCAATTTTAATTTAACAACCGTAACAAAGGATTTGGAAACGGGAATGATTTTAATTTGGAGTTTCATTCGCTTTTATTTCGAGTACAATGTTGATAAAAAATGTTGGCATTTTAAGCATTTTGTTTGTTTTGTTTTTTATTAAATTTCAATTATTTTTGTGCTATGTCGAATTGTTTTGTTTTTCATTTATTAGGTAAATAGATATTGCGATGAACGTTTCTAAGTAATACATAGTTAGGTTAGAATATTATATTATTTTATATATTTAAAATGATTTAGTCTGAAGCCACAGACAACGCTGTAATGAGTGATAAAACATCTTCTAACATTACAATAAAAGAAAGAAATAAAAATGAGAAATGAAAGAAAACCGTTTCTAGGAATTCTAACTTTTCTTTGCTCTCTGAGGGAAACTTCGAAAGGCGCCAGGACTTTTGGGAAAAACACAGGGAGAGTACCAAGTGATCACTGTGCCACCGTCATTCCTGAGATTACTTGGTGGACGGACAGCGTCCCAACTCTAAGCACTCGGCGGGGTTTCGGTGTGTTAGGCGTCGAGTCGTTTATCTCCACGATGCCTCCTTCTCCGAGTGGGATCAGCCCTCTCACGTTCCCACTTAGTGGCCTCGTTGTGGAACATCACGATCTCATAGAAGGAGGCCATTTTCCTCCAGTTTTCTGTCTCCACCAGCATAGCCTTCACTAATACTGGTAGAAACAGGTCTCGCCCGGTCCTGGCGACCAAGATCCGCTCAGAGACGGGGGACTCTATGCTTGAGGAGTGCCCTGTGTGGACAGGGCAATCCTCAAGCATGTTCTGTGCAGAATTTAGGTCATCTCCACAATAGTGGCAATTTGCCGTGGGCTCTCGCCCAATCATATTCTTCTCTACTTACTGTAACAACCGTGCCAGGTGACTACCTGAGTGAGTCTGTAGGTCATGCGCTCCCCTCTTTTCAGCCAGCCATGTGTTATTTGAATAACCATTTTAGGCTGCAGGCTGTTGATTTAAGTCCTGCAACCTCAGACACCTGACAGTCAGTTTGATCAAACGGGCGCTCCATAATTTACCCCATAAATTTTCAATGATCGCACTACATCCGCGTAGAGGCGGCGAACTTCTTTCCGAGGTCCTCCGAGAATAGGCACTAGTCTATGCAAAGTACCCACTGGCCTATCAACGCGGGGAATCAGGCGCTCGAAATGCTCTATGATGCACCACCATCCAGGGCTAGGCCAAGATAGTGGACTAACTATGAATGTCACTAACGAGCTAGGTGACTCTCTGCTCCTCGACAATGTATGTATCCATACCGCCTTAGATTTACCAGCCACTTTTGTAAGCCCAGCTTGCAGATTGATGCCATACGCCACAAACGACTCTTGCCATTCCGAGCTCGAAAGCTGGATGGTATCCCCCGCAGTGGTGGTAGAGGCGATTTGGTGTAGTTTTAGAAAATGTGATTTACTTTGGTAGAATGTAAAAAATATAAAAAATGTCGCTTAGTTTCCTATCCAGACTACCAATGTTAATATCAGTTAAGTTAAAGTGTTATTCTGATTTGCCATTATATTTGGCTCCCCAGTTTCGAAATTTCGTCCCCTGATTCGAAATTGAAAATATTCGAAACAGCATGCCCTAGTTGTTACTAATGAAATAAAACAGACGGTGCCGATTTGACTATTTTCACTTTGTTGTAAACAAACGGTAGGTAAAACAAAAAACAGAAATAAAACGTAATAATCTTTCCGAAGGGGTCCAATTTAAATCGCAAACCTATTTAATAGTTAATAAACTCCAAGATTGAATATGAAACGTAGTACTAAAAGTAGAAAAAAAAGAACCTCTCAAGATTCCTTTTGTATTAAAACTGAATATTATAAAAGTAAATCCACCTGGACGTTTGAATTTTCCTTCAAAGATTGAAATGTTCGCCTTTCAAATACTTGCGTTGAAAATTGACTCACGGTTCTTAGGAGACGTGAAGTCTTGCTTCTTTATGTTTTAATTTATTTAAGCGGTCAGTTAGAACTTGCTTTTACTGGGGTCCTGGTACTAAAGAACTTTATTGATTGGAATAATTTTATACTATTGCTAGTAGGTACCTACCTAAAGAAAGGTAGATTTTCGGCAACTCTTATTTTTCTGTTACCTCATACGACAGTTACAAAAAAATATCTACGTAAGAGTTACCAAATCAATGGTATGAAGTACTTAATATTGCCTTTATAAAAAACTTACTGATGTTGATAAGTTAATTTGAAGTATCGCGTGTAGACTCTATTACACAATGACAAACAAGCCTGATGTTAATTCCCATACAAGCTGTAGAATTTAGATCTAATATAGGTCGATCGTGCCGTTAATTCAATTTGCTTAGCTCAACTATGCATCTTGAGGCCGGCATCCAGTCCATCTGGAAAACTGCTAACACGATACACCTTGGCAGGACTGGTGTCAGATTTCCTGGTTTCTGACAGCCGAGCCCTTTCCGAGATATATATATGGAGGTGTCTCGGTATGTAGAAGATGGTCACCGATCCACGAACTAACCATGGCAGCGTTGTTAACCTTGAAGATCGACCCTTGCGGCTGTTAAGTGACCGTTATTGATAAGTTAATTTGAAGTATCGCGTGTAGTATTACACAATGACAAATAAAGCAGCTGTTAGTTCCCATATAAACTGTGGAATTAAGACCCCTTGTGGCTCGTGGCCTATTAAACTTTCCTGAAACTCATCATTTTTAAATACGGTATAAATTCAGAATTGACCTGAATATTATAGTAAGAGTTTCTGGCTATTGTGGTACTGTCAATGCAAACTAGGCCAAGATTCATAGGACTAGGCCTAGGCCTAGTCCTAAATTGAGTAGAAATTCGATCATTGCGCCAATACATGATGGTCACGTTAATTTTTATGGCAACGCTTAACTCGTCGTCGTCGCGCCGAGAGAGGGTGCTTTCATGTTTTGCCATACCACATATAATATAATACTAGCATACAGATGCCTCATCCCATACAAAGAAACCGTGCCGACGTAACTAGCGTTTTTCATCTGGTTATACCGATATTTTTTTGTAAATCTATCGTGTTCGGTTCCGTTCCAAGGCGATAGATAGAACACCATCTTTATCCGTGAAACGGAACCTAACGCGATCGATGTACAAAAAATAATCGGTATAATCAGTACAGTACGTCGGGGCAGTTTCTTTGTATGGGATGAGACACCACAAATGAACTCGATGGTAGCATATTCGCACGATAGTTGCGAAATGATGATCACGCTGTTACTGTATTTGGTTACTTTATTTTGTATAGCAACGCATAAGTCGTTGTCCTAATACAACGCAATTATCGCGTGAACACGCGACCGTTGCGTTTATTTCTATGGTAACCACGAACGCGTTGTCGCGCCGACGATCTATAAAATGGGTCCTCGCGAGTCCCTCGGAGATAAATTTAAAGAGATCGATATACTGACTCTACCTTCACTTTATATTTTGGAATGTATTTTGTATGTCCGCAAAAATCGAGGGCTTTTCAAAACTAGAAGCGACTTCCATAATTTAAATACACGCAGTAATCATGAAATTGTAATACCCAAATTCAGATTAACTAAAACTAGTAAGTCTTTTCTTATAAACAGTATACACTTTTATAACAAGTTGCCAAAGTCAGTTATAGAACTGACCGAAGGAAAGTTCAAAAATCACATCAAATGTGTCCTTATTAAAAAAGCATATTATAAAATCAAGGACTACGTTGAAGATATTTTTTTTTACCCTAACTATTCTCAATCTCATTTTTTCTCTTTTTTTTTGTTTTTCTTCTTTTAATTAGAGTTTTTACAATGTTTCTCAATAATCTTTATAGGCCTTTCCTAAGAATAGTTACAGCACTGATAACAACATTTGTGCCACATGTTAAATTTAGTCTTGTTATATTTTTTTTACCTTTGTATAGATTCTTTTACCGATTGTTTTGTGAATGTATGAACATTGTAGGCCTTCTAGATGCTAGTTAACATCTGTTAACTTTTTTATATATTATTATAATCTTTTGTTTTTAGTTTCTTACGACTTATTGTCGGGCCTACGTTGTCCCCCATAGTACTAATGCTGTAACATGGAAATATTGTAAAACCAAACCCTTTTTTAAAAGAGTAACCATGGAGTTTCTTGCCGGTTCTTCTCCATAGGAAACGACCAACCCGAATTATGCACCCTTTATCGACGTTTTATAAGTGCCCATGTAGGTCAATGTGATTTTTTTTTTTGACTGAGGGCGTTTTTCAATTTCGCAACGGTTGCTTGTTCACGCGATGATCGCGTTGTATCGAATAACATCTTGCATGACAAACAGTATGGTTTCACCAAAGGACGTTGTACAACTGACGCTGGTGTCACCTTATTAAAACACATCTTTAATGCGTGGGAAGAGTCGCAGGATGCCATAGGTATCTTCTGAGATCAGTCGAAGGCGTTTGATTGCGTTAATCATGAAATATTACTTCTGAAACTTGAGCATTACGGGCTAGGTCAATCAGCGTTAAGTTTGGTTAAATCTTATTTGAATGATAGACAGCAATTAGTTCAAAATTAAAAAAGTACGTGGTTAAACGTGAAAATGGGGGTACCCCAGGGCTCAATTTTAGGCCCTGTCTTATTTTTAACATACATAAACGGTTTACCCCGTTTATTGGAAAACAAACTAAACATGGTGTTATTTGCTGATGACACATCTATAATTTTTTAAATAAATAGACGTACTTGTCAGGTAGATGACGTAAATAACACACTACGGCAGGTTCAGGATTGGTTCACTGCCAACAATTTAGTTTTAAATGGTAAAAAAACCAAGTGCGTAAAATTTTCCTTGCCGAATGTCAAAAGTACTGATTGTGACATTATATTAAACAAGGAGAAGCTAGAATTCGTCGATAAATCGGTTTTCCTGGGAATCACGCTAGACTCAAGGTTACAATGGGGTCCTCATTTAATATCACTTGCAGGGCGACTAAGTTCGGCAGCTTATGCTGTTAGAAAGATTGGTCAATTTAGTGATGTAGATACCGCGAGGCTGGTATATTTTAGTTACTTTTTTAGTATAATGTCTTAAGGTATTTTAGTATGGAGAAGGGCTGCAGACATTGAGTCAATTTTTATTCTGCAAAAACGAACCATCAGAGCGTTATACAATCATCGCCGGCGGATTCTCTTAGGGAACTGTTTAAGGGCATTAACATCATGACGGTTCCTTGTCAATATATTTATGAAAACATCATGTACGTGAGAAAGAATTTACATATTATTAGTATAAACGGAGATAGACATAATTACATTACTAGCTAGAAATAGGGACCAATTAGTTCAACCAGGTTTCAGATTGGCTAAAGTAGCCTCATCTTTCATGGGGTACTGTACAAAATGTTACAATAAAATTCCTCGCCACATTCTAGAACTGAATGCGACGAAATTTAAAACTTGTATAAAACGCACACTATGCAGGTAGGCATATTATAAGTTGGGATTGCATCACTGATAAAAATGCTTGGCTCAATGCTAGTCTTGCTCCACAACCACTAGGGCGCAAAAACAAGTGATATGCAGAACACTATTGTTTTGAAGTATTGTTGGACCTGCTGAAGACTGTATGAATATGTTTGTATTATATAGACTCAATTTCTTTTAGTTTTGTATAACTGCGCAGCACGTGTGTGAGTACTATGTACCCAACTGTAAATCTACCATTTGCTTTACCTTTGTGTCGTTCGTTGCCTTCTGTGTGCCCTGGCAGTTGAGTGTGTCATGCTCTCTCAAATGTCTCTCTGATGGCGGCGCGTGTGTTGGTTCATTCGGTTCCCTTCATGATGGTTGAGCTTGGTGGTGCCGATTAATGCGTCATGTTTGTGAACGGGCGCCGTCAGTTGGGATTGGTCTTAACTTAACTGCTTCGGATGCTAATGTTTTTCTAGTACCTATTATGTAACTGCAGAGTACATGTGTGAGTACTTTTAATACTTTGTACCTGTACGTAGTATAGTCTGTAGTGATTCTGGGTGCATTGTCCTCACACATATGAATTTATAAATGTATGTACCTGAATATAGTAAAAAAACTTTTTTTTTTTTAAAGAGTAATTATGGAGTTTCTTGTGCGTTCTTCTCCATAACAAGCTACTTTCCGAATACACGGTAGAATCAATTTTTATTTGTTGTAAATTTTAATGTATCTAACATTCAAAAGTGCCACTTGGTGGCCTAGTTGAAATAAAATATCTCTGTCTTTGTCTGTATTAGGAAAGCGCCTACACGTTATCGCAGTTGGGGCGAGAGAGGGCACTTGCCGGATTTGACATGCAAATAATCGCGATAGTCTACGCCTTAGAAACTGGATTGAGAATTGTAATTTTCATATTTGTATTGCAGCATATTTTTGCTTTATTTAACATCACGGCTGTACAGAAGGGTTTAGCAGAAGTATTAACCCACAGAAAAGAATAACTGCTACGTATAGCCAGTGTCGGTAAACGAACCCTGGCCGACCTAGCTGTCCATTCACTTGCACCCTAGATGACCTGTACAGTGTTTCTGACGCTGCAATAACCTACTGGACCTACACAATTTAATTAAATGTACTATCTAATCGAAAATAATAAGAAGAAGAATTAATAAGTTGTGAAATCATAAATATCAATGGTTTTTGCTTGTTGTCATTTTCCAATGATAGCAACTGACATATAAGGTAACATAATATTATAGTAGGTGACATAGGATTATCTTGTTTACTAGGGAATCAAAGACTTAAGGACATCTTTATTTTGACATCAGACCTGCAAACCAGCTCTTTTAGCTGTCTAAGTTAAAGTCCGTATTTCTTCGCTCTCGTGTTCCAAAATGTTGCGGACCCGGCTACGTTATTAAGTTTTCTCAAACATGCTTGAAAATTTGAGCATTATATTGACAACCTTCTTCGCGATAAATCATTATTGCAGTACTGGCCAAATACATGCGAGCAGCGGCCGGCAAAAGTTGTATGAAAATCCATATCCTCGTGTGTAGCGGCCAAATAAATTAAATAATAAACTCATATCTGTCGTGTAATTTTAAAATGGAACTATCTTTTACTTTTAACTATCTTTTTTTTACAAGGAGGTAACTTATCAAAGGTTTTATTAAAATTTCGAACTGGCTTGCAAATAGAAAGCTGTTTATTGAAAAAAAACAGAGTTGAACACTTTAAGGCTTAACACCACTGACCTCCATCATACAAGTACGCTGGACTTCATATTATCGATGACAAAATGAAGACATTTGATTTTCGCCATTTTGGCGCTGATAGCAACGTGACTTAACGTGAGAGTCCATGGAACTAATATTAGAGATGGGACACAGCATTCGGTAAAAAAAACTTTTATGGGCTTTATCGATCGTGAGCATAATTTAATAGGTAAGTGAAAAAATCCCAGTTATTTATATTATGATTAATTTTTAAGTAATAGAATAATTGTTGTAAAGGTTAACTGAAAAATATTATCAGTCAGATTGCAAGCTATAAACTAGTGGATAGCGTGCAAGTAAAGTTATAGCGCATTACTGTCAGATCAGTGAGATTTAAATATGGGGATAGGGTAACAACTTATCCTTAAAACAAGTATATTTGAGCAAATATCTCTTCGCTTAAGTACACTAGTTAGTTAATACTTACAATCGTTCGGATTCACCCGGTTGGCGCCCATCGGATTCGTGAAGGGAACATCATTTATACAATAATAATAATAAATGAGATGGATAGTAATTTACAACGGACGTATTTCTCGCTCTCATCGCTGAGATCCTGTCTCTGTAGTGTTAAGGTGCAAATAAGAGTGACATCGCATTCCAGCAAGGTGAAGACTTATACTTATCAGTTTTCAACTCTGTTTCAGATGCAGATAATAAATTGTTTGACTTCAAAACATTTATTAATAAAATAATAATTATCATGATATTATTCCAGAATTAATTCCAGGCTCAGGAACGTGGTGATTGGTATAAGAGAGAGGCCTGTGCTCAGCAGTGGGCGAAGTCGGGCTATGGATGATCATGATGATGATTGCAGAATTCAGTATTACACATTGCTTTTGAACATATTATTACTGATTATGCCTAATAATTTAAATAAATTCATATAAAATTCATCACCAATACCAATATGAGATATTTAGTTCCAACATACTACGAGAAGTCAATACAGTAGATGAGTGATATGCCTTCCCAAGTATACTATTTTGATATTAGTGTAATTTTTAAAATATTACTAATACTGATATATTAGTTACAATGTTATAATATTTCCAGGCGAATATATTAGTATTACCTAATTTTGAGAAATGTCGGTATTATCCTATCGCTAAATGTGTCAATTTTTGTTTCTGAGAATCTCAAGCGGGGCGCTTTAAATCATCACAAAAATCAACTGTCATTTAATATAATATGTTTAGTCTAGCGTACTTGTATGATAGAGGTCAGTGCTTAACACGCATTGCGATTTTCATTCACGCGGATTTTTGTAGTATTATTCCCGCGCGATTTTTTTACCGCAATGCGTGCAGCTTTATACAATTCCATAGGCCACAGAATGGGCGGAAAAAATCGCAGTGTCTGCTAAGCCTAACGGAGGAATTACTATTGTTGTTCGTTGTTCGTCATTGATTTTGAAAAGCAATTATTGAATTTGACAAAATGTGTTCTAGGTACTACTTAGTTTTAATTTCCACGCATTATTTGAGAAAAGCACTATACAAGCCTTGGCTACAACTAGGCATTGATGGACTTACGTATGTGTGCCTCGGCTTCGCCTCGGCCCACATATTCACGTTCATCCATCAATGCCTCTTTTGCTGGCCGCTGCAGTAATGTACTATTCCACAAAGCCGTGTTTTACCCAACTTACCGATTTATCCTTTAATTTTCTTCTTCCCAGGACTTTGGCAGTATGGAACCAATCGAACAGCCACCCTCTGTTCACGGAATCGGACGCCCGATATCACCAGATCGCGCTCACCAAGATGAGAAGGCTGCTGTACTTCATCTGTGGAATGACTTGCTTGTCTGTTGTCAGTAAGTTGAAGCCCTCTTCGATCTTGAGCAGGTCTAGTGTAGTATGAAGTTTTAATGGAAAGTGAGTGATCTTTGTCTTTATCTGGTCTCTCCTTCAAAATATTGTGGCAGATAAGTATATCTTGAAAGTCCGAAGATGATTGGGACACCGGAGAAAGTAATAGTGTCTCTTTAAAAACAAAATGACAGAGCATGACATCAAACGCGAGAGATAGATAATGCCAGAAATATTTTTTTATATCGATACAGTTATTTTAATAAACATAATGTGTCATATTATTAAATCCGTCTTTTGGCTGATAGATAAGATAACAGCATATAACTCTCCAAAACATAGTTCCAATCCCAGTGATACAAACACTAATATTAATTTTAATAAAAAAGACAAGGCTACTCCAAATTTTATATTATGTGGATATTATGGGGCTGTTAAACTGAAGTTCCACACAAGAACATTTCTAATTATCAAAGAGCCAGTGAAGCAAGCAAATTAGCAACTTTAGCAGCAAGTTTCTAACTACACAATACAAACAATAATACTAGGAGAGCATAGTCGCAAACTACGTAACCGCAGCCAAGCAAGCAATGGCAAGCTTCTAATGTATCCGCTATCGCCTGACCGTCTACTTTGTCACATTACCTAGACTCAGACTCTAATGTACTATGCAAACATACTGTGGCCAGTGCTTGCTTATGTGCATACTACGCTTAGTCTAATTTAGTAGTCCATTCAGACTTTAGACCATGAATGCGTAACCACAATGTGGTAGGCAATACAGTGTGGAAGTTATTGCGTGGTTAGTCGAAATGGTGTTCATATTTGAATGTGGTGACCATCCTGATTCTGGAGTTTAGCCTATGTTCAATCTTAAATAGAACCGAATGAATCGTCCAATATGAAAAACTTGTTAACAAAATCGATTTTGTTTTATTTCGGGAATAGAAAATGGTCGCTAATTGAAAAGTGAAGGGTTTACTGCCGGAAGAAATGGTCAATTCAATTTAGCTTGTCAGTCAAGGGTAATAATAAATCAATACAAACCCTTCTTCACTAAAATCTATAGAAAAGTAGTTGTTACAGGCGTCGGGTTTGTCCCATGTTGGGTGCCAAAATTAAATAATGCTTAAAAACATACTTTTATACCTACATACTAACCTTATCACTTATCAAAAGACATTTAAATTATTATGCCAGCTTTGTATTAAAAGTACCTACGGACTGATTCTTGTCCAACACTGGGCGCCAGAATGTTTGTTAAAACATAACGTTAACGTTCCAATGTTATGATTGCTTTACCTTATATTTATAAAAGGAAATATTTTTGACCAAACGACTTTACTAATGTACTATATCAAGGTTTAACGTCCAAAATATACAATAGCTCCTCCGCCTGCCGGTTTGCCGTTGATATTCCTCTTGAAAATAGCATCTGTCTTGCACCGTGAAACATTCGTAAATGTATTCCTTTATCTAAACATTTAAGAACACCTCCTGCTGCTCCTGGGATCTTAATAACTGTTAGTTGTACGGCTGCTATTTTTCGATTGCTCTAAATTATAGCAAAAATGTAGAAAAGAATATATGAAATTAGGTTAAGATTGCTCAGGATTTCACGTTAAAATATTCACTTCCTTAGGCTGGATAACTCTAACATTCTTCGGTGAATCAGTTCGTCTGATCACGAGCAAGGAAACGAACGAGACCCTGACTGAAGTAGTCCCTCGACTGCCTCTGAAAGCCTGGTACCCCTTCAATGCTATGGGAGGCACGATGTACATCATAGCTTTCGCTTTCCAGGTGAGCATGTTTATGTTAACGTGTATTTATATATTTAACGATTAATGTTCAGTGTACGCACTGTACACACAAATAATAGGTACAAAGGTGGTGCTTATTAAATTTATAAAGAAATCTCTTCCAGTATACCTGCGAAAGGAAAGTAAAAAAAAGAGATGTAGATTTGATAAGTTTGTAGATTTTATCCCCTAACAATTTACTGTAACATGACATAACTCACGATATCACTGACATTTTACCCTTATTACTAAGGTGTCATGTAAATAATATTTGTTATCTTATTTATTCAATAGGTATACTGGCTCCTCTTTTCAATGGCCATATCGAACCTTATGGACGTAATGTTCTGCTCCTGGCTAATCTTCGCGTGTGAGCAGTTGCAGCATTTGAAGGCCATCATGAAGCCTCTCATGGAACTCAGTGCTTCTCTGGATACTTACAGACCGAATACTGCTGAGCTGTTTAGGGCTTCTTCTACTGGTAAAACTACTAGATTCTCTTAACCCAACATATCTATTTTAACCAGACCGTTTATAGCCAAGTTTGAATTGTTAAAGATTCAGATACCTACTCAGAAAGTAAAAGATATTTGCTCTGTTTCTCAAAGCAGCTGTGAATTTACCATTGACTGCCTACTACCATTAGCCTACTATAAATTGATAGCTCTGTCATATTTATTGCGTCTTCAACAGAAAAGTCAGAAAAGATCCCAGATGCAGTTGACATGGACATTCGCGGCATATACTCCACTCAGCAAGACTTTGGTATGACGTTGCGAGGAGCTGGAGGAAGACTGCAGAACTTTGGGCAGCAGAACCCTAATCCGAATGGTTTGACTCCGAAACAGGAGATGCTGGCCAGGTCCGCTATCAAATACTGGGTTGAGAGGCACAAGCACGTTGTGAGGTAAGATTAACTGTAATTATTTGTGTAAGTTGCCTGTACAAATGTTGTTTATACAAATTGAAAATTGGAAGGTCAAAGACGGGTCAAGATCTGTAAATAAACTAGGCCATAAAAAAAATGTTATAGCGTTATGAGATCAGTGGTCATTTAGTGGTAACGGCCGCGACTTACATGTCGTAGGTCTTGGGTTCGAACCCAGGCAGGCGCTTTAATTTGTGTAAATATTTCATCACCACTGCTCTCAAAACGGCAAAGGAAAACATCGTGAGGAAATCAGCATGTCCTAGAACCAAAAAATCGAAGACATGTGACTTCCACCAACCCGCACTGTGCCCGCTTAGTGGAAAAAGGCCCATGCCCTCTCTCACAGATAGGAGGCCTGTGTCCCAGCAGTGGGCACATTAAAAGGATGATGATGATGAGCGTTATGAATATGTTATGTTGTAGTCCTCGATATTGGAGATGCGTGAGCCATTTAAGAATCAATCTTGAAATTGTATTTAGATTTATAGGCCTCTTTTTGACAATACTGGCAATAAGTATGACAGCAATTTCTGAATAAACATCTTTTCTTAGACACATTCCAAACGTGATAATAGATTAGCTGAACTTCTGATATACGATCAATTTATGACGTTAAACTGTATAGTCAGAAACTATTTGTAGGTTAATTTTCTGTATACTTAGAAATAGCTGTATAATTTTGTAGAAATCGATAGTGACGTACACAAGTGCATGGTCAACTTGCGGTATAATTGGCGAGAAGAAACATCTGCTGTTTAAACGTTTAGTCGATAAAATAGACATACAATGACATGGCCATTGGTAATTCATTGGCAATAATGTCTATTAATGTAATGAATATTTTTATATTAAAGCGTTTGGTGGTTGTGAAACCACGTTCTATTCTCGTGAGCGGTATTTTCTGACAGTGATGGTAGTTTCATGCTTCGTTATTCTCCAATTTTTGTTTATTCATTAAACATTTTTTTTTATTAGAGTTTTTTTTAAATTTTAATGAGTTATTATTATAACACAAAAACAACGAAACAAAACTTAAAAATCAACATGTAAACGCATAATGACGTTCCATTGCACGTAACTTTAAACACAAATAAAAAGAAACTGCGCTTTCACGCTAAACTATAAAAAACATCCCTTAACGACCCCAAAATCATGCTCCCGGATACTATAGCCAACCCATCCATTCATCTATATTAGCCTTCATCTTAATAATCACGTCTAGCTTCCATAACACCTTCTAGCCATATTATTATCTTTCACACAAGCCACCATTTCTTTGGTCTTACTTTTCTACTTAAACTGAGGTGGGCAACGTACTGTAGATAGTAACAGACTATCTACTGTATGTTGCCCACCTTAAATTTGCTTTTCTAGAAAAGATTTACAAGTCAAATAGGGATCTGTTTTAGATAAATACTGGAACTGAGAATGATTGAATACTTGCAAAATTATGGATTTGTTTTCTGCCGACCAAATTCCTCTCCCAATTTTTTTTACATAGAACTTATGTAACATACAGAATGCTATTATTGAAAAAAACAACAAGAAGAAGATAATACGAGAAAAAATATTAAACGTATTCTGGAACCAAACTATCAAAACCAGACTAATTCCAAAACTTTCTACACAACACAGACAACACAAATTGTTAACCATATCGAGTATTCGACTACAACTCCTCTACTGAAGTTAATTGACCTCCAGTGACCATAGACGCGCAAACTATCCTCCCGTGCCCTATAATCTGTGGTCGGAAGTCGTTCCTAGTTCGGCAAACTTCGGCTAACATCGTGTTTGATGTTACGAACTTTGGATTTGCGTTTCGACTGTGAAGTTCTGAATATGAAATTATGTTTTGAACCGTTTGCGGTTTTAATTGAATGCTAGGTTAGTATTCTCTGAGTTTGACTTACTGTAGTTATTTACTTGAATTACTTGTGGTTTCTTTGTCCTTTTTGACTAGTAGTAACTTTGTATGGTAGTCATCGTGAAGCATATTGATTAAAATAAGAAGCGGTTTATCTGTTTGCTTTTTCAACCATTGGTATAATTACATAAATATAAAATATTGGTTCTGGAATTAATTATACGGTAGTGACCCCGACGTTCTTTACCAATAACATCAAATTACGGTCCATTTGACCGTAATTTTTTGTAATTGTAACACTTCTTATTACATAAATTTTGGGTTACTGCACTCCTTCTCCACATATTTTTTAGTTTCATTTTGCAATATTAAATCAATTCCACCGTCAATCAAACTTGCCTTGTTTTAGAAGCAGCCAAAATCTTACAACCGTACCGTATTTAAAAAAATCTCGGTTCTACTGGCACGCCACCGCTTACATACTTTGTGGTTCTGTTTAGCGTCTGCTTTGCAGGTTCTAAATTCAAATTCTCTATAGAGCGTTTTAATTTAGAGATTTTTATAGATGAGGTCTTTTGTAAAACCACAGATAGTATAATACTAGCATAGTAAGACCATTCACTTCAAATAATTCTATATTTTCAGATTGGTGGCCTCCATCGGTGATACGTACGGAACTGCTCTGCTATTTCACATGTTGGTGTCGACGATCACACTCACGCTGCTGGCCTATCAAGCTACTAAGGTATCCTAATTCAAGATATTTTTCATCTTCCTCTGTATTTTGGTCCTTTAAGTTGGTACATACATTTTTTTACTTATTGAGGAAACCTGCCCGTAATGACTTTTTTTAAAAAGGAACTGCATTCAAACTACAGGCGGATTTTTGACTCATCAGAGAGCTTTTATTTGAAGAATAAATATGGTGGTTTAACATTTCTTATATACAAAATTAATCAAACGGCCATATATTTCAAAGATAAAAGTTGATTGTTCATAAATAATCGGCTGTAATCGATTGATAGTTCTCATCTTATTAGGCTTCTGTCCGCAACTTTTGCATGAAAGGCGACTAAATCGTAATATGTGGCACTTTTCTTGGCTTTCTATATTTTTATTTTATAAATCATAATTATCATGTTATTGAAACATAAAAAAATAAGAATGAAAACATTCAAATGAGCATAGTGGAGCATGAAAATCAAGACATGGCATCCTAAACCATTATAACAAGATCGATCAATCTAAGCGATTTCAAGGACCTCAACCTTTTCCCCAACAACGTCAAAAGAATAAGAATTGTTTGACAAATGTAAAACATTTTGTGTAATGGTTCATCATCGGTCCGACCCCGGGTCTTACGACGCTTGATCGGTTTCAGACCGATGTCAAATAGTCATTACTCAATATTTTTACGAAGGAATGGCGGAATGTTTCCGTCGAATATTTTGAATTGTAGGAATAATGTGCTTTTCTTCGTCTCCTGAATCAGTAGATATGTAGTGCTCCTAGTCAAAGTGACATTTTATTAGCGATTACCACGTTCGCTGATAGTGATCACTTACCCTGACACTACATTACGGCAGTAGAATTTTCCATACTAAATGCAAAACGTTTCACGACGTATTGTCATGTTGGCCATATGTTTGCCTGCCGAAGATTGATACTACGTCGATGGGCGTGAACGTTTCTTGACGTTGTGAAAATCTCTCTAAAAAGCCTCGTCTAATATTTCTTCTGTTGAACTAGATTCGCCAGTTTCTTCTATATTCTGTTTCATAGTTGATACCAAAGCCATAATCCCCGTCATTGTCGTCGAAAGGATCCAGATACTTTCTAATATCAATATGAAACTACACATAAAAACTCGTGTTACGACAGTGATACGAGTACATATGAAATTGCTCACAATATGACAGTGGATACTGCTCTTCTTAATAGTTATATGAAAAAATTATGACGGATGATGAACTGTCAAAATTCCTAAAAATAAGTCGCTCGTCCTTTGACGTACTGTCCGAACGAACTATTTTAATTGTCCGCCTAACGCCGTACTGTCAGCGTACGTGTTACGATTGTTAAAAGTCCAAAATAATTGGGATTGACTTTGTGACATTTTCTTTTTCACAATCCCATACTTTTGAACTTTTAAGTATTGTTAGCTAATAAAATGATATTTTCTCTTGTAAAAGATCAAGAAGACAATTTTAAAAACGCACTCAAGTGACGCAAACGATTCGAACGTGTTTTCATTTGTTTTGAAATGAAAACATATGGGTCGCGGCATCCGTTCAAATTTCGAAGTGATGTTTATAAAATAACACGCCTATCACAGGCTGTTGTTTTCTTTATAACATTTTATTTATAAAAAAACAGCAGGTTGGAAATAAATCGTGGGCAATAATCTTTATTGATTGTTTCAGATCAATGGAATAAACGTGTATGCTTTCAGTACAATCGGCTATCTGAGTTACACTCTTGGTCAAGTATTCCACTTCTGCATTTTCGGTAACAGGCTTATTGAAGAGGTAAGTTTTCAAAGTAGTATATAGGTGTAAGTCTGCATGAGGAGATGGTTAAGGCGTCTAATTCAAACAATCAGCTCAACCTATCTTATATCAGTCCACTGTAGGTGTCTTGGTTTCATTAAAACATCCTAATTCTGTTTTTTATTAACTTTTCCCCAGCAACCTTTCAAAGGTAAAAGTTTAGGTAAAATTTCATTCGAGATTTTACCTAAACATAATATTAATTTAGCTGAGGTATGATACCATTATTCGAGTAGCTTATAAATTTGGTTAAACTGAGGCCCACATTCTGAAATCCTTTTTACTATGCTGTACTTACTGACGTTCTTTATTTCACAATACAGAGCTCATCAGTAATGGAAGCAGCCTACTCCTGCCAGTGGTACGACGGCTCGGAGGAAGCTAAAACCTTCGTGCAGATCGTGTGCCAGCAGTGCCAGAAGGCCATGAGCATCTCCGGAGCCAAGTTCTTCACTGTGTCACTTGATTTGTTTGCTTCGGTATGTACACTTTATCATATTCTTTTATCAATATCTGCATGATGAAATAAATATAATGAGCATGATTGACAGACCAGCCAATGGTTTCTGCGCAGTCGTAGGTGATTTTGTTACACCGACGAAAAAAATATTTTCATATCCTAAAAAAATCAAACCGACTTCCAGAACAAAAAACTACAAAGCAAAAAATAACTTTCTTTTCCGAAGTCGGTGTCTTTTGTATCCATTTTTTTCAGTTTTTCGACACCGACTTCGGAAAAGAAAGTTATTTTTTGCTTTGTAGTTTTTTGTTCTGGAAGTCGGTTTGATTTTTTGTTAAAAAGTTTTTTATTTTTCTCTTTTTAGTTTTGGTAGGTGTCTCCAACTAACATGATAATCATTTGTGGCCAAAGTACATCTCATGACGATTCCAATAAGCCAAAGCACGACTAGGATACATTGTTTTTTTTCCAGAGTTCCGGTGCCTACCTTCCGGCTTCATCATCACAATAGTTCAATGATACCATTTTCATCAGTCCCATTCATTTATAAGTATTTGCTTCATTGTAGTCGGTTAACTATACGAGATATTTTATACCCGTGACATACTTAGCATTTAGGAGTTCAAGTGGCCATCTGTGGTCTTCTTCATAAATTCCACTTCACCAAATTATACTTTCTGAGTGCAAGTGATTGTATTGTTGATGAAAATACCAAAATCACTATATGTTTGTCTATAATATTTGAGGAGTTCCCTCGATTGCTCTAGGATCCCATCATCAGATCCTGACCTGATGACTATGGGACCAACTAGGTAGTATACCCTTCAAAACAAAAGAAGATTTTTTGAAATCGGTCCAGGCGTCTTTGAGTAATCGGGGAACATACATAAAAAAAAAAAAAAAGATTCCGACGAATTGAGAACCTCCTCCTTTTTTTGAAGTCAGTTAAAAAGTGCAAGTATTAAAGCCGAGATCAAAGTTATTTTTTACATTTTGCAGGAGAAAATATTGTTTATAGGCATCTTTCTGAATTGTTCACAAGATTGCGACTTGCCTCCAAAACCACCAAGTAATTTGGTATCCACGGCGATTATAAGAACCCCATATCAAATCATGCTTCTTTATAATTCCAGGTGCTCGGTGCTGTGGTAACATACTTCATGGTGTTGGTGCAACTGAAGTAAAACAGATACATCAAGCATCCCTACTGCATTACTTACAATTTTTTTACGAGTATAAATTATAAGATTTTCGTTAATCCTAGAGTTTCACAAGTCCTTTGTTACTGCATATAAAAGAGAATATCTATTTTCGAACAAAAAAGAACGCGCAAATTAAAGTCCAAAGAAATTTTATATGCATAGGTAATTGCTTTTCGCTCTTTTGATAGAACAGTCAGGAAGTCTTATGGTTGAATATCCCTTGCACGTAACAAAATAAATAAGAAATTCATCATAAAGGAACTTTTAGACAAAGTGATATTTTATCAGCGTAATAAAGTTTGTCGAAAAGTCAAAATGTGAGACTTAGACCACATAATTATCATAACAGTAACGCATGTTGATCCCATACATTTTGTTTTTTTTTTAGAATCGCTGTATCCAGGCAATTGCTGATAAATTGTCACTAGTCTAAAGTCTTAGTGAAAACTATTTTTAACCGACTTTCCAAAAAGGAGGAGGTTCTATGTTCGTCGGTGTGTAGTTTTATAGGATTCCATACCCAAAGCGGGGTAGGCAATGGCAAAATTACGCTAGATTTCTCAACGCTCGGTTCGACCCTACTCGCATGATGTGTTGTCGTGAGCGTTGCGTGAACCTAAGTAGTGATGTCATTAGTGATGTTTTCGCCGCGACCACAACGATCGTAGTCGTCATGTGAAACGGCTGAAGGAGCATTATTGGCGTTGTGAACGCTAAGTGGAACGCACCCTACGCATATCAATTCCTCACATTATGGTTTTTTTGACAATCGCGCTAGCTTCGCTGTACTTGATAGAATGTTACTAATTATCTAGTGTCCCAGGTTTAGATGTAAAAGTGATGGTCAGAAACAGTTTTAATGTTCATTTTAGTTACTTTTCGAGGGGTCTGAGATAGTTTCAATTTATATTTTAGTGACTTTTCTATTTACTGAGAATTGGTGTCGTAAGTGGTTAACTATTAATTTTCTTGATTTTACGCATAATATAAATATAAGTATTGAATCTTAAAAATATTGCCTGAATATTATTGTTTTTTTTTTAATTTAAAATTCAAATGACAAAAAATACCATTTTTAATTGATAAAAATGTAGCGTGCTTCTAAAAACTAGAAGTAGGTTTATGCAAATCATGAAACTTTTTTTGTGATAGTTGAATTAGGTAATAAGATTTTGTAAAAGTAATAGTTTTATAGATATTTATTATCAGCACTTAATTTTAAAAGGCAATTGAAAATTAAAGTTCATTTGATTTAATAATTAAAGTACTATATTGTGTGTAAGTTAATTGTTAATATTGTTTGTATTGAACTGATAAATAATATTAATGAAACAATTTTATTTAAATATTATTTATATAATTTTTAGTTTTATATTTCACCCTGGTAGGTGTAAAACTATATTTGTCTTATTCAATAAACTATTTTGAAATAATAATAACTACTTGTCTTTTATTTATTTGAAGGCCTAGGTGCCTTGTCTTATCTTGTTGAGGTGTTGAGAAATAACTCGTACACTTCGACCCGTTGGAATCTTTTGTGGTCCCCTAGATAAGTTACTCCTGCCCAATTTTTTTGAAAACCCTCTTCATGAGTTTTACAATGAAATTAGGAGATATGAGCCTATAACCCTCTGGTATTGGATAACCTACACATAGAAGACTCATTCACTTAATAACCAGTGCTTCACATGTGCACAGAAGGTGCTCCATGCGTTTCGTATGTTCCCGCACAACCTGCACATTGGTGTCGCGGTTAGATCATTTTCATGAGCACGTCATCGGTTCCAAAGTGGTCTGTAAAGGTCCCAAGCAAGTAGCGGATTTAGTCCCTGCTCATATTCCAAATGCATTCCTGTGCTTTGAACGTAGAGCCAATGATTTTTTTGAAGTGTTCCTGTCCGATATTAGACAGCCAATATGTTTGTGGAATGTGGTCTGCAAACTCCCTGAATGTGGCTTTCATGATGCACGTTGAAATGCCTACACATGGTTCTGGAGCCACAAAATCATTTGCTGAGCCCTGTCTTGCCAGTTCATCTGCCATGGATTCCTTTTTGGCCTGGGACCCACATAAGTCTTATTCTGTTATGATTCCCAAGCCTGTTTAGAACTTGGATAGCATTTTATACTGACTCTACCTTCACTTTATATTTTGGAATGTATTTTGTCCGCAAAAATCGTCCGCAAAAATCGAGGGCTTTTCAAAACTAGAAGCGACTTACATAATTTAAATACACGCAGTAAGCACGAACTTGTAATACCCAAATTCAGATTAACTAACACTAGCAAGTCTTTTTTTATAAACAGTATACGCTTTTATAACAAGTTGCCAAAGTCAGTTATAGAACTGACCGATGGAAAGTTCAAAAATCACATCAAACGTGTCCTTATTAAAAAAGCATATTATAAAATCAAGGACTACGTTGAAGATAAAAATGATGGCTTTAGCTCCTTCTGCGCATGCGGCTTCCCTGGTAACTCATAAACGTCACAAATATGTGGATGTCTCTAACTATTCTCAATCTCATTTTTTTTTTGTTTTTCTTCTTTTAATTGGACTTTTTACAATAGTTCGCAATCATCTTTATAGCCCTTTGCAAAGAATAGTTACAGCACTGATAACAACATTTGTGCCACATTTTAAATTTAGTCTTGTTATATATATATATTTTTTTAAACTTTGTATAGATTCTTTTACCGATTATTTTGTGAATGTGTGAACATTGTAGGCCTTCTAGATGTTAGTTAACATTTGTTAATTTTTAAAAGAGTAACCATGGAGTTTCTCGCCGGTTCTTCTCCATAGGAAACGACCAACCCGAACCGTGCACCTTTTGTCGACGTCTTATAAGTGCCCATGTAGGCCTTTGTAAAATAAAATAAAAATTGATTGATTTTTGATTCAAAACAAATTTGGAGTACACTTTGTAGGATGCCATGACTTTGATTACAGCATGACTGTCGCTAAGAATATATATAGGTTTACCTCTGGTTCCTCTATATATAAATTCTCTTGAGCACAGGTTATTATGGCATTATGTTTCTGCTTGGAATACAGTTGCCATCTTCCCTAAGATTTTACTACCTTTAGACCTTTTGCGTATATTCCCGCTCCTGTACCTGATTACATTTTGGATCCATCAGTTTACCACACCAGACTACCTTGTTCTGGTGGATTAAGTCCCTTCGTTCAGTCCTTTATGGTTGAGATTTGAACCTTGAAAGCCCTTTCAAATACAAACATGGTTTGTATTTTATCGGATACCGCGCTTGTTACCTGATCCAGGTCCTCGTTTCCATCGAATTTTGTATGGTTAGTTTTTGACTTAGAGGCATCCCATAGCCAAGCAACAGCAAGACGATGTAATGCGGAAGGCACTTGCCTCGAGTTCAACCATCATATGCAGAAGAGGTATGTTGAGGGATCTCTCTATTGCTGCCGTGGTTCAACACGAAAACAAATCCAAAATCACGGGTCCTGAAAGCACCCGTGATTTGGAGATACACCGTTCTTTGTAGCCTGGTGAGTGGCGTTCTGCACGAGGCAGGTATTGTTCTTGGCCTACACACTATGCTGCCGTATGTGATAATAGGTACTATCATTGTCTGGCACAGCCATTGTATCACTTTGGGTTTTAGCCCCCAAGTTTTACACCGACACATGTCGAACATCCGCAGGCCCTTGGTTGTTATATTTTCCACATGAGTTTTATTTCTTCTGATTGAGAAATTGTTACTCCATCAGCGATGGCGATGGTCGAAATGCCAATGTAAGGGATTCATCACGTGACATTTCGATAGCGATTGACAGTCCCATACATCTTTGTCATTTTTCCAATCGCTATCGTGACGCTTACGTTGATAAAATGTCTTTTGTCACGAGCGTAACAAAAGGTCTACAAAAAGGTTAAAGTGTACAAATCAAATCAAATCAAAATCATTTATTTGTAAAACATAGGTAACAATTACATGCAAGATCTTAAAAATTAGGTAGTGCGCTATGTTTTGCCAGTTGACATACAAATTATAAAAAGAAATATGATTATGTGAATGGGTACGGTTAAATTAAAATATAAATTTACTACAATATAATTATTTACGTATTTGAGTACCTGTTTGTATTAATACATGCATGCAAGTTAATTTTACGAAGTGTTGATTTTACGATTTTACGTAGAAAATGGACGAAGTTACGAAGGGCGTTAATAGCTTAGTAAACTGAAATAAACAGATTTATTCTGTAAATGGGTTTAGAGATTCAACTTGTTAGAACAAAAAACTTGTGAGAGAAATAAATGCTGATTCAAAATTGCATTGCATTGCTAATTTAGATCTAATTAGTTGGTATTTTGCCAAAACGTTGTAAGAACAGCATGGAAATCATATAACCAACCAAATAACCACTCTCATTAAATAATATCCTAGTACTCTATACTGCGGAACTTAACATAAAAGTCCTATAACCAGTGGATGAATACGGGCTGTGGATAGTGGCAAAAAAATACCTAAATCATGGTAAAATAGTAACGCAAACACCCATTAGTAACGCAGTCATTACAAATAAAAAAATTTGTTTAGCTAAAATGAAATCTATTTTCTTACACCTAGGTTAGCTAACCGAAAGCGGTTCTGGCGAGAGGGTTTCCGCTGGTAGTGTGTCCTTGTCTGACATCTTGCCAGCTCAATACCTATACCAAAACGAACGATTCATAGACTTTGAAACGTATTTAAATATTTCTACAGTTCCTATAATTAATCAATTCGTTATATTTAAAAAAATAATGTATTAATACCTACTGAGTTAGAGTCGTACTTTTAAATGTTTGAGCCTTTTTTTTTTTGTGTGTGATATCATCCAATGACTTCTCCCGCTCTGGATGAAGCAGGAGAGCGTGTCAGACTTTTACTGACTAAAACCCACCCGTGTTCCTTCAGTTGCTTTTGGCAGGGCCGCGGTAACTCTCTTTCAAATTTATCCGCGACCCAGACAGACATCGGCCCTAGCGGGCCCCGTCAGTTTTGCTGACATCTCTTTGAGGCTCGCGTGGAAAACTACGCGCCGTCGACTCAGGCCTGGTCCTTATCGGACGGCGAGCTACCCATTACTCGCCGTCCGCAAGCCCGCGCCTACGGTGGCCGGGAATCGGCTTGCGACTCCCGACGCCCAGGGCGTCTCCTGCGGTGGCTAGGGGCGCGAGGGATTCTCCGTTGCGTCTCCCTCACGCGTTCCGCCTCCTCCTTCGCGAGCATTACTGCTTCGCAGAAGGAGGTAACAGCTTCCCATGCCCTCTCGCTCCGTACCATGGCCTGAACCAGGGCCGGACGCGAGAGGTCGCCACCGCTGATCGCCTCCACGAGGAGACGGCGGTGCTCCGCCCAAGCGGGGCAGACCTCCACCGTATGCTCCACCATGTCCTCCGGGCGATCCACACAATGGTGACACCCGGGCGTTTCCTCCCGCCTTATCCGGAACAGGAAACTCCCGAAACAGCCATATCCGGTGAGGACCTGCGTCAGGTGGAAGGTGAGGACGCCGTGGCGCCTCTCAAGCCACTCCTTAAAGAGGGGCCTTATCGCCGCAATTGTGGCGTGCCCAGCACTGGGTTGCGATAGTCGCTCTCTCCATGTCGCCATGAGATCCTGCCGGAGCTCTGTCCGCCGAACCGTGATTTGTCGTGGCAGCGGAGTTATTCCCCGGCGTTTCGCCTCCTCGCGCCACTCCCAAATGTGCGCGAGGATTTTTTCCCCCAGATCCCATGGCGGCAATCCGGCAAGGAGGCTCGCCGCCTCACCGGAGACCGTGCGGTATCCGCGGACCAGCAAGATGGCCATGACCCTTTGGGACGCGTCATAAATGTTTGGGCCTGGTAATACTAAATGTAAGATGGTGGTTTGCGGAGTTTTTGGCGGGTTTTGTTCGAGTGAAATTTAGTGGCTTTTAAAATTATTTGCAAATAGATTCCTAGTGGAATAAAATTGGTGTAGTTTTGTTTCTCAACTGTATACGCAACTAAACAATAACTAAGTAAAGTCATTGAGATCCTCTGGTGTATATTTAGCTGCCGGTATTTCAAAGCATCGTCTAAAGACTGCAGGATCATCTCACGTCTCTCCTTCATGAGCTTGTGAGTAGGATCAGAGAGCTTTTTGTTCCTATCTATACAATGGGTCTTGAAGAACGAGACTTGAGGAGACTTGGGATTTGAGGATTATCGAATCCTCCTCCTCTTCGAACTTCAGATAACCTTATAGTA
Source organism: Orthosia cruda (assembly GCA_964057195.1). NCBI lineage: Eukaryota > Metazoa > Arthropoda > Insecta > Lepidoptera > Noctuidae > Orthosia > Orthosia cruda. Next base: position 21,145,929 of record OZ059842.1, read on the forward strand.
CCTTATAATCCATCATAAACTGCTCAATTCCTCTTCGAGTTCGGTGATATTTTCGTCGGTCCGGAGTCCGGAGTGTGCGCGTGTTGTACGTTGCCAGATCCTGTCGTGGGTATTTGTTGGAGTAGTCAGATCTTGTCCGGGATTCTTAGCACCCCTTGCCATACCGTAACCTCGACCGCTACCATAGTCAAGGATAGGCAGGCTGCTGGGCACTAGGGGCTAGGTTTTATGTGTGCTATTCATGGGGAGTGCTTTGCAGACGGGTTGGCGATTCATAAAATATAGATTCAAAAAAAAAAAGTATATTATAAAATCAAGGACTACGTTGAAGATTAAAATTTTGGCCTTAGCTCCTTATGCGCATGCAACTTCCCTGGTAACTCCTAAACGGCACAAATATGTAGATGTCTCTAACTATTCTGAATCTCATTTTTTCTTTCCTTCTTTTAATTAGACTTTTTACAATGGTTTTCAATCATCTTTATAGCCCTTTGCTAAGAATAGTTACAGCACTGACTATTACTGACATTTGTGCCAAATGTTAAAATTTGTCTTGTTATACTCCTTTTTTACCTATAAATAAATTCTTTTACCGATTGTTTTGTGAATGTTTACATTGTTAACATTTTTATATAATATATAATCTTTTTTTTTTTTAGTTTCTTTCGATTTATTGTCGGGCCTACGTTGTCCCCCCATATCTAAGTACTAATGCTGTAACATGGAAATATTGTAAAACCAAACCATTTCTAAAAGAGTAACCATGTAGATTTTTGCCGGTTCTTCTCCATAGGAAACGACCGACTCGAACCGTGCACCTTTTGTCGACGTTTTATAAGTGTCCAAGTGAAATAAAAAAATTGATTTAGATTTTTTTGATTTTGATGACCTGGATGAGGTCACGGGAATCCGATGTATGAAAGACGCACAAGACCGGTCGATGTGGTGACGCTTGGGGAAGGTCTGTATCCAGCAGACTTTCGGCAGAAATGATGATGATGATGAGTGAGATCAAAATATTTAAAAGTGCCGGTTTTTGTGTTTGTGGTCGCCAGTGGCTTTTTCTGCGCGAAAACCGAGAGTTATAGAGAACAGTGAAGATGGACAGGTCATATGATTCGCGGTTACCAAAGGAAATGGAGAAAAGCAGTGAAAAACTAGTACCCAAGAGATGGGAAAAGAAGCCGTGTAAAGACAGTGTCAGAAATGGGAATGCGAAATGACAAAAGACTGCTGGTCCAAGATTTAGGCACAAAGTGTAAGCAATGGCGCGCTTTGCTGTTGGCGAGTAGGTGTGAAAGAAGGCACGAAAAAATTGCTCATTAGAAATTTAATAATTATAATTTAATATTAATAGTTAAAGTACATAATTTTATATGTATTGTACTGTTTAATGATAGCTACCTGATAGTTTGTGTTATTTCGAAATTTCACTGATTATAAATACACAATATAAACAATGGAATCACTGAAGGGGTCAATGGCTGAATTAATGACCCAATTTCAAGACAGAATGTCAAAATTTGAGGCAGAACTGGTCAGGACATCCAGCACAGCAGCCAGCAATCCAAATAAACTAGCGGCTGACTATACGTCGTTCAAAACCTTCGTGCTCCAGGCCCTTAGCTGTCTTCAACGACAAATGGAGGCGGTTGCTGGAGAAGTTGATGCACTTGAGATGAGAGGTCGTCGAAAATGCTCCTCATCCATGGTGTTGCTGAGGTGAGCAGGGAGGAAACGGCGCTGGTGGTTGCTGATGTTGTGCGTGATTAGCTGCAGCTGGAGGCGTTTTCTGTTGCGCTATACAGAGGTGCCATAGAATGGGCAATCAGGCCAGCACTGGCAAGCCAAGGCCCATTCTCGTGAAGCTGCAGGACGTTGATATCCGTGACAAGATCTGGTACGTGAAAACCAAATTGAAAGGTTCTGGTATAACCTTATCAGAATTTTTGACTAGGTCGCGGCATCAGGTTTTTATGGCGGCACGTGAAAAGTTTGGCGTCACCAACTACTGGACTAAGCAAGGCCATATACACATACAGGGGCCTGATGGGATCAATCATCGAGTCGTCACCCAAAGCGAGCTCAAATCTATCGGCGAGCCGAAGCTGGACTCCGATAAACAAGAGGCAGTGGTGGCCAATAAGCCGGCCGCTTTTGCATTGAAGAAGAGGCGAGCTGCGGTTACTACTGTTTCCAAAAAGTGATGATCCATTTTTACTGCCAGCGTCGTTCGGGTATTTTGATTCAATTATCTTGACTTTGTTTATTTACCTTCGTACTTCAATCTTCTTTTTTATTTTTACTCCTACCTAACTTTAAATCTTTCCTATAATAGTTTTACGTGGTTTTATTTTCTCTGTGATAGTTTCTTCGATAATGTTTGATGACATTACGTCAAGAGTAAAAATGTTCTGTGCATTACGTACGGCCAAAGACCTTATACTTCTTACTACTAGACTGTGCACTATGGCGCAAAAACCGGTCCGAGTGAGAGGGCTCCCTTTGGTAGTGTGTCTCTTTCTAATGAGGTGACCATGACCAAACAGAACACGGGACAAATTGATTGTAAAAACGACATTTTAAGTATTCCGATATGTTGATGCTACCTAACGGCGCTACCTAAACCTACCTAATTTATAGTTAATAAAAAAAAGGTGTTTATATTTTTTGGTATCTACATCACTAACCGTATGGTGTCGGGCGTAAAGAATTTCACCATCCCATGTTTGCCCGTGGGTGTCGTAAGAGGCGACTAAGGTAAAAACCAGAGAATGGGCAGCAGCATTCTCTGTGCATTTGTAACAACCATACTGCGATCGCCAACCCGCCTGCAAAGCACTCCCCATGAATAGCACAAATAAAACATAGGCCCTATTGCCCGGCAGCCTGTACCCTTGATTACGGTAGGGTCGAGGTTGCGATATGGCAAGGGGTGCTATGAATCCCGGACGAGATCCGGCTACCCCAACAAATACCGACGACTGGACCTGGCAACGTACAACACGCGCACACCGGACCGACGAAAATATCACCGAACTCGAAGAGGAATTGAGCAGTTTACGATGGAGTATTAAAGGATTATCTGAAGTTCGAAGAGAGTCCTCCCCGACTCAATAATCCTCAAATCCCAAGTCTCTTCAAGTTTCATTCTTCAAGACCATCATATAGAATGGAACAAAAAGCTCTCTGATCCTACTCTCAAGCTCATGAAGGAGAGGCGTTAGATGACCCTGCAGTCTTCTGACGGTGCTTTGAAATACCGGAAGCTAAATATACCTCAAAGGATCTCTATGATTTCACATATATTCCAGTTGCGTAGACAGTTGAGAAATAAAACAACACCAATTGTATTCCACTAGGAATCAGTTTGCAAATAATATTAACAGCCGCTGAATTTCACTCGAGTAAAGTCCGCCAAAAAATACGCAAACCACCATCCTACATTTAGTATTACCAGGCCCAAACATTTAAAAGTACTACTCTTACTCAGTATTAATGATAATTTTTAAAAATACAACGAATTGATTAAATATTGGAACTGTAGAAATATTTATATACTTTTCTAGAAATATTTAAATAAGTGTCAAAGACTATGAATTGTTCGTTTTGGTATAACATAAAAAGAAACATATAAAATTTTCTACCATTTCTACCAAACGCAATGATTAGTTGTGCTAGCAATAGGTCAGACAAGGACGCACTACCAGCGGAAACCCTCTCGCCAGGACCGCTTTTGGTTAGCTACCGCTTATAAGGAAATAGCTAACCTAGGTTTATAATGATAGATTTCATTTTAGCTAAACAAAAAATTTTGGTACACAGTCTAGTAGTAAGAAATACGTATAAGGTCTTTGCGTACGGCTCCCTCTATTCTGACACTTGACGGCAGTCAAGTGTCAAGTCAATAGTTGCGTTCCAGTTACTTGTTAATGCCTTATCTGACATTTAGAACATGTTTTGTCTATGGTAACATAGGATGCAACATTTTTCAATTAAGTTTTCTTTCATAGCCTATTTCATCATGGAATTAGAAATTACTATTTAATTTATTTAACCCGAACGATGCACCTAAATGTTTTAAATTGTTTGTGTTACACAGATATATATTTTTTTTTTTAACACACAACTGGCAGGTGGACATCCCGTCTCTAGCTGATACCCTTGAGTCTCGGTTCTCCAATGTGCCAAGGAATCTTAACGTAGTCCATATTAATGCCCAAAGTATTACCATGACATGCTGGCTAGTCTGGACTGTAAGAACATACATGCAAACCTTGTTTCTGAATCATGGCTAAAGCCATGCCTTCCATCCACTTCCTACTCTCTACCTGGATACCAACTAATTAGAAATGATCGCACGGGCTGCGGTGGTGGCGGTGTTGCCATATATCTTCGTGCTAACATTCCATTCACAGTTGTTCATATGTCATCACAGCCACCACCGCCGAACGCTGGTGAGCATCTCTTCTTGGAAGTCAATCTTCATCATTCGAAGATTCTGCTTGGTGTCTATTATTGTCCCTCTTTACGTATCGACTATTTTTCTTCTTTTGAAAGTCTCCTCGTTAACTTAATTCCTTCTTACAGTCACACTATTATAATGGGGGGCTTCAACACTTGTCTTCTCAAAAAGGATTCGGGGTCTTCCTCCCTCCAATCTGTATAACATTCTTGCAATTTGTCCCTTCTTCCCTTAGGTGCCACTCATCATTTTCCTATCTGCACTCCTTCACTTCTTGATCTTATACTTGTTTCTTCTACTCAAAATATCGCTAAGCATGGACAATGTACAGCTGATGCCTTCTCCTACCATGACCTTTTATTCCTTTCCTACAAAATTCGCCCTCCGAAGGCTAAACCTAAGATACTCCTCCGGCGTAGTTTTGGTGGTATGAACCTTGAGAACCTCCGTAAGGATGCTGGCAGCCTTGACTGGTCTGATGTCATTGCCGCTGAGTCGATTGATGTTAAAGTCAATATACTCAATACCAAGCTTCTCCAGTTATTCGACGTCCATGCACCTGCCCGGCCCGTAAAAAAGAAGCACCTGCCGGTGCCGTGGCTAACAGACGACCTAAAAGACCTACTGCAGAGGAAAGCAGCAGCTAAAACAAGATTTAAAAGCAGACCAAATACTTTTACTCGAGAGAAATATGTTGCACTCCGCAATCGCAGCAACGTGGTGTGTAGGGATGCTCAACACCGCCACATTTATAAGTCCGTTGAAAACGGTGACCCAGCTAAAGTCTGGAATTTTCTTAGATCAATGGGAGTGGGAAAATCGCGCCAAGATTCTATTCCTAAAGATATAGATCTCGAATTACTTAATCAACATTTTTCTACTTCCTCTAGCTTCAATGGTACTATCAAAGCAAAAACGTTAAATGATCTTTCGTCTCTTCCCACTCCCGATTATTCACCATTCGTCTTTAATCAGTTCTCCGATTGTGATGTTAAGAAGAGCATTGAATCTATCTCGTCTAATGCTGTTGGTAGTGACTGCATCAGTCGCAAGATGATACTCCCTATCCTTGACGAAATCCTTCCTGTCATCTGCCATATCCTTAATCATTCCCTATCCAGCGGTGTTTTTCCTTCTTCTTGGAAAGAAGCCCAAATCACCCCTCTTCCTAAAAAGCATAATCCAGTTTCCTACTCTGAATTCCGACCTATCTCCATATTACCGTTTCTGTCCAAAGTCCTCGAACGCCTTATCCATAACCAACTTAGTACATTCCTTTGCAAGAACCATCTTTCGTCCAGGACATAGTACTACAACAGCTCTTGTTAGCGTTACAGACGATATTAGACTCGGTATGGAAAAAAGAAATCTGACGGTTCTTTCCTTATTAGACTTTAGTAATGCTTTTAACACCGTCGATTTTGATATCTTACTCGGCATACTTGGCTCTCTTAACATATCTCCAACGGTAATTGATTGGTTTCGTAGTTACCTGTGTGGCCGCAAACAACGTATTTGCATTGAAGGTTCTTCTTCGTCATGGTGCAATATTTCTGCAGGTGTACAACAGGGGGGCGTTCTATCTCCTCTTCTCTTCGCTATTTTTATTAATTCTATTTCCAATGCACTTCTCTCGTCCTACCATCTGTACGCTGACGATCTGCAAATATATTCTCAAGCTCCGGTAGAAGAATTGTCTGAGGCAGTTAATATGGTCAATAAAGATTTGGCTTGTATTTCTGAGTGGAGTTTGGCTCATGGTCTGAAGATAAATCCTACGAAAACTCAAGTCATTGTTGTCGGTAGTCCTAGGTTGCGCTTGAAAATTAACTGGTCGCAGCTCCTCCGGATTGTCTTTGATAGCTCAGCTATTCCATACAGCGACTCAGTGAAAGATCTGGGTATTTAAGTAGACAAAGAATTTTCGTGGGGTCCTCAACTGCAGGAAGTTAGCCGCAAAATGTTTGCGTCTGCGGGGTCTTTGCGCGGACTGCGCAATTTCCTTCCAACTGCCACCAAAACTGCACTCGCCCAATCCCTCCTTCTGCCAATCCTTGATTATGCCGATGTCAGCTATTTAGACCTTACTGAAGTGCAGCTAGATAAGCTTAAGCGACTCCAGAACTTTTGTATTAGATTCATATTTGGTTTACGCAAATATGACCATGTTTCCGAATTTCGAATTAAGCTCAAGTGGCTGGCAATCCGCTTTCGCCAGAATGCCCATATTATATCATTACTCTACAGTATTCTGTTTATTCCTACAACCCCCACGTATCTCAAAGAACGATTTAAGTTCCTTCATGACACACATTCTAGACACTTGAGATCATCGGAGAATTTGAAACTTTTGATGCCTGCTCATTCCACTAAGTTTTACGACAAATCGTTTACAGTCCAGGCTGTGCGATTGTGGAATGAGTTGCCGTTGTCAGTTAGACAAGCCCAGTCACTGGTTTCTTTTAAAAACCTGGTTAAAAACCATTTCCTTTCTCTCTAACGCTTTTCTATTCTGATCGAATCTCTGTCATCATTATTTAACCCTTTTTCTTTTTGTTTCTCTCTCTTTCTATAAATTTCATGTCATATTATGTATGTATGCTTATATATAGGTTTATGTATAGTATTTATTATAGTAATATAATCTTGTATATATTTATGTTTTTATCTAAGTACACCGCAGACTACCCCCTTTTTAATTTTAAGTTTTTTTTCAGTCCATCCAAAGGTGTTCTGGTAGATATCGCTGTCAGCGAAAAGACCGCCTTTGTACCCGTTTTTATATGTTTTTCTCGTAATTGTTTATAATTTTATGGTGTACAATAAAGTATATTCTATTCTATTATATTCTATAGACTACAGTTTTATATCTCTGATATCAGAATAAAAGGCTTTGTTATTCCGTTTCATTTATTATTATAGGTATCTATTTTATTATATTTATTATTACATTTTGGTTTCAGTACAATAAAGATGATAAAAACAACATGATAAGTCTCATTTATTTATTATTTTACAAAATAAGTAGGCAGGTATTATATTGTTTATTAACACATATTAAAACACAGTCCTCCTTCATAATATCCGACACATATTCAACGGCACTGACCCTGGCTAATATTGTCTTCCTTCGGAGGCTCTTCGATGGCTAGCAAAGCCAGCTGTCTTGAGAACCCAGGTCACTCATTAAAAATTTCATCACAAAGGTCCACATTTGTTGGTAAATCACAATTGCAATAAGATTCGATTCTGTTCCCTCTTGAGAGATCTTGTGAAATTCTGAGTAAAATATTCTGTAGTTCTATGAGGTATCACAAGAACCAGCAACTGCTCACTCTGAACACATTCACTTCTAGTAATTATAAGCTTCAATTCTTTATTTTGGCAATAACAAATTATATTTAGATATTATTTTATTTCGATAAGACATCATTGACAAAATAAATTGAAATAAATACGGTTGCCTTGACAATCTTGAAGTAATTGACTAGTGCCTACGATCCACTTCATAGTTTCATAATAAGGTTGTATACATTTCAAATAGGTATCTATTAAATTGCTTAAATATGAATAATTAAATTATTAAAGATTATAATATCTTTAATAACTTGGTTTTTTAAATCTTGAATGAAGTATTATAATACTAACATAATTTTTATAGCTGTATAACATATATATTAGTTAATTTTATGCAATTATGTGATGTCTTGGATTTATTTTGTAAAATGGAACTTAAGGGTGAAAGAGAAAGTGAATGGAACTTTGACAGGTCCATACTTATGTAGGTACTTACATAACTGATCTAGGTAGATTCTCAATTGTTAAACGTAAAATACTCAAACGCTTCCTAAATTATTTGATAATACCCAACTGATTATTGCTGCTTTACTTAACTCAAAAGTCGGCCCATAGTCAAAATAATGTGACATGCAAAAATTTGGGTTAATACTTATTTATAGTTACACAAATCGCGACCGATTCGACCGAAATATATATTAGTATTGACGTCCGATACATCAATACTATATTTTTTTTATTTGCTTACCATCAAATACCTTACTCAAAAAAAATGAATTGTCTTATCGGCGTATTAGGTCTTTTCAGAATAACATTAAATAATAACATTAAAGTTAAACTGGAGAGTTTAACGAGTGCCTCAGCAGGGGTAGCCACGGTCACACAATAGCAGCTTCGCATTTAATGGTCGCTTGACATATTTCCTGGTGTCGCTCGTAAAGTTGTGGAATTTACGTTGGCTTTTATTTTTATGGTTGAGAATTTATGTATTTTTATTGGTAATATCTATTTACGGTTCAGTTGAAAAATTGTTGACACGGAAAGGTTTTTAGTCGTCTGTGTTTTTTTGTTTTTTATTTTCTTGGTATTTGGACGCGAGCTTCTCTGTATTTTTGTTTGTTTTTCGAAATCTGTCTTGTTTCTGTTTACTCAAAAACCAATTCAAGCACTTTGTAAATAAAAACTTCAATCCCAAAATTATTACAACTGCGTACTTTTGATCGATTACGTAAAAGTGTTTAAGATAATTCATTTTGATTGTGTTCAAAATCATATCGTAAGTAATATCATACCAAATGAACATTTTACTTCAAACGAACATTTTTAACAAGATATAAACATTACACAAAATGTTGAACTCTCAAAAATATCAAAGTTTTTTATACTAAACGGCGGCAAATTTTCTTTACAAAATATGAACCATTTTCTATTTCTTGTAACGTTATGAAACTTGGAGTTAGCCAATTCAATATCCGGGTCCTAAGGGCGACAGCGCATGATCCGCAAATGCTTCAGCGATTTTGCGACTGATCGAGCGATTCCTTCAAGCGTGGCGATTCGTGGGAACGGTTGGATGGATTGGCGAATATATGGTACTTGGTAAATTGCTTTTACTGACTTTAAAATTTTTAGAGAAGAATTAGTTAAGGAGGTAATTTTAATATTGTTTCTGAAATGTTGTATAATTAGTTCAATAATAATTAATGACGTATACTGATGACCAGTTAAGGGGCAGGGAATTCCACTGAAATCGAGAAGCAGATGACCAGTCGATATGGTGACACTTGAGGGATTTTTTGGCTGAAATGATGAAGATTGTCTTTGTGTTATGTTGCCTTCACTAAGAATGTATTAATATTCAGACACAGAAACTCTATTGGAAATTGGTAATGATCAATTGAATTTGGGAAAATTCGTAACACAAGACATGGTAAGTAGCAGGAATATTTAGTGGAACGAATGTTATATTATAATAGTACTAACACCTATTGATGTGGAAGTCTATATGTCTGAATGCTTGTTCATCAATAATGCCTCAGCATTGTCCCACTCTGGGCCCGCGTGGTGGATTTCAGCCCATTACCTCCCACAGAGAGGAGGCTTGTGTCACAGCAGTGGAAACATTAAAAGGCTGATTATGATGATGAGGAATACCTCAGCGACTGAACGGATTTACATGGAAATTAACACAAATGCAATTATACCATATTTTGGTTTAGGACAAAGAATATCTACCAACTTTTATTCCGGTGAAATCTACGGTTCATTAGCATCATTTTTGATTTCACGACGGGCAAGCTGCTGGCAGAAGGTAGTAGTAAAAAAATAATAATCTTTGTTAATAAACTGACATTTATAAAAAAAACACATGTTAACAATAATGATAAAATGTGAACACGTGTAACAAACTTTATATTTTATATAGCTTCGGGCTTGGCCCATAATTTTATACCCAAAGTTAATTAGCGAAAATGATTCGCTACTAAAATGTGCTTTTAATTATTTGGACCGAGGGTAATAATTTACCTGTTTTAATATCCTTTATTTGGTATGATGTTACAATTTTTACTTACGTATTTGATTAGTTTCGTTGCAGGATCCAAGATCTGCAACGAAACTTAATACCACAGCGCTTTCCTGACGTTCACAACTGCTGATTCTGTCTTTCAGAAGACGCATTGGTTGGAAAGAGACTGACTGTGTAAATAAACAATTTATTATACGACGCATGGCCCATCCACTTGGTGGAACTCCGATTTTAGTGCCAGAAACTATTCAAAGGTAAATATTTTTCCAGTTTTCTGACTAAACTATCATGAATACTTCGATATGCACGAAATGATAGTGTTAGTTTTACCTAGTGGAATAGTTTGTGTATATTTCTGGGCTGATACTCGCAGGACATGGTCTAAGGCAGCGGTGCCCAACGTTTGGCAATCTCTGTAAGTAGAATAGATTCGCATACAAAACTCAAAATGGTTAAGATAAGCAAAGATTAAGTAAAATGAATAAAAAGTATTTTGTGAATTGTTGTTGTTGTTTAAAACAAGCCAAAAAAATTAGATTCATGATTGGAAGAAAATTGAGTTTTAAGGTTTGGACTTTTATGTTCCAATACTATTGAAGGAATCTGTACATCAAGGTTCTTATTTACTCCTCTTTTTCTTTTTATAAAATCTGTCACGTTATTTACCGCCGCAAGTGCTGTTGAGCATAAGTTTTTGCGCTCGCGAATGTAAAATTTTTGACTAGACTAGATTACGAGAACGCTAATGTTTCGCATCCCTTTCAAAGATCTAGCCCAGCTCTAGTCACGTGGAACTCGACACGATTTGCGACGCTGTGCCGAGCCATTTACTGCTATTGTTAGTACAAGTCCTATGTGTTCAGCTCGCTACATCGCATCTAGTCTGGAACTTAGGCATATACTAGACAAGAAAAGAAGACCAGCTCAGTGTATCATACACCGTAGTTCAACTCATTTGTGCGTGCGGCGTTATGTGTGCGTGCGCTTGTAATTATACATTAAGGCGATTCACACACTGCCCCGCTATACGCTGCGGGGTGCGTGGTGGCAAATTCATGACACTGCACGAGAATGCGTTATCTGTGTGTTGCACTATGCGTGAATGCGTTTTCTGTGTGTTGCACTTCGCGTGATTTCAATGCAAGGAGAGATACTTTCAACCAAACGTAAGAACACGTACTCCCGCGCTACACTGCGTTATGCGGTGCAGTGTGCGAATCGCCAAAGCATTTGTGAAGCAGTGACGCGGCAGTCGTCGTCCGAGCAAAAAACCACCCACACATGCTTACCTACACATAGCGCCGCGCGCAAAGATGAGTTGAACTATCTATACCTATACCTCACCTTCTGTACCTATTTATTTTGTGACGTAGGTGGCTAGATGCAGTGTGTTCGCCTGTACTTACGTACTTTTCGGATTGAATCCGACTAAATGGTCGAATGTAGTGTCGAAATGTTCTGGAATCAAGAGTTGGTACGGATTTTGATAGTGGTGCTTTTCATTATAAATTAAAAATATACTTTCTCCAATTTTTGTATTTATGAGATATATAAACCAATAAAACACGATTTGATACATGACATAGATACTACGTGTCAGACCCCAAAAGGGATGAGTGAAACACAATTTCATGCAGCTGAGATGAGTATACAAAGACGTATTTGAGTTTTTACGCGATTAGATGGAAACATAATTTGAGTGAAATAAGCGGTCGCCTGAAAGTGGCTCCCGGCGGTGATTTCAAAGTTCTGTTCTGAGAAGTTTAGAAAATAAAGTCCCGAAATTAATTTTGACATGGGCTAGAGAAGATGACGACTAAATTATATGCCATATCAGTCAAAATAATGTACTGTATAATCACTTAAAGGTACGAGACACCCTTTTCAGATCCCAAGTCATTAATCTCCAAATACTAATTACCGCCTTTAGAAATATAAATTTTATTACCAATGAAAACCCAAAAAAACTTGAAATGAACAATTTATCGGTAACACAATAATACAAAAGCAATTTAATCAAAATTTTCGAATCTCCGGCAAACGGCTCCCAGTTTCAAAACGAGGAAAAATTATTCTCGTACAGTTTAATTCCTAATAAAATTAAGATTAATTAACAAATTTTCACTCGGTATTTTAATTAAAACTTTAGACTTGGGCCGTTTGTAAGTAAGGCGTGGCTCTCGGATTTAAGAACTTTAGCGTAACGCATTACCTTTCATTTTAATTTATATTTTTCTTTCTCTGTTATATATTTCATATGTATTAGTAAACTCGTATTATATAATATTGTGTAAATAGTTAATTACTGGTATGAATGATATTAATGTATATTGGTTTTATTTTGAGAAAAGAGATTATGGACTGTAAAGAATCTAAATAAAAAAACAAAAAAAAAATACCTGAGTGGTTCTTCAACGGTGAGAGAGAATGTTTTTTTTTTTTGAAAAATATTAGTTTGAGCCGATATAACAAAACTATGCACATCAATTTTTCATGTTCCCAAACATATAATCAAACCGGTAATTAACTAGCAATTTTCTAGAAAACAACTCTCTATAGAAGTTAGAAGGTTAAGTCAATTTCGCCCAATATGTTAAGATTGGGCAGTAAAATAAATAGGTGTGTGTTATTTTAGACTACTCTTTAATAAAATATATTAAAAATAAATCAAGTAGGAGCCGGACCTTTCCTTACAAGTACCTAATATTATTTTTAATATTTTGTATACTGACAGCCCTAAATTCTTCTCCTATCATTCAGTCCATCCAAAGGTTGTCTGTAAGAGATTGCCTAGTGCGATAAGTGCGTTAAAACCGCCCATTGAACAATTGTTTTTGTGAACATTTGTCTTTTTCGTATTTTGTGATGTACAATAAAGTTTGTAATAAATAAAATCAGTAGACAAACATTTACATTAGAAACGGAATTAAAAAAACAGAAGACTATTAGAAGATTTAATGGTATGTATATTGGTTTTGATTCTATCTTACGTTTAGATTATATCTACATCATAGCAGGACCAGGCTCCGTAAATATTAAGACAGGCATTAGTTGTTGCTTATGATCTTGTTAACCTTTCAATTTTGAAGCCTAAGGGCAGCTGTCAAAATATAACTAAGTGAATAATTCTGGCAATAAATCGGGCAGTTGAGCAGTGATACCTTGTGACAACAAACTCCGATCACAAATCTGACATTTGACATGTGAGTGCCATTCTATGACCATCGCGTTTTTTAAACCAGTCAGTAGTAAGTCAATGTGCGCAATTCCAGAATAGTTTCTGTATTTTACGAAATTTTATATTCTAACGCCATAAACTATCAATCTGCCAAAAATACCTCTAATTTACATTTCGATTTTACCTCTAATTGCCGCTGCAATGAAACGAGAATTTGTCATTCAAATGTTAACACATATTTTTGAATTGCCTCGACCTCCCTCGAATGTCTTGATAGTGTGTCCTAAACTTGAGTCCAGCTAACGAATGTAATTGATTGTATCCAAAAAGTTTAATTCCCAACTTTAGGTAAGATGAACAAAGTATGATTTTATTTAACGCTTTTGTTCATTATTCTTGTATTACGAGTTTTATTTAATTAATTTTGTATCAAAGTACGGTTTAATTTGAGTTAAATTTTGAAGGAGCAGTGTCTGAAGTTTGGTGCTGAAACGGGCCTTTTGTGGGTCGATATAACAATCAGATTAGTGTGATAAAATTGCTTGGATTATGATGCTCATCTTTAGGCATAATTTATGTGGTTCCTTAGAAAATGGGTGACCGGTATCTTGATATAATCATGTACTACTTTTTACAATCCTTCTGTTATCCTTGCTACTTTAAATGTGATAATCTGAACGATTAGATGTTTATTCAATGTATGTTAACCAAGCATTTCTGACTACTGAAAGAATTTGAATGACATTTGGAATAAGAGTAAGTTTGAATTAGGACGTTTTTATACCGATAGTGTGTATGTTGTGGTGTGCTATATCGGGATAATCTGTCCTCACCTACGTCGCATAGAATAGTTTTTGACTTACACACGGATGAAACCGCTAGCATAGAAATATGCGTATTCATATTTACCATTCGATAGATTTTTGTTATTTTTGATTCATTATATTCACAAAAGTTTTTTATTCACTACTTTCAAAGGTTGTAGCAAACAAAGTGCCATCAAAATTAATTTCACGTAAACTTTCACTAGAAATTAGTAAAGCCGCGTCAGTGTAACCCAAACTTAAATAAGTAAGTCTAATGGATGGCAGCCCAAGTGTAGTGTTGAAAGCTTTTAGCTAACCAGTCATAGTTTACACGTTGCCAGTATTTGGATTTTAAAGCTGAACGTCAGAATTAATAAGTTATGTGAGAAAATTTTAGATGGAATATGAACAGTGCGGATGAAAATTATCTGAAAAATACGTAATAAGGATGATAGACTATATAAAAAAAAACATATACAAATGTGAATGAGACAGCCCCAGTAAGTAATCATTAATGCTTGTGTTGGGGTTGACTCGCTCCTTCCCGTAATAGACAGTTAACAAAATTAAGACTTAAAGAAATGCATTTTTAAGAACGCAGAGGAACAATGACTTAGAAAGTAATAATCAGCTCTGAATAGTGTGTGATTGTGAGAATGCGTATGTGTGTCTATAGTAGTGTACGTGTGGGTTGATGTGTGTGTGTTTGTGTGAGTGTGTGTGTTAGTTTGTATTTGTGAGAGTGTATGTGTGTTAGTTTGTATTTGTATGTGTTTACGTTTTTGTTGATAGTGCCATTTTAATCGAATTTGGAAAACACCAACTATGCAATTACAAGGTTTAATACATGATAAAGAAGATAAGTAAAAAAAATAAAAAAAGTAAAAAAAAAGTAAAGTAAAGTAAAAGTATAAATAAATAATAATAAATAAATAAAGTATTCATGTAAGTCTGGCTAGAATATGCTCTGTTTCTTCATAATATGATGTAGTTTTCTCAGTTATAATTTTTTTGCTTTGTTGCGAGACCTCGTGATGGAACTTCAGTTTTGCGTTAATTTTATTGTATATGTAGGCTGATTGGCATACATACTGGCGCTTTGCAAAAACCGTACGTACCCGTGGAGAGTAAGCCACAATATCTTTCCGCCTCCTAGCCTGGCATTCTGGGTTAACTGGAATGTATTTGTGCAAATAAAGAATGATGTTAAAAGGTATAGTTTTCTTACTGATAATAGGCCACCAATTCTATATAGATCGATTGTGGGATATCCATATGGTTTAGAATACATTACTTTTAAAAGTGATCTTTGGGCGCTTTCTAACTCCAGAAATTTAGTTTTAGTGACCCCTCCCCAAACTGGTAAGCAGTATGTGATTACTGACTGCGCGAGTGCTATATAAAAGTTATTGAGTGTCTTTTCAGGCATCACACGGCGTAGATTTTTAAAAAGCCATATGACTTTTTGTAATGTATTTAGGGATATGGAATAAAACCAGGCGCTCTCCGACACGACTATAATTGAACTGCCGTTATATACAGGACCTTAACCTACCTACATATTCTAAATATTACTAAAACATTATATATACAACTACCTACAGTACACTCCTCCCTGTTAAATTAAAGGCTACAATATACAAACTTAACTTACATAGGTACATAACAATCTAAACCTTATAATTAATATTCTTAAGTCTACATTGTCTAAGCGCGCGCTGTGGAGAAAGTATCACTTGAGGCAAGGCGACGGGAGCTTCGGTTGCAGCTTGTGTATCGATTGCAGTATCATTTAAAGACTGGGTCGGCGCCGCTGGCAGCTCGCTCGACTCCCGTTCCGGTGACCTATCCAACTGAGGTGGTTTACCACTTCCACTAGTGTCCTTTGCCGCTGACCCCTGAGAATCTGTGTCTGACCGCTCTATAGTGCTAGGACCACTGGATACCATAGATGGTCTTCCTCCTGTTCTCCTACGTAACTGATCAATGTGCCTGTGCACCGTTTCCCCACTTTGACCTTTGACCCGGTAGTTGCTAGGTCCTAGACATTCCACGATTTGACCAGGAACCCATCTCTCGCCTTTTAGGAATTGTCGATACCATATATCCGTTCCCTCTCCCCCTATACTCCTGTGCGCCCCACCTACCGCTTCCACCTGTCGCTGTTGAGCTAGGAGCACCTTGTTTTGTCTATCTGGTTTGATAATGTCTAGCTTCGTTCGTAGGCGCCTACCTAAAAATATAGTAGCTGGGCTTTCGCCTGTTGTAGAATGTTCTACGTTTCTATAATACATTAGAAATGTCCATATTGCCCTATCTATGTTTTGTTTTTCTAATATTGCCTTTTTTATTACCCTTTTTACAAGCCTAACGGCATTTTCCGCTAATCCATTTGATGAAGGATGGTAAGGGGCTGTAAAAATGTGTTCAATTCCGTTTGCTTTAGTAAAATCCTGAAACTCCCTTGATGTAAACTGAGTACCGTTATCGCTAACTATCTGTTTGGGTAGCCCCCATCTACTAAATAGTTCTGCTAATCTATTTATCAAACTAAACGTGGTTGTGCTTGATACATTAAATACTTCCAACCATTTAGAGGTGGCATCCACTACCACTAGATATGTTCTTCCGCTAATGGGTCCCAAGTAGTCGATATGGATCCGGCTCCAAGGCCGACTAGGCCAGGCCCACATGCGCGGCGACTGTTGGGGTGGTGCATCCGCCTGGGCTGCACACACCCCGCATCCGCGGCACATGTGCTCCACTGCCTCATCGACCCCGGGCCACCATACGTAGCTTCGGGCTAAAGATTTAGACTTCACTGTGCCCATGTGTGGTTCATGCAACATTGATAACACCCTATCCCTACACGCTTGCGGCACCACCAGCCTATGACCCCACATTACGCATCCTAGTTCTTCATAAAGTTCTGTCTTCCTATTAAAATATGGTTTTAAGTTTTGAAGCTCACATTCATTTGGCCAACCATCTCTCAAATAACTTAGTATTTTTGATAGTTCTATGTCCCGCCCTGTTTTACGTTTTATATCATTATAATCTAGCAATAATGATTGTTGTACAAAGTGTAAATGCGTTTGCTCCGGCTGCCCGGTCGCAATTGTTTGTTTACTCGTTAGCGGTAACCTTGAAAAACCATCCGCTCCGTTGTGATCGGTGCGAACGTACTCAATAGTAAATGTATAAGCCGATAAAATAATTGCCCATCTCTGCATACGACTCGCGATCATTGTCGGTATACCGGTATGCGGCCCAAATATTGATACCAGTGGTTTATGATCTGTGCGCAAAGTGAAATTCCGGCCATATAAATATTGATGAAATTTACTAACACAGAATATTATTGCTAATGCTTCACGATGTATTTGTGAGTAGTTCTTTTCTGCATCGGTAAGCGTGCGAGACGCGTAGGCCACCGGCCGCTCGCCGCCGCCGCCGGGCTGCGACAGTACCCCCCCTATACCTCGTGCGCTCGCGTCACAGGTCAATATTAACGGCTTATCAGGTTCGTAATGCGCTAATACTTCCGTGCCTGCTAATACATTTTTAATTTCTATAAATGATTTTTCACATTCCATGGTCCAACCCCATTGTTTACCTTTCTTTAATAACTTGTAAAGCGGTACTAATCTACTACTCAGTTCTTAACAAATTTTCCATAGAAATTTATGATTCCTAGGAATGATCTTAACTCGGATACATTCGCTGGTCGCGGAATCTTAACTATAGCTTCGACCTTCGCCGGATCTGTTTTAATTCCCTCTTGATTAATGATATATCCCAAATATTTTACCTCTTTTACTAAAAATACACACTTTTCCTTTTTTAGTTTCAGACCAGATTGACGTAATCTACTAAAAACTTCTTCTAATGCTTGTAAGTGTTCTCGTTTGTTTCTACCCCCTATAATAACGTCATCAAGGAATATTTCTACATTTGGAATACCTTTCAATAAATTGCACATAATTCGTTGAAATATCCCTGGGCTTGAAGATAATCCATAAACTAGCCTATTATACCTGTACAGACCCCTATGTGTATTTATGACGGTATATTCCTTTGTATCATCTAGCTCAATCTGATTATAGGCCTGCGTTAAATCTATTTTGGAGAAATACGTAGCTCCACTGAGGTTAACCATTAAGTCCTCTATTCTCGGTAATGGATAGCGGTCAGTAAGTAATACAGGATTCACTGTCGCTTTGTAATCAGCACAGATTCTCAGTGAGCCGTCTGGTTTATTTACCGGCACCAGCGGCGAGGCCCAGTCGGAGCAGTCCTCCGGCTCGATGATACCGTCGCGCAGCATGGCGTCGAGCGCGTCGTCGAGCCGGCCCAGCAGTGCGTACGGCACGGGCCGCGCGCGGTGGAACACCGGCCTTACACCGTCGCGCACGCGCAGCGTCGCCTTGCCTCCAGTGTACCGCCCCAAACCGCCGCTGAATAGTTCTTTAAACCAGTTTAACAATCCGTTAATATCGTTAGTTAGATTTAAATTTTTACACCTAATATTGTAACAGTTATTAAATACTGGTATTTTAATTTTTAACTCTGTTAACCATTGACGGCCGAGCAGAGATGTGGTATGACCTATGACAAATAATTCTAACTGTTTCTTATAGCTTTCATACTTTACTATGGGCTTAAACATTCCAAGGGGTTTAATTTTTGTGCCGTCATAAAAATTCAATATGATATCACTGGTTTCTAATTCATGATTCCTAAAAAACTTTCTGTACGTTTCTTCACTGATACACGATATCGCTGTACCCGTATCTACTTCCATAGGTATTTTAAAATTATCTATATATATAGGTAAGCTTACCGCTCTATAGTCGTTTAAGCATAGATGATGGAAATCTTGTTCCGATGGCACCTCAATATCGTGGGAACTTGCAGTCGCCTCCCCGAAATACATAGGTGAATGCTGGGAACTCGTCCCGCCAGGCGCTTTGGCCTCCCTATCTGGACATACCCGCCGCAAGTGTCCTGGGCGTGTGCAATTACTACATACGTAGTTACGGAACCGACAAACCGCATGTGTATGCTCCGTGGCTCCGCAACCCGCACAATTTGTTTTGCGATCCGGCTTGATACCGCCCGTGCTGCCGCTCCCGCCAGCATGCTGTCTCGTGGCGCCAGCCATGCGCGGCCGCCCCGCCGGCGCTGCTCCCCGCGGTCCTCCGCGTGCCGTGCGCGCTTCCTTCTGCGCCCGGGGCTGCGCGCCGCCGCCGTCCCGTCCGCTGAACAGCGCGTGCACCGCTTGTTCCGGTCCCCCGCTCCCCGCTGCGTCACCCCTGCTGCCCATCGTCGCCATCGACTCCACCGCGGCTGCGTCCCGCTCCGCCGCTTCCAGTGAACTTGCCAGCTTCACAGCATCCGTGAACGATATAGTGTCGGCCTCCGCAAACAATCGTTGCCGAATTATGTCGCTCCGCAGACCGCAGACAAATTGATCGCGTAAATTCTCGTTCAAGGTTTCTTTGAACTTGCAATGTCGGGCAAGTTTCTTGAGCTCGGCTACATACGCTGCTACCTTCTCATCGCTGTTCTGTCTCCGCTGTCTGAACCGGTAACGTTCGGCGAGCACCGAGGGCGTTGGTTCTAAATGTTGATGTGGCAATTCAACCACTTTGACGTATGTTAGCTCCGCTGGCTTGTGGGGACTTGCTAGATTACACAAAAGTTCGTACGCCTCATATCCCATAACGGCTATAAGCGTCGGCAATTTAATGTCGTCGTCTATTTTATTTGCTTTGAAGTACATTTCTACGCGGTCCACGTACACTGACCACGTGCCGGATATTACATCGAACTCCTTTATTTTTCCGATCGACATAATTTTCGAGATTTTTTTTATACACTCGACAGTCACAAACACCCGACAATACGTATAATCACACGCGAAATTGTCCGGATTTTGTCCAACTCGTCGCCACTGTAATGTATTTAGGGATATGGAATAAAACCAGGCGCTCTCTGACACGACTATAATTGAACTGCCGTTATATACAGGACCTTAACCTACCTACATATTCTAATTATTACTAAAACATTATATATACAACTACCTACAGTACACTTTTTGAACACGCGACATAATAACCTCGATATGCGAGTGCCATGTTAGACGCTCGTCGACTATAATGCCCAAGTATCTTGTAGATGGTACTTGTTTGACGGATTTACAGTCACAATCTTGGTTCAAGCTATTTGTACACACATGTGAGAGAGACGAATATCGAAATTAGTACTCGCCTTAGACCCTGCACTTGGAGAGAAACAAATGAAATTGGTTTTGGAAATATTAAGGGTTAACAGATTTGCTTTGCGCCATCATATAACTTCTAGCCCCTGTTCGGCGTTATAACGTACCGCTTCCCAAGTGTCACCAAAGTATACAATAGCCGTATCATCCGCATATGAAAATATTTTCCCGCCACTGTTCAGTGTTCCTGACAGTCTTGAGCACCCTGTAGCGTTGTGAGGATCACAACTGAAAATAGTCGAATGATACTAAATATCAAAATTAGTAAGTTAACACGGTTAATAGCCACTTCCCTAAAAACACGGCACAACTCAAATTTTCCGGAATGCCATTGCTCGTTCATTTTGGATTCCGCTGGCTACGCTGAAATACCATCTTACAATCCTCACGACTCTGTTGCCCCGAATTAGAGTGAGTTTCACATTGGTTTAATGATTGTACCTGATTCTCTGTGCCGGACGACCAATATCGACTTCATCACCTATTTAATATTAGTTTTGACGCTGTCATGATGGACGCGTGGCTAAGCGTCGTCCGGTACAAAGGAATTTGCAATGAGTATGTATTTTTACTGCATCGGGATGTGCCTCCGTGTTTTCTTGTAAGTGATCACGTTATACTTATGTTAAGAAATGCTAGCGTATTCATACTTAACCTAATTTTGCATCTGTCAATATGCTTGCTTTGTTTGCAAGTTCTTACCTGTAAACCGCTGCGATGTGCTGAGCTTTCACCTACAATGTTTCCAACACCGTTCCTTGACTTAAAGAGGGAAGGAGGCTAGTACATCGCATGCGGCTTTGCTGCTAGTTGCACCGCATCTAACATGCGCACCCTATGGTGCTTCCAGGGTTCACCTTACGGCTGAGGGCTGCCCCTTTTAACTCGCTTGCTGCTGTGCCTGCACGCTGCCTACGCACGCTTACCAGGTCTTGGGCCTGCCTACCTGCGGCCTACCGCCACACGAGCTACGCACGCTGCCTACGCACGCTTGCCAGGTCTTGGGCCTGCCTACCTGCGGCCTACTGCCACACGAGCTACGCACGCGAGCTACGCACGCGAGCTACGCACGCCTGCCCGGTCTTGGCCTGCCTACCTGCGGCCTACCGCCACGCGAGCCGGTGCCTGCGCAGCCTATCCTGTGAAACCCTAGCCGCTCCAGATCCGGCGGCCTACCGCTGAGCCTGCGCTGGCAGGTCCACGCGACTACCACGTGATGCCATGGGACGGTACCCTTCTTATGTATTAACAGTGTGATAGTTATCGGAGCAGAACATTAGTGACTTTACGTACCCGCGACCCAGCTGAGCTTTAACAAAATACATGTATTAACTTGTCCAGCTGTTTTCTTTATATCTACCTACAAGTCAGCGGCCTGCGTAGCCTACCCTGCGCAGCCCTTAGCCGTTACAGTGGCGCCCAGGCTTAACATTACTATCCGTCACACAGTTCTGAACCGATACCTAGCACGCTTGCTCTTTGTACATCGTTGCGGTATAGAATAAGTTTTTGTGTTATTATCAGTCGCTACTAATGGTTTGATTTTGTGATAATGGGAACTCACCCGATTAATTTCATACACTTAAGAAAGGCTGAATTAGAGTATGAAGTCTTGATACGGGGCGGTGAAATTGGTACTTGCCTAAGCTTAAGGAAACAAATAAACAATTTGTGTAAAAAATATGCCAGTGATGACACGCATAAATCAGGCATTGATGAAAATAAGGATTTATGTGCATTAAAGACAATAATAGGTGATTGCCAATTGATTTTAGGTGAAATTAACAATGAAGCGGGATTAGCAAAGGGTATATCTTGCAAAAATCATATCAAATACCGACTAGCCCGAATCAAACCAACCAACCCAGAGAACCTGTTGCAGAAACAAAAACTAGAAGTAAAATATAATACACTAGAATCACAAATAACCAAACTAGAAACTAAGTTTACTTCTGGTAGCCCACAACGAACTGACACAATCGCTGCTACAAACACTAACATAACCGTAACATGCACTAGTCATGTACCTAATAAACCTAAGTATGATGGCAAAACTTGCGTGCGAGCTTTCATACAAAAAATACACGAGTTTAAAATATGTAAACAAATAAAAGGAGATGATATGTTTAACTTCGCGTTTGATATCTTCACGGATAATGGACTGCATTGGTGAAACCAAACGTCACCTCATGGGAAGAACTATTAGAACAATTAAAGGCTGCTTTTGACTACGATGACTATGATTATAGATTACTTACCGAGATTAGAACACGTTCACAAGGTGAAACAGAAAACATAACAATCTACATATCTTTAACTAGAGGATGCCTCGCGGTTTCACCCGCGTAGTTCCCGTTCCCGTGGGAATACAGGGATAAAAAGTAGCCTATGTCACCCGGGGATAGAGTAGCTTCCCAAAGGTGAAAGAATTTTTGAAATTGGTTTAGTAGTTTTGGAGCCTATTCGGTACAAACAAACAAACAAACAAAAAAATCTTTCCTCTTTATAATATTGGTATAGCTGTTTATTCAATAGATTAAATACTAAACCAACAGAAGCAGAGATGTTTGATATCATTGTTCACAACGTTAAACCAATGTATGCGGAAGTACTAGCTATCAGTAACGTGCAAAGTCTGGAGCAACTGGAGTCGATCTGTAAAAACTACGAAAAGTATAAGATGCGGGCAGCACACTACTAAGACCCAACAAAAACAAACCTCAACTCCTTGGCTCCAGAATTTGCTTACGTCAAGCCAACAAATAAAACTAACAGCACTAACTCAAAACCATATGATAGCCGCTACAGGTATGGCCGCGGTGACTACTATAAAAAACCAGAAACAACCGGGGATAACTCTCAATCTTCTCGACCGGTCGCGTTAATAGACAAAAAAGGCACAGATACACCAATCAGAGGTCAACCTTATTGCCCTAGGTGTAGAACTAACTCGCACTCACTAAAACGGTGTACTGCAGATCGTTACCTAATTTGTTTTAAATGCAGAGAAAAAGGGGTGAAGTACCCAGATGGTGCAAAGTGTCACCCACCAAAAAACTAGCTAGTGAGGTTTGTTGTAATAGTAAATTTAACGCTAGGCTGAGTAAAGCAGAGTGGGAGGACTGGCTAACTATAGTTACAGAATTCAAAAGATGCTGCTCTGTATCAACAATACATAGCAAACCTCACAATGACATAAGGCCATACGGTTCTATAGAAATAAACATCATGCCAGTCTGTGGTTTGCTAGATTCAGGTTCGGCTGCTACTATCGTTGGTAAAGACTACCATATACTCCTAACTAAGGACCTAGGGCTAACCCTGCTACCCTAGGGACCACTCAGAAACATTTGTTGCCGCTGGGGGACAAGTGCTTCATCCTATAGGTACCATTCACATACCAATAACTTTCGAAGGAAAATTACACACTATCAAGGCACATGTGGTGCCATCAATAGACACTCCTATCTTGCTAGGAATGGATTTTTGGAACACCTTTCATATATTCCCTAAGAATAAACATATTTAAGAATTTCCCTAAGATAATCCATATTCCTAGTATACATAAATGACACCAGTGCAAACACTAAACCAAAGATATATTTGCACTCATTTGCACAGCTAACCGAGGAACAAAAAGTAACAGCTGAGAAAATAAAGAGTTGTGTTCAAGAACATTTACTCAGAAAAAAAAGGCCTAGGCCGCACTAACTTAATAACACATAGTATAGACACAGGTGATACACCCCCTATACGGCAACGTTACTACAGTATGTCTCCAGAGAAACAGCGTGTTCTCGGTAAGGAACTGGACGAAATGCTTGGCCTGGATGTGGTCGAACCATGTGAAAGTCCTTGGTCTTCCCCAGTGCTGCTAACACCGAAAAAGGATGGCAAATTGCGGTTTTGTGTGGATAGTAGGAAACTAAACGCTATTACAAAAAAAGATGCTTACAATTTGCCATACATTTCGGAAATACTAGACAACCTGAGGGATGCAAAATACCTAACTAGCATTGACCTATACAAAAGCTTCTGGCAGTTACCACTAAATGAAACTGACAAAAACAAAACAGCGTTCTACATACCTAGCCGGGGAACATACAGATTTAAAACTACACCGTTCGGACTAACAAATGCGCCTGCTACGCAACAACGAATGGTAGATAAAATGTTTTACGGACCTGAGTTTGAGAATAGGGCCTTTGCTTTTTTGGATGACATAGTGCTGGTGTCATCAGATTTTGAGAACCATATGGCCTTGCTAACTAAACTATACAATAAACTATCCAACGCTAACTTAACAATAAACATGGATAAGTGCCAATTTTTCCGTGATGAATTGAAATATCTAGGCTACTTAGTTAACTCTAGGGGACTACATCCAGACCCAGAAAAAGTAGAAGCGATACAGAACTTCCCAATACCCACCAATTCTAAAGAAGTAAAAAGATTCTTAGGAACGGCATCATGGTATAGACTTTTCGTACCAAACTTCAGTACTCTAGCTGCACCGCTAAATAGATTTACAAGCTCAAGTAAGAAGGCACCCCCCTTTGACTGGTCTCAGGAATGTCAAGAGTCCTTTACTAAACTAAAGGAAATTCTAATATCGGCCCCAGTACTATCGTGTCCAGACTACACCATCCCATTCGAAGTACACACAGATGCCAGTAACTATGGTATCGGCGGTTTGCTAACACAAATTAGGGACGGCGTTGAACACCCCATAGCATACATGAGTAAATCCTTGTCTAAGCAAGAACAAAACTATAGCATCACAGAAAGGGAAGCACTGGCTGTACTTGTGGCACTGGAACATTGGCGCTGTTACCTAGAAAACGGCATCAAGTTCACTGTGTTTACTGATCATTCCGCACTAAAGTGTTTTCTCAAACTACAAAACCCTACAGGACGGTTGGCGCGCTGGGGAATAAGATTGTCGGCCTTTAACTTTGACATACAACATAGACGTGGTACAGATAACACCCTACCAGACGCGTTGTCACGGGCTTGTCCGATCGCAGCTCTCACACAAGGAAACACTACACAGTCAAGCCCGCCTAAACAGACAGACGACACTTGGTACAAAAATATCTACATTGGTTGCCAACGAGACCCTTCAGCATTCCCAAACTACAAAGTATTAAATAACAAATTGTACTGTTATGAAAAAAGTTAATTCGCAATACTATGCGAGTTCGATTGGAAATAAGTAATTCCGAAGGAAGATAGGCAACAAATAATCACTAATAACCATGCAGAACCAACCGCAGCACATTTAGGTATCCATAAAACATACAAACGACTAACACTACGCTACTGGCCAGGGATGCATGGTGACGTGGTGAGGTTTGTAACGGCATGTGACACTTGTATCGCTCACAAACAAGCTAATCACGCTCCCCTAGGACTAATGGGGAAGCCTAAAGAGTGTTCACGTACCATCCAAATGCTGAGTATAGACATAGTGGGACCACTACCGTTCTCCAGACGTCAGAACTCATATCTATTTGTTGCTTCTTGTTGTTTCTCTTTATACTGTCTACTATTTCCCATAAGAAACGCTAATGCCACTACTATAGTACAGCTGTTAGAAGACAATATATTCTTGGTCCATGGCATACCACAAGTTGTAATTTTGGATAACGGAACACAGTTTACATCTAATGAAATGAAAAACCTCTTTAAAAAATACAATATTCCTAATGTACACTACACACCAAGATATACACCACAAGTGAATACAGTGGAACGCTACAATAAAACTATTATCACGGCGTTATCCACATTCATCAATGATGACCAGCGCTTCTGGGACTTACACATCCCAAAGGTTCAGTTTGCACTAAACAGCTCAACCAGTGAGGTCACAGGCTACACACCAGCGTTTCTGGTCTATTGTAGGGAGTTGATCGCTGACGGCTATCACTATCAGGACACTGATATAAAGGAAATAATATACCAACCAAGGGACCACTTTGCAGAGAACTTGGGTGTACTATCAAGCATCTTCGATAAGGTACAATCGACTTTACTGAAAGCATTCTCTAGGAACACTAGTAACTACAACCTTCGTAGGAAGGACGTAGAATTCAATGTGGGAGATGTAGTTTGGAAACGTACGTATTATCAGAGCGATAAGGACAAATATTTCAGCAAAAAACTGGCACCTAAGTTTGTAAAATGTAGGGTATCAAAAAAACTGTATCCACTGGTGTATGACTTGATAGATACACAAGAATAACCACTGGGTACCTGGCATACGATTATTAAGGATTTAAAGTGGAAGAATCTGCAGTAGTCCCGTAGGCCTAGCTAGCTAGCGTTTGACTCACACTGGGTCAAACGATGCCAAGGGACTACTACCAGCATATTTTGTGGGAGGTCAATCAGCAACAGGGGTTTATCTATTTACCTTTGACTGCTGGGCTCCTAAGCTTCTTTGGTACCTAACTACTGGTCAGTTGGTGATCGCACTAATCTCAACCACTAGAGTAACTAAAGTTCTTGCCTACAGAGTTTACGTGAGTTCGCTTGTGAGGGGTTTCTCAATTGAAAATAGTCTAAACAAAAATTAAAAAATTGTCTAATCAAAAATTTAACTAATCGTTAGAACGGCGTTGCCATAGAGAATGCTGGGGACCCCAAAGGGGTGTTTAATTTTTTATGGCATAGTAGGTCTCTATGGTAACTACCCTTAACTGTTGTGTTGTCATGTCGTGTTCAACATCTTAAAGACGGATCCTACAAAAAAGGTGACCCCAACCAGACTGTGCAGGTGCGTTCAAGTATAACTATTAAGCAATAGTTAATCTACTAATCTACTACGTAAAAATGGCGTCGCCATGGAGAATACTGAAGACCCTACAGGCGCGTTACTTATTATTGGCAGAGTAGCTCTCTATGGTAACTACCCTTAACTTTTGTGCTGTACTACTTGTCATGTTCAAAAAAAAAACAACGATCATCATAAAGACGGCGCCTACAAGAGAGGTGACCCAGGTTGACAAACAGCCAAAACACTAATACTACATGATACACCAGACGACGATGCCGCTAACTTAGTTACAATATCAACAACCTACCACCACTAACCTAACCATTCCTCTCGAACACGAACCCACTACTAAACCTAACCAAACCCCGCAAACATACTAACCCACTAAACTACCACCACTAACCTAACCATTCCCCTCGAACACGAACCTACTACTAAACCTAACCAAACCCCGCAAACATACTAACCCACTAAACTACCACCACTAAACTAACCATACCTACTCCCACTAACCCACTAAACTATCACCGCTAAACTAACCATACCTACTCCCACTAACCCACTAATCTACCACCGCTAAACTAACCAAACCTACTCCCACTAACACACGAACAACTACACTCGAGGCTACACTGACCCCAAGGGCAAACATACCAATAGAGGTACATTTACACTCCCAATCGTGCACGACTGCGGGAAGAGTCTCCAGAACTAATATGAGAAACTTTCATGTCGGGTAGGAATCCAGCTAAAGGTGTAACTAGCTGGCTTCTAAACTAGATATAGAAAAATATAGTAAGTTCTAGCGGATTTTATATAAGTAAAATCCTCTCTCTGCAGCCGGTGTACTGTAGCGTTGTAAGGATCACAACTGAAAATATTCGAATGATACTAAATATCAAAATTAGTAAGTTAACACGGTTAATAGCCACATCCCTAAAAACACGGCACAACTCTAATTTTTCGGAATGCCATTGCTCGTTCATTTGGATTCCGTTGGCTACGCTGAAATATCATCTTACAATCCTCACGACTCTGTTGCCCCGAATAAGGGTGAGTTTCACATTGGTTTAATGATTGTACCTGATTCTCTGTGCCGGATGACCAATATTGACTCCATCACCTATTTAATATTAGTTTTGATGCTGTCATGTTGGACGCGTGGCTAAGCGTCGTCCGGTACAAAGGAATTTGCAATGAGTATGTGTTTTTACTGCATCGGGGTGTGCCTCCGTGTTTTATTGTAAGTGATCACGTTTACTTATTACACACGTTAATAAATGCTAGCGTGTTCATACTTAACCTAATTTTGCATCTGTCAATGTGCTTGCTTTGTTTGCAAGTTCTTACCTGTAAACCGCTGCGATGTGCTGAGCTTTAACTTACAATGTTTACCACACCGTTCCTTGGCTTAAAGAGGGAAGGAGGCTAGTACATCGCATGCGGCTTGCTGCTAGTTGCACCGCATCTAACATGCGCACCCTATGGTGCTTCCAGGGTTCACCTTACGGCTGAGGGTTGCCCCTTTTAACTCGCTTGCTGCTGTGCCTGCACGCTGCCTACGCACGCCTGCCAGGTCTTGGGTCTGCCTACCTGCGGCCTACCGCCACACGAGCTACGCACGCTGCCTACGCACGCCTGTCTGGTTTTGGCCTGCCTACCTGCGGCCCACCGCCACGCGAGCTACGCACGCCTGCCCGGTCTTGGCCTGCCTACCTGCGGCCAACCGCCACGCGAGCCGGTGCCTGCAGCCTATCCTGCGAAACCCTAGCCGCTCCAGATCCGGCGGCCTACCGCTGAGCCTGCGCTGGCAGGTCCACGCGACTACCACGTGATGCCAAGGGACGGTACCCTTCTTATGTATTAACAGTGTGATAGTTATCGGAGCAGAACATTAGTGACTTTACGTACCCGCGACCTAGCTGAGCTAAACCAAAATATATTTATTAACTTGTCCAGCTGTTTTCTTTATATCTACCTACAATTCAGCGGCCTGCGCAGCCTACCCTGCGCAGCCCCTAGCCGTTACAACCCAAATCCAAAAGAGCACTTCTAATTACAGGGACAGTTGGCAGAAGGACTGTCTCTGGCTGGGCGGCTGTAGTGGAGGAGAGGGAGGCGACTACCTAATGTTGATAACCCCTCTGGGGTTGGTAGTCGTCCTGAAAAGCGGACGCTTCCTCCAATTGCGGACGGGGTGGAGGGGTGCCCCCGCCTTTGCGAGGTATACCCCGTCGAGGATCCACCTGGGGTTGGTGGGGATGCGCTCCCCCGCCTATGGGGGAGCGTCCGGCATCATCAGGGCCACCAACACCATTTTGGTCCAGACATAACACGCGGTGGTATCTACCTTGACAGTGCGGGCAAGGATCCGACCTCTGGCAATCCCGCTGCTAATGCTGTCCCAGACAAGTGTAGCACCACTTGCGGCTGTTGGCGATTCCACGTCGGTCCCTTGTGTTCCGTTCTAGGAACTTCAGACTGATCTATCAGATCTATTTATCAAAGAGGCCACCGAGGTCACCCATCTCAGTTCCGCTCTAATCTTACAAGCAAATGTATTGGCAGTCATACTGTCAAAATGACAAAATGTTCAACAACTTAAATTAATAATATATGTGAGAGATAAAATATTTTATATTTTTTAAGAAATGTGATATTTTATTTTGAACTACCTCCGGTTTATAATAGTATTGTAACCGACTACTTTTCTCCCACTTTGTGAGCAAGTGTTGCTATAAAAGGGGCGCACTGTCTTTCGACGGATTCCCCGACAGGATACGCAAGCCAGCCCGCGAGCTGTGCCTTAGTTAAATTATAGTTAGATAATTGGATTTTCTTATTCGTTCTTCTCCACGTAGGCTTTTCCGAACGAATGGTAGAATCACTTTTAATAAGATCCAGCCATAGTGTTGTCCCCCCAGCGACGGCCTGAGCCGAGGTCCGACCCCACCTGGGGTAGCCCTTAGCGCAGTCGCTTAGATTTAGTAATTTGTGCCCTGGCTGGAGGCTATATAGCTTAGTCTCCACAGGCTAGCCCGGTTAAGCAGTGGACGGTCACTTTGACCGAACTGTGAGACGCCAGGTAGAAAAAAAAAAAATAAAAAAAAAAATCGACGTATCAGAAGTTGTTCGATTGTGGACACGGCACAACAGTGCTCTGAACTGTCGGATGAGTTTTCTTATAATATTATTGTTGACTTTTTATTTCTTTCATGTGTTGTGTTAACCGTTATTGTGTTCAAACTGTAAATAATGTGTTGTTGATTGCTGTGTTATTTTGGTTCTGAATATAATGAACAAACCTATTTATGTCTATTATTCCAACGCCTCCCACATCAGAAGTAGGGTGATAACAAAAACTACGCCTATGTATGTTTGGTTTCAGGAAAGTTTAAGGATGAACACGGACGAATCTGAGGCTGTCGAGACCGGGTTTCTGCAGATCGCTGCAAAATCCACTCGAGGGTCTAGTGAAAGGTCTACACCTGGACACCAATCGCCGATCTTGGGACAAAGGGCAACGCGCTGTGCAGCTGCGACCAATGAGACGATGACATCCCCAGCCCATGACGATGCAGCTCTCGGTGGTTCAACGGCAGCCAGAGTTTAAACCTATTAATTTTATGCAAAACTATGATGCAAGAAATGATGTCACAATTGATCCAAACTACTGCAAAAGCTTTCAATCCGCCAAACGCGCGGCCTATTCCCGGCATGCGCAGCCTTGAGCATATCTATGTACCAATTTTCGACCCTGACGATCGGACCGATACTGTGCAAGTCTGGTGCCGAAACGTCGAGGAGCTTAAAACTGAGTATGAGCTCACTGATAGGGAAATTCTTAATTTGAATTGGATAAACTTGCGCGGACGCGCGGCTGAATGGGCGCGTCGAAATTATACAACTCTTACTAGCTGGCCAGAACTTAAAGCAGTCAGTGGCCAGTCTTATTGAAACTTTTTCAGATGAAGCTCGCTACTACGATGACCTGTCGCTGTTTTTGGACTATACTAGCGAACAAGCCGCTAGTCTTGCTGAGAACGCAACCCGAAAATTGGAGTTGGCGAAGAAAGTGATTGGTGTGGAGATGACTGAGCAACGCCTTGTCGAAGCAGTTATTTCAGGTATACCCCTATTTGTCTACTGAGTTTTCCTATAGTGGCCTCCTTCACCAACCTTACGTTATGGAAAGCGGCACACTATACCAGGCAACCCCTTACGAGGTGTCTGGGACCATCTTCGGTAGGTCACGCCTCCGAGAGCACTCGCCCCTGGTACTCAAGAGAAAATGTGAGTTGCACCGTGATTACTCACTACCATTTGTCCAGAATGGTACCGGAGCAATAAAGCCGCTCACCACACGCACCCCAGCACGCCAGCACTAGTGCAAGCACCAGCACCAGCGCAGTTGGTGCTAGCGGATTCAATCCCCGTTAAGGACGCCAGAGAAGCTGGCTCCCATTTCTCCAGAATGGTCCCGGAGCTGTAAGCACGCTCACCTCTCGAATACAAATCATCGCATCTACCCAATGCCTACAGCTGGGTTGCCGGAAAACTAATCCAACGGGTAGTCCTCTTCTTTCTATCCAGGAAAGTGCCGGAGATGCAGCTCGCTCACAGGAGCTCACTTGCTTGAGGGTTACTCACGAACCCCGCGTCTGACCACCAGGTGGCCCTTTGCCTTGGGCCGGTAACTTCAGACACTTGTTGCGCGCGAGGAATGACGCTCGGCCCACACATAGCCGAGCAGACAACATGCCACTCCTCTGCAACCACCACATAGACCACCGCGAGTCCAACCTCAATGTCAGGTACCACCTTTGCGCTTGCAATGGTGGAGGGCCTACCTGACCCCGCGTACCCTGATCCAAACAGCCGGACCCGTAGTTCCAGCTGCGAAAGCCCCATCTGTTCGGGTCGTACAGATAGGGATAGTTATTTCAGGTATGTCTGACTTTCGTATTTCTTTCTGATTTGCTACGCCTTACACCGAAAAACTTGCAACAATTAATTCAAAGCCTAAATTCATATAAGCGGAAGAGACCTGGTAAAGAGTCTGATCACAGTATTCCATCCAAGCGTTCTAAAACCATGTCTAAACCAGACACTTCGTCTAGAAGATGTCATAAATGCCACAAATTAGGGCACATTAGAAGACTGTCGTTTAGGTATCAATCGCGGCTCTAGTAAAGATTCGACTTCAACTAATTCTTCTAATAATTCAAAACCAGTCGATTCGGGTTCGAAACCCGCCCCTGTAACATATTGTACTTTTTGTAATAAAAAGGGGCATTCCAGTGAAAACTTTTTTCAAAGATTGAATAAGAAAACTAAAGACGAAAAATCTTCTCAAGTAAATAGCCTAGCTTTAACCAACAAAAAATTGCATACTGTACTAATTGACAATCGTGATTTTTCCTGTCTAATAGACAGTGGTGCGGAATGCTCTGTAATGCGCGACAGATCAACAGATTCTTTTGAGAGGTGTTTGTTGGTGACAATGCTTTCTGTTCATCGCGTAAAAAGCTGTATTTGATCTGTGTTGATGGTATAAACGTTGAATTAGATTTTATTCTGGTCCCTGATAGATACATTCAGTATGACGTATTACTTGGTCAACATTTATTTGAAATACCTGTTATTCAGGTGACTTTCTCGGGGAATTTTGCTAAAGTCTGTCGCAATTCCTACAGTGTTAACAGTCTTATAAAGGATATTGATTTTGATGACTTAGAAATTAATACTGAATTAACTCCAGAACAAATTGTACTAGTAAGTGAATTGTTAAAATCATATTCTGAAGTGTTCACGTCTGGCAACGCAGTTTCTCAAGTAACTACCGGAGAATTAAAAATTCGATTGAAAAATTCGGATAAAATCGTTCAACGACTACCCTACCGATTAGCTCCTGCTGAGCGTGAACATGTCAAAAATATAATTAAAGATTTGAGGGACAATAATATAATTCGTGATAGCAATTCCCCATTTGCAAGTCCAATATTACTGGTTCGAAAAAAAGATGGTAGTGACAGAATGTGTGTTGACTATAGGGAATTGAATAGCAACACCGTTCGTGATCACTTTCCACTTCCAATTATTGATGATCACATTAGTAAATTGTCACGTGCTAAATATTTTACAATTTTAGATATGGCAGCCGCTTTTCACCAAATCTCGATTGAAAATAATTCTATTAAAAAACTGCCTTCGTCACGCCTGATGGGCAATATGAGTACCTAAGGATGCCATTTGGGCTCTGTAATGCACGTTATGTGTTACAAAGGGTCATCAAAACAGCTCTTAAACAGTTCGTTGACAATTTTGTTTTAATTTACATAGATGACATTATAATCTATACAGAAACCGCTGATCAAGGTATCGAACGTTTAAAGTTATTTCTTGAAGCTTTGCAGAAAACTGGGTTTTCTCTCAATATAAAAAAAATGTAAAAACTTAAAAACTGAAATCGAATACCTAGGAAGAATTGTTTCAAACGGTCAAGTTAAACCACGTCAAGGTAAAGTTTCCGTTCTTTTAAATGCTCCTATCCCAAAGACTGTAAAACAAGTAAGACAATTTTGTGGACTAGCAAGATACTTCCGAAAGTTTGTTCCTAATTTTTCTCTCATCATGATACCCTTGTATAATCTAACGCGTAATAATGTCGGATGGCACTGGACAACTGAGTAGGAATCTGCTAGAAATAAGATCTTCAATACCTTGCCTCTGAACCTGTTCACACTTTATTCGATCCTGCTAAACCTGTTGAGCTTCACACTGATGCCAGTTCCGCAGGTCTGGCAGGAATTCTTTTTCAAAAAGATAAAGATCAGATGAAGGTTGTAGAGTATTTTAGCATGCGCACCACTGAAACTGAAAGCCGTTACCATTCTTAGGAGTTGGAAACTCTGGCAGTTGTTAGAACTATAAAGCATTTCCGTCATTATTTGCTTGGCAAACCATTTAAAGTCATTACTGATTGTAACTCGCTTAAAGCTTCGCGTAACAAAAAGGAATTGCTCCCTAGGGTTCATAGGTGGTGGGCTTACCTACAGTCGTTTGATTTTAGCATAGAGTATCGAAAAGGAGAACGTATTCCCCATGTTGATTACTTAAGCCGTAATCCGTCAACTGTCAACTTAATAACATTGAAAATTATAGTGAATGGCTGGAAGTAGAACAAAATAATGATTCAAAGACCAAACATATAATTGAATCAATCAAAGACAAAACTATTAACAAAGATATTGCTTCCAGTTAAGAGGTTCAAAATGGACTGTTGCACCGTATTATTTCCATTAATAATAAAGTTAAGAAACGTCTCTATGTTCCAAAAAGTTATAGGTGGCATATCATACATATAAATTTATCACGATGCTATTAAACACTTCGGTTGGGAAAAACCCTTGACAAAATAAGAGAACAATTTTGGTTCCCGAATATGTCTAAGTGTACACGTAAATATGTTGACAGTTGTCTGACCTGTAAGATAAATAAAAGCCAATCTGGTTCACGACAGATTACATTGCACCCTATTGATAAGCCAGGGACTCCATTTCATACCGTTCATATGGATACGACAGGTAAATTGAGTGGCAGTAAACCTACTAAACAATACGCAGTTGTTTTTATAGATGTATTTACAAAATTTTGTTACATGAAACCCGTTACTAATTTGACTGCAGTGGCTACAGTAAATGCCTTGAATTATTTGTGATCAGGCTGCGTCTTGTACTGGCAAAGAATTTACAAGTTTTTGTGAAAAATTGTCTATATAATTGCATTTCATAGCTAGTGGTGTGAGTCGTGCAAATGGTCAAGTTGAGCGAATTATGAAGGTTCTGACAAATTGTTTTACGATTGTTGAAAATACAACCAAAAGAAGTTGGAAAGATGCTGTTGGTGAAGTACAGTTGGCAATTAACAGCACCTTTAGTAAAAGTACTGGTCATACTCCTTTCCAACTTTTGATGGGCTGCGATCAGTCACCTCCTGCTATATCAGCTTTGATAAATGATGTTGAACGTATGGACCTCGATATGTGCCGTCAAGAGTCTAAACTCAGGATGGACGAGCTTGCTGAATCTCGAAAAGCCGATTTTGATAAAACTAATGCTAGAATTGTACCTTTCAAAGTCAGTGATATTGTATTAGTCAAACAAAATCCGCGAGTGATTAATAAAATAACAGTAAATTTAAAGGTCCATGCGTTGTTACTGAAGTGAACAATAACGACAGATATACATGTCTCACATGATAATTTACGAATCGTCACACCCGATATGGGATGTGAATTAACCGATTCTCTAATTATTTCTGATGACTGTAACGAAGATAATGAATGGTAATTTGTAAGATTGTCCTGCATATCTCGGAACGTCTGGCCAACGATCATGGTTATGCTTGACAATCTCACCCGTGTCATGTAAATTGACAGTGGCCATGTGATTTGGCTGATATAAAATCATGATGCCATGTGATTTGGCTGACATAAAATCATGATGCCATGTGATTTGGCTGACATAAAATCATGATGCCAAGTGATTTGGCTGACATAAAATCATGATGCCATGTGATTTGGCTGACATAAAATCATGATGCCATGTGATCTGGCTGACATACAATCATGATGCCATGTGATTTGGCGTGTGTGGTCATGTGATTTGGCTGACATACAATCATGATGCCATGTGATTTGGCGTGTGTGGTCATGTGATTTGACCATGTAGTATATGAAATCATTAGATAAGGTCATATGATTTGACCATTAGTACCAATTGTTTTTTTTTTGAGTCATGTGATTTGACATGCTATGATTTTACATGAAGTATAATATTTTGAATGTGTTTAGTTCGCGAGCCATATTGGCTACTCGTAGGTTTGCGCTGTGTGAGAGATAAATTATTTTATATTTTTTAAGAAATGTCACATTTTATTTTGAACTACCTTCGGTTTATAGTAGTATTGTAACCGACTACTTTTCCCCCACTTTGTGAGCAAGTGTTGCTATAAAAGGGGCGCACTCTCTTTCGACAGATCAGAAGTTGTTCGATTGCGGACACGGCACAACAGTGCTCTGAACTGTCAGGTGAGTTTTCTTTTGTGTTCAAACTATAAATAATGTGTTGTTGATTGCTGTGTTATTTTGGTTCTGAATATAATGAACAAACCTATTTATGTCTATTATTTCAACGCCTCCCACATATATGTGCGTAACCAAAACAACAGTTTGACAGTAATTCTCTTACCAAATTAAATATCAAATCATAAATTCTGTAAGAGAAACAACAAGTTAATTCAACAAATAGTACTGAACCCTGTTACATTTACTTAATTATTTTCCAGTACAAAATTATTATGGAACCCCAAATATCAATTTATAAATTATCAAAAACAAAGTGGGTACCTCAAGAAAACAAATTATCAACACAAGAGGGTATTTACAAAAATGAATTATCAACACACAAGAGGGCTTAAAAAAAAAAAATTATCAACGCACAAGTGGGTAGGTTGATTTTACAATAAGAATTCAATATTCAATTTACTTCAATAGTTACCTTCTTACCACAAATTTACAGACAAGGAGAACTGCGCTATCACGGGGAGATAGCGCAGTTATGTGGGACTCTAACCCACTAAAACCCCACGGTGTCCTCCTGTGCCTCTTCTGGCGGGAACACGGGCACGCGTTAGCACTCACCGCGAACCCGCCGCGGCTGTCCATCACCGGACCCTTCTCGGGGGAGTACTACCCATCACCCGGCGCACCAGAACAAGCTGTGCGCCGTGACCACCCCAGGGACCAAACCAGCACATGGGTGCCAGACGACCCCGTGTATGGCACCCTTGGTCCCCTTGTGACGGGTCGAGGTCAATGGCCCCACCACCTACCATTTTTCGGCCGCAGAGGATAGGGAGAGCGGCCATCGCTATACCGACACTCCTCTTCCCCTGCGGCCCCACCGCGTCCGCCATCAGACGCTGGCGACCCCGTCCAGACTGCGGAAGGTAGGGAGAGCGGCGCACCGCAATACCGGCTCAATACTCCTCTCTCGCCGCGGCCTCCAACTCTCAGCCGCGACTTCGTATGGGTTTGGGAGACCCCATACGACATCGCGGCCCGCCTCAGTTGCGATGTCGCCCAGGCAGCACCGCAACCTACATGTTGGCCGCTACGTCGTCGGCTTATCGCCAAAAGCCCTGACGAGCGGTCCCTCCTCGGGTTCCTCTTCACTTCACCGTGGGTGACCAAGCCACGGTTACTAAGCCCCCCCGCCTCGACAATGCGGGCACCCACCGGGGGGGGGAAATTAAGGAGTCTACAAATACAATTGTATAATTAATTTGTGGAAAGACTGGTGCCTAAACTAAGTTTTTCACAAAACCTGTATGTTAGGTCACCAGGCCTCCCAAAACAAAGTTTTACATAATAACTGTCAACTGGAGACGAACTGAATCACATTAATATTCAAATAATTTCATGCATTATAACATTGCAAATTTTGCTCATACAAATTCAAATTACAAAAACAACGATAAGAATAACGATAGTGAAACAAAGTAATTTAATAAGGATGCATGCAAGGGAGGAAGAACGTGAATGTATTTCGTGTGCGGGGTGAGTGTGTGTGGAGTGGGAAAATTGTATCAAAATCAAAATATATTTTTTTATTTCACATAGGCCTACATGGGCACTTATAAAACGTCGACAAAATGTGCACGGTTCGGGTTGGTCGTTTCCTATGGAGAAGAACCGGCAAGAAACTCCATGGTTACTCTTTTAAAAATGGTTTGGTTTTACAATATTTCCATGTTACAGCATTAGTACTTAGATATGGGGGGACAACGTAGGCCCGAATTATGACAATAAGTCGTAAGAAACTAAAAAAAAAAAGAAAAAGATTATATAAAAAAGTTAACAAATGTTAACTAGCATCTAGAAGGCCTACAATGTTCACACATTCACAAAACAATCGGTAAAAGAATCTATACAAAGGTAAAAATAATAAAAATAAGTATAACAAGACTAAATTTAACATGTTGCACAAATTTTGTTATCAGTGCTGTAACTATTCTTAGCAAAGGGCTTTAAAGATGATTGAAAACCATTGTAAAAAGTCTAATTAAAAGAAGGAAAGAAAAAAGGAGATTGAGAATAGTTAAGAGACATCCACATATTTGTGCCGTTTACAAGTTACCAGGGAAGCTGCATGCGCAGAAGGAGCTAAGGCCAAATGTTTTTATCTTCAACGTAGTCCTTGATTTTATAATATGCTTTTTTAACAAGGATACGTTTGATGTAGTTTTTGAACCTTCCATCGGTCAGTTCTATAACTGACTTTGGCAACTTGTTATAAAAGCGTATACTGTTTATAAGAAAAGACTTGCTAGTTTTCGTTAATCTGAATTTGGGTATTACAATTTCGTGCTTACTGCGTGTATTTAAATTATGGAAGTCGCTTCTAGTTTTGAAAAGCCCCCGATT
Organism: Orthosia cruda; assembly: GCA_964057195.1. Lineage (NCBI taxonomy): Eukaryota > Metazoa > Arthropoda > Insecta > Lepidoptera > Noctuidae > Orthosia > Orthosia cruda. The sequence continues at coordinate 21,184,757 of OZ059842.1, forward strand.
TTTACGGACATACAAAATACATTCCAAAATATAAAGTGAAGGTAGAGTCAGTATATCGATCTCTTTAAATTTTTCTCTGAGGGACTCGCGAGGACCCATTTTATAGATTGCGCGGATTGCCCTCTTTTGTAGGATGAAAATTGAGTCAACGTCTGCTGCTGATCCCCACAGCAGAATGCCATAAGACATAATACTGTGGAAATAAGCATAGTATACTAACCTAGCTGTAGCTACATCGGTTAGCTGCCTTATTTTCCTTACTGCATATGCAGCCGAACTTAACCTACCCGAAAGAGTTCTAATGTGCGCGCCCCACTGCAATTTTGAATCGATAGTAATCCCTAAGAATACAGTTTCCGTTATAACTTCAAGATTTTTGCCGTCAAGATTTAAGTTTAGGTCATGTTGTGGTACATTTGGTAAAGAGAACTTTAGACATTTTGTTTTTTTCGCATTCAGTAAAAGATTGTTAGCTGCGAACCATTTTGAGAGAACAATTAGACTTTCGTTGACATGTAAGACATCCGTATCTTGCCTATCTATTTTAAAAATTAGCGAAGTATCATCAGCAAATAGAATTATATCCGATAATTTGGCCATCATAAAAGGGAGATCATTAATGTAAACAAGAAAAAGGAAAGGGCCGAGAATTGAACCTTGGGGCACGCCCATCTTGACTAGAGACCCGGAGGACGACGCCCCATTAACATTTACTTTTTGCTGTCTGTTTGATAAATAGGAAAGCCCGAGATCAGCAGATTTTCCACGAATTCCGTAGTGGTGTAATTTACAGATCAGTGTGTTGTGGTCGACGCAGTCGAAAGCTTTTGAGAGATCACAGAAAATGCCAATGGCATCCTGGGACCTCTCCCAAGCCTCCAAGATGTGGCTGATGAGTTTTACTCCCGCGTCCGTTGTCGACCTACCTTTCGTGAAACCAAACTGTTGACTATGCAGTATCCCATTTGAATTGAAGTGAGACAACATCTGTTCCAGCATGATTTTTTCAAAGATTTTACTCAATGCTGGAAGCACGGATATAGGTCTATAATTAGAAGGATCACTCTTACAGCCTGATTTGAAAATTGGTACTACTTTACTGTGTTTCATTAAGTCAGGAAAAGTGCCGCTGTCCAAACATTGATTGAATATGCCTGTTAGGACAGGAGCAATTGAGTCAATAATATCTCCAAGAACCCTAACGGATATCCCCCACAAGTCTTCAGTATTTTTTTTATTGAGACTTTTGAACGCGTTTTTAATTGAATGTGATACGATGTATGTTGTACGGGAACATTTTGTTAGGAGATGGTTTTGAAGAGATCTTCAATTTGGGTATAATCAAAAGTGATAAGCCAGTCAGTAATCATTCTTTTAAAAGTTGTTTTATTTAGAGTATGAATTGAGAGTAGATTATTCAGTTTGTTGTATAGAAATGGGCCAAGAAAAGAAAAGTAATTTCGGGCAAATATGGTTTTTACTGATATAGGTTGGCATACTCGTATATCCCTTTTTCTTCTTCTTCTCATATCAGTATTATGGAGGATAAAAAGCTGTCGAATTGAGAGGACTTTGGAGGACTTATAAACTTCTACCGTGGGATGACGGAAAGGAAAGAAAAGTGTAACTTTAAGGACTGCCCTTTGAGCCCTCTCAAGTGGTAAAAGGTTAGTTTTAAACGTTCCACCCCATGAGGTGATGCAATATGTCAGAAGCGATTGGCACGGGAGTGATGAATTTTCGAATGACGTTATTGCGACGCACGCTATTTCGAAAAACTTTGGGACTGGTACACCAGTACGAAACCACATTGAATCGAAAACCGCTATTTCGAATGACGTTATTGCGACGCACGCTATTTCGAAAATCTGTTAGACTGGTACGCTAATAGGAAAGTTTTGGTATCGAAATCTACGGTTTCGAATAACACATTCCAATCTAAATTTGGCTGGGGATCAAATCACGACCCCAATTAAAGCCTTATCTTCGGTACTTGTTTTTATAATTTTTCAACGCCGACTTCCGAAACGAAAGTTATTTTGTACATTTTATGGCCGGTTTCTGAGGTAAGTAAGTATGTGCTTATCTCGATTTAAGCATCTGTCACTCTTGATCATCTGCCACTTTATGTTTTCTGCAATGCTGAGCAAGGTTTGAGTATACGTAGTCAAGTCATGCCAAAGTATACCTTATGTCATACAAAAAACCTACATTGACGTTCAATTGGGTTTCACAACTGCGAAAAACATATTTGATCATTCTCAAATTCTCAAACCGTTATTAATGTTACATAATCAGTGTGGCCAGATTGGGCGACTTTTCGCCATTTAGGCTTAGACTCGGAAGGGTGGCCGAGGTGACCAATTTTTACGATCGGCGACTGATCGCCAATTAGGCTACCTTAAAAAAACTGACAAAGTGCGAGTCGGACTCACGCACGAAGGGTTCCGTTTACCATTACTTAAAAATCGGCAAAAAAGATCACGTTTGTATGGGAGCCCCACTTAAATATTTATTTTATTCTGTTTTTAGTATTTGTTGTTATAGCGGCAACAGAAATACATCATCTGTGAAAATTTCAACTGTCTAGCTATAACGGTTCATGAGATACAGCCTGGTGACAGACAGACGGACAGACAGACAGATCGTGGAGTCTTAGTAATAGGGTCCCGTTTTCCCTTTGGGTACGGAACCCTAAAAACATGGGACTATTTTAGGCGATTTCGGAATAAGAATTTCTAATCCTCAGGAATGATGAAAATAACTGGAAATCAAAATGCTTTTAAAAGTTCATCTCTTTTTTCATTATACTTCAGTCGTGACAACACAGGGAAAATAAAGAAATGCTGAAAAATGTTTTATGCGGCACCAATAATGATTATTGTGTCAAATGCATTAAATTTGATATTAGAGTCTAGGGTGTTCAAGGCAACAATGAAAATATTCGTTTCGTAGAAAGTTTCGTGGTTCTAATGAATAGTGGTCGTCTTGAGTTTTATATAAATGGAAAAACAAAATTTTCGGTGACTTGGGGCTCGTCAAATCTGGCTACACCAAAGACCTTATACTTCTTACTACGAAGTATAAGGTCTTTGGGCTACACTGGTTACATTTGGCAGTTGATAGTTGACAAGCCCTTGCTTAAACGTTAATCAAGCGAAATAAATACAAAATAATATATAAAAACTTATAAAACGAGTGATGAAGATACATCCTTGTCGGAAGACAAGGATGTATCTTCATCACTCGTTTTAGAGATGCCTCAACGAGACCGATGCGTGGCAGAAGAGTGTTCGACCTGAATTATCGAAAACATTAGATCTACCAGGCGTGAAATATTTGCATCCAGCAAATATTTCACGCCTGGTAGATCTCAGTTGCTCGAAGAACGGGTGGTCGATGGGGCTGAAAAACCTCCCTCTACAGACCGATAACCAGGTTGAGGTCGCGGGTATCCAATGTATGAAAGACGCACAGCACCGGTTGATGTGGTGACGCTGAATTCTGAGTGCCGGGAAGGCCTGTATCCAGCAGTCTTTCGGCAGAAATGATTATTATGATGAGTGAGATCCTCAACAAAAATATTTAAAAGTGCCAGTTTTTGTGTTTGTGGTTGCCAGTGGCTTTTCCTGTGCGAAAACCGAGAGTTATCCTACAGGAACTATGTGAAAAGTGAAGATGGACCGGTCATATGATTCGCGATAACCAAAAGAAATGGAGAAAACCACCAAGATGTAGGCACAAAGTGTAAGCGATGGCGCGCTGTGGTATTGGCGAGTAGTTCATGAGAGACCCCAGTGGAATTTTTACGATCGGCGACTGATCGCCAATTAGGCTACCTTAAAAAAACTGACAAAGTGCGAGTCGGACTCACGCACGAAGGGTTCCGTTTACCATTACTTAAAAATCGGCAAAAAAGATCACGTTTGTATGGGAGCCCCACTTAAATATTTATTTTATTCTGTTTTTAGTATTTGTTGTTATAGCGGCAACAGAAATACATCATCTGTGAAAATTTCAACTGTCTAGCTATAACGGTTCATGAGATACAGCCTGGTGACAGACAGACGGACAGACAGACAGATCGTGGAGTCTTAGTAATAGGGTCCCGTTTTCCCTTTGGGTACGGAACCCTAAAAACATGGGACTATTTTAGGCGATTTCGGAATAAGAATTTCTAATCCTCAGGAATGATGAAAATAACTGGAAATCAAAATGCTTTTAAAAGTTCATCTCTTTTTTCATTATACTTCAGTCGTGACAACACAGGGAAAATAAAGAAATGCTGAAAAATGTTTTATGCGGCACCAATAATGATTATTGTGTCAAATGCATTAAATTTGATATTAGAGTCTAGGGTGTTCAAGGCAACAATGAAAATATTCGTTTCGTAGAAAGTTTCGTGGTTCTAATGAATAGTGGTCGTCTTGAGTTTTATATAAATGGAAAAACAAAATTTTCGGTGACTTGGGGCTCGTCAAATCTGGCTACACCAAAGACCTTATACTTCTTACTACGAAGTATAAGGTCTTTGGGCTACACTGGTTACATTTGGCAGTTGATAGTTGACAAGCCCTTGCTTAAACGTTAATCAAGCGAAATAAATACAAAATAATATATAAAAACTTATAAAACGAGTGATGAAGATACATCCTTGTCGGAAGACAAGGATGTATCTTCATCACTCGTTTTAGAGATGCCTCAACGAGACCGATGCGTGGCAGAAGAGTGTTCGACCTGAATTATCGAAAACATTAGATCTACCAGGCGTGAAATATTTGCATCCAGCAAATATTTCACGCCTGGTAGATCTCAGTTGCTCGAAGAACGGGTGGTCGATGGGGCTGAAAAACCTCCCTCTACAGACCGATAACCAGGTTGAGGTCGCGGGTATCCAATGTATGAAAGACGCACAGCACCGGTTGATGTGGTGACGCTGAATTCTGAGTGCCGGGAAGGCCTGTATCCAGCAGTCTTTCGGCAGAAATGATTATTATGATGAGTGAGATCCTCAACAAAAATATTTAAAAGTGCCAGTTTTTGTGTTTGTGGTTGCCAGTGGCTTTTCCTGTGCGAAAACCGAGAGTTATCCTACAGGAACTATGTGAAAAGTGAAGATGGACCGGTCATATGATTCGCGATAACCAAAAGAAATGGAGAAAACCACCAAGATGTAGGCACAAAGTGTAAGCGATGGCGCGCTGTGGTATTGGCGAGTAGTTCATGAGAGACCCCAGTGGAAAATATTAGTGGAGGCCTAAGCCAAGAGGCTCACTGAGATTAGGAACTTTTTATAAACTATAAAGATGTATTGTATAGACTACAGTTTTATATCTCTGATTTCAGAATAAAAGGCTTTGTTATTCCGTTTATTGATTATTATATCTATTTTTTATTATTAAATCATTTTATTATTAGTCATTGTGTAATTGTATTCCAAATGATATATTATCAAATATGTTCAACCATTGAGGTGTGATTAACCAATATCTAAACATACAGACTTTCATACCTATATAGAATAATTATTAGTAGGATCCTTACGTTAAGAAAAGGTTAGTACGATAAAAATGTGTACAGAATTTGGCTTTTGTATGATACGATTTTGGTATAAGTACCTACAACAAAGATGATAAAAACACATTGATAAGTCTCATTTATTTATTATTTTACAAAATAAGTAGGCAGATAATATATTGTTCGTTAACATATATTAAAACAGAGTCCTCCTTCATCGGCACATATCCAATGGCACCGACCCTGGCTAATATTGTTTTCCTTCGGAGGCTCTTCGAAGGCTTGCAAAGCCTTTGGTCTTGAATTGAAAAACCAGGTCACTCATTACAAATTTTATCATAAAAGTCCATATTTGTTGGTAAATCACAATAGCAATCAGATTCCAATGCAGATGCACGAATTCTGTGTGTGTGTCGGTTCTCTTCCCTCTTGAGAGATCTTATGAAATTCTGAGTAAAATATTCTGTAGTTCTATGAGGTATCACAAGAACCAGCAACTGCTTGCTCTGAACACATTCACTTTTAGTAATTATAAGCTTAAATTCTTGATTTTGGCAATAACAAATTATATTAGATATTATTTTCTTTCGATAAGACATCTTTGACAAAATAAATACGGTTGCTATGACAATCTTGAAGTAATTGTCTAGTGCCTACGATCCATTTCATAGTTTCATAATAAGGTTGTATACATTTCAAATAGGTATCTATTAAATTGCTTAATTATGAAAAATCAAGTAATTAAAGATTATAACATATTTAATAACTTGTTTTTTTTAATCTTGTATGAAGTAATTTAATAAAATTTAGATTATCCGTACCACACCTAGAGCGTTTGACAATTTATTTGACAGTTTTGACAGGTTATTTTGATTACTCATAATACTAAAAGTACGTCTTTTTATAGCTGTATAAAATTTATATTAGTAAATTTTATGCAATCTTTGATGTCTTGGATTTCTATTGTAAAATGTAACGTAAGGGTGAAAGAGAAAGTGAATGGATCTTTGACAGGTCCATACTTATGTAGGTACATACTTAACTGAGCTAGGGAGATTCTCAATTGTGAAACGTAAAAAACTCAAACGGTTCCTAAATTATTTGACACTGATTTGACAATACTCAACTGGTTATTGCTGCTTTACTCAAATCAGAAACCAGCCATTTGTGTTTTGCTTTTGAAGTCGTTTATTTTTTTTGTGAAAATGATTTCCTTCTTTCTTTTTAGTTTTAGAACACCGTCACTGCAGAGCAGTGGTGTAAGTGAAAGCAGTGGTGGCCCAGTGGTTGCGGCCCCGACTTACGAGCTGTGGGTCGTGGGTTCAAACCCAAGCAGGCACTTTACTTTGTGTAATTTATTTCATCACCTGCTAGTACCACCACTGTATGCTAGTATTATATTATCTGTGCCACTGCTCTCAAAACGATGAAGGAAACCATCGTGTGGATGGAGCTAAATCATAATAAGTACCTACTTATATTAATATTTATACTTAGTGGTATAGACAACTAGCTCAGAGTCAGTTTTATTATCGTAGGGTAGGTAGTTCTTGATAATCACTGGGTCGCGAATTCGATACCCAGACAAATTCAGATTAGAGTATGCTATTCGAAACAGTAGATTTCGATACCAAATTTTCGTATTAGCGTACCAGTCCAACAGATTTTCGAAATAGCGTGCGTCGCAATAACGTCTTTCGAAAATTCATATCACTACCGATTGGCACAACGCACAATAAACAGATAGTTTAATTTTTAAACACAAAAATAAACTTCCGTATTCCGTTAGTGAGACAATTTATATGTGCGGCAAAGTTCATTTTAGAATCCAAGTCTCCGGGCTCCGGTCCAGAAAGCCGTCGGTTATCCCTCATCTTCCTAATATTATATATATTCTCCTAAACCTAATCTCCCGACCTGGCACGGTATTGATCGACCCCCAGGAGCCCACCGCAGGAATCAAAGTAAGTCCTAGTGTTAATTCGTGTATTCGTCCCACTTTCCACCTGTCCGACAGGAACCAGTATCTCTCCCAATAAGGAACCGACCCCTAGCTTTCCACTGCTGTGAACCGCAGTTTCGTGGGTACAGGATTTGATAGGATCGAGGAGTCGCAAGGCTGCTATGGGCCCCAGCTTTGAACTGGCTGGCTTGGGATCCGCAGACCTGTATTTAAAAATATCTATATCTATACTACTTAATATTAAGAGGAAAGATTTGAATTTTTGTATGTAACGAATAAACATAATCTACACTATCCCTGGATGACATAGGCTACTTTTTATCCCTGTATTCCCACGGGAGCGGTAACTAGCGGGAACGCGAGGCGTCCGCTAGTTCATCTATACAGTCAATATCCGACCCGACTACATCACTAATTGAGTAACGAAGAACTTTCGAGAACGAAAAATTGAATACATACAAATTTTTCCAAATGCCGAAACAGAAAAAAAAACAAGGAGCGTACGTGCGAAGATCCAGGAATGAACCATACAATTCCCCGTGGCTCAAACACGCACTCGTATTGGCTCCTTTCACAATTGACGTCCTACATATAGATTATTTACGTTGCCTGTTTGTTCCTGTCATTGAATAATTTGATTTTACTTTATGGTAGTTGAGTAGGTTAGTTTGAGAATACTCCTACTAATATATTTGTTTTCGGTTTGTAAATATGTGGAGATTTTAACAAAGACTATCTCCGTATCGGCAATACTGCTATGATAAAATTATTAAGTGAGGCTGGTTATAAATCTTTAATACAAACGTTCGCCTCTACCCGCGGTGGTACTCAAATAGATCATTATTATTTTTTGTAACTTCATTTGTGAAGTTGGATTTTATAGGTCCTTCTTCAGTTACCATCGACCTATGTGGGCTCGTTTTAAGACGTTGTGAGTCACTAAAACCGTTTTAATCTTCATGTAACACCAAAAACGGCTCTTCTTAGTCCGCCTTATTATGCAACTTCGGAACCCTATTACTGCGCGTGGCCCGACACGCACTTAGCCGGTTTTTTTTGTCTCCGTCTCATTCCGTCATTGAAAAACAATATATCACGGGAATTTAACGCGATGAAATTTCGATTGTTTATTTACCTATTTCACCCAACGTTTTGGTCGTGTTGCAACGATCGTGGTCCCGGGTAGACCCGGACCACGGGACCGGGGGTGGTAGGGTCTACCCGGGACCACGGTCGTTAACAATATATCACGGCATTCCCGTGATATATTGTTTTTTAATTATGAAACGTGAAAGTTTTAAAGTTCACTCCGTCATATATAGACGAATTTGCAAAATTATTTTTTTGTTTGACAGGATATACTCTCGAAGTGGTCACATTGCCAATTAATCATAATCTGATGATGTCATCCTATGGAAATTGAGAAATACTCCTCAAATATAGATCTGATGATGAAGCCGGAAGGAAGATACTGGAACTACGTCATAACACAACCTGATAAGAGGTACCAATGCTAAAAAATAATAAAACAAAAAACTTAAAAAAAAAAAGCTAAACCGACTTCTAAACCAAATTTATTTTATATTTTTAAGGTTCCAGTCTTAAAACTAAGGCGGCATTTTTATGTCACAGAAGTTTTTCCCGGTAGCCATGCAACGTAAATTAAAACTTGAAAAAAAAATATGAGTTTTTATCAATATCTGATGGTCTGGGGTCCAGTTTTTTGATCCGTAGTTAACTCAACCAAGGTTAAATATGCTAACCTATAGTTAGCTATAGTTTAAAATTTCACTTCAATGCGTTTTTTCATCAATAATGTCACTGTAATTATTAATTCGCTGGTCTTACAATTGATGAATAAACGTGTTTTAATGAAATTTGGAACCATTGGTTAGCATATTTATCCATTGGTTGAATTAACTACGGATAAAAAAACTGGGCCTAAAGATGTATACACTGGTCAAACAGCAAAAAATATTTAGGGCAGTCGATTTAATCTTTCCAGAAAACAAGTTTTCTTTAATCCATGTTATTAGATAGGTAGGTATATATCAAAATTTTCTTTGAAAACATAGTCAAGCAACTCTTAAATTATTGAATACATTGCGTAAGTCCTTGAAAAATATAACAGTTCATCAGATACCAAAAACTTTTTTCATTAAAAACAAATTATGAAAGTAACCATAATTTAGTAGAAAACGAAAAATAGCTGCCTGCTTTAGATTAGGGAAGTTTAATAAAATATTGTAATAGGAAGTGAACAATAAACTGCCCAAGTTTCTACCTAGTTGTTCAAGCTAAAAATGGCTTCAGAAAAAAAAGAGATATAATATTAGCCACACGGGTTGAACTTCAGGGTTAAAAAGCGAACTAAAAAGATGTACTTAAACAAGAAGAAAATTATGTTGTGCAGTTGGAGGAAACATATTTGTGAGCTGGATGACTTAAACCATATTATCATGACAAGTTTCATAGCCTTTCTAATTTCGTCTATGGAATTAAAATAATTTATTATTTTCCTAGATACTGAATTTCTAACTTGTCATCTTGAAAAATTGAATGCCCTTTATAACTTAAAAATGAATGCAAGATAGAATTTAAAGTCTGTAACAATTAATAAAGGTAACCCAGCCAATGCAACCTCATTACATTACTTTATAAATGACGTGACAAACGACCGCACAAAGCGCTCGCGACAGCCGCGACTGAGCTCATTCCAATAATCCCTATAAAATCTCAATGTCAATGTGTGTGTGCAAAATGAAGCTTTGTTCGTAGTGGCCTCTCTGTCTGCGGCGCGGCGGCGCTTACGTACTTTGTGGTGATAGTTTACCAAACCTAAATAGTGAAAATAAAAACATTTTCACAAAAAATAAACCGACTTCCAAAGCAAAACACTCTAAAGAGCTAAAATAACTTTCGTTTCGGACGTCGGTGTAACAAAACGACAAAAAAGTAAGGTACCCAAAGACCATAGCAAGCTTTGCTTAAGCAGTCGGGTATTTGATTTTATTAACTTTTTTTTTTCATATTTATATTTATGTCAAGCTTGGTGCTTTTCAGATTTTAATGTTTTTGTTGGGATCATTATTACACTATTAATGTTACGTCTTGTTACCCTCTAATCTTCGTCGTATCTGGCGTCGTGATCTGTCTATCCTCGAAGGCATGTAAGCATGATAAGATGTATGTTTAGACGAACCGATGTATTTATGTTTGTAACTTATACAACTTACTCTTTTTAGGGTTCCGTACGCAAAGGGTAAAAACGCGACCCTATTACTAAGACTCCACGATCCGCCTGTCTGTCTGTTTGTCTGTCTGTCTGTCCGTCAGTCACCAGATCTCATGAACCATGATAGCTAGACAGTTGAAATTTTCACAGATGATGTATTTCTGTTGCCGCTATAATAACAAATACTAAAAACAGAATAAAATAATTATTTAAGTGGGGATCTCATACAACAAACGTGTGTTTTTTTGCCAGTTTTCGCGATAATGGTACGAAACCCTTCGAGCGCGAGTCCGACTCGCACTTGGCCGGTTTTTAAAATTCGGAATCAATATAGTAGCAACTGAATCTGTCAAGTTTAGCTGTCAATTTTCAAAACGGCGGGCGTGGCCCTTCTGTATACTTTCTATTTTGTGCCATTACTAAGAAGTGAGCAAGTTTTATAGTACCAAATACCAAGAGGATTTACAAAAAATACCCATAATACTCGTAACTCAATTTACACATTCGTGCTGTTTGTCGTTAAAGAGTTCGGTTATATTATGTTCCATATCTTGACAACTGCTTAGCCGATATTGAAGAAACTTGTAATATTCCCTAACTTTAAAGTACCTAATTCAATAAAAATAAAAAAAAACACGATGCGTGGTAAAACATGCATACAAACATACATAAACCTATGAAATTTTGCACGCGTGTTTCAAAAAAATCAAAATCAATATTTTTATTTCACGTAGGCCTACATGGGCACTTATAAAACGTCGACAAAAGGTGCACGGTTCGGGTTGGTCGTTTCCTATGGAGAAGAACCGGCAAGAAACTCCATGGTTACTCTTTTAAAAATGGTTTGGTTTTACAATATTTCCATGTTACAGCATTAGTACTTAGACATGGGGGGACGACGTAGGCCTGACTTATGACAATAAGTCGTAAGAAACTAAAAAAATAAAATAAAAGGATTAACTATATATTTTATAAAAAAGTTAACAAATGTTAACTAGCATCTAGAAGGCCTACAATGTTCACACATTCACAAAACAATCGGTAAAAGAATCTATACATTGTAAATAAAAATAAGTATAACAAGACTAAATTTAACATGTGGCACAAATTTTGTTATCAGTGCTGTAACTATTCTTAGCAAAGGGCTATAAAGATGTTTGAAAACCATTGTAAAAGTCTAATTAAAAGAAGGAAAGAAAAATGAGATTGAGAATAGTTAGAGACATCCACATATTTGTGCCGTTTACAAGTTACCAGGGAAGCTGCATGCGCAGAAGGAGCTAAGGCCAAATGTTTTTATCTTCAACGTAGTCCTTGATTTTATAATATGCTTTTTTAACAAGGATACGTTTGATGTAGTTTTTGAACCTTCCATCGGTCAGTTCTATAACTGACTTTGGCAACTTGTTATAAAAGCGTATACTGTTTATAAGAAAAGACTCGCTAGTTTTCGTTAATCTGAATTTGGGTATTACAATTTCGTGCTTACTGCGTGTATTTAAATTATGGAAGTCGCTTCTAGTTTTGAACAGCCCCCGATTTTTACGGACATACAAAATACATTCCAAAATATAAAGTGAAGGTAGAGTCAGTATATCGATCTCTTTAAATTTTTCTCTTTCTTCTTTTTTGAATTCTGTGTGTGTGTCGGTTCTCTTCCCTCTTGAGAGATCTTATGAAATTCTGAGTAAAATATTCTGTAGTTCTATGAGGTATCACAAGAACCAGCAACTGCTTGCTCTGAACACATTCACTTTTAGTAATTATAAGCTTAAATTCTTGATTTTGGCAATAACAAATTATATTAGATATTATTTTCTTTCGATAAGACATCTTTGACAAAATAAATACGGTTGCTATGACAATCTTGAAGTAATTGTCTAGTGCCTACGATCCATTTCATAGTTTCATAATAAGGTTGTATACATTTCAAATAGGTATCTATTAAATTGCTTAATTATGAAAAATCAAGTAATTAAAGATTATAACATATTTAATAACTTGTTTTTTTTAATCTTGTATGAAGTAATTTAATAAAATTTAGATTATCCGTACCACACCTAGAGCGTTTGACAATTTATTTGACAGTTTTGACAGGTTATTTTGATTACTCATAATACTAAAAGTACGTCTTTTTATAGCTGTATAAAATTTATATTAGTAAATTTTATGCAATCTTTGATGTCTTGGATTTCTATTGTAAAATGTAACGTAAGGGTGAAAGAGAAAGTGAATGGATCTTTGACAGGTCCATACTTATGTAGGTACATACTTAACTGAGCTAGGGAGATTCTCAATTGTGAAACGTAAAAAACTCAAACGGTTCCTAAATTATTTGACACTGATTTGACAATACTCAACTGGTTATTGCTGCTTTACTCAAATCAGAAACCAGCCATTTGTGTTTTGCTTTTGAAGTCGTTTATTTTTTTTGTGAAAATGATTTCCTTCTTTCTTTTTAGTTTTAGAACACCGTCACTGCAGAGCAGTGGTGTAAGTGAAAGCAGTGGTGGCCCAGTGGTTGCGGCCCCGACTTACGAGCTGTGGGTCGTGGGTTCAAACCCAAGCAGGCACTTTACTTTGTGTAATTTATTTCATCACCTGCTAGTACCACCACTGTATGCTAGTATTATATTATCTGTGCCACTGCTCTCAAAACGATGAAGGAAACCATCGTGTGGATGGAGCTAAATCATAATAAGTACCTACTTATATTAATATTTATACTTAGTGGTATAGACAACTAGCTCAGAGTCAGTTTTATTATCGTAGGGTAGGTAGTTCTTGATAATCACTGGGTCGCGAATTCGATACCCAGACAAATTCAGATTAGAGTATGCTATTCGAAACAGTAGATTTCGATACCAAATTTTCGTATTAGCGTACCAGTCCAACAGATTTTCGAAATAGCGTGCGTCGCAATAACGTCTTTCGAAAATTCATATCACTACCGATTGGCACAACGCACAATAAACAGATAGTTTAATTTTTAAACACAAAAATAAACTTCCGTATTCCGTTAGTGAGACAATTTATATGTGCGGCAAAGTTCATTTTAGAATCCAAGTCTCCGGGCTCCGGTCCAGAAAGCCGTCGGTTATCCCTCATCTTCCTAATATTATATATATTCTCCTAAACCTAATCTCCCGACCTGGCACGGTATTGATCGACCCCCAGGAGCCCACCGCAGGAATCAAAGTAAGTCCTAGTGTTAATTCGTGTATTCGTCCCACTTTCCACCTGTCCGACAGGAACCAGTATCTCTCCCAATAAGGAACCGACCCCTAGCTTTCCACTGCTGTGAACCGCAGTTTCGTGGGTACAGGATTTGATAGGATCGAGGAGTCGCAAGGCTGCTATGGGCCCCAGCTTTGAACTGGCTGGCTTGGGATCCGCAGACCTGTATTTAAAAATATCTATATCTATACTACTTAATATTAAGAGGAAAGATTTGAATTTTTGTATGTAACGAATAAACATAATCTACACTATCCCTGGATGACATAGGCTACTTTTTATCCCTGTATTCCCACGGGAGCGGTAACTAGCGGGAACGCGAGGCGTCCGCTAGTTCATCTATACAGTCAATATCCGACCCGACTACATCACTAATTGAGTAACGAAGAACTTTCGAGAACGAAAAATTGAATACATACAAATTTTTCCAAATGCCGAAACAGAAAAAAAAACAAGGAGCGTACGTGCGAAGATCCAGGAATGAACCATACAATTCCCCGTGGCTCAAACACGCACTCGTATTGGCTCCTTTCACAATTGACGTCCTACATATAGATTATTTACGTTGCCTGTTTGTTCCTGTCATTGAATAATTTGATTTTACTTTATGGTAGTTGAGTAGGTTAGTTTGAGAATACTCCTACTAATATATTTGTTTTCGGTTTGTAAATATGTGGAGATTTTAACAAAGACTATCTCCGTATCGGCAATACTGCTATGATAAAATTATTAAGTGAGGCTGGTTATAAATCTTTAATACAAACGTTCGCCTCTACCCGCGGTGGTACTCAAATAGATCATTATTATTTTTTGTAACTTCATTTGTGAAGTTGGATTTTATAGGTCCTTCTTCAGTTACCATCGACCTATGTGGGCTCGTTTTAAGACGTTGTGAGTCACTAAAACCGTTTTAATCTTCATGTAACACCAAAAACGGCTCTTCTTAGTCCGCCTTATTATGCAACTTCGGAACCCTATTACTGCGCGTGGCCCGACACGCACTTAGCCGGTTTTTTTTGTCTCCGTCTCATTCCGTCATTGAAAAACAATATATCACGGGAATTTAACGCGATGAAATTTCGATTGTTTATTTACCTATTTCACCCAACGTTTTGGTCGTGTTGCAACGATCGTGGTCCCGGGTAGACCCGGACCACGGGACCGGGGGTGGTAGGGTCTACCCGGGACCACGGTCGTTAACAATATATCACGGCATTCCCGTGATATATTGTTTTTTAATTATGAAACGTGAAAGTTTTAAAGTTCACTCCGTCATATATAGACGAATTTGCAAAATTATTTTTTTGTTTGACAGGATATACTCTCGAAGTGGTCACATTGCCAATTAATCATAATCTGATGATGTCATCCTATGGAAATTGAGAAATACTCCTCAAATATAGATCTGATGATGAAGCCGGAAGGAAGATACTGGAACTACGTCATAACACAACCTGATAAGAGGTACCAATGCTAAAAAATAATAAAACAAAAAACTTAAAAAAAAAAAGCTAAACCGACTTCTAAACCAAATTTATTTTATATTTTTAAGGTTCCAGTCTTAAAACTAAGGCGGCATTTTTATGTCACAGAAGTTTTTCCCGGTAGCCATGCAACGTAAATTAAAACTTGAAAAAAAAATATGAGTTTTTATCAATATCTGATGGTCTGGGGTCCAGTTTTTTGATCCGTAGTTAACTCAACCAAGGTTAAATATGCTAACCTATAGTTAGCTATAGTTTAAAATTTCACTTCAATGCGTTTTTTCATCAATAATGTCACTGTAATTATTAATTCGCTGGTCTTACAATTGATGAATAAACGTGTTTTAATGAAATTTGGAACCATTGGTTAGCATATTTATCCATTGGTTGAATTAACTACGGATAAAAAAACTGGGCCTAAAGATGTATACACTGGTCAAACAGCAAAAAATATTTAGGGCAGTCGATTTAATCTTTCCAGAAAACAAGTTTTCTTTAATCCATGTTATTAGATAGGTAGGTATATATTAAAATTTTCTTTGAAAACATAGTCAAGCAACTCTTAAATTATTGAATACATTGCGTAAGTCCTTGAAAAATATAACAGTTCATCAGATACCAAAAACTTTTTTCATTAAAAACAAATTATGAAAGTAACCATAATTTAGTAGAAAACGAAAAATAGCTGCCTGCTTTAGATTAGGGAAGTTTAATAAAATATTGTAATAGGAAGTGAACAATAAACTGCCCAAGTTTCTACCTAGTTGTTCAAGCTAAAAATGGCTTCAGAAAAAAAAGAGATATAATATTAGCCACACGGGTTGAACTTCAGGGTTAAAAAGCGAACTAAAAAGATGTACTTAAACAAGAAGAAAATTATGTTGTGCAGTTGGAGGAAACATATTTGTGAGCTGGATGACTTAAACCATATTATCATGACAAGTTTCATAGCCTTTCTAATTTCGTCTATGGAATTAAAATAATTTATTATTTTCCTAGATACTGAATTTCTAACTTGTCATCTTGAAAAATTGAATGCCCTTTATAACTTAAAAATGAATGCAAGATAGAATTTAAAGTCTGTAACAATTAATAAAGGTAACCCAGCCAATGCAACCTCATTACATTACTTTATAAATGACGTGACAAACGACCGCACAAAGCGCTCGCGACAGCCGCGACTGAGCTCATTCCAATAATCCCTATAAAATCTCAATGTCAATGTGTGTGTGCAAAATGAAGCTTTGTTCGTAGTGGCCTCTCTGTCTGCGGCGCGGCGGCGCTTACGTACTTTGTGGTGATAGTTTACCAAACCTAAATAGTGAAAATAAAAACATTTTCACAAAAAATAAACCGACTTCCAAAGCAAAACAC
Organism: Orthosia cruda; assembly: GCA_964057195.1. Taxonomy (NCBI): domain Eukaryota; kingdom Metazoa; phylum Arthropoda; class Insecta; order Lepidoptera; family Noctuidae; genus Orthosia; species Orthosia cruda. The sequence goes on from OZ059842.1 coordinate 21,201,567, forward strand.
TCTAAAGAGCTAAAATAACTTTCGTTTCGGACGTCGGTGTAACAAAACGACAAAAAAGTAAGGTACCCAAAGACCATAGCAAGCTTTGCTTAAGCAGTCGGGTATTTGATTTTATTAACTTTTTTTTTTCATATTTATATTTATGTCAAGCTTGGTGCTTTTCAGATTTTAATGTTTTTGTTGGGATCATTATTACACTATTAATGTTACGTCTTGTTACCCTCTAATCTTCGTCGTATCTGGCGTCGTGATCTGTCTATCCTCGAAGGCATGTAAGCATGATAAGATGTATGTTTAGACGAACCGATGTATTTATGTTTGTAACTTATACAACTTACTCTTTTTAGGGTTCCGTACGCAAAGGGTAAAAACGCGACCCTATTACTAAGACTCCACGATCCGCCTGTCTGTCTGTTTGTCTGTCTGTCTGTCCGTCAGTCACCAGATCTCATGAACCATGATAGCTAGACAGTTGAAATTTTCACAGATGATGTATTTCTGTTGCCGCTATAATAACAAATACTAAAAACAGAATAAAATAATTATTTAAGTGGGGATCTCATACAACAAACGTGTGTTTTTTTGCCAGTTTTCGCGATAATGGTACGAAACCCTTCGAGCGCGAGTCCGACTCGCACTTGGCCGGTTTTTAAAATTCGGAATCAATATAGTAGCAACTGAATCTGTCAAGTTTAGCTGTCAATTTTCAAAACGGCGGGCGTGGCCCTTCTGTATACTTTCTATTTTGTGCCATTACTAAGAAGTGAGCAAGTTTTATAGTACCAAATACCAAGAGGATTTACAAAAAATACCCATAATACTCGTAACTCAATTTACACATTCGTGCTGTTTGTCGTTAAAGAGTTCGGTTATATTATGTTCCATATCTTGACAACTGCTTAGCCGATATTGAAGAAACTTGTAATATTCCCTAACTTTAAAGTACCTAATTCAATAAAAATAAAAAAAAACACGATGCGTGGTAAAACATGCATACAAACATACATAAACCTATGAAATTTTGCACGCGTGTTTCAAAAAAATCAAAATCAATATTTTTATTTCACGTAGGCCTACATGGGCACTTATAAAACGTCGACAAAAGGTGCACGGTTCGGGTTGGTCGTTTCCTATGGAGAAGAACCGGCAAGAAACTCCATGGTTACTCTTTTAAAAATGGTTTGGTTTTACAATATTTCCATGTTACAGCATTAGTACTTAGACATGGGGGGACGACGTAGGCCTGACTTATGACAATAAGTCGTAAGAAACTAAAAAAATAAAATAAAAGGATTAACTATATATTTTATAAAAAAGTTAACAAATGTTAACTAGCATCTAGAAGGCCTACAATGTTCACACATTCACAAAACAATCGGTAAAAGAATCTATACATTGTAAATAAAAATAAGTATAACAAGACTAAATTTAACATGTGGCACAAATTTTGTTATCAGTGCTGTAACTATTCTTAGCAAAGGGCTATAAAGATGTTTGAAAACCATTGTAAAAGTCTAATTAAAAGAAGGAAAGAAAAATGAGATTGAGAATAGTTAGAGACATCCACATATTTGTGCCGTTTACAAGTTACCAGGGAAGCTGCATGCGCAGAAGGAGCTAAGGCCAAATGTTTTTATCTTCAACGTAGTCCTTGATTTTATAATATGCTTTTTTAACAAGGATACGTTTGATGTAGTTTTTGAACCTTCCATCGGTCAGTTCTATAACTGACTTTGGCAACTTGTTATAAAAGCGTATACTGTTTATAAGAAAAGACTCGCTAGTTTTCGTTAATCTGAATTTGGGTATTACAATTTCGTGCTTACTGCGTGTATTTAAATTATGGAAGTCGCTTCTAGTTTTGAACAGCCCCCGATTTTTACGGACATACAAAATACATTCCAAAATATAAAGTGAAGGTAGAGTCAGTATATCGATCTCTTTAAATTTTTCTCTGAGGGACTCGCGAGGACCCATTTTATAGATTGCGCGGATTGCCCTCTTTTGTAGGATGAAAATTGAGTCAACGTCTGCTGCTGATCCCCACAGCAGAATGCCATAAGACATAATACTGTGGAAATAAGCATAATATACTAACCTAGCTGTAGCTACATCGGTTAGCTGCCTTATTTTCCTTACTGCATATGCAGCCGAACTTAACCTACCCGAAAGAGTTCTAATGTGCGCGCCCCACTGCAATTTTGAATCGATAGTAATCCCCAAGAATACAGTTTCCGTTATAACTTCAAGATTTTTGCCGTCAAGATTTAAGTTTAGGTCATGTTGTGGTACATTTGGTAAAGAGAACTTTAGACATTTTGTTTTTTTCGCATTCAGTAAAAGATTGTTAGCTGCGAACCATTTTGAGAGAACAATTAGACTTTCGTTGACACATAGACCAGACTTAGCCCACATAGAGTAATATATATTAAACGTATATTGTGCAATTCCATCAATATTACATTTATACGTGTCGAATTGATAACCTTCTTTGTTAGAAGTCGCTAAAAAGCAAAAGAAAGATATAATATTAACCACATGGGACCAACTTTATTGTTAAGGAACGCTTGGTACGGTCGGTCCGTGCTGAGATGTTCACTCATCCATTTTCCTACGTGCCTCGGGAAACAATTTAAGCTGTTGGACCCAGCAGCCATTTGAAGATCTTTGACAGTCGTTACAGATAGTCAGAAGCTATGGCATCTACGTATAACAAGAAAAGATAGGCAGTAGCTCCATGTCAAGTAAGTGTGGAAGCCGATTGGGATAAGGCTAGGAAAATTGTTTTTTAGCGAATAGACTGATGTTTATTTTTAATTTATTTATTTAATGATATTTTAATACAGAGGTGTTACTTAATTCTAAACTCGCCAAACTTTTACTTTTGATGGCGAGAGGCGCTCTTTTACATCACAATTCACCACCTTACTTACAAACCTACTACTTATATACACTACCTACTTTTACTTACATATTTAGTTCTATTTGCTATCCTGTATAATGTTTTTTAATTTTGTCTTGATTGTTCCTTTACAAATTTGTACATTTTCTCTTAATAAATCTATTTTTTTAAACACTTTAGATCCAAATACTTAGATGTTCTCTTACCATAATAATTTGTTATCTTCGGTTGAACCAGTTTGTTCTCTCTAGCCCTACGTGTGTTGTACTTGTTTTTAACATGAACTTTATAATCATCATTATAATAATTTTCCAGACCTACCAAATATTCTACTTTTATCTATCGGTATAATTTTACAGATGGGAAATATACTAACCAGGAACTCTATCAGTCTTATTTATGTCTTTAATATCTCTTAAATATGTAATAAAGGTTCGCCCGTACACAAGAAGTCCGTAGCTTATTAGCGAATCGGCATGTCCAAAATACACCATTCTTAACGTAAATGTTTGTTCGATACATTTTTTAAGTGGTAAAACTTACTTAGCACCGATTTTAGGCTATTGCAAATGTCATTAAAGTGTGATCTCCAATTAAAGTTCTTATCTATTGTTAGACCTAAATATTTAAATTTATCTACGTAATCCAATTTTGCACAGTTAAAGTTACATTTATTTCTATGAAAACATTCATATGTATGTCCTATCACTATGAGATATTCATTACTTACAGATTTAGCATTTCGATTATATTGCGAGTGTATATGCATACATTTAGTTTTAGACAGATTTAATATAATTCCATTGTCAAAGAAAGAATACAATTTTGTACCTCTGCTACGAGTATATCTTTCGAGGCATAAACAAGACACATATCACATGCATTATATATACTACAGGTCCGTATACCGATCCATTAGGAACACCCAAATCGACATCCACCTCTTTCCCAGCCACACGGGCGATAATTGTGCTTATTTTTCTATTACTGAGGTAGTTTTTAAACCAATTATTTGTGGGACCGCGTATTCCGCATTCGTCCATTGCCTGTAATAAAATCTCATGGTCTAAAGTATCGAATGCTTTTTTATCTACTTCGGTTTCGTTATATTCGAATTATAAAATTGACAGCGGTTGCATTATGATACCCATAACGACATCGGGTTGCATTATGCGAATCTTCATAAATTCTAAAACACAAGCAAAGACATTCTGAACATACAGCCAGGTACATATAATATTACTTCGAAATCGAGACAATGTAAATGATGTTTTTAAAAATGGAACAAGTTTAGAACAAAAGTATCGTATACTATTTGGCTGTTGCGGCTACAAAATCTTTGCCTTATACCTAATAAAGACTAAATAAAAAAATAAAATAAAAAGTGGACGCGGGCAAAAATTTCTGAGTGAAATTTTATTCCAAATTTTATTAAAAATGGTTTCAACATCAAGTGATATTGAAAATACTCCACCAGATATAACAAATAGAGCAGTTGCGGCTACAAATAATTTACTACCAGAAAAATCAAGACATGTATATGAGAAATGAAATACTTAAAACACACTTCCTGAAATACTTATTTGTCTATATCTGTGTTTTATTCCTTCCTTCGTAGATAAAATCTTGTATGCAACTGTACGTTATTGGTCTTTTAATAACTCGTGCTCACCTATTTCGGTACGCGCTACGCTTGTACCGAAAAATGGCACTCGTATTAAAAGACCGTCCATAACGTAACAGTTGCATAAATAGCTATTATAGTCAGTAAATAGTGCTATAATTTGTTTACCAGAATCTAAGCAATCATTAATATAATCTGAAAATCTTAACAAAGCAGTAACAGTGTTGCGCCCCCTGGAAACCATGCTGCCGTCTTAACGAAAAGCGCAATAACTAGGTTAAACCTGATTTCGAGAAAAACACGGTGAAAGATTTTTTTTTGTTTTGTTTATATTTCCATACATGGTATCGAGTTGAATTTTTCACTACATGATATGTAATAATGTAGAGAATATTATGTGATACTTAATGTTTGTTCCTGCATTTATTCCCGCTTTAAAAAACAATAAATACTATAATGTTAAGTATTATTACTATTTAGAAAGAATGTTTACTAGTCATAACCACAATAAGTAAGTAACCTATTTATTGCACTAATGGTTAGGAAACCAACATGATGCATTTTTAAGTAGCAATGTTTTTTTTTATGAACTGCTTCCTAACCAAAGATGCATTAAGTTTCTTATTTATTGCGGTTTTCATTAGTAAGAGACAAGTTTAAAACGTTAAAGTTGCAATTTTTTACTATTAGAAAAACAGAGGTGTTACATTTTATGTCAAATATGAATTAATAGAAGCTTGCAAAACTTTATTTTTCCTCCTCTCACCGATCTACTATGAAACTGTCTTCGGTAAAGCTACTCATTATACCTGTGTTCAGATGTGTTTAAAAAAATGTGGTTTTAGTTGTAATTTTATAAATAAAAAATATTAATATTAAATCTTTATAATTTTAAACTAAAAAAGTACAATTATAATAGGAGGAATTACTTTACTATCATACTTATTAATTCTGGTCTATTACCATCATGTAAAATCAACGGTGACTACACTTAAAAACACACACATATCTAAAATATATTCATTTGTTAAAATATCTTAATATGTAGTAGTTAAAGTACCTACACAATGTAAATATTAAAATAATGTTTCAAAAGAGATCAGCATATTGGGATATTTATCAATGAAGCATTGATGCATCTTCGTTACGTTGATGTCACTCAGCAGATAAAATATATTAGGGGCATGTTCCCTACGGTTATGTGAAATTGTTGGATTAAAACTTTGTATTTGGTCCTTGATTACGTCCCTGTCTATGACATTTTTGCGTTTGTATGATCCTCGTTTATCTTTTTGATTATCAACTTCCTTAATGAGTACCGTGTGAATATGTCTGTTATTTTGTTGGTTGTAACCAAGTGTCGTAAGAAAAAAGTTATGTTAACATAAATTTTTTCGTGTTTGACTTGAAAATGATAGTAATACGAAACTACTCTTTTATTCTTATTTTGATCTTCCTTAGTGGTTCTTGTTTTAATTTCTTTCTATGTACTGATCATGTAACTCTCTTCTAATTTCTTCAGAAATCTTAGTTTTGCATTTTTTACGACATTTACCATCACACGGTGGTTTCAATGACAGCTTTTCATCAGCATTTTCTTTTTTCTGTCTTTGTCGATCCGCAAGGGATAAATCAAATCTACGTCTTTTCCTTGGCAAGCCCGCCTTACTCAGTCTTTTTTCATTCTCAGGTATTACGCATTCCTCTACTTCACTATTTTCACATTCAGCCTCCTCACGATCAATCTCTCCACTTTCAGTTTCCTCACGTTCAATCTCTCCACGGTCAGTCTCCTCGCGTTCAGTCTCCTCACGATCAATATCCTCACGATCGTCTAGTCTCTTTCTGTTCAAGTAAATTTATTTTAATACGAATTAGTGAATTAGAATCAGAATCTGAAAGTATAAATTCAGGACAGTAATCTTTATCAATGACAATGTCGTCGGAATCTTCAAAATAATTTATAGCTCTGTTAATGGTGTCATATTCTTCATCGGAGGATGGTAGAGTTTCAAACAATTTTAGAGATTGTCTGGTAAAGGTCGTATTAAAAGATTCTTCTGCAGTCTGTTCAACTATCAATGGCCTTGGAATCAGCTGGTGGTTGGTAGATTCAAATGGTTCAGAAACATGTGGTTTTGGGTTTTGATTTTGCGATATAGCCAAAAAAAGAATTATGTCTCTTCTGGACATGATGTAGCCTGAAAAAAAGAAATATTTTGCTTAGGGACAAAAATCTCGTGGTAGAAGAACATACTGGTTTATTCCGGAAATTCAGTAGCTACTTAACTTCACCGTATATTTAAGAAAAATAAAACGTAAGGTGAATAATCATGTAGGGGATTCCTACAAATTTTATACCTAAATAATATTTTTGTTAGTCACTAACTAAATAATTAAAACAATATGTGTCATTTAATAACTAAACAAAGCAGCACTGGCTAAATAACATCATAGCGTATTAATGCCCGTGACATATAAACATAAAATAAGTAATATTAAATACGTTATATAGGTACTTACCTAGGAGAATGGCTCGTACGTGCTTGTGATCGTCCGACTCGAATCGATGCCTAGCCGCGACTGGCGTTTGGACGAAATATTTTACTCCCCTCGTACCCCCTCACCCCCTGGTGCTAGTTATAAACGCAATAAATAGTAAATTTATTGCAGATTATTTCGCGTGGGTATACTGTAATCGTTTAATCTCCCTACAAATAAATGCAATAAATCTACTTAATACATCAATTTTAGTATTCTTCCCATAATTAGTAATAAGACCCCTTAACATAACTGCAATAATTCAAGCTTATTGTACTTATAACTTGTAAATGAGAATCACAGTAACGAAATATGGTAATTATAAATTCAATAACTCTACTTATTGCAGAAATAGTTAGTACATTATTTAATATTGTACATAAGGTTCAGTATCATATCTGCAATAACTCAAACTTATTTCACTTATAACTAGTAAATAGAATATAACAAATGTCGAACTATGGTAATTATAAATGTACTAACTATAATTATTGCAGATATGGTTAGTAAAACTACTTAATAGCGTAAGTAAGTTATTCCTAACTATAGTTATTTCGGTCTTGATATGTAAATCATAAAGCACCGACCTAGATATTGCAGTTATGCTTTGTATTAAAACCGGCTACGTCATGGATACGTAAAAAGTGTCTAAAAAGAATATATAGATCTCATTCTGCAGATTCCCAATATGAACTTAACTCAATTTGGGGCAAAACTCGAGTTATTGCACTTTTCGTAAGGACGGCAGCATGTTGTATGTCACACAATATGTTGTGCTGTTCTAAGAACGCGCTAATCTGTCCTACAATTATTTTTTCGGTTATTTTATCTATAACAGATAATATTGCGATAGGCCTATAGTTACCATATTCTAAATGACTTCCTGATTTGTATATAGGACGTATAATTGCATTTTAACTGGTCTGGGTAAATACCGTTAGATAAGGACATATTCACTAATGCAGCTATAATGAGACTTATTTGCTTACGTAAATATATAATGTCTTGCACCCGTATTCCATCTGAACCGTGTGCTTTTTCACATGACAATGTTCTTATGACCTTTTCTACCTCTGACGCGGTCCCCTTCTTGTATCTATAGCTTACCTCGCTCGGTTTTAAATATTTCTTTCTATCTAAAAATGTCAAGTTACATTCATGTTTAATTCCCTCTATTTCCTCCGTAAATGTTTTAGAAAATTTTGTACAAATCTGTTCTATACAATCTGTTTTTCCTTAAGTAAGTACCTTAAAATAACATCGTCCAAGCTAGTTTTGTTTCGACCCAACCATATTTACATTATTATTTTTATTTTATTTGTACACATTTTCCTAAATTCTCCATTACATTTTACAATTTGTGCCGGTCTATATTTATTTTTTGCCATATTTGTTAATTTACTTACTTTATTTCTATATTTTGTATAGCCTTATCGCATGTACATATTCTTTGGATCCCCTTTCCAAACTCTAAATAAAATAAAAATTGTGCAGGGTCCTTCTAGATCGTCTCTAGGCAGACACTAATAGTTACATTGCATTGCTTGGCTTGAAAACAAGTTTATAAAAATGTCTTATGTGCCTATGGTGTAGAGATTACCCGGGAATTTGTCCGATTTGGATTTTTCTTATTATTGCTTTTGACCACTAGCTCACTGTTTGTATGTGATGGTGTGGTCCCACGCTAGAATATGCTTCTTAGAAGTAACTAATATTTACTCTCAATTTAAATACTTCCAAAATATAGCTATCATGAAACAGTCTCTGACTGGGAATTCCACATCTTAGCTGTAGGCATGCACTGTAGTGTAAATATATCTAATGTATGGTAGTGTACTGAAAATGACGTGCGAGAACGAACGTCTATTGGTGTGGAACCGAGCCACCAAATACACCTATGCTACTATGAGTAGATACTACACGGACATTGAAAGTATTCCAAAAATCTCTATCTAGAGTTTCTTTGTCCCGTGAGGCAATCAACTACATAGGTGCTAGCTAAACAAAGGGCCTTCATACTGTGGTGGTGTAAATGTATATAATGTAGAGGACGTTACAGTGAACGATGGCAGCCATTATAGCTGTTACACCTGAATTGGGGTCTGAGTTATAGGCTGAAGAAGAGAAGTCCGCTGTCGCAAAATTATGAGCAAAGTTTCGTTGCATCTTCTACAGACCAGGGATGTTCTTAATGGTTTTGGTATGCAAACTGCTATGTCATTTTAGTAACTGCTGGAGGGAATGCAAATTAATTTTGTCTAGATAAGATCAGATAGGGATAGAGACTAGATATAAGTATATTCTTCCTAAACTACAACCATAATACACGAGTAAAATTAATGGTAAGTCTGTTTGTAATATCTTGAAGTATTGCTCCGATTTCGAGTTCTTCTTATATAGATACTATCGTTGAGTTTTATCCCAATAACGGATAGATCTTGGAAAAAACACAGGGGTTGCTTGTCTAAAGTGTATATGTCTCGTAAAGCAATAAATCCTATCTACGTAGTTATGTTCCAAGGGCTATTGTACGCGCCAGTAAAAGAGTAAAGAATGTGGAGAACGTTTTAGTGAGCGATGGTGGCCATTATGGCCGTTACACCTGGATTGTGGTCTAGGTTAAAAAAGTTGATGAAGACTGTAAGAACTATATGATAAGTTGGATTTTGGTGATTTTTAGTTGACTACGGTGGGTTTTGTTTTTGACCGGTACGTCAATACATCTCATTTGTCAAATTATGATAATTAAGTAGTTTAGAAGTTATGTGGATACAGATGAACATGCATATCATCGCATACAACTTTGAACATCACCATGAATATGTATGAAATACACTAAAATATTTATTACATGTAAGTTGTTCATTTATTGCCTGATACATGACGAATAGTTTGTAAATAAAAATTTAAGATGAGAATAGTTTTCCTGTTTCATACTGTTTACAGCATGATTGTTCAGTAGTCGGTTTTTAGTTTTTGAACTTATTTTTTTGCAGTTCTGATAAGCTCTAAAAGATTTAAGTCTTGATACAAGTACATTATGCAACAGAGAATTGTCACCCCTAGAAATGTATCAAAAGCGACGTATAAGGACAGGAGGATATACTAAGATGTTTACGTGCGCCGCGTGCGCGCCATCTCTGTGATATCAATGAAACTGCTAAGATATTCAAACTAAAATTAAAAAAACTGACCGTGCTCATGCAAGCAACCGCTAGGTAATAGCCATCGCATCCTACCTATTGATATTTTTAAACTTCCAAATGTATTTATCAAACATTATACTTTTTTATTATACATTATATCAAGATTCAAACCAGGCCCCTTTAACTAACAAGTCAAGCTGCCCACACAACCACGCTATTCTGACACTTATCGTATCGTGGTGAAATTCATCGCTAGGCTTATAAATCATCCATCACATTATTCATGTCGGCCGTGACGTTTATAAAATATTATAAAAATTAGATCATGAAGAAGACTGAGGGTAAACTTATAATTTTGTTAAAAAAACTTGACATAGCATCATATCATCACTCGCACTTGCACTCGTCTGCTTGTGTTGTTCGGATAACTACTTATAACAAGATGTCTCGATTAAGTAACTTTTTAAAACTAAAAATAATCGTCATTTTGGAACTAAATCAAAGTTTAAAGAGTGCTCGAGAATTAAACGTCGACGTAAGTGTAAACTAAACTATAATCAATTTATATTTTAATATTTTGCCATTAGAAGTTGTAGCATGTAGCCCAAAGAGTTAAAAATAAAAATAAGGGCCGGCTTCGTACGACGTGCTGCCCGCTTCTTCCATGATAGCGAAGAGGAAACCACAGACCAGGGCGGCGTAATACGGTGCGATAGGACATCTGGTGGAGCATTACCTCGAGATGTGGGCCCTCGTGTTCAGAGTGCGCAAACTGCGAGTGCTGCTGGCGGGCGCACCGCTGGTGACTACACTGCTGCAGCTCATGCACACCGTACCGGTTGGTATGCAGTTATGTAGGCATACAGTAGGCAGGAAGGCAGGCAGTAAGGAGTGAAAAAGAACCGGGCTATGGCGTTACACGCCGTAAAGTGAACCCTCCTGCATGGGTAGCCAAGACGTCGGTCAAATGATACACCATATAATTAAACACTCACAATATATATATCAATAAATGCACTTCAGATATTATTAAACATCAAGCTGGATAATATGGTTTAGAGAATTTTAGAGATATGATAGTACACTGTAATTCCAGGCTAAAACATGTCCTTCAAATTTCGCAACCTAAAACCAAACTAAAAAGCTGACGCCGGTTTTTTCCTCGTTGTCATCTCTTCTTAATTTCAAATTCAAATTCCAATTAAGAAATCAAGACCAGAACAAATAAAAATCGGTTTACAGAGGTGGGCAGTCTGCCGCTGCCCTTATTATAATGTACAACTAGCTTAAGGCAGGTCTAGTCCATGGTATGTTATGTCTATAGAGACAGACGTCAAGACAGATGTCAAGTCAGAAGAAAATGTCAAATTATAAAAAAAATCTAAGATTTCACAAATTAGCAATATAAATTAAGCTGAAGCTATTAAATCAATCAGAAATAACTTAGAATATGCTTTTCAGGTGTTAAAAAGAATCAAAGAATACATAAAAATGAGTCACATGAATTGATATAATATCAAACGATAAAAAGGTATGGTTTGTATAGTGTAGTGAAACGTAAGTAGACTAAACGATGTGGAATGAATACCACAAAGTCTAACTTTTTAATTTATTTATTTATAGAGAAACACAGTTCGTTTATGGGTGCGACGGTATCAGGAAACTGGTGAAGTGAAGTGTAAAAGTCAAGGGCCACGTCCGATTGATTACGGAATTTAATCCAGCCGTCATCGTGATATTGTTAACAGACAAACCATCCGATCTGGTGCTAAAATACATGACATTTCGCTTACCAATGTCCGAAGACATTTACATGCAACTGGGGTTTATAATTATAAACCTGCCCAAAAATATGAACTAACCAAAGCTCATCGTCAAGCCAGGATAAGATTTGCAACCATTGCAATTTGTTTTAATAATATGGTAAATGGAATGAGATCAAGACTAGAAGTTATAGAAAATAAAGTTTACCCTCTCCATTATAAGTATCTCACAAGCTAAAGTTGAGTTTTTATATAGTTAATTGTTTTCTGTAAACAGTTTTGAAATATTTCAAGAGATGTAAATTGTTGTTCTGTTTGTTTCAAACTTGAGTAACATGTTGGTTCTCTTTTGAAGTATTCAAAACTATATCAGTTTTTTCAGTAAATAAATATGTTAATCTAAATTTGGTTACTATATTATTTAATACCATAAGAATAATAAATAATACTGTTCTGTTTTTTTTTTGTACTGATACTGGTGGGCTTCTATATTTTTAAATGTTTTTCTTTTTGTTTTTTTTTTGTGTTTTATAAAAATATTTAAAAATTTAACAAATAAGAAAGAAATTAAAAAAGGGCATAATAAATAATACTACTACTACTGCTTTATTTTGAAAGACCTTTCAATTACCTAAATTAATTTTTTTTTTTTAAATAAAAATAAATTATATATACCTTTTAATTTTTATTATACGTACTTCCTCTCAACCTGCAACACTCATCTATAGCCATACAGTGTTGCCTAAATATGTTGATGTTGGATTAGTGCATGACAATTTTGAATCGATGTCAATTACTAAAGAAAACTAATTTCATTGATATCACAAAGATGGCGCGCACGTAAACATCGTAGGATATCACCAGGGCTGCCTAAATATGATGATATTGGTTTGCGCATGACAATTTTGTTTCAATAACATAAACAATTATTGTTAAATGGGTATCTTGCACGCTTACTTGTGGAATCGATGTCAATAACTACAGAAAACCAACTTCATTGTGGTCACACAGATGGCGCGCACGTGGCGCACGTAAAAGTAGTAGTATATCCTTCTGCCCATAGATATCGCCTTACATACACTTCTAGGGGTGAAGTTTCTCTGGTGTTTTCTGTACATACACTATCTCATGAGCGAAGTGAATAAATAAGTGAAAGAATCTTGGAATTAACTAGGAACCTTATATAAATTGTTTTAATTGTTTTATAGATAAATAGTCACCGTCCACCACGGCTTCGCTCGCGTAGTATTAGTAGTTCACCCAATATATTTATAAATTATAGCTTGTGTTATTCTGATGTATAAGCTATATTTCTATAAAGTTTCATTAAAGTTCGTTCTGTAGTTTTTGTGTAAAAGAGTAACAAACATCCATCCTTCTATCCATCTATCAATCCTCACAAAATGTCACGTTTATAATAGTAAGTGGGCTCTTCAGCGATGTTCTGATCTGAAATAGGAGTATATATAATTTAGGTACGCATACCCATAGAGATTTTTTGTTGTGTGTTTTCAATAAAAAACCAACCAAAAGACCGATGATCCTTGGTGTAACAATATCAAAATGCCGTTCTAGTGTGGCAATGAGATAAATAAAAAAAAATAAAAACATAAAGAAAACAAAAAAAAGAGAACATAAAAAAGAAGTTAAACTAAAGTGTCATATAACTCAAAAATTATTATTTAGACCAATCAATCAAACAATCGATCAATCTTAAATTATTCCAAATTATATCTGGTAAGAAGTGATGACTCTTGTCTCTTATTACTTACGAATTTATCTTCTTCTACTCTTCTTTCACAGCATTTTCCTGAGTAGTTTAGAAGAACTATTCCTTTCAAGACAATAATTCCCAAACGTAACACGCATTAATTCTCTGCCTACCCTCATTTCACTAACGGTCAGATGAGTGCTCGAACAAATTACCTAGGCACTCAAACTTCTGCATAAATAACTTGGAACACCTAATGCTTTGTCTGCATTGCTGATAATGTGGTCCTCTTTTGTCACCTTTGTCACTTAGTTGGAGACAACCTTCTTAAGCAATTTCTTCTTAATATTGTTTTTACCTGACTGCAAGGAAAGGGTTATGTTTTTCAAGCTTATCTTGTATGTAAGTATGTAAGTTTGTTTTTATGTAATATTCTTTATTACCTCATATCTTTCAAACCGCTAGAAAGATGTATATAATTAAGACATCGTTAGATACGTATTGACCACCCATGTGTTCTTAGATAGGTGAAGTACAAAAAAAACAAACATGTCGGCTTATCGTGCGGGTCCCAATTATTTTTATCTTCCAAACACATCGAGTGGGGTAGCGGATTGAAGAGTTTTAAGACGCAATTACATAAATATATACCACTTATATTTGTAAAAGTAATTCGAAACAAAAATGGAGACTAAAAACTTGTAAATAAAAAAAGCTAATTTGAAATTCAAAAACCCGACTGCTTAAGAAGCGAACTAAAAAGCTGTAAACAATCAAAATCATGCTGTGCAGTCGGAGGCTAAGGGGTCAGCCAGCTCACGACTTCATATTCTCCGACTGCACAGCATGATTTTGTTTGTTGCATTTGGGTTTTTGATTTTAAATTAACTTTTTTTACCCGACATTCCCCGAAAGAGTTTTTCTATAATAATTATATATTATAGGTATTCTTTTTTAGCATCTTAGAGGCAGCTACCAAAAGCATGTGTTTGCTAGAGTAAAATTCAGTCCATGATCACTTATTTATTAACAATTTACTTACTATCATTATCGAGTCAAAAATAAGAAAAATGAATGTCAAGAATTGTTATAAAATATGAAATGTAAATGACTGCAATGGTACCATTATTGGATTGAGTTTAGAAACTCAATTGGCGAAAGGAGCAGACCGACTGCTGTAGCGGTTGACATAGAATTTTACATTGAAGAGGAACAGTAACTTGCTAATCTGTATATAATAGGTTCCTAAAGCTAGAAAAACCTGACAGAAAACGAGTCCCTGACAAAAATGACTTAGGTAATCGATTATACATCCCTCAGTCCCTCCACAGATTCACAAAAACCCCTAAATCCTACCTATATTTTGTCATTTTCAACACAATCGCTAGATTAGATAGATATAGGTAGGATCGCAAATATATTACGTTTCTACCCGAACGCAAACACAGGTCACGCAACCAAGGAACATTGGCAGAGAGCCCTTTTATCCTTCAGGCCATTTGTCTGATACTGGGGAATAGACAGGTGTCCTCATAAATATATAGGAAGAATTTGTATGCGGGTGTACCTAATATCGGTGTTCGATTTTCCTATTCATTTTGTGGTTTATCTCTTAGGTAGCATGTAAAGATGGAAGGGTTTAGTAGCTTATTACAAACTGTATATCTTGAGTAATCGATGTGAAGCTGCGTTATTTTTGTGGATGGGTGTGACAATGATGCATTTTCGAAGATCCTCGTTATACGGTTGGTTCCAGTTTTTTTTCCAAAAAGCCTACATTGGTGGCGATCTGATAGTTTGAAAGCTAAATAACCTTAAAATACTAGAATTTTTATGTAATAGAGTAGTTGACAAATATCTATTTAGTCCGTTAGTAAGATAACCTTTCTTTTGTCACGTAAACAAAAAATTACGACGATCGAGTGGGTTGAAATATGGTGTGAAGTCACGGTGTGCTACACTTTATACTGACAGAGAGACGTCACAAGCCCCCACTCCTAAACTTTGATACACTTTATTTTTGTCAATTTGTAATGATCGGAATCAATCAAATGAAAAGGGTCCAATATTATTTGATAATCTCACTAACGGACTACATAGATTGATAATTTTTTTACCCAGGAACCATACACAACAGGTTGTTAATTTCAGGGGCCAATTAAAAACTCACTCCTATAACCAATGGAGGTACGCAGAAACTGCAGAACGCCGCCCGCTACGATCCAGGCGTGATGTTGAGTATGTATGCAAAGACAAATAAGTGTGTTACTGTCAGTGTAAATAACTCCCTTTACGGAAAAGTTGGTCCATCAAGAGAAATAAAACTAAAACAAACAAACTAAAACTACTACCCAGTTACAAAACTATGCCCCCGCTAATCCGGAGCATTGTCCAAGGATAGTCCTGTTTACAAAGCCATCCATCTGGTCACAATCCCGGCCCGGTAAATATTAGTCTGTGTGTAACTTTGTACGATTACCGAACCGTTTCTGAAAAAAGTGCTCAAATAGTGGTAGGTGTTGACATCTACGGACTAGTTTTCTAGGAATCCAGAGATGGTTGCATGATGATCATCACTTACATAAACAATGACCTCGACCAACTCTGTGCAGGAGATGCGTCTATCTGTAGCCCTGATAATTGCAAAACATACCTAAAACATTTTGGCACAAACAATTTTAATCTTTTGCACATTAATATACGCAGTATAAGTAAAAACTTTGATTCACTACAAGCACTATTGAACCGAACTGATATAAATCATGACATCATAATTTTGACCGAAAGCTGGCTCAGTAAAACAAATAATTTACCTAAACTGGACGGCTTTCAATCGTACTGTACACAAACAAATTCTAATCAAAATGATGGGGTAGTTTTTTATATAAAAGAGGGCCTAAAATGCACGGTGCGGGAACCGGACTTTAAGTGTGGAAATTGTCTGGTATGTCAAATTGACAATAAACTAGCAGTGGTGGCAATCTATCGCTCGCCATCGTACAACTCTAAGGAAAATTATGATAACTTTCTATTAAGTCTAAATAACGTCTACAACAAAATGCCCTCTTTTCCTAATATCGCTCTTGTTGGGTATCTTAACATAGATATAAGTCAAGATAACAGAAACCAGCGAAGCCTGGATTATTTATTTCTTAATGCCTCTCACGGGTTACTCCCTACCCACTTATTCCCTACCCGGCTTGACAAGTGCCTAGATCATACATTTCTAAAAACCAAATTACCCGTAAGCACACTTTTGCTGGACACCCACATAACCGATCATAGACCCACTCTTTTATCTATTGCGGACCCC
This sequence comes from Orthosia cruda, assembly GCA_964057195.1. Classification (NCBI taxonomy): domain Eukaryota; kingdom Metazoa; phylum Arthropoda; class Insecta; order Lepidoptera; family Noctuidae; genus Orthosia; species Orthosia cruda. The sequence goes on from OZ059842.1 coordinate 21,218,567, forward strand.
AAACTTGTGCGAAAGATACGCCAGTCTGTCACCCGTATAAATCATGACGCTATTGTGCAGAATCTAGAGAACACGGACTTTTCGGTTATTTATGAAAACACCGATCCAAATCAATCCATGAATAATTTTATCACTATAATAACTTCTATAATATCTAATAACTCAGAACAAATTAAAATCCTTAGACGCAAACGAACTATAAAACCATGGATAACTCCAGGTCTTCTAAAATGTATGAAAAACCGTGATAAACTTCATAATAAATCCAAAAAAGCACCCGATAATCTAATACTAAGGCTAACCTACACTCGCTACAGAAACTTTTGTAATACCTTACTTCGAAAGTTAAAAATTGCCTATGAAGAAAGTGAACTAGAGAGAACGAGAAATAATCCCAGAGAGTTATGGAAAACCATTAAGAATATTACACACACATCTAAAAGTCGAACTATACCTGAAGAGCTACTAAGCTTATGCGACAATCCTCATTCTTCCGTTAACAAGGTATGCCATTTCTTTGCTAACATTGGCAAAAACCTAGCGGCAAATATCGATTCAGGTGCACAATCCCTCCTGCTCCCAGAACAGCTATCATCCTCTTGTATCTCCAACCCAACTATCAATTCTTTAGCTCTGCTAGATGTAGACGAAGCCGAAGTTGAGTCACTTATAATTCAATTAAATAATGACAATGCTGTTGGCTGGGATGGAATTTCACCCTTACTGTTAAAGAACTGCAAAAATTTATTAGTTCCTCACATAACTTATCTTTTTAATTGCTGTCTCCAAAAGGGTGTCTTTCCTGAAGCTTTAAAAAGAGCTATAGTGCATCCAATTCATAAGGGAGGAGACAGAAACTGTGACATTAATTACAGGCCCATTTCATTGCTACCGTTACTTTCTAAAATTCTCGAAAGGATACTCAACAACCATCTCAAAGATTTTTTGGATAGGTATAAAATAATAGCTGAGAATCAGTACGGCTTTCGAAAAAGAATATCAACAGAAGACGCACTACTTGACTTGACGAAAGATGTAGCGAAGAACCTGGATGGCAAAACTAAATGCTTAGGTATATTTCTAGACCTATCTAAGGCCTTCGACACAGTTTCTGTTTCCTTACTGATTTCTAAACTGGAATTGATTGGTGTGCGAGGAATTGCCCTAGAAATATTTAAAGACTACTTGAGAAACCGCACTCAACGTGTTAAAATTAATACATACGTCAGTGACGAAGAACTTGTCTCCTTCGGCGTCCCACAGGGCAGCATTCTGGGGCCTAGTTTGTTCCAAATTTACATAAATGACCTATGCAATTTAAGGCTTCCACAATGTAAAATTTTTACTTATGCTGACGATACGGCGATAATAGTACAGGGACCTACATGGGATATTGTTAAAACTGCAGCAGAGTCTGCTTTAAGTACGATAATGTCATGGCTAAACTCAAACCTACTTACAATCAATATATTAAAATCCAGCTACATACCGTTTGCCATAAGACGTAATAATTTACCATCAGACACTTCCTCGATTACTGCTCACTCATGTCAGGTCCATTCTACTTCGCCCACGTCGTGTTCTTGTCCTAATCTAACCAGAACAAATAGTGTTAAATATCTAGGTGTACTAATTGATAGTGAACTTAAATGGGATAAACAAATTGATGCTTTTACCACCAGAACCCTGCGTCTCTTACATATCTTTAAGTCTCTGAGAGAATCCACTTATCTCGACACTTTAAAAATGGTGTACTTTGGCCTGTGTCAATCGGTAATAGGATATTGCATTACGGTGTGGGGAGGGGCGAGTAAAACGTTCCTTCTCAAACTAGAGAGAGCGCAGAGAGCTATACTTAAAGTAATGACCAGAAAACCCTTCAGATACCCAACAACTCAACTGTATTCCGACTGTAAAGTTCTCACAGTACGTCAACTCTATGTGCTCTACTCAGTCCTAAAAAACATTCTTCTCTACCCCTTTCCAACCGAAAAAAAGGCACCTATATCCCTCCAAGTACTCCTCATAGAACAGCCTTTGCCAAACATCAATATCTGATTTTGAGCTCTCTCATCTACAGCAAAATTCATAATCACCTAAACATACTTGATCTGACAAAATGGAAAATCAAACGGAAACTTACAGAGTGGCTACTTCAACAAGACTATGCTCACACAGAATCAATATTAACCTTCATAACCTAGCATACGCACATACATGCACCACACAAACATACGTACACACATGTACACACAACACGTACACACATGCACATATACACACAGACACGCACACACACAAAAATTAAGTCCATTATTATTATTTTTTCTAAATTTATTACCATTACCCTTATCTGAAAATTGTTTAATTGTAGGAGAATCGTCAGAGTTCTCACTAAATAAAAGGTAACATTTAATCATAACATTATGGCCGTCCACTGTCTCTTAAGATACAGGTATATCCTAGTTTAAGAGACAGGGTAACGTAAATTGGTGCGTTCCGTTTAATGGTCAAGTCCTTAGTTAAAGTACCATAACTAAGGTCAAGTCTTATTTTGTATGTTCCATTTAAATTCTCCTGTACGCGTATTTTTTTTTCTTTCTTTCTCTTGTGCTTCGTGAAGATTCTGTTTTTGTTGCCCGGATTCAACATGTTTTGATTCAACATGTTTTTATTTTATTTTATTCTTTTAATGAATAACGCAACTGGCAGGTGAACTTGTAGTTTTGTTATATTTTTAAGATAGGGTTTTAGTATTTATAGTATTATAATAAGTTAACGTTTATGTCTATTGAAAGCAGTGATAGTAATAGTTTTTTTTCTTTGACTAGTGATGACAGTTTTGTGAGTGTTCCTTCTCTTGTAGACAGTCTTAGAGCGCAGTTTTCCGATGTTCCTAAGAATTTTAACGTTATTCATATCAACGCTCAGAGTATTCCGGCTCATTTCCACGATATGCTGGCTAGTTTTGACTGTAAAAACATACATGCTATTCTTATTTCTGAGTCATGGCTTAAACCTTGTCTCCCTTCTACTAATTACTCTCTGCCCGGCTTTGTGCTTATTAGAAACGACCGGACTGTTGCTGGTGGTGGTGGTGTTGCCATATATCTCCGCGCTCATATTCCTTTCTCTATTGTCAATGTGTCAGCGCAACCACCGCCATCGGGTGCTGGTGAGCATCTTTTTCTGGAGGTCGAGCTAAATCATTATAAATTACTTCTTGGAGTTTATTATTGTCCCTCATTACGTGTCAATTTCTTTTCATCTTTCGAGAAGCTCTTAGAAATGCTTATCCCTTCATACAGTCATAGCATAATCATGGGTGACTTTAACACTTGTCTCCTGAAGAAGGACCATCGTTCTTCTTCCCTTACTAATGTTTCAGTTTCTAGTAATCTTTCCATTCTTCCGCTTAGTGCTACTCACCATTTCCCAAACTCTACTCCTTCACTTCTTGACTTGATTTTTGTTTCCTCTCCTGATCGCGTCGCTAAGCATGGCCAATGCTCAGCCGATGCCTTTTCTTATCACGATTTGATATTTCTTTCATATAAAATTCGTCCACCTAAGGTTAAAGCCAAAATCCTCATGCAACGCAATTTTGGAGGTATGAACGTTGACAGTCTTTGTGAGGATGCCAGCAACATAGATTGGTCTTATCTATTTGCCTCTGCTTCAGTCGATGAGCAAGTTATTATGTTCACCACTAAGCTTGTTGAGCTTTACAACCATCACGCTCCTGTTCGGGCAGTTAAAGTGAGACATTTGCCGGCACCATGGCTTACGGATGAAATTAAAAATGTCATGAATAAAAAAGTTACGGCAAAGTCGAAATTTAAGCGCAACCCTACTGACGCTAATAGGGAGAGATATATCTCAATACGTAAACACTGCAATAAGGTGTGTAGAAATGCTAATCGCCAACATATTCATGATTCTGTCCAAAATGGGGACGCATCCAAAGTTTGGAAATTTCTAAGGTCATTGGGGGTCGGTAAAACCCGGGAGAAGACTATTCCTAAAGATGTTGATATTGATGCAATGAACAATCATTTGACTGCTTCGTCCAATTTTGATAGGACAACTAAATTAAATACATTGAATCATCTTTCATCTCTTCCGACTACCAGTTATTCTCCATTTGTATTTGGTCAATTTACTACATGTGATGTTATGAAGAGCATACTATCGATTTCGTCAAACGCAGTAGGAAGCGACTGTATCAGCCGCAAAATGCTACTCCCGGTTCTGGACATTATACTTCCCATCCTTTGCCATATCCTCAATTTTTCCGCGTCTAGCTGTGTCTTTCCAAGCTCATGGAAAGACGCTCAAATAATTCCTTTACCTAAAAAATCTAATCCCACATCCTTTGCCGAGTATCGCCCAATATCTGTCTTGCCATTCCTATCCAAAGTCCTTGAACGCTTAATCCACAACCAAATAAGCGCCTTCCTATCCAAAAATAATCTCCTTAACCCCTTCCAGTCCGGCTTCCGCCCTGGTCATAGCACCACTACCGCGCTTCTGAATGTTACTGACGATATAAGGTCTGCCATGGAACTGGGAAATCTAACGGTTTTGGCTCTATTGGATTTTTGTAATGCCTTTAATACCGTGGATTTCGATATTTTGCTTGGCATCCTTGGCTCTCTTAACATATCTCCAACGGTAATTGAATGGTTTCGTAGTTACCTGTTCGGTCGCCGACAACGTATTTGCATCGGAGAGATCTTGTCTTCCTGGTGTAGTACTTGTGCCGGGGTACCACAGGGCGGCGTTCTATCTCCCTTACTTTTCGCTGTTTTTATTAACTCAATCTCCAACGAATTAATTTCTTCCTACCACCTTTATGCAGATGATCTGCAAATTTACTCACGAGCTCCTCTTGGAAATCTATCTGAGGCTATCTCGACCATTAATAGTGATCTGGCCCGTATATGCGACTGGAGCAAGAGGTTCGGACTTATGGTGAACCCCATAAAGACGCAAGTTTTGGTGGTGGGCAGTTCAAGAACGGTCTCAAGGATCGACTGGACGACTCTACCCCAAGTTTTTTTTGATAATTCTGTTATCCCTTTTAGCGAGAAAGTTAAGAACTTGGGTATATTCCTTGACAAAAACTTCTCTTGGATTGCCCAGCTACAGGAAGTTAGCCGCAAGCTATTCGCATCTGCTGGATCTTTGAGAAGACTGCGTAATTTTCTGCCGACTGCAACCAAGATTGCGCTTGCACAATCTCTTCTGCTACCCATCCTTGATTATGCTGATGCCAGCTATCTTGACCTCACTGAAGTGCAACTTGATAAACTTGAGCGGCTTCAAAATGTTTGTATAAGGTTCATATTTGGTTTGCGCAAATATGACCATATCTCTGAATTTCGTGTGAAACTCAAGTGGTTGCCAATTCGACATCGCCGGAATGCTCATATTCTTTCTCTCCTATATAATATTCTCTTTCTTCCTTCTACCCCTCTTTATCTCAAGACACGGTTTCAGTTTCTGTGTGACTCGCACCTTAAGGTTCTTAGGTCATCGGATAATATGAAACTTAAAATGCCAATGCATTCCACTACCTTCCTAGACAAATCTTTTACTGTCCAGGCCACTCGTCTATGGAATGCATTGCCTGTGACTATAAGGCGCGCGCAATCACTGCCTGTTTTTAAGCGACTTGTGAAGGAGCACTACTTGTCATTGTGATCATAATGTTGTATAAGCTGAATTGTTTTCTTGTCTGTATATTAGTTGTATGTATGTATTTATGTATCTTTTATTTTATTTTGTTTAGTTTATATTTTGTATTTAGTATCTACATTCTTAATAAATTAATTATTTGTTGTAAAATTTGCACCAAGTGCAACCCCATATTGTGTCCAGGCTGTCTCTTTCCATTCTTGGTTGCCTGGAAGAGATCGCGGTTCGCGATAAGGCCGCCTGTTGTATGTTTGTTTTTGTTACAAGATGTCTTTTTGATTAATTTTTATCTTGGTGTACAATAAAGTATATAATAAATAAATAAATAAATTGTCAACAGATGTACCATGTACTTACATCAACATGTTCTACCATACACTATTCTATAATTTCGTAACCTTGTATACCTTACTTGTAATTATTTAGTGTAAGTTTTGTTTTTCTCATCATCTGTACCTTTTTGATCAATAAATTTATTATTATATCTTTATTATTATGTCTTTTATTTACCTTATTTCTTATTGCTTACATTTTTAAATATTTTTAATACACACAAAAAAGAAAACATTTAAAAATATAAAAAATAGAGGCCCACCGGTATCGGGAACAGGGTCCAAGCTACCGGCGGTCAGGGCTCCAGAGAGAGGAACCTCCTAACAATACGAGCCGTGTCCAGCAGTACTGCTTTCTGGATCAGGCCCTTGACCCAGCCGCCTAACGAGAGCCTCCTAAGGTGTTGGTCGAGGCTCGTGGCTATTAAGCCATGGGCTGACACGACTATCGGTACAATGATCGCTGTATCCACATCCCACATGTCGACAACCTCGCGAGCCAAGTCAAGATACTTGATTTGCTTATCTTTCTCGGCTTTCACGAGGTTCCCGTCATGCGGGACAGTTATGTCAACAATCATTGCACGCCTCTCGATTCGGTCCACCACCACTATATCAGGCTTATTAGCGATAATAGTCCTGTCAGTGATGATGGACCGATCCCAGTACAATGTGATATTGCCATTCTCGAGAACTGGGTCGGGCACATACCTGTAGTACGGCACCTCCGAAGCCTAAAGAGTGTATTTCAGAGCAAGTTGCTGATGGATAATCCTGGCTACAAGGTTGTGCCTATGCAAGTACTCTTCGTTAGCTAGACGAGAACAACCAGAGATAATGTCGCGGATCGATTCACCCGGACGGTGACATGCCCGACAGATGTCAACCGTGCCATCCTTCACAATAAATCTCCGGTAGTTATTCGTCATGATAACTTCGTCCATAATTGCACAGACGAAACCTTCGGTTTCCCCAAAGAGGTCACCGAATCGCAGCCAGGCTACGGACGCTGATTGGTGTACATCGGACCCATGTAGGGCCCGGAAAAAGCGTCCGTGAAGCTCCTTACTCTGCCATACCTCCTTGCGGTCGTTAGTGTCAAGCACTACAGGCTTGCGCCAGTTCTCATTCGCCAAGGAGAGCGAGGTGAGTCCCTTGTCCACTGCTACTACATCTCGATGAATACCCACGTCGGTGTTTAGATAATATTCTCTGAGATTGCATATCTCGCGGTTGTGGAGGTTTTTGGCATTTAAAAAGCCTCGGCCTCCACACTTCCGCGGGATATACAATCTCATGACTGACGATCGTGGGTGATGCATTCGTTATGCAGGCAGCAGTGTACGGACCCGCCTATCCAGGGCGTCAAGTTCCGTTTGAGTCCATTTGAGTATGCCGAAAGAGTACATCAGTACCGGCATGACCCAACCGTTGAAGGCGCGCACCTTGTTTCCGCCCGAGAGAAGGCTATTGAATACCTTCTTCAGGCGGCCAAAGAAGCGTTCCTTCAACGATTGCTTCATGTCAGTAGTACTGATACCTAACGCTTCCGACATACCCAAATACTTATAGGTTTCGTTTGGAGAGAGGGATCTCAGGTTTATGGAATCCGCAAGTTGAATTCCTACGGATTCCACAATCTCCCCTCGCTTTACATGCATGACTGCACATTTGTCCACACCAAACTCCATCCTGATGGCGCTACTAAAAGTTTCAGTAACCTTTAGTAGCTCCATCAGCCGAAGACTGCTGGGGGCAAAGAGCTTCAAGTCATCCATGTAAAGGAGGTGAGATATAACCTGACCACCTCTCTTCATCCGGTAGCCTAGCCCTGAATTCTCTAGCATCATGCTTAGAGGATTCAAGGCTAGGCAAAACCAAAGTGGACTCAAACTGTCGCCCTGGAATATACCTCGCTCGATCCTTACAGGTTCGCTATTCCTCTGGATATTTCGACATCCTGGATAGCGAAGGACTGTGCTCCATTGCCTCATACACGACATCAGGAAGGTGCGTAGAGTTGTATCTATTTTATACAATTCTAGCACCCTCATGAGCCATGTATGAGGCACCGAGTCATAGGCCTTCTTATAATCTATCCAACATGTCGACAGATCCTTTCGGGAACGCCGAACCTGTTGGCTAATGGCCATATCAATAAGGAGTAGCTCCTTAGTACCGCGGGACCCGTTCCTACATCCATTCTGAGAGACCGACATGATGGAGTTATCGTCGACGCGACGTGTTTATTAATTTTAACACTCAAAATGGATGTAAGAACCTTATAGACCGTTGGTAAACATGTAATTGGTCTATAATTTTTGGGTGCCGCGGTGCTACCAGACTTGTGGAGCAGGTGGGTTATTCCTGTTGTAAGGAACTTGGGTAGCGAACCAGACTCTAAGGCTGCCTGGTACTGAGATGCCAAACGAGCGTGCGACCTTTGTAGCCACTTGATCCAAAAGTTGTGCAGTCCGTCCGGTCCTGGAGATTTCCAGTTTGGCAACGGACGGACTGCACGGGCTACATCTTGGGGGCTGATCGTGATAGCCCTATCGTTCGACCCCTCGAGTCCATTCACCTTCGGTGTGACTGACAGGCACCGACCAGATGCTGCGCCAGAATGAACACATAGCGTCATCATCCGGCAGGTGCGTATCAGTCACACCTTGGTCGGGTCGCTCCCAAGGCCGATAAACCCTCCTTTCATTTCTTTGGAATGTGCGATTCTGGGTGTATCGCTCCACTCTCCGCCTGTACCTACGAATACGGTTTGCCCATGCATACACTTTTTGTTTCAGGAAGTCGATGCGCTCTGTGACATGGGATATATAGTCTCGGGGGCTGACATCAGTCCCCAAAAACGCCCGTCTCACAAAGCGCATCACTCTTGGGCGACTATTGCCGATGAGTGCTCTGGCCCCACCAATACGACGTTCGATCCTGCACTGCCAAGCCGGTACGGCTGGTTTCGGTCGTGTAGCTCTGTCATCTGCAAATTTGACATGAGCTACACGACATGCCGCTACAGCCGCGCAGTACATGATCGAATGTGCATCAGTGAGGTCTTCGCAGTCATCAAAATAGTTAGACAACTGCGAATCCAGACCAGCCACCAGCGCCCTATTCTTGTTATGCATGGGCAAACGAGGTAATCGTGGCCTAAGTTCGGGTGGCATGTTGCGATACTCCCGAATAGCACACTCCAAAGCACTCCTCAATTCCTCATTGCACTGGGTACTTACGTTTGTAACCCTCTCACTACTCTCCTCGTCAGCGTGGTTGGACTGTGGTAGCACCACAGCCTGCGACGATGGGGCAGTGACATAGTTACCCATTTCCGTTCGGAGGCGATCAAGTACAGTATCATCCAACATACGATTACGCTGGATGACCCGCACCTGATCCGAAAGTCGTTGGGCCGAAACGTTGACGGCTGGCTCAAGCACCTGAAACAAAGAGAGCATCCGGACACGGTACGCGGTCAGGTTGTTTCCTCCCTCTGTAGCCCCAAAGTATGCGCGCATGACATTTTCGTTAATGGATTGTGTCCATCTCATGCGCTGCACACTTCCGCCGGGTGCTGGGACCCTATCAGAGACCGGTAAGCCTCGAGGTCGACGCGCAGGTGGTGGTGTCGTCAGCGGAGAGAAGTACTCGTCGCTCGAGCTCGACGCAACTGCCACGGCCGGTGTCACAGCACTGACGGTGGGGCTGGTTTCCGGCGGCGGCGAGGCGGAGCTGGGCGACGAGGCCGGAGGTGGTAGGCGTGCTTGTCTAGCGGCGGCAGCTCTCGTTAGCATGACGTCGTCATAATTTTTCTCATTTCATGTTCCATTTATAAATCGGTTATTGATGATAAAATTATTGGTTATTTTTTTTTTTCTTGGTTTCATGGTGTTCTGCACAATTTAGATACTTTAAATTGTATATTTTGTTAAAAAATATCGTAGAGAAAAAAAATTGGCAGCCGTCTGTCAAGTCGAGCCACAGCCTTATTATTATTATGATGGTTGCTGTGTGTATGGACCAAAGTAATCAATAAATATGTTACAATAAATCTGTATAAAATCAACGTTGTAGTACATCGAATATGTTTCCAAAAACATAGCCAGGGTGTTAAGATAACCAAAAGAACCCATTTCCAGTATATTTGGAATTTTTGTCTGTTTGTAGGTTTGTCTGTTTAGATGCATCACGTGAAATGTAAGAAACCAATGTATATAACTTTTATACATGAATGCTGTGCACAACTTGAAATATTACTTAGTTTTTGCTTCCTCGCAATCGGTTCAGTCTATCAAAAGTTAAATGAATTTAAAGTGTTCAAGAAGTAAAATATCCCATTGTAGCAGCAGCGGTGAGGTTTGTGAAACCTTATTATGGTGTTTTTTAGCTTGTATTGAGGATTTTGAATCAAAACGATGCTTTAGTCTCAATGTACAAATTCTGTATTCGCCATTTTTATTTTTACATCATTCAAGGAGAGGGGTGTGGGAACAATATTTTAGTAGACGACCAATCACAGTCAATCGATAGGTATGACGTAGTTTAAGGTATCATTGCCGGATTCGAGATGTCGCTGTTGGTCCTTGATGTGCGTCAATGGAGTAAGAATCCATAACATGCCCCTGGCCTTGGAAGCAGTGGCTTTCAATGGTCATCAGTCAATGCATCAGTGTCGATCACGTTCTGTAGTAGTGGAAAAATCTTTGTAAATGCGCACCTCACCACGCCCGATGACGTTTGTTTATCGGCCACCCGGGATATACCATACTTTCCTAGAATTGTGCAAAGGACACGTCTCAAATGCCACTTCAAAGGTGGGAGGTTGTTGTCCTTAATAGCAACTAAGGAGTTTGGTTTGAGCTCGTCCTTATTTGCCGTCCATTTTGTCCGTACCTGCAGCTCGGAGATGTATTCTTTCGCCCACCGGTTCCAAAAGTGTTGACGAAGTTGTTCGACCCTCTGGTATTGCTGGAGATGACTAGCAGGAACATCGCTGAGATTATCGCCGGTTGGCGCAGTCAGTGGTCGGCCAATAAGGAAGTGTCCGGGAGTGAGTGGGGAAAAGTCACGAGGATCGGAGGAAAGAGGAGACAGAGGTCGGGAATTTAGCACGGCTTCTATTTGAGCCAATACTGTGCTGTACTCTTCGAACGTGAGATGCGCGTTACCTATCACTCGACGAAGATGATGTTTACACGACTTTACTCCTGCCTCCCACCAAAATGCGGAGAATAAGGGGGAATGAAATGAAATTTAATATTTTGACTAGACGCATATTCTAAAATATCATTACTGCAGTTAGTTAAAAATTTTGAGAAATTATTCATTACACCTACGAAATTACGACCATTATCAGAGTAGATATCTGCAGGTTTACCACGGCGTGAAATTAATCTTTTTAAAGTAAGTAAATACGCTTCACTGGAGAGGTCACTGACTAACTCCAGGTGTATGGCACGTGTCACGAAACAAACAAATAGACAAATGTAGCCCTTGATAAATTTAGCACCCCTACCCTTGCGGTTCAGAATGAGGACTGGCCCAGCGTAATCTACCCCACAACGAACGAATGGAAGACTAGGTGTAACTCGATCCCTAGGTAAGTAAGTTACCCATCAGAGGACTAAGTGTCTTACCTCTAATGCGAGTACAGGTAACACAACTATGCACTAACCTTTACTTTTAATAGTCTCGTTATTACATAACGCCTTATATTCAACTGGATAAGATTCCATTTGACAAAATCGAGCTAATGTTTTATCTGCATGGTCTAACTCGTCTAGACTAAGGCCGTCCGTATGCTTATGATTTTTACATCGACAGTTATTTAGAAAACGTAACCTAAAGGCAGCCGCTCGCCTCATACGTTTAAATTGAGAGAGCCGAGTGAAGGGAAACAAAGATAATTCACAACAATCCTGACCTCAGGTAACTCGCGATGTTTGAACGAGTCCGAACTTGTGTGATCGTCTATTGAAAAGCTTGGTTCACGAAGCAATTCAGGACCCTCCCACCACAAGGTAGATGAAGAAAGTTCTTCCAATCGAGCAGCGCGCGACGCTAGATCGGCGGGATTATCTCCACCGCTTACGTGACGCCAAAGGGAGTCTAGTGTAAGATCATGAATTTCCGCGATCTGATTTTGAATGAATGTCTTAAGTTGGTTCGGCCTCATGGTCAGCCAGCCTAAGACAATCGTGGAATCAGTCCAAAATACTATGCTATTAAATTTGCAACGTATTTTTTTATTAAAACTGATGTCCAAACAAACGTGCAAAAAAAAAATAAGTACAACACAAAAGATCTGATTGACATCTACTCAATGTGAATCTTACATGCACATATACGTAAATACAATTACTATTTAATAAATTAAAACAAATCAAATAAAATTACTAGATCAAAATTAAATTAAAAATAACCAACTTGACTTACTTGAACTCAACAAATGATGATGTAATGCACCCAATAAAGCCCCACAAAGTTAGAGCCGTGGGATACTAATAGGTTTTAAAGGCGCGACCTTTGTTTTTGAAAACAATAATCCAACCGATACTGTTAAGGGCAGGTAGCCCGACTTTTACATCTCTTTGATTCATTATTAAACAAACAACTAGTGATGTTTTAAATGCAAATTAAATATATATTGTAGTTCACTATATGTCCTTTTCATTTCTGTGAGTCAAAACATGATATCAAAAACTTCACTCGATCAAAAAAAAATCGGAAGAGGAGGCTGAAACGCTGTTTTTTTGATGATTTATATTATTTTTCTTGAAGATTATGAAATATTTACTACCAAAAAACATATCTAAAATAGTTAACAACTTAAAGAACTTTATTCTCAGAGTAGAATTTATAAAATAGTTTAATTGTTTTAATAATAAATTTATATATAACACAGCGGCCGCCGTACGGCTCTTCAGTCGCCCGCGAGGCCTTGACGAGGCAGGACCTATGCCAGTTTTATTCGTGCTGGACTTCTCGCTAATCTATCGACCGATTTATTATGAGACCACAGTGTAACAGAATCAGTAGGTTAGGAAAGTTTTTAAACAGACTTCAAAGAAGACCGAAATATTCGTCATGGTTGTATTTTATTTTGTTTTTTTGGGTTATTAGACAAAATAAAATAAAAAATTGTGAATATTAATCAAAATAAAAATTCAAAATGGCGCTGACCAAAATTTCTGAATTTTTCGTCATGGGTGTCACTTTCATGGCTTTTGGGATCGCTAGATACGAATTTGGGTCAAAATGAAAATACAAGATGGCGGCGACCAAAATTTCTGAAACTTTCGTCACGGGTGTCATTTTCATGGTTTTTGGGGTCGCTAAATGCTAATATGGAGTTAAAATGAAAATACAAGATGGCGCCGACCTTAATTTCTGTAACTTTCGTCACGGGTGTCACTTTCATGGCTTTTGGGATCGCTAGATACGAATTTGGGGTCAAATGAAAATACAAGATTAATTCAAAATTTCTGAAACTTTCGTCATGAGTGTCATTTTCATGGTTCTAATTAAAATATAAGATGGAGCTGAATTTAAAACTGACACCCATGACCAAAGCTTCAAAATTTTGTTCGGCGCGATTTTGGAAGTTTATTTTGACCACAAATTCGCAATTAGTGACCCCGAAAACCCTGAAAATGACACCCATGGCGAAAGTTTGAAATATTACGGTCGGTGCCATCTTGGAATTTTATTTTGACCACAAATTCGCATTTAGCGACCCCAAAAACCCTGAAAATTACACCCATGACGAAACTTTCAGAAATTTCGGTTGTCGTCATCTTATATTTTCATTTTACCACGTATTCACAATTACCCACCCCGAAAACTATGAAAATGACATCCATGACGAACATTTCAAAAATTAGGGTCGGCATCATCTTGGAATTTTATTTTGACCACAAACTCGCATTTAGCGACCCCAAAAACCCTGAAAATGACACCCATGACGAAAGTTTGAAATATTTCGGTCGGTGCCATCTTGGAATTTTATTTTGACCACAAATTCGCAATTAGTGACTCCGAAAACCCCGAAAATGACACCCATGACGAAAGTTTCAAAACTTTCGGTCGGCGCCATCTTGGAATTTTATTTTGACCACAAAGTCGTATTTAGCGACCCCGAAAACCCTGAAAATGACACCCATGACGAAAGTTTCAAAACTTTCGGTCGGCGCCATCTTGGAATTTTATTTTGACCACAAATTCGCAATTAGTGACTCCGAAAACCCCGAAAATGACACCCATGACGAAAGTTTCAAAACTTTCGGTCGGCGCCATCTTGGAATTTTATTTTGACCACAAATTCGCAATTAGTGACCCCGAAAACCCTGAAAATGACACCCATGACGAAATTTTCAGAAATTTCGGTTGGCGTCATCTTATATTTTCATTTTACCACGTATTCACAATTACCCACCACGAAATCTATGAAAATGACACCCATGACGAACGTTTCAAAAATTAGGGTCGGCATCATTTTGGAATTTTATTTTGACCACAAATTCGCATTCAGCGACCCCAAAAACCAAAGTGACACCCATGACTAAAATTTTGGCAATTTCGATCGGTGCCATCTTGGATTAAAGAACTTTAACAACAACTATGACAGGACTTAATAAGCCGAAAGGGTTAAAAATTTGAGAAACGTTTGATAAAATAGACTTCTTTGTAATAGGCTTGGCATCATCAATATTAAAGTGAGAATTAAAATAATAGTTGTTACTTGCGTTATGCCAGCCCATTCCTAAGGTTTTAGAACTAACATTTTCATCTAAACTTAAAGGTTTAAACTGACTAGACGACTGACGGTCATCATCGTGTTTAAAATTAAATATCTACTTCCTAAGTGGAAAACAGCCCGACTGCAGCGTCTTCTGAGTTTTTTCGCATAGATATAATAATTTTATTTTATCATCTAATCCCGTAATGTAATCGTCGACATAAAATCCTCTTTTATAGCTCGAGCGACATCAGGATCAGGAGATTCAGAGGCTAATTGTTTTAGGCACCTAACACTTAGAAAAGGTGCGGAGGCGGTTCCATACGTCACGGTGTTTAATTTAAATATACCTAACGGCTTTGAGGGATGGTCACGCCACAGAATCATTTGCAACCTACGCTGACCCTCATCTACCAGGCACTGCCGGTACATCTTCTCCACGTCGGCACACGCGACATACCTGTGCTGCCGAAAGCGGAGAAGAATGGCATTGAGATCACCCTGTATAGGAGGGTCAACCATTTGCAAATCATTCAGTGACTTCCCAGTGCTCGAACGTGCGCTTGCATCAAACACCACGCGCAACTTGGTGGTGGTGCTGAGCTCGCGGAACACGCCATGATGCGGCATGAAATAACACGGGGATTCATAAGAATCTACCTGTGTCATATGGCCTAAACTAAGATAACCTTGCAAAGAATTGGAGTAAAGAGATTTATATTCAGGCGAACGCTGCAGACGTTTTTCTAGCGCAAAATATCGACGTTCTGCTTGTGTATAAGAATCCCCCAAGGTATCAGGTGACTGATGGAGTGGAAAGTGCACGCAGAATCTCCCCTCGCTATTGCGAGTAGTAGTGCGAACAAAGTGATCTTCGCATGCACGTTCCTCCTCAGTCTGTGCGTTTCTGACCTTAGACGGTTCCTCAATTTCCCAGAACAATTGAAGTTGCGTATCTAAAGAATTAATAATATTGTAATGAATTGGCTCATTTTTTTCGCGTATAATTATGTATAGGTCCGGAAATAATCCACCCTAGTTTCGTGTTAGGTAGAAACGGACCACTAGTCAAACGAATTTTACCGTCTTCTAACAGATCCCAAAACCTATCTGCGCCAATCAAAATGTCAATATTTTTGTAGTCTAGAAACTCCGGACCGGCTAACCGTATGTTGTCTGGAATACAGACTTGCGCGCTTAATTTACACACGGCAGGCATCGAAGCCGTGATCCTAGACAGCACATAACAATGAATGCGCGCAGTAAATGAATTATCGACGCAGGATTTGATAACAATATTACAAGCTTGCGAACAATGTACTACCGAATCACCTACGCCTCGAAATTCGTTTGTGGACTGTATTAATGGTGCATTTAAGAGTTGACATAACGATTTAGAAACGAAACAGCGCTGGCTTCCATTATCAAGGAGCGCCCGTGCCTTATGATATCTACCGTGTACATCTGCCACATCAATAATAGCTGTTGAGTATAACACGGACTGCACACCTATAGACTTTATCGATTGCGCAGGCGCTTCACGGTCATTAGCGCGCGATCGCGACGCCTCAGTAGTCGTTGTGGAATGCAAAGCAACAAAACTATTAGCGTTAACATTGTGCAATAATGAGTTATGTTTTTGATTGCAGTGCCTACAAGGCCCAAACCTACAATTATTTATTGAGTGCTTCGAATGTAAACAATTCTCACATAAGTTTTGCTCGCGTACAATTTTAAGCTTTGTGTCTAAGTCGCATTCGATAAACTCTTTACACGTATACAGTGGGTGATTCGCATTGCATGCCATGCGATTTACTCGGCGCGCTAGAAACATTGCAGTGTGACATAATGACATTTTGAGTGTTGTTTTTTTATGTCAGTTCTTTGAGCTTCTTTGATATGTGACCGCTGCAATGCCTCCAGCATATCTGCTTTGTTGCGCAGAAAGTTTGTTAAAAGATCCACCGATAAACGTTTAGAGTTATTGTTATCGTTTGGGTTTGGGAACAATGTGCACTTATGAGACCCCCATTCTTTTTCAGTAATTCTATCTAACTTCGAAACCATGATATTAATAATCAAACTATCCCAGTAGTTTGTAGGCTCACCTAGAACCTTAGATGCGCATAATTTTTTCAAAATAGTGTCTATCGATCTTTTCGAACGTTCTAATCGAAGAAGGCGTCTCTTTATTTATTGGAGTTATATTTAACAAAGCTTTGATATGGTGAT
The DNA here is from genome assembly GCA_964057195.1 of Orthosia cruda. Classification (NCBI taxonomy): domain Eukaryota; kingdom Metazoa; phylum Arthropoda; class Insecta; order Lepidoptera; family Noctuidae; genus Orthosia; species Orthosia cruda. The sequence goes on from OZ059842.1 coordinate 21,235,577, forward strand.
CAATTAAAAAACTGCAATTATTATATCGGTTGAGCAATGAATCCCATGCAACCTGATAATTATCAGCAGAAAATTCAATGGAATGTATAACTAAATCTGCGCTGTCTTTTAGGGACGATTTGAGATAGTGAAACTTTTGGATGTTGGAAATATCTTTAGAACTATGAACTAGTGAGGTAAATGTGTCTCTGAATTCGAGTCAGTGCTCATAAGAACCGTCGAATGTAAAGTACAAACACGTTGGTTAATCAGTGCAGAGTGACTTTTATTTTATTAACACACACCCTCATTACAACATTTAGTTAACATATTATAGCCTAGATGTCGCTAGTATATTTTGATAGAACTCAATCTACAACACCCCCACTTATCAAAATAAACTAAGTGCTATAACATACAATCAAGTGTAAACTTGTAGAGTTACATTACAATTCCAATATACCTAAATTTTCCATAAATTTGTAGTGCTTAACTGTACCTAGACCTTTAGTCAACAAATCTGCTGGCATTTCGTTTGTAGGTAAATAATTTACTTCTACTTGCCCACTCTTGATAGTCTCCCGTACAAAATGATGTTTAACATCAATATGCTTGGACCTATTGTGGCATTGATGGTTTGTAGCCATCTTCAATGCACTTTGGTTGTCACAATTCAGCCTAATTGTTAAGAAAGACCCAGTAAGCTCATACAATAGTTCCCTAAGATACAATGCTTCCCTACAAGCTTCAGAGAGCGCAACATATTCAGCCTCAGTGCTTGATAGAGCTGTAACTCTCTGCTTTCTGCTTTGCCATGAAACAGCTGTGCCTGACATTACAAAACAGAAAACAGTGTAGGATCTTCTGTCCAAACTATCACTTGCCCAGTCAGCATCGACAAAACCTTGCAAGCTTTCTCCTTGACTACTAAACTTTAAACAATACATTTTGGTTTACTTCAAATATTTAAGAACCCTTTTGGCATAGTTCCAATGATCAACACTGTAACAAGTATTAAATTGGCTTAAGTAACTAACAGAGTAGGTTATATCAGGTCTTGTCATGACTGCTAGATACATAAGACAACCCAAGAGTTTTTGATAACTAAGTCCTGCTGTACATTTTTCTGCTTTTGTTACATTCAACTTATTCTCTATAGGTGTATTGGCTGTTCTACAGTCAGTCATATTAAATTTTACCAATAATTCTTCTATATACTGTTGTTGATCTACAGTTATCTCATATCTATTACAATCCTTTTGAACATTAATATTCATACCTAGATATTGCTTGACCTCACCTAAGTCTTTGATTTCAAATTCAGAATTTAAAATACATTTCAACTTCTCACTCTCATTCTTACTGTTAGAAAAAATTAAAAAATCATCGACATATAGTGCTATAATAATTTTTACATCTTTACACATCTTTGTAAATAGACAAGGCTCTTGTGAGCTGTTTTTAAAATTATTTTTGCATAATACATCCCTAACTCTCTCATACCAAACTAAGGCGGATTGTTTTAATCCATACACTGCCTTTTTGAGTTTGAGAACTTTCCCTGCCATTTTGCTTGCAAAACCTTCAGGAGCACACATATAAATGTCCTCTTTCAAATCACCATTTAGATAAGCAGTTTTAACATCTAAATGAGTAATATCCAGTCCTAGTTTTACACTTAGTGCAAACAATAACCTCAATGTTGAGTGCCGCACAACTGGTGAGAAAGTCTCATCGTAGTCCATTCCACGTTTTTGGGTAAAACCTTTAGCAACTAGTCGCGCACGATATTGTACTTCACTATCACTTTTGGTCTTTTTCTTTAGTACCCACCGGCACTGCACAATTGTAGCACCTTCTGGAGCATTAACAAGCTCAAACACTTCATTCTTTCGGAATGACTCCAACTCCTCGTCCATAGCCTTCCTCCATTGCACAATCTCAGGACTGCTCAAGGCTTCCGTCACTGTCAGTTCAGGATCAGCAGTAGCCAACAAACCTGTCTGATTGTACCTTTCAGGCTTCCGTCTCTCCCTCTTTGGTCTGTCCAAGATCTGATGTTCTGGTTCTGGTGTCCTGATTGGACTGCTGCTTGTTGATGGAGTTCCAGGAATATAGGTCTCGTCTGCATTAGTCTCATAGAATGTTAGCTGTGATGAGTCACTGTCAGAGCTTTCCTGAGTATCTGATTCTGATCGTTCTTGGTGGCCACATTCCCCCACTGAACGATCATTTCCTTCAGGAACAGGCAATGCTTCTTCCACACACCATGTCGTTCACTGGCTGCAGACATTCCTCCTGACACTGCTGTCTCCATTACCACTACATCTCGGCTGGTAGTAACCTGGTTTTTGATAGGATCATAAATTCTGTAGCCCTTTACATGTTCTGAGTAACCAATAAGGATGTGCTGCCGAGATTTCTTATCCCACTTGGTCCTCTTCTCTTTGGGTACATGTACCATTACTGGACTGCCGAAGATTCTTATATGATTTAAAACAGGTTTCTTTTCATACCACATCTCATATGGCGTTTTGTTATTGAGACCTGATGCTATGGAACGATTTTTCAAATACACTGCTGTGGTTACCGCTTCTGCCCAAAACCTTTTATTTAGCTTGGCATCAAACAACAAGCATCTTGCTTTCTCAACTATTGTTCTGTTGTTTCGCTCTGACATTCCATTTTGTTCTGGCGTATAGGGGTTTGTTTTTTGGTGTACAATGCCAGATGATTTCAAAAAATCTTCCATGACTTTCGAACAAAACTCTCCACCATTATCTGTTCTAATGATTTTAATATTGGCATTTTTCTGTTTCTCCACCATTGCTTTAAATTCTCTGAAGTATTTAAATACCTCATTTTTTTCTTTCATAAAGTAGACAAAGGACATGCGACTATAGTCATCTACGAAAAGAAGGAAGTATCTTGCCAATCCAATAGATTTGGTTTCCATTGGCCCGCACACATCAGCATGCACAATATCCAGCACTTTAGTAGCTCTTGTGCCTGTGGAGAATGGCAGTCGAGACTGTTTGCCTTCACAACAAACCACACAGTTAGATTTTGTCACTTCATAAGTGCCTTCATAGCTAACACCTTCCACTGCACCATTCTTCATTTTATTCAAGTCGTTTGTGTTTATGTGTCCTAACCTCCTGTGCCATAAAAAAGCACTGTCTCTGGCGAGTAAACATTTAGTCACTGGTGTAGTACATAAATCCAACTTATATACACCGTCAATTAAGTTAGCAACTGCCACCAATTCTTTCTTTGCATTGTATATGAAACACTGACTGTCTGAGAAGGAAACACTATTCTTGTTTTTTATCAATTGACTCACTGATAATAAGTTTGTTGTCAGGCTTGGAACACATAAAACATCTTTTATTGTTATATCATAGCCTTGCTGCGTTGATATTCTAACATTTCCTTTGCACGTTACTTGAAGCTTCTCTTGATTCGCTATCATAATCTCGGGGCATGTCTGTGGACTCGAAACTTCTTGTAACCAAGTTGCGATAGCCGTCATGTGAGCACTGGCTCCCGAATCCACGTACCACTCGTCTTTACTATATTTAGCACTCAAGAAAACTGCACTGAATGCATTAGATGACTTGTTTTTGCTTGATTTTTCTAACATTGGACATTGATTACGATAATGACCCGGCGTTTTGCATTTGTAACAGGTTATATTTTTATTTTCTCCTGTCACTTTGGCATTTGACATTGACTTCCCGCTCTGATTGGTGTTGCCAGGTCTGGGTTTTGGTTTCGCCCATTTTGACGCAAACGCCGCTTCAGAATTCTGCGTTTTGTTCGATGTCATTGACGCCAACTCTAACGGCTCCGAATCCAACAACTTTGTCTTGATGACGTCAGCCGTAATTGAAATACCTGAATGCTCGATGGCCATAATCATCGGCGAAAACTTTTCTGGTAATCCTGCTAGCATCAGTGATCCAATCCACTGATCTGTTATTTCAAAACCAGTTCCACTCAAGCGTTGTGATGTTTCCACAATTTGAGTCACGTAGGTGGTCATATCTTCGCAATTTTCTCGCCGTATTGAAATCAAGTGACGCAATAACGAAATCTTTCTCGAAAAACCTGAGTCATCAAACAAGGATTTAAGTTTATCCCACAACTCTTTCGAAGTCTTCGTCTTCTTGATATGCACGTACAAAGCCGGATCGATGGTTAGGCATAATTTGGCCCGCGTCTTTGCATCGTCTTCGGGTTTTATGTCTTTTTCTACCACTGACTGCACACAATGTAACGTGCCTTCCAATACGAGCACATTTTCTACTGCGAATGTCCACTCATCGTAATTTTCTCTGCCTTTTAGTTTAGGCACACTGGCTAAATAGTTTGTTGACATCTTGCACAACACAACCGTGTCCAAAATATAACTTTATCACTCTTAATACTTGGAAAAACTGCGATTGCCCATAACCTAAAGTACAAACACGTTGGTTAATCAGTGCAGAGTGACTTTTATTTTATTAACACACACCCTCATTACAACATTTAGTTAACATATTATAGCCTAGATGTCGATAGTCGCTATATTTTGATAGAACTCAATCTACAACAAAATGTGCCTCCATTTGACGGTTCTTATGAGATAGTGGGTAACTTCACAGATTGTATTTGACTGTTGTTATGACTATGAAATGACCTACCTGGAGCAGTCAGTGACCTCATCAGTATTCAGCATACACTCAGCAATTGATATTAAATTGTAGTAACTATCTTCAAACTGTTCTCTTTGATTTAATTGTTCGCCTAATTCACTATCGGAAACTCTTTCTTCTATTTTAGTTTGAATGTCGTTGAATTCAGAAAATAAAGTATTACATCATTGAATCCTCAACTTTAAATCAATGCGTTTTTGATTAAGAAAGTCATGATCATAATCTTTTAAAGAATCTAAATAATTATTAAATTTGGTAAGCCTGCCCTTAATTATACCACGCTTCCTAATTAAATCGCGAACTAACTCACTACTTTCTACGCTTAGCAAATTAGGAGATTTGTCACTGGATCTACCAGAGTTAATAGGCATTTTGGTGGTCAGTGAAAAGAGGAGTACTCACGGTTTTATAATCGTCAGCTCAATTATACAAGACACTGATGCTAGCAACGTCACCAGGCTAGTAATTGACTGGAAATCCGATATTCCGAGAATACAATGCAGCAATTTCTCTGAAATAAGATCACAGACACACTATAGCACTAAATAGAACTCAGGAGTTGATAGGAAGAAGTAAGGATTGGCTCCACCGATTGCGTACTACTTTAGATGAAACTTTTTGCGTTTTCTTCTCAATCCGCCACGTGCAAGGGGTTCACACCAGGTCGCTCGGCGATCTTGTAGATATATAATCCAATATTTGGTTCGAAGGTCCAAAATGTAGCAGCAGCGGTGAGGTTTGTGAAAACTTATGGTGTTTTTTAGCTTGTATTGAGGATTTTGAATAAAAATGATGCGTTTTGATACAAATTCTGTATTCGCCATTTTTATTTTTACATCATTCAAGGAGAGGGGTGTGGGAACAATATTTTAGTAGACGACCAATTCAATTCAATTTATTTATTTGTTAACATAGGTAAGTAAATACAGATAATACTAGGAATATGCGTGGTTGTTTATATCTCCGACAAAAATAATTGAGATCTAAATAGGTGCCAAGTATCCTAAATTTATTTACAAGAACAAAAAACATTCTAAAATAAATTAAAAACACAATTTCATGCTTTTTCTGCTACAAAAATATTTGCTGTTATAAAATATAACTTCTTAAATTTTAATAGTCGCATTATTTATATGTATAAAGCAGATAACTTACGATAAATTCTAGCTCATGATTTGACTTGGCTGGATTGAGACATGTCGACTCGTTACTATAAATAGTGTGTAAATCAAAAGTTTATTACACTTTGTTGAAAATTACAAGCCAGTACGGACCAGATATTATGCTGTGATTGTGATATTGTTTTCCTGAATTGTTATATTTTGTGGCCTAAAAAATGGCCTACACAAGCTTCACGTAAGTTATTTGATATTATAACTTGATTATTGCTAATGGTTGTGTCGAAACTCTATTTCATATTGTGGGCTTTATTCATAATGATATTAAATTGATGTAAGGGCTAGTCATATTCTTTGCCTTATCCTTGTTGTTTTTATTATGTAACATTGTGAAATGTTACAAGATTCATCATATAATGGCCATACTAGAATCAGATCTTTTTTGTGATCTTTGTGGTTGTCAAATATATCTATAAATACTTTTACAATCATAGTTGCTTCCGTGGAGTTTCTTGCCCTTCTTCTCCATGAGAACTAGGTCTAGCGAACGGCCGGCAAGCTCTCTCGAGCCTCAACATGAATTAACTAGCAAGCCTAATTAAAATTAATACCTAGTCTTGTCTTTCTGTGCTTTTCTTCATTAAACCTTTCCCTTATACAGCACATACATAGGAATTCTGATATACAGTAAATAACCAATAACCATCTTGACATTCCAAGCTGGCTATCTTCGTAAATATCGATACTTTTATATGGAGTTCCTTCATGATTCTAACACGCGCATATTCCTAGTATTGAACTTGGCTCCCTTTTTCACATTTATGTTTTTGATGGGATATCATTACTTTTTGTACAGAAATGACTATTAGATGCTTATTCATAATAAAATGGTTTTTGTTAATCTACTGTATTTTCCTACGTTTATGGGGTATAATTATCTTTTTTGTGTTATCTATATTTTCTTGTACTTTTGAAATGTTCTAGTAAATTGCCCATTCAGTACCCGGATATATTTTTACGCGGTTTCTGTTTATCCTTAATTTGGGCAATTCGGGGCGGTATAACGTGCGCAGGTGGTTGTATTCTACAATAGAGCTCCCTTGTGCCTTGATTTGACTTGGATCTAAATTGATAAGATGTACTCCATCTAAGTTTTTAACTCTGGAGAGCCCAACGTAAGTTTGCCGTTTACGAAATATAGAGGAGCCTGTGTCGAGAAGAGCACTGTAAAGGCCAAGACCTTGCGATTTGTGGATAGTAACAGCATATGCTAAGCAAATAGGGAATTGTTCCCTGTTAATGAACATATCATAAAAAAAAATGCCTTTTATTTCTCCAGAAAATGATATTTTGCGAAGTTAGTTTTGTTAGTATCAAAAGAATTAGTAGTTTATTATATTAAATGTTAGTTGTTACAATTTTATAAAAAGATTTTTAGATACGTTATTATAATAGTGAAATTATTCTGTAAGAATCCTTCTGCAGGTAAAGGCCTCCTCCAAATTGAGGCAGTTTTCGCTGGGTTGCGCTGTTTTATCCAATTTGGACCCACTGTGCGTTTAATTCATCCTCCCATCTGTTGCAAGGTCTCCCTTTCTTTCTTTTGCCCACTGGCCCCCTCCATTCTGTCACTCTTTTTGTCCACCTTTAATCTTGCAGGCGTACTATGTGTACTATGTGAGCTTGTGCTAAACCATCTGTTGCTTTTGTGATGTTGCGTATGACTTATTTTATTTATTCTTTTTATGTTTAATATACTCCGCTCCATTCCTCGCTAGCACGTTATAATTTTATTAATGATATTTTTGTTAAACTTCCATGTCTGTCAAGCATAAGTCAGGCATGGTATAAGGCAAGAATTCATAACCTTCAGTATGATTGGCATGTTGCTCTTAAATATTTCTTTAAAGCTCCAGTACTTATTCCATATTAACTGAGCCCTGCGCTCAATCTTCTGGTAGTTGTTTCGTCTGGCGAAGCTTATTTGCTTGCCTAGGTAGATGTATTTTTCGGTATAATGGAGTGGCTCGTTGTCGACGTATATTTGTACCTTAGTGCTGTTGGTCATTACCATAGTTTTAGAGAGGTTCATTTCTAGCCCGGGGAGCTTGATAGCTTTGTTTAGAGACTCTACCATGTGCTGTAGTTCTTTTCCTTTCTCTGATATCAACACTATATCGTCGGCGTAGGTGGCTTAAATGCTTAGTTTTTACTTTTATACCGCATTCATTCCAGTCAAGCTTGCTTATTATTGACTCTAATGTAGCTATAAATAGTATAGGTGACAGAAGGTCCCCCTGTCTTACGCTTCTCCTTACAGGGAACCAAGAACCGGCTATTTCTAGTTTAACTCTACTTTTGCTCTACCTGTATATGCTTTTGATTATTCTTATATATTCGTTTTCCACATTCTGTGTTGCTAGAGTTTCCCAGATATAGCCGTGTAACACCGAATCGAATGCTTTTTTGTAGTCGATGTATGCCAAGTACAATGGTCTACTTCTCTCTTGATATTTCTCGATGAGAAGTTAGAGTGTGTGAATATGGTCGATGGTAGAGAAGCCTTTTCTGAATCCTGCCTGTTCGACGGGTTGTCTTGTTTCTAATGTGGAGGTAATATTTTTAGTCAGGATTGTATAAAATAGCTCATATGCACTCGACAGCAGACTTATAGGTATAGTTCCTAATGTCATTCGGGTCGCCTTTTTTGTATAACTGAATTATGTTAGATTCAGACCATTGATTGGGTGTCTCTCCAGATTCGAGTATAGAGTTGAATAAATGTGTAAAGGATGTAGCTAGTATTGGGGCAGCTATCTTTAGAATCTCGTTTGCTAGGTTGTCCGAGCCCGGGCTTTTGTCTAGTTTCAGTTTGTTCAATGCTTCAATAACGTCATTTTCTTCAATTAGTCTTTTTAGTATGTTACCGTCGCTGCTGATATTTTGGTTCTCGTGGTTGGTGTCTTCTGGCTCTTTTGTGCTGTAGAGATCCCTGTAGAACTGTCGCTATGCTGATGATGTCGCAGCGGTTGTTTTTCGTTATTTCGCCTCGTTTTAGCTCTTCGATCCAAGTTCAGCTCTTTGTATGCCTTTTTCGTACTTCCAGTTTGGCGTAGGTATTTTTCAATAGTTTTATATGTGTAGTTGGCATAGTCTTTTTTATGTATTTGTTGACAAGCTTATAAAGCGCTGAGATTTCGTTTCTTGTTGCTCTAGTTTTATTTGAACTTTTTTGCAGGTCTTGTCTTCTTTTAAAAAGTTTAAATGTACGCTCTGAAAATATTTAGTGGACTTTCTTTGGGTTTTGTGCTACTCGGGCGTGCAAAACGCCCCAGCTTGAGGTGATGATTCTGATTAAGTTATCGTAATATTTCTGAACCGGGATGTCTCAGCGAACATTTGATCTTTCGATATGTAGGAGTTTAGGTGTTTTATGTTGACAGTTAGTAAACTTTGTTATATTTTTTTGAAATGTGTTTCATGTGATATTGTAGCTCTTACTGGCCTGTGGTCCGAAGGGTAATTAATGTTCAGTACTTCTATGTTTTTAACCAGATGAGGTCGATTTGACAGAATAAAGTCGATTTCATTTTTGTTGACTACATCCGGTGATCGCCAGGTACATTTTTTCTCGTTTCTTTTTTTGAAGAAAATTGACAGTTTGTTTTCACTGGCGTAGTCGATTAATCTTTGTCCTCTCTCATTTCTGATTCCATATCCGTGTGCTTTCATGATTGAATGTTCCTCGTTTTTTTTGTATCCCAATTTTAGCGTTTAGGTCACCCATCAGTATGAACATATACATTACTTAATATCTGAAACTTGGTCTTGACTCGTTATAGAATTAAGGGTGGTATTCCACTCGTTATATATTCGCGTGAAGACCTTAAAAGCCACATTAAAAACGGCTGTCATCAATTTTCATTGCTAATTCTTACATTACAGGCACTTTAGGTAAGTGTTCCTGATAGAATCAATTAATTGAAAAATGATAATAAAATGATAAAAAATGACTAGTTTCATATTTATTCCTGTGTATTCACCCAATTACCTATCTGGATGCCAAAATTGAAGTTTCTAGGTCATCTGGAACTGGGTTAGAGTTTTGATCTATTGGTCAGTCAGTGATAAAAATGACGATTTTTGGACGTTAATATCTAAATAACCGTTAGAGCTACATTTATATTATTTCGGTTTATAGTTCATCTTAGCGATTTTAATACATAAACCAAATTTCATGTGTTTATGGAAATATATTTTGAGTTATTAAGATAACAAAAGTGGATCCAAATGGTTCGTATATGTGTTCAATGTGTTTTCGTTACACACAGCAACTACGTCACCAGTTCCTTATTTGCTTGAACTTGGCTGCAGCGTGTCTAGATCACAAAACACGCAATTCAGATACTCGGACAGTTGAACTCCATATTTGATAGATGGCGTTGTACAAATGACGTCATAATCACAATGGCGGTTTTAAGATTCACCGCGAAAGAATGATCCTAGAAAAAAATTGGTAGGATAGGTAGCGTAAGTAGCTGACGGAAGCGAAGCCGCGGACACACCTAGTAATATAATATTATCTTTATTTATATAAAACCGGTTGCAGTACATATAACAGTTTTACAAAGTACCTAGGTAGAATTAAATCTCTGAAAATCAAGTGGGTAACGTGCTGTTCTCCCTGCTAGGCTATGAAATAGCCTGTATTAAGGAATAACAGTGCCGATACCCTCTAATTGCATTGCTACAATTAACTTTTTGACAGTTATAATTTTTTAATTCTTAAATATATTAGTGTGCGTGCGTCTTTTTGTTTGTGTGCGTGTGTGTGTGAATGCCATGCCCACTATATCGTTGGCAAACCGAAGGTGAGTGATGTACTCGCCATTAACATTGATGCCCAGCCCCCTCCAGTCCAGTACCTTGAAGATATCCTTCAACGCAGCAGTAAACAGTTTCGGAGTAATGACGTCTCCCTGTCTCACGCCGCACTGCAGAAAGATTGGTTTCAAGGTCTGATCCTGAAGACGGACTGACATGGTGGCGTTTTTGTTCAAACACTTCAACACCTCAATGTACCGGTAGTCGATCTGGCACCGTTGGAGAGACTGCAGTACAGCCCAAGTCTCGATCGAATCGAAGGGTTTCTTGTAGTCCACAAACGCTAAACTGAGAGGCAGGTTATACTCTTCGGGCTTCTGTATAACCTGCCGCAGCGTATGTATGTGGTCTACGGTGCTAAAGCCTTTTCGGAATCCGGCTTGTTCGGGGGGCTGGAAATCGCCAAACCTGCGCGCGAGACGATTCGTGATGACTCTTGAAAACAACTTGTAGACATGGCTAAGAAGTGAGATATAGTATAGTTATAGCCTATAGTTCTTCAGCCGGGCATTGTCGCCCTTCTTGAAGAAGAGGCCCACCACACCCCTGCACCATTTTGCCCTCGATTATGACGGAATCAAACAGCTTCTGCGGAATCACCCGCCTTCAGGAGTTCGGTCGTAATTCCATCATCACCCGGCGCCTTGTTGTTTTTGAGCTGTTTCAGAGCCATCCAAATCTCGTACAGGCTGACGTCCGGGAATCTTCGGTATAGTGTCGGGTCAATCTAGCTCTTGGGTCGTTTGCTAGGCTCGCAACGGGCTTGCTGATTGATGTGTACAACTGCCCATAGAATCTCTCGATCTCCCTCAGAAGCTCCGGTTTGGCGGATACGATCCTGCCATCGTCGGTCTTCAGTTTCGTGAGTTGGCTCTGCCCAATAGCCAGATTCCTTGATAACACCTTGGAGCCCTTATTTCGCTCAATCGCGTCTTTAATACGCTCGGTATCAAGGCGGCGGAAGACTTTTTTCAAGGATTTAGGGATCTGTCTATTGAGCTGCCGGTATTTGCACGCCTCATCTGAAGACTGCAGGATCATCTCACGCCTCTCCCTCATAAGCTTGTGGGTAGGATCAGAGAGCTTTTTGTTTCTATCTGTACGACGGGTCTTGAAAAACTTAGACCCGACCGTATGGACAGCTTCCACGAACCCTTTGCTGTATTCATACACGGAGCTCCCTAGTCACTCGAAACGATTCTGGAGTTCGAGCTGAAAGCTCTCGGGGTTTTGGACCTGGACGGAGCGTGGACTTCATCAGTCGAGAACTTTCAAGCTTCATATTAATGTTTAATGTGCCTCAGGGAAATTAAATCTTGACAATTAACGCGTTTTGCCTAAAGTTTCTGGCATCGTTGGTCTTTAGAATATTTGCATATTTTGCAGCAGCGCGTTAAGTGGACTGACAAAACTGACCCTCCCAAAGTCGGAGACCTTGTACTTGTTAAAGAACCTAATTTGTTGCCTTTGTATTGACGTCGTGGATGCATTGTAGATTTAATTTATGGGTCTGAGTTCCCAGAGTTGCGGAGGTCATGGTCGGAGATTCAGTTTTCAAGCGAGCAGTGGCAAGTTTAGCACGCTTGCCCATTTATTAGCAAAAATATCTCCTTATGTCCGCGACGGGGGGATGTTCGATATAAAACGTTTCGTTCCCTTGTTGATAGTTTGTTGCAACACCATGTCAGTCAGCTGTCAGCGATTTTGACAGCTTTTGATTGAAAGCTGACACTTGACAAGAGTCGAAAAGGAAAATTTGTACCGAGCCCACAAACAAATTCGGGTTCTTGTGGAATTTTATGCTAATAGAGATATAATTGGACCACCGTGATTTGTAATTGCGCCCGTCTTTCGCGATCGGTATTGCGGGGCGCCCGTGCAGTCGGATTTGGGTATATTTCACGCGCAGCGAAGTGCTTTTGCCGTGAACGTGTATGTGTCTGCTGGCAGCCGACCTAGAATACCTTTGTGGTCCTCTCCCATCATTGTTCTTTATTATATATATCTTACCCCTGAAATCCTCGCCCAGGCACGGGACTGAACGAAGATCCGAAGAACCCCACGAGAATTTAGGTAAGTGACTAATTGTACTGCCCAACCCTTGTGTGACCACAAGGGTTGGGCAGTACAATTAGTCACTTATGTGTATACGTATACTGCATTAAACAACAGACCCCCTAGCTTTCCACTGCTGCGTATGACAGTTTCGTGGGTACTTGTTCTGATCGGATCCAGGAGTCGCATCGCTGCTAATGGGCCCCATCGTTGAGCTCCTGGCTTGGGATCCGCAGACCTGTATTTAACATACGTTATAGGTTTAGATTTATTTGCATATATGTCAAAATATGAGGTATAAGCAACCGTATCTGTTATCATTAACTTATAAGTTTTATTTTTAACAGTTTCAAGGGATTGCACATTTGAATCACTATTGCTGTTTTTTCTTTTACCAAAAAAAAAATGAGACGAATCTATGAAATAAATTGTATAAATTATATTACTCGATTTTATAGGTACATTCAAGGAATATAAATTTAATCAGAAAAATGCATGTAAAATGCTTTTTTTATTTTTTTATATATACCACGCGTTCCTGAGAAAAATTGTAGACGGTAGACGGACAGAGAGACAACAAAGTGAAGTTATAAGGGTTCCTTTTTTCCTTTTGAGGAACGGAACCCTAAAAACTGTAGAGCTCTCAAGAAAACCTAGCACACAATATTACTAATCCCAAGTTATCATCTTCTGCCATATTAAATCTTTTCTTTGGAGAATTTGTGGGGAGTCTCAATCTGACGCCGTACAGTTATAGGGGATATAAGTTCTATCAACTTTAACTGGGAACGAAAGGGAATTGTAACTTTTGATTTGTGTTATCAAACGAGTTTTATTGGTTTTACTTATATTTTTATTATCTTGGGAGTGTGATATGTTGTCGACTTAGCGGAAATAGTTGTGTGAAAATTACGTACGGTATAAAAAAATGTGCAAATTGTATAATTGGGTAATGTTTTATTAATTTACTGTAACATAACATGACATAAGGCTTTACATTACAAGTTAAAGTCGACGTTGAACCGAAAATATAAACAAAATGATAACAATGAAATAGAACTACATGGCTGTCATAATACTCTGGACATACCAACAAAATCTTCCTTTAATTCGTTCACGACCACATCACAAGACCAGACGTACGGCGATGCGTCATCAGTACTTGGTGGACATTCCACCCATACGCACAAAACGTTTTCGGGACCCTTCTATTATGCGTAAGCTAAGGAATGGAATTCCCTGCCGGAGTCTGTTGTTCCCGATAGCTACAATCTAGAGATCTTTAAGTTAAGAGTGAATAGGTTTTCCTAGGCAATCGTGCTTCACCGTCGACTACATCATCGCTTACCATCAGGTGAGATAGTGGTCACGCGCAAGCCTATAGAAAATAAAAATAAACAATCAGGTTTAGAATCTATGAGAGCACTGAGCGCTGAGATTGTGCGAGGTATAGGAGACTGGGCTCGAGCTATGTTTGGACTCCCAGGTACGGCGAACAATCTTTATTACCGCTACAGTAAGTTAGACTGAGCAAAACTTGGTGCATTGTTGTAGGTATGTAGGAGCATGTTTCACGTATTTCACTTTCATGACACAAGATACTCATGCGATACGGGAACGATCTCATGCGATACGGGAACGATCTCATGTAACGACTATAATCGGGCAGCTTTTCGTAAATGTAGCAATTTATTTCTTCAACACAGTTTTGTTTTATACGAAGATTTAAAAATAGCACGTGTTGATGTGAGATCTGGTTTATTTTGGTATCTATTTTTCCAAGATGCAGTTCTTTCATGTCGAAAGTTATATTTTTCTCGGAAAGTGAAAAATAGCACGAAGATTATTCTACTGATTTTCTTCAATACCACGTTACATACAAATTCAATTTCAGTGCTGTGCAATACAGGTGAAACATGTGTGGCGTTGCTAGTGCAAAATTCAATCGAATGTATGAAATAGTTGGTACACAATAATGTCGAGTGCTGGCAATCGAAATTCCCGAAATCAAATCGAAAATACAAAGGTTTGTAATGCGGACTTTTATTAGCCAGAAAAAAGTATTATTTTCACATGATTAAGCTGATAATGGCATATTATTTTTAAAACTTTCGAGTTTCATAATTGAAAACCATATATTACGGTAATTTAACGCGATGATTTCGATTGTTTATTTGCCTATTTCACCCGACGTTTCGGATGTTTTGCAACGACCGTGGTCCCGGGTAGACTGGCTCCGTTCGGGCAAAACTTACTCTTCCCTCACATTTCTACACACTACACTGACCGTGTCCTTATTGTGTAAGTTCGCCGACTGCACAAAACGAGGTGTTAATATTTTTTGAATTACTGGATTCCACGCTGCGGATAATTTGTAACCGTCATCCCGATTGAACTTTTTGTGTTTTTATTATTTCAATGGCTTCACGCACAATTCTTGAATAGAAGTGGCGTTCCGTGGAGAGGACTTGTGGACGATGAAGTTCGATCCAGTGATTGCTGCCACCTTCTAATAGGTGTACTGCAATCGCCGCCTAATTGCCCTGCCGGTTTTTTACAGCGGCGATATGTTCTTTGACCCTTTCAGCTATAGTCTGTAGTCTGGCCTATGTAGGAACTACCGCAGCTGCAGTTGATTCTATACATTCCCGGTGATTGAAACGACAGCACACCCTTTGGTGTGCCCACTATGCTGTTCACCTTATGTCCCGGCGTGTATATAGTGTTTATGGAGTACTTCTTCAATATCGAGCCGATCTTGTCCGTTACTTCTCTGACGTCAGGTAGGTAGGCAGGCTATCTATTTACCTCAGGATGTTTGCATCTTGGAATGGGCCGTTTTATTCGCCGACTGACAACGTACCCGCTAAGTTTTAGTACCTCCTGAACATGGTCCAATTCCCCTTCCAGGTGTTCAGGGTCACACAAGACGTGAGCTCTGTTTTTACATGACGTCATAACAGCTTGTAAGTGGCGTGGGTGGTGATGCGATATTGCGTGCAGGTATCTATCAGTGTGTGTGGGTTTCCGATAAACGCAGTGTGACAGTGTTCCATCAGGTCTCGCAGTGACTCTGACATCCAGGAACGATAACGACCTTCTGTCTCCATCTCGCATGTGAACCTCATGTTTGGGTGAACACGGCCGAAACGTCAGGTGAAATAGGTAAATAAACAATCGAAATCATCGCGTTAAATTCTCAGAGCTAATGGCTGTCTCAGAGCCAGTCAGGAAGTTTGACGCCAATCTTTACGCTAGAGTTTTTTATTCTTGCCCTTGTTACGACGTCCGTCTTCAAATAACCGCTGTATGTCGGTTCATATCGGAAATGCATGTATGTGCCTTTGAATCTGTTTCTACTGCCTGAAAAATGAGGAAAAGTCGCCAGTTTCTTAGTAGTCTGGGCTGAAATGTATTCCTGTATATTTCCAACCTCTTAATGTCGTTTAAAATATGCACAGCTGAGTGGATCCGTATTGCTGTGAAATTGACATTCGTCCGGATATTGGGCTGTCTGATTATAAAGATTTATTATACGGTACCACGATTTGTATGACAAAATGGAATGGGATGTCTGTCTGTCCGTAAATGATATTGTTTTCACTTGTAATTAAAATATACGTACATTTTTCTTTATTCATTTATTCATTCGTATGTGTACTTCATGCACACAAACGTACAGAGGCGGACTTAATGCCTTAAGATGAATTCGTAGACGAAACTTGGTGTGTATGGTTTGGTGAAAATTTGATTAAGTAACAAGGATACAATGTATATAGAACTTCGTACTTCTATACTACAAGTAAAGACTTTTTTAAGTTTCGTAATTTAATTGGCAAGCTATAGTGTTATTAAAATTATTAGAAAGAAAGAAATGCTTTTTAGTATATCGCACACCCAGATCAACACTGCACTATGTCGAAAAATCTCAAAACCTTACCTATCAACGAATAGCCAAAAATTTGCCGCATATACCACGAAGACAGGCGTATTTATATCTACAAAAATGTCCAAAAGATGGCGCGCTAACTCTCTATTGGTGACGACGCGCTGCCAAAGTCATACCGTCAATACAAAACTATTTCCAGTTGCAACTTGTCCGTCTTAAAAACAGCACGCAGATCCTTTACGCAACAGTGAATTATTTTTTGATAATGCGGTGTTGTTGAATGTAGAACGAAAATTACTCGGAATTATTTAGTTTTAATTCAGTGTTGGTGACTGTGTTTATACTACGAGTTTGATACTATTTCGACATAATACTTTGTTGTTGGCAAAGGTATGTATTTTTTTTGTATTATTCCAAAATGGTTTAGTATTGTTCGTAAAAGGTGAAAATCTGTGAAATGATGCACTATTGATGGTAGATATAAATTATGTTCTACTTTTGTTAAAAATCATAAAAACATATTTTTTTATACAAATAATTGTTCTTTACATTATAAATTAAGAGAAATGTATTTGCGATTTATTTTTTTCGTTATTTACACGAAGATTAATACTTTTTTTTTGATAATGCACTATTGTTGAGTTAATTTAATTTGTAATAGTAATTTGGCAGATGATGAGGGGTCATGGTCTCCTGTTGCTTAAAAAGGCAATGGAAGCAACCACAAAAGACACCAGACCTTTTTAAATAAACAAAGCGTGGAAAAGGATGTCAAAAATACAACCGTTGCAGCCACAACCACTGAGATGTCAATATTATCAGCCGATAAAGTATCAGATAAATTCACGGAGTGAGGCAGGCAGATTGCCAGGGCGAGTAATTTTTCCGAATTTGTTCACTTCTGCATTGAACTTCAAGGTTCTGGACTAGAAAGGGCTAGACATCAATGTTAATCGCGAGTAAATCACTCAACTTTGCTCTGCTGACGATAGGTATAGTAGTCATGGCTGAGACCATGTAGGATCTAAGAATAATGTTCGATGACCTCAGTAGATTTTTTGAAGATTGGGTCTTAAAATGATGATTCCGGAAGAGTGGGTCTTAAAATGGACAAAACTAAGGTCATGTTGAACGCCCATGTTGCACTCCTATCAAAATCGGAAACTACCCTCGAAGTTGTGGACGATTATGTCTACCAGGGACAAACGCTTCAATTAGATAGGTCTAACTACGAGAGGTCAAACGTCGAATCAGACTCGGCTGGGCAGCGTTCGGGCAGTTGCGCGGTATCTTCTTGTCCAACTTACCGCAGTGTCTCAATACCAAAATCTATGATCAGTGTGTGTGATTACATACGGGACCGAAACGTGGTCGTAGTCGTGGCCTCATCAGAAGGCTTAAAGTCACCCAAAGGGCTATGCTCGGAGTTTCCTTGCGTGATCGAGTCAGAACTGAAGACATGCGCAAGTGGTGTATGGGGGCAAGTCATCGGACTATGTCGGTAACCCTGGTTGTTACCGACATAGCCTGATGAATTGACCAACTTAAGTGGCAGTGGCCAGGGCACATTGCTCGCAGAGCAGATGGTCGATGGGGCCAAAAAGTTCTGGAGTGGCGACCGTGAACCGGAAGACGTTGCGTTGGAAGACCTCCCACTAGGTGGACGAAAGACCTGGTGAGGGTTATGGGAGTCCTCTGGATGCGAGACGTTCAATGTGATGAATGACACTTGGGGAAGGCCTATGTCCAGCGGTAGACGTCTTTTGATTGAAATGTTAATTATACAATTTTAAACAGTTTTATTTCTATGTAACGGAGTTATAGCATTGTTATTTTTTTTATTCCTAACAGTTTTGCGTTATAAGTGTTTTGTATTCAATCAATTTTGCCATATTTTTCTTATTTTTGACTAACAGAAGATTTTGTATTTTGTGATTTACATGTTTTAATTAACACTATGGGTGCAAAAAGAGTACTAGTTTATGTTTAAAATATAAGTACCGACTGGTTTTAGTATTTTTTTGCCGTTTATTTAAGTTTTAATAGGTTTATTACTGAAAAGAAAACGAATGGGTCGTAATCTATTGTATATTAAATCACAATAAAAAAACAGTAGAATAATAGTGCATTATTTTGCGTTCAGTCATTCCACAACAGTGAATTAAATAAAAAAATACATTAATTTGCTTTATTAACGCGTTTTGAATCAATTGAACTATAAAATGCTGATACGGATTGGATTCTTGACATGAAATAATCAAGACATTTGCAATAACTTTGACATAAATTAAGATAAAGGTTTTTCGTCGATTCTGAAAAATTGGCTATTTTGACTTAGTGCAGTGTTGATCTGGGCGTGCGATATCTGTGTTACCGATAAGATCTTTTAAACTACGTAATGGGTTTTATATAGATTCCACCATAATTAAGAAAATATTATTGTGAAATATTTATGCTTACCTATCTAATAAATTCAATTAGATCATAAAACTTAATGTTTTGAAAAGTCGTAAAAACAAAGGCGAGGTGGATTGCCAGAATTGTATAAGCACAAAAGAAGAGAGATTTTCTGGCAGGCGCTCAATCAACACCCCTATTTCATCCTTCTTGTTAGAATTTATCTTAAAAACCGAGAAAATAATTTTTACATGCAAAAAAAGCATTTATACCTACCAGTCGTAAGGTAGAGTGGTGAAAAAAGTTAATTCCGCCCCGGGGTATGACAGCGAGCACCAATAAATATTTAATGCGATGCCTGTAGTGCTGTCAAGAAAATGCGAGGAGTTCAAGTGGGATGTCGGGACTCGGGAGAAGTTTGCATCGAGAAGTGGCTTGGTTGGGACAAGTTTTGACTATATTATAATTATTTGCTGTAAAATGGATTCTTGTAAGGTCAATGTAAAGTATGAATGCTATTCATAAAATTAACTAAATTGAAAATAATCTCAAGCTTACTTCCATCTTTCTTACTTTTTCACTTCAATCTTATTGGTAATGTTCTTCAGAAAGGTCATTTGTACAATATTCATAACCGGCGGGTATGTATGAGTAGCAGGTGGTGTTCTAAAGTTCATACATAAAGTCATACTTTTTTACGCTGGATAGACAGAAACTGACTGATTGACTGGTAGAGAAGGCCTCAGGCATTAAGTCCGCCTATGTACTCGTACTTTATGTTGCATGAAGTTTTAATAAATAAATAAACTGTAGAACGCCACCTGCTACAATCCTTTCTTATTTTTATAGTCTGGAGAAATGCTCATGCATACTGCGCTACCACGGGAAGTTAGTACGGTATGTGAGACTCGAATCCACTAAATCTCCACGGTGTCCTCCAGTGCCGCTTATAGCGGGAACACGGTTACGCGTTAGCACTCACCGTGCAACCGCCGCGGCTTTCCGTCACTGGAACCTCCTCTGGGGTGTACCTCCCATCACCGGCGCACCAGAACACCAAACCAGCACATGGGTGCCAGATGAACCCGTATATGAAACCCTTGGTCCCCCTGTGACGTTTCAGGTCAGTGGCCCCGCCATCTACCACTTTTCGGCCTCAGGGGATAGGAACCTGCCCTGTGGCTCCACCGTGTCCACCATCAGACTGTGGCGACCCCGTTCAGGCCGCGGAAGGTAGAGAGACTATACGACATCGCGGCCCGCTTCAGTTGCGATGTCGCCTCTGTTACCAAACGGCACCGCAACCTACTCGTTGGCCGCTACGTCGTCGGCTTAATCGGCAAAAGCCCTGAAGAGCGGCCCCTCCTCGGGTTCCTCTTCGCTTCGCCGTGGATGACCAAGCCACGGTTACTGAGCCCACCCGCCTCGACAATGCGGGAAACCACTGGGGGGGACTTGATACGATTCTAACAATCATCTTTTGCTTCATAGAAAATAATATTATAAAGAAAACCGTATTAATAATCCCGGTTTCCCGGGAGAGCGTGTTTCAACTAGCAGCATTAGTCAAGAGCTCATCAGATATTCAATCAGCCGCTGATTAGCCGGTGTACTTTGATCAGGGACGGAATCATGTGCAGTCTGCCTGCACATGATTAGGTATGGCACTTGGCTGTGTTAGATACAAATGAAACAAAACGACAGTGTGTGTAGTGTTCTTATTTGATTTGTAAGTCTTTTGTATTAGAGAATTGTTATTATGGCTGCAGTACAAAGACTTAATGCCAAAGGCAATGTTTACTAGTTTTATTGGTGTGTTGTTACATAGTGGATTGTGAACTCTTTATAAAATTGATGAGAGATGATTTTGAAGTGGAATTAGAGCTTTTAGGTTTTGTACCCAGAATAAGTAAATAATTTCAAAACCTAAGACTCTTGGCGTCTATTCACACTACATCAGCTGAAACATAATGTTTTGTATTAATTGTGTTCTGAATCTTGATTAAACAGTTATATAATTCTTTAGAATTAAAATCAAAAGTTCAAAGTTCAAAGTTGCTCAGCGAGCTATGGAGAGGGCTATGCTCGGTGTCTCTCTAAGGGATCGAATCCGAAACGAGATGATCCGGCAGAGAACCTGAATGCTCAGAACTGCTCACAGAATAAATAAGCTGAAGTGGCAATGGGCCGGCCATATAAGTCGTAGAACCGATGACCGTTGGGGTAAACGTGTTCTTGAGTGGAGGCCGCGAACTGGTAAACTTGAGGTAGGATTCTCTCTGGCTAGGTGGAGAGACGACCTTCGCAAGGTGGTTGATAGCAGCTGGATGACAGTTGCCGTAAATCGAACCAAATGGCGTGCAATTGGAGAGGCCTATTGTAACACTAAATTTTGTGGTGGAATGAATTCTTGTTAGAGGAAAGTTTGTTACCTCGTTCGTCGCTCGGTTTCACTGTATTTTATCAATTTGCGATACTTCCTTGTTCTCAGCGCCTCGCTGGGCTGTAGAACTACACTTTGGGTAGTAATTTCACTCTGAACACATTCATTTCACTGAAATTACTTTGAAAACATTTAACCTCTAATGATTTGTTTACTTAGATTTGTTTTGACAGTATAACGTCTGACATTTGGCTTTCGCGTTCGGAAACACGCAAATAATTAGCGAGCCGGGTGCATATTTAAAATCATTTTTTTATTGACAGGTGATCGGGTGGAGTTCGAGTTTTGTTTTGGGATTACGGGGATGTTGTCCCGTCTCCCTTTGCGTGCCCCTCCGGGGATCGCTCATATTTAAATTGGGAGCTTTAGTTTGGAACCTTCGAGAAAAATCTGATTATCTGGGAGAAACGAAGCGTCAGGGTGCGTTCAAAATTGTCTTCTATGCTGTTATTGATTAATAGTGTTTTGATATACTTTAGTTATAAATTGGGCTTTAGATATTTGGAAGGGTGAGATTTGGACCTAGGGGAGTGTATTTCCTTGAAAAGTAATTGTTCCGTGTAAGTTCTTAGAGAATAGAGCTTTTTTTGGGGGCCGAGTCACCTACGTCCATAGGAGAGTACCCTTTGATTCCCTACACGTGGTCCCCGGGTGGTGCACTAACTGGTGGTAGGCTTCGGCCGAAGGCTTGTGATCACCTACTGAGCAAAGACATACCGCCAAGCGGCCTAGCCGTGTTCCGGTTACGATGCTCGGTGTAGCCATCTAGAGGAGTTGGGTCGAGATAGCTGTTCCACTGCAGGCAGACCAGCCTGACACGCACTGTTATGGGCCTATCGGGAGACTAGTCGCGGAGGGTAGCGGGATCCGAGGCACGGTGCGCCGCTGGCCGACCGCAATTAGTTGGGGGCCCAAGTAGTGTGCCAGCCACATATGAAAGGCTACCCCGCCAACTGTCGAAAAATCCCGGAATGCACCATCGTGCTGGTTGGCGACCAGATGGGGAGGGCCCGATGGACATTCCGAGGGGGCTCGGGCGTCCCCGCAGTCTCCGGACTAGTGCCCCAATGATGTTGTCCTTTCAGTGCGTGTCTGTAGGTTAGCAGCGTGGAACCTCGTCTCACTTCCTACTCCTCTCGTCTATTCACTCTTCAAAAAATGAACACAATTACCCTGGAGCACAATTATAAACCGCGTGCGGGTGTGTGTATGTCCGCCCGTGACGACACTTGCTATCGGCGGCGGCGTCTCCGTAACCTTGAGGACTCAAGATTTTCAACGCTGTGGGCTCTAGTGGACACAGGTCTGGATAAAATTATCTACGCCTGTGTCTACCGCTAGCACAGCGGAGATCAGAAGACAACCAGGCTCACAGAGTACCTCAGATCCATCACACTGCTGAAACCCAACGGGTCGCTGGCCCACTCCGCTGAGGAAAAAGCAAATTTATTTGCCTCTCCTTTTGCGGAATCTTCACGTCTGAATCCTGGAGACGCGCAGCCCCCAGCTTATCCTGATGGATGCGAGACGAGTATGTCGGACATTCGCATCCATCAAAAGGACGTCCGTAGGGTACTGCGCAACCTCGACGTGAACAAGGCTAGCGGCCCTGACGGAATACCAGCGATAGTTCTCAGAACCTGTGCGCCTGAACTGTCTCCGATCTTGACACGCCTATTCCGCCTTTCGTACGAGACTAGAAAAGTGCCGAATGCTTGGAAGCTAGCTAACGTACAACCCGTGCCCAAGAAGGGTAGTCGAGCTGACCCGGCCAACTACAGAACCATCTCTGTAACGTCCATACTCTGTAAGAGTATGGAGCGTGTACTTAACACGAAGCTCCTGGCATACCTAGAAACTAACGAGATCCTTAATGACCGCCAATACGGTTTCCGCCGAAATTGGTCTACTGGGGATCTTCTAGCGTATGCCATTCACATATAGAGTAAGGCCATCGAGAGCCACGGGGAAGCACTTGCTGTTTTCCTCGACATCTCGAAGGCTTTTGATAGGGTCTGGCATGAAAGCCTTATTGGTAAGATTCCTTCGTTCGGTCTGCCCGGTTGTCTATGTGACTGGATTGCGGACTTCCTGAGAGATCGGTCCATTCGAGTGGTTATCGATGGCTGCTCATCTGACCATCATCATCATCATTTCAGCCGAAAGACGTCCACTGCTGGACATAGGCCTCCCCCAGGCGTCGCCACATTGACCGATCCCGTGCGTCTCGCATCCAGCGCCTTCCCGCAACCTTAACCAGGTCATCAGTCCACCTAGTGGGAGGCCTTCCAACGTATCGTCTTCCGGTTCGCGGTCGCCATTCCAGAACTTTTCGGCCCCATCGGCCATCCGTTCTGCGAGCAATGTGCCCTGCCCACTGCCACTTAAGTTTGGCAATTCTTCGGGCTATGTCGGTAACTTTGGTTCTCCTGCGGATATCATCATTTCTGACGTGATCACGCAAGGAAATTCCGAGCATAGCCCTCTCCATTGCCCTTTGGGTGACTTTGAGCTTTCTGATAAGGCCCATTGTGAGCGACCACGTCTCGGTCCCATAGGTGATCACTGGCAACACACACTGGTCATAGACTTTCGTCTTGAGACACTGCGGTAAATTGGACGAGAAGATACCACGCAACTTCCCGAACGCCGCCCAGCCGAGTCGGATTCGACGGTTGACCTCTTTCTCGAAATTGGACCTACCCAACTAGACCGTTTGTCCCAGGTAGACATAATCGTCTACAACTTCGAGAGTAGAGTCTCCGACCTTGATAGGAGTGGGTGTTACATGGGCATTCACCATGATCTTGGTTTTGTCCATGTTCATTTTAAGACCCACTCTTTCGGAAGCTCTACTGAGGTCATCGAGCATTTTACTGAGGCTCTCCATGGTCTCAGCCATGACCACTATGTCGTCGGCAAACCGAAGGTGAGTAATGTACTCGCCATTAACGTTGATGCCCAGCCCCCTCCAGTCCAGAACCTTGAAGACATCCTCCAGCGCAGCAGTGAACAGTTTCGGAGAAATGACGTCTCCCTGTCTCATGCCGCGCTGGAGAAGGATTGGTTTCAAGGTCTGATCCTGAAGACGGACTGACATGGTGGCGTTTTTGTACAAACACTTCAACACCTCAACGTACCGGTAGTCGATCTAGCACCGTTGGAGAGACTGCAGTACAGCCCAAGTCTCTATCGAATCGAAGGCTTTCTCGTTGTCCACAAACGCTAAACAGAGAGGCAGGTTATACTCTTCGGTCTTCTGTATAACCTGCCGCAGCGTATGTATGTGGTCTACGGTGCTAAAGCCTTTTCGGAATCCGGCTTGTTCGGGGGCTGGAAATCGTCAAACCTGCGCGCGAGACGATTCGTGATGACTCTTGAAAACAACTTGTAGACATGGCTAAGAAGTGAGATGGGCCTATAGTTCTTCAACCGGGCATTGTCGCCCTTCTTGAAGAAGAGTACCACCACACCCCTGCACCATGCCTGTGGTGTTTTGCCCTCGAGTATGACGGAATGAAACAGCTTCTGAAGGGCTCTAAGGACCGGTTTTCCACCCGCCTTCAGGAGTTCGGCCGTAATTCCGTCATCACCCGGCGCCTTGTTGTTTTTGAGCTGTTTCAGAGCCATCCTAATCTCGTACAGGCTGACGTCCGGGATATGTTCGTTATAGTGTTGGGTCAATCTAGCTCTTGGGTCGTTTGCTAGACTCGCAACGGGCTTGCTGATCGATGTGTACAACTGCCCATAGAATGTCTCGATCTCCCTGAGAAGCTCCGGTTTGGCGAATACGATCCTGCCATCGTCGGTCTTCAGTTTCGTGAGTTGGCTCTGCCCAATAGCCAGATCCCTTGAAAACACCTTGGAGCCTTTATTTCGCTCGATCGCGTCTTTAATACGCTCGGTATTGAAGCGGCGGAGGTCTCTTTTCAAGGATTTAGAGATCTGTCTATTGAGCTGCCTTTGCTGTATTTGCACGCCTCATCTGAAGACTGCAGGATCATCTCACGCCTCTCCTTCATAAGCTTGAGGGTATGATCAGAGAGCTTTTTGTTTCTATCTGTACGACGGGTCTTGAAAAACTTAGACCCAACCGTATGGACAGCTTCCACGAACCCGTTGCTATATTCATCCACGGAGCTCCCTAGGCACTCGAAACGATTCTGGAGTTCGAGCTGAAAGCTCTCGGGGTTTTGGACCTGGATCTGTGCTGGCCGGAGCGTGGACTTCATCAGTCGAGACCTTTCAAGCTTAATATTAATGTTCAATGTGCCTCTTACCATGCGGTGATCGCTCCCGGTTTTTACCGAATTGATCACAGAGACATCATTGAACATTTGCTTCTTGGTTGACATGATGAAGTCGATCTCATTTTTTGTTGCACCATCGGGGCTCTGCCAGGTCCACTTCCTGTGTTCACGCTTTTTGAAGAAGGAGTTTATCATATAGAGGCCCTCCAGTCAACCCCAGAGTCAACAGTACCGCTAAAAACACGCAAAAGTGGATAAGTAAAGGTCTTAGACAAAGTTGCAAAACTAAGCGAAAATTACGCTATGAATTTTATAAAAACAAAAATAATTCTAATAAATTAATATATAAAAAATATTCCTATATGCTTAAAAAATGTATTTACAGCTCAAAAAAGAATGCGAACATAAAATATATTGAAACACAAGATAACAAATGTAAAGCCACTTGGACTGTCATCAAAAATGAAATAAATAAAAATACCACCCCTAAAGATAATATAGATGCAATAAAATTAAATGGTATTGTAGTTACAGACCCTGTAGAAATAGCTTCTACATTCAATAATTATTACGTGAATTTGACGCAAACATCACCGTAAGATCCAGCTGTTCAAAATTATAGGCTAAATAGATATGTCAACTCAATGTTTCTTAAACCAATGTCAGAAAACGAAGTGCGCCTTGAAATAATGTCCCTGTCCAACACTAGATCAGAGGGCTATGACGAAATTAGTACTAAAATCATAAAACCTTGCTGTAATGAATTGACTAGTATTTTAACCCATTTAATAAACATGTCTTTTGCAGCAGGAACATTTCCCGATAGGTTAAAATTATCAATTATTAAGCCGTTATTTAAAAAAGGAGATAAATGTGATATTAGTAATTACCGTCCAATTACATTGATACCTATTTTTTCAAAAATTTATGAGAAATGTATGTTTAAAAGGCTAATAGAATTTTGCAATAAATTCCAAATAATAAGTACTGAACAGTATGGATTTCAAAAAAAGAAATCCACATTATTAGCTATTTACTCTCTTATGAAGGCAGTACTTTCAAATATTAATAATAATCATCTGACTACGGGACTTTTTTTTGATTTATCAAAAGCCTTCGATTTTGTGTCGCACAGCATATTGTTGGATAAACTAGAGACTATTGGGATTAGAGGACCTGCACTTGAATGGATATCATCCTATTTAGGCAATAGACAGCAACGTGTCATTATTAGTAAAATTAACAGTAATAGAGATATGATACCATACTCATCAGAATATAAGCAAAATAAATGTGGCGTTCCGCAAGGAAGTGTGCTTGGTCCAATATTGTTTCTTTTATATATTAATGACATCATAAAAATAACCAAACATAAATGCATTTTATTTGCCGACGATATATCAATCATAGTGACATCAGATAAAAAGAAAAACAAGACTGACCATGAGTTTGACATAAATAATACAATAGACAAATTACTGCTTTGGCTTGACATGAATAATTTAAAAATAAATTTAGATAAATCCGTTTACATTCAATTTAATCAATCAAATAATAATAAAAACAATATAAAACTTAATATTAATAAAATCGAAGAGGCAACCCATACAAGGTTTTTAGGCGTAATAATAGACAAAGATTTGAACTGGAAAGAACATGTAGATAATGTAAGCACTCGAATCAATAAATTTGTATACGCACTGAAGCAAGTTAAAAACGTAACTAACATAAAAACAGCAATTATGTCATACTACGCTTATGTTGAGTCGATACTGCGATATGGTCTCGTAATGTGGGGTAATGGTACCAACATGAATAGAACATTTATCGCACAAAAAAAGTGCATCAGAGCAATAAGTGGTATTAAACCTGATGACTCATGTAGACCAATGTTCGAGAGGTTTGGTGTGCTACCTCTACCATGTCTGTATATAAATGAGGTATGTATATTTGTAGTTAACAACAAACATTTATTTAAATCAGCAAATGATGTAAATCCCAGAAACAGACGAGATCCTCATAAACTGGTATTAAGTGATTTGCCAAGACTTGCGAAATACAACAAAAACTGCCTTGCAATGTGCGTACGTATTTATAACAAAATACCAAGTCGCTTTAAAATATTGAACTCGAGAAAGTTTAAGATAGAATTACACAAGTGGCTTATTGAATGTAATTTTTACAGTTTAAAAGATTTTATGGATGTGAGATGTTGATTCCTTTTGTTAAAATATAAATTTTTGCATGCTATGTTATATCTTAGCGAAACATGTTGAGCTACTGTAATAATATTAACATCAATGTATACCATGTTTTACGCAAATAAATGATTTACTTACTACTTACTTACTTACTTACTCCTTCTCCATAAAACTGGCCAGTAGGTGACCCCGGTGGTTCCGTTGTCCAACTCCAAATTGCCCCACTTGCAGCTCATCCTTGTCTCGTTTGCCCAGTTTCGCGTTGAAGTCCCCCATGACAATGGTGAAGTGAGTTTTGAAACCATGCATGGCTCTGGAGATATCCTCATACATGGTCTCTACCTCATCGTCGGGTTGTGCCGAGGTTGGGGCGTAGACCTGTATGACCTTCAGCGAATATCTTGAGGATATTCTGAGTATGAGGTACGCCACCCTGGTCGACACACTCTCGATCTTCACCACGTTGTTCACATGGGACTTGTGGACGATAAACCCGACACCACCCTGGGACTGCCGGTCACCCTCTCGGAAATAAAGCAGGTTACCGGATTTGAGGATTATCGAGTCCTCCCCCTCTCTTCGGACTTCAGATAACCCTATAATACTCCATCGCAACCTGCTCAATTCCTCCTCAAGTTCGGTGACCTTCTCGTCGGTCCGAAGTGTGCGCGTGTTGTACGTTGCCAGGTCCAGTCGTCGGTGATTTTTGGGGTAGCCGGATCTCGTCCGGAGATTCTTAGCACCCCTTGCCATGCCGTAGCCGGACCAATTGGATATTAATGCCGGGGTCCCCTCAGGGGTCGGTACTCTCAGCAACATTATTCTTGCTGCACATTAACGATCTGCTAAAACCTTTGGGTATGCAGACGACAGCACTGTTGCTGAGAGATACTTGTCCAACGCACGGGCTACCGGGCCGCAGATCCGGTCTCTCCGTGAGGCCATGGTGGAGCGTTTGAACCTGTCCTTGCAGGCAGTCTCCGAATGGGGCAATGCCAATCTGGTCAGGTTTAACGCTGCAGGTAAAAACCCAGGCGTGTCTTTTTTCCGCAAAATTTCAACCGGCTCCAACTTTCCGAGATGTGACCGTGCCAATAACGGACCATCTTGAGCTTCTTGGCGTTACGTTGACATCGAGTCTCAATTTTGGCCCATACATTGAGGCAAAAGCTCAGCTGGCATCCAAAAAGCTGGGGATCCTTGCGAAGGTGAGAAGGTACTTCACGCAGAAACAGCTCCTCAATTTGTATCAAGCGCAAGTTCGATCATGCATGGAGTACTGTTCTCATCTCTGGGATGGATCTGCCAAATACCAGCTTGATGCACTAGAGTCGATCGAAAAGCGGGCCAAGAGGCTCATCGGCGACGAGGCGCTGGTCAAGTCAAAGCTCCAGAGTCTTGAACATCGTCGCCGAGTTGCCAGCCTGTCAGTTTTTTATCGGTTACATTTCGGGGAGTGTGCGATGGAATTGCACGATCTAATTCCACCGAGCCCGTTTCATCATCGGACTACCAGACGTACGGCGATGCGCCATCGATACATGGTGGACATTCCACCCATACGCACAAAACGTTTTGAGAACGCTTTTATTATGCGTACAGCTAAGGAGTGGAATTCCCTGCCGGAGTCTGTGTTTCCCGACAGCTACAATCTGGGGGTCTTTAAGTCAAGAGTGAATAGGTTATTTCTAGGCAAGCGTGTTTCACTGTCGACCACATCATCGCTTACCATCAGGTGAGATAGTGGTCAAGCGCGAGCCTATTGGATATAAAAAAAGAATTTAAAAAAATAGAATTTATTGGAAATGGTTTGTTGAGATTGATGTTTGAGATGATATGAGAACGCGCCGCGGCCGTATCTTTTTTCTCTCGGACAAACTGCGTAGCTTTGGCGTCGGTTTGAGTGGAGCCCTGTGATTGTGAGTAGACTGAAATTATCACCGGAGTGACAGACTCCGTGCGGCTGATCGTTTCCCGTCTGCGCCGGCCGTTGATGAACGGAATCTGTGGGGCCTAAAATAAACGGCCGCCAGTGACCGCGTGTGTGTGGTCGTGGATAAGCGGCCTAGAAGCTGCATGTTGCTGCCGTGTAATGATTGTGTTCCCAAGCTGGGCTCATTATTCCTCACGGTAAGTTGCCTTGTTCAATGAAATTACCCCATATTTTTTTGTGGTGAATTCTGTGCACTGACTTGTCGGTTTCTTTCAGAACAACGTGGCGTGGGGTTGACATTGAGCCAACCCATCTTCCCGACGGGCTTCTCTTCCTCCGACTGGTACGTGTCCAACTTTCTTAAAGCTCTGTCGAATAGTATTTTGTTTCTTAGTCAGGGCCAATATATATATTTTATTTAAAGCCGGCCAAGCCTTTGTGGGTGTCTGTGGACAGGCGCTGCCTTAGTCACGGTCCCTATACTGGGAAGGGTCCAGGGCCATGTTGCGTCAGGCCGTAGTACATGAACGGTGTAGACGTGGTGTATCCCGGGTTATAATATTCTTAGGTCGTGCCAATCTCTATGAAGGGTGGCAGACGGCCCTTTAATTATGTTTGCCTATTAAATCCTGGTGTATATGATATTATTTACCATAGTTTTAATGATTTGTATGTTCTGTTTAACCGTAAAACATGTGTGTTTCCTTGCGTAATCACGCCAGAAATGATGATATCCGCAGGAGAACCAAAGTTACTGACATAGCCCGAAGAATTGCCAAACTTAAGTGGCAGTGGGCAGGGCACATTGCTCGCAGAACGGATGGCCGATGGGGCCGAAAAGTTCTGGAATGGCGACCGCGAACCGGAAGACGATACGTTGGAAGGCCTCCCACTAGGTGGACTGATGACCTGGTTAAGGTTGCGGGAAGGCGCCGGATGCGAGACGCACGGGATCGGTTAATGTGGCGACGCCTGGGGGAGGCCTATGTCCAGCAGTGGACGTCTTTAGGCTGAAATGATGATGATGATGATGATGTGTGTTTGGTTTAAGTTTATTTTCTAAGATGTCTTTTTTGTGACTTCAGGAGATGTCTGGCGGGGACCAGAGATTGTCTGGCTGCCTGTTATTTGCCTGGCTGGGGTTGACTGTCCAGCTAAACCAACTGTTCGGCTAAGACCTAGGGTTCGGCTAAGACTGAGGCGGTCCGCTCGAGGCATGGCATCGTGGAGTGGAGTTGGCTGGCTACGCTGCGGCGTGCAGAGGAACAGGCCTACTGTTTTTGATTTTTATTAATCCAACCTCAACCTTTAAATTAATATAGTATAAAAAAGTTTGACCAGCCAACTGCAACCAGCGACCCTACAATTTTCTTAAATTTTTCGTTTGACGTTTTTCGGGGGTACCGCGAAATAAACTGTTATTCCAGTATTTGGCGTATTATTGTTCCCGAACCGATCCTACGTTACACTATGTCCAGTAGTAGACTGCTATAGGCTGATGATGATGATGAAAATCCAAAGTCTTTTATTTAAAATAGGCAGGAAACAAGTGGCGTAACAAACTCCCTAGCAACTCTTCTGCCAGTTATGTACCTATAGGTAACAGCACTAGTGTGGTAAGATATTTACTCGTGACCAAGAAGACTTACAGCATTCATTTCTGGGAAAGGTAGTCTTTTCCAGAAATGAATACTGTAAGTCTTCGTGGCGTAGGAAATCTTATACAGATTATAAGTACTTAATCCATAACTTTCTCAAAACATCAGAATTATCCCCATAAATCCAAGTTACGAACCCCAAACTTGCTTGAAACTTAACATTGTACACGACGCAGTAATTACCGGGCTGATCCTGAACGTTTGTGCCGATCATATCAGTCTCAAGTTACGTCGGTAAAACTTACGGTTTGTTCATACCGAGAAGCGATGCTAGTAGTGGTAATGGGAAGCCCACTTTTTCGCAAGTAAAAGTTTTTCGTTTGGTCCGTTTTGCGAGGGGGACTTGGCTGACATATTATCCAGCTTAGTTTCACACAGTAGTATTCTGGGGGCTTCACAAGGTTCGCGGAGTGAATCACTGTTCCGAGGATTTGTGCACGTTGAGAAGCCACGGCCTGATGTGCTGAGCGCTGCGGGGCGTATTCGAATTCTCTCACTAAAATGTGTTGAAAATAACGATGTTTTTGTACCGCTTTCTTCTTTCTGTTTCGGTGTGAGCAGACCCTCCAACATAGTTATTACTTAAGCTCCATAACTCATTTATAAGGGTCCCCTAGCCCACATAATTGCACGATAAACATGGCGCCGGAATGTGGGCCACATTTATTAGCAGAATATTAAGTGGACTTGATTATGTTGTTTTGAGGTCAGTCTTGTTCATTGGTTTGCCTTACGGCTAAATATTGCAGTATGTTGACTTTTTCTAACAATCCAAATTATTTTGTTATACCTAATATACATTTTCAAGTTAGACTAGCGACCCGCTCCTGTTTCGCATGTATTGTAATGACATAGCGAACACAAACTCGTGTCAAAATGTCTAGATGCTTTGAACATACAAATACAGTTATTTTTTGTAATTATACCATTTTGTTTATTCTGGCCATACCATAGATAAAATATGTACAGTTTTTAAAATACTACATAGAAAATACTTAAATCAGCAACTACAAACTAAGCCTAGAAAATAAAAAAAACATAATATGACTTCTAAATACTTTTTATTAAACAATATAATTTATTTTTGAGCCACTGCTAAGTTTGAGGAATTTTACTTATAAAACAAAAAGTTCTTATAGTACCTATATCAGACTCGTGGAAAAAATCATAGCCTTCCTTGAATTAAATAAAATCTAAGTGCCATTGGTGGGATCCGCTCCTAATACGCACCTAATCACCCAGAAAAAAAACTAAATAATGTCTTAAGTACAGATGGGGAGGAGAGGGAAGAGGGTAGGTGTAACGTTTATAATTCATAAATACAACTGCTCGAATTCGAAAACTATGAGCTCAACAACAATATCACAGGCGCGAACACCCGAAATAAATGGCCGAGCCCGCACAAAGAGCAAGTTTTAATTAAATTAAAATAAATGATCGCTTCAGCCTGTAATTAATTCCGCAGAATACGCTCTTGTACCATATTCAATTAATTAACGGATGTATGCGGGAACAAAGAGACTTTATCACAAAAATACGTACCTGATGAAATTTAATAATTTAGTTTTTATTAACCAGGTTTTAGCTTTGCTCGTGTGTTGGTCGAAAATTATTTCTGGAAATGTACAGTTTAGAGTAAAAGTACAGTTTCAATAATCTAAAACTGAAGTGCCGACAAAAATATTTGTAGATACGAGTCTATGGTCCGAGTCTAGTTTGATCTATCTTACTTCTTACTAATATTATAAATGTGATAGTTTGGATGGATGGATGTATGTTTGTCACTCAATAAAGCCAGAGCGGCTAAACGGATATGGTTGAAATTTGGCAAGAAGATAGATAGTATCCTGGGAAAAGATACAATTTATTTTGATACATTTTGTATAAAAATAAAGTATATAGGTAGGTAGGGTAGACTTGAAAAGTTGTGGCCCAACCAAGAGTGATGTAACTTCATCTACAAATAAATTATTGTATCTTTAGCTTTGGGTGATTGGGACCGCACTTTTGGACCTTGATTGTACTATCAGGATAGTAACCTCCTTCGGAAGTCGGGTAAAATGTATTCAATTCTATGTCTACACTTGCGTTCTAAATTTGTTCAATGCATGATTGATTTTCTAAGCGTTCTAACATAATAAGGAAGTAAGATATGATGGAAATTCGTAGTAAAAGGGAAGTGATCCTTTGCCCCAATCGTGATGGATTATGGATAGGATACTGATTATAGTTAGGTATATAAATGTACATTTATGATAGCGAAGTTCAATAACATCTATAGAATTTCACTAAACAATTTAATACAAGCCTGTGTTTTCAAATAAAAGTTGTCATAGATATCTCCCTGTCTCTTGATCGACCATTCTCTTCACAATCAATTGCTCTACAATAACGATTTTACAACGTACATTAGCATCTGACAGAGTGCAGGGAATCTAAGTGTCGCCCGTTCTCTTTCATAGACCGGGTCAGTCGAGACACGACCTAATTTCACAGTAAGATTGCAGGCTGCGGTGCAAGTGATGTGAAAATAAAGGGATAGAGGTTATGAATAAATAATGGATTTATTAGCAGTACATATTTGGGTTCTTTGTACACTGGATTGGTGATTTCAGACTATTAATTTTCTGTTTCGTAAATCAGAGATGAGTAAAACCTTTGATTCAATATAACTTACTACTTGCATTAAATGCGACTCTAGGCACTAATTGATACAACTTTACACATTTTGTAAAAAAATATATTACAGAGGTGACCTGTACCCCAGCTTTAGAAAGGTTAATGGCTGATTAAAGCTTATCATTTTAAACATTTTATTTTTACGCGTTTTTTATTTGACCAAAAAATTGCTTTAGGTGAGCTTACAAAGTATAGCTAGGAACGAGGTTTGCCTGAAATGATTGACATAGATTTGGGAAAAATAATTACCTACATACTTTTACCTTCACCTATAACACTTACTTAGAATATCTAAGAATCGAGTGGGTGCATGTAAGTCTTCTAAAACAACGTAAAATCACTGAAGTTGGCCTTACCGTATACAAGATCTGAAAGACCCGTCCCACCTTACACTTTAGGCCATACACATCTGAAGCCCCGGGCTAAAGCAGTTATTACCAATATCGCGACGGAGTACACACCGGGATTACCTGCGACGCTATCGAATAATACAACCGCCATTAATTTATATGACAACATGAATTATACATGATTTATGAACTTGTATTTGCCACGATTTCGGTTTGAATAATGGAGTGTCTCTGACAAGTGCTTGAAACTTTTGTTACATGAAAATAAGTTTGGTATAAGTAACAGAATTTAAGCTGACTTACGTTCATCTACCAAACGCCTTTTTTCATATAATACTGAAGGTTTCTTTAAACCTGGTAAAAAATGCTTATAAGAATAATTATGTTCTTATTGACAGCGTATCGGAAGACTTCCCACAAGGTGGACCGATGAAGTCTGCGGTGATAGCTGCGGAAATCCACTAGATGCGAGATGCACAGGACCAGCCCATGCGGTGACACTTAGACTTGGTTTAGAATTGGGATGACCACCGTTACACTGGTTTTGCTCGTAATAAAGACCAAATTTACCAAGACTAAAATAAACTTTAGCTAAATAAATAAGGTTGAATTTCGATTGTCGAGTAAAGGTTTCAATTTGATAAAGTGAAAACATTTTAGGTCCATGTTGATGCGGCCATAGGCGGTTTTTTTAATAGCTTTACTCATTTCAATGCGGTTGGATCAGCTGTTGTGTATCCCCGACTTGCAGATAAAGCTCTATTTTATAGAAGAGTATGTTTTTCTTGGCGAGTGAAGCGTGAATGATAAAGTAAATGTAGTTAGGTACTACATTATTCAGTCTTGTTTATTAAAATATCTGAGCCGTTTATGCGTACGTACTATTTTGTGTTATCTGTGCAGTAGGTGCTTACATAAGTGCTTCTGCTTTAGAGTCGAAGTTTGAAGTTAATTGTACCAAGATAGATAATACCAACAAAATCTAAACTAATATGCCAAAGAGGTAAAATTTGTAAGTTTAGATGTAGGAGGTAAATTCTTTCACTTAACCCAGACTGGTGGCTATACTTTGTTTAAATTATTTCATCACTACGGCTCTTAAAACGGTGAAGGAAAATATTGTGAGGTGACCGGCATGTCTTAGAACCAAACATTCGAAAAAATGTGACATCCACATCAACCCGCACTGGGCCCACGTGGTGGATAACGGCCCATTCCCTCTCACAAACAGGACGCCTGTCAAAAAATCATCTCTTGTCAATGTTCTTGTATTTCCATGTACTCATTTATGTTTTTTTTTTTAATTATTTGAATTGTGAAGATTTTATTTATTTCTGTTCTATATATGTACAATAATATTTACAAACTAATATTAAAACTTAAAAAAGAATAAAAATATGTACAATTACGGGGCCTCATAAAATTCGTCTACATCGCTGTCAACAGGAAAAGTGCCCAGAAGGCTGGCAGCATTGCCACATTGGATGGCAATGCTGATTCTTTGGCCAATAAAAAGGCCAGCCTTCTGGTCTCGTGAAGAGTCGACCAACCGCTTGGCGATATCCCGAAAAATTAGGTGTGCACTCGGACCCCATGGCCCTAGTGTTTCAACCCCAAACGGCTCAAACAGATAATTACCAATTAAGTTGTTGTATTTGCGCCGTTTGACGTTTTCAGCACCTGCAGCAGCCGCCCCAGCGCAGCCCTCCGTGCTAGGAAGATGGGATGGTGCAAGGGTGTCGACACAAGTTGCATCCCACACCAAAGACCTAGCCAACTTCCATGGCATTATGGTCATACCATCTGGTCTCTTCCCATCGACGCGTGCCAGGCCATTGGGTTCTAAGACAGCTGGCACCCCGGCGGTGGCAAGAGCACGACGGATGAGATCATTAATGCTAGCGTGCCGCGCAATCCGACCTGCACTCTTACTACAAGAAAGGCCATGGTGTTCGAGGCAGTCGACTGCTTCACCGCATTGACAGCGATGTGGAGCCCCACAAGGAGCGCCCAAACGCAAGCATGTAGTGAGCCGGAAGGTTGTGTCACCTAGCATAGTGCCTATGTTAGGCGACGGTAGTGCCTGAAGCCAGAGGCCTGACTCCCACTCACCCACAGCCAGCAGGCGGGCACGCTCAGCAGTATTGGTAGACGTATTAATTAGGTTATTCCTTACCAACCTGCAGAGCGACTCATCCCACTGTCTCTGGGAAAATGGGTTCTCGGGCCGATCCGTATCCGGGCAAGCCACTTTCGGGCGTTCTCTGCGTCTGTCAAGCACGGCACTTCCGAGTCAACCAGGGAAAGAGCTAATTAGCTAGAGCTCATTTATGTTATTCTTATTATATTCATTTTTTCGAAATAATACACCCAATGTGGACAAAAATCACTTTGGCGGTTGCAGACGGGCGACTATAAAAAATTTTTTGATTATTAAGAAATGAAAATTATAAATGCAAATATCAGTAAGACAGCCGTATCAGTCGCAGTCTTACTTAACATACAAAATATCACGTCAGTATTCCCTGAAGGTGTGGGCAGAAGTGAACTTGAGTTCACTACTTTTTCGTTATGTCTTACATAAGTCCCATGCAATAGTGGGCGATCCTATTATTCTTCAGTCTTATTTTGGGTATATTACAGTTTCTTAGCATTATAAACCTTAAGTTAATTGCCAAGCATTATAAACCGCTTTATTATGCACACGGCTGTCTTAGTGAAAAGTGTTTTATTAAACCAAATAAACTTACTACCGGCACCAAAAAGATATCCTTTTGCCCGTAACCTGTTTATGGTCTTCTGATATACAACGTTTTATCAAAATCCTTTCAGCTGTAGGTATTGGTATAGGTGTGAAAGTATAACAGACAGATCGATAGATATAGTATATAAATTTGCATTTATTTTAAGCATGGATTTTAATAAGTTCTGTACTTTTAAATCAATAATCTTCATCTCTTTTCCTTATCTCTTACCGCTGAAAAATTTAAGCACACTTCTTTGCCGTCAAAAATTAACAAATGTTAGCCTTCCTTCCTTCAATTTTCTTCAAACGAAATCTCTTGCTCGTGTAAATGACATGAAACTTTATCGTTTCAGTAAGTAAAGTACCGGAATAAGGTAACCGGACAACTTAATACAATCCATAAAGTAGCCTTGTAATCTTCAACGTCAGTCCCACATTACAACTTAGCAAATATGGATGAATTATTTATTATTTATTTTATTCATAAATTGAGAAGTAAAAAGAGAGAAGAAGACAATGGGCCAGTTTCTGAATAAAGCATTTGTAGTTAAGAACGTATGAACTTGAAATGATGATTCATTTCAGCCGTAAAAGGTCTGGACCTTAGCCCTATGTTCAGCACTGGTGCTGAACATAGGGCTCCCATAAGTGTCACCACATGCACTGTGCATTTAGCATACCTACTGCAGATGCCCGCAATCTTTACCAGGTCATCAATCCAGTTTGTGGAAGGTCTTCCAACGGACCTACACTTTACTTTAACCTTAATGCCAAACATGCCAAGCTCTATTTGAATCCAAATTTTGACAGTTTTTTTAAGGTACAGTAGAGTTATTTAAAAATATCGACGTAATTCAAAAATCATGGCATCCCAATGGAGCAAGCTTGATTATAATATCGATTTTTTATTTTTTTATTTATTATAAATACAGTCTTGAGTACAGTTTCACTTATATATTGTACCATAAAACCTGGATGGGTATGTGTTGGTACTCACATTCGCCTTATTTATTAATTATATGCTTAATATTAGCCATCGACCATATAGCCACTAGACGCCTAATACTTGATCTAATACATCAAAACAATTCTGTCAACTAGCTGAGGTATGAGGCACGGGGTGCTGCGCTCTGATTGGTCCTTTACCAAGGTCATATTTCTCATTAAGGATGGGACAGGTTCAAATAAAACCAGGCAGGTATCGATATTTTTAGATAAATAATATTTGTACTTATTTTTTTTTATTAATATTACCTTTTTATTATTAATTATACGGCGTTTTAAAGATTTTAGTAATAAAATAAAATGCTAAAACTAAAAAAAAACTAAATTCTAAAGGAAACATACTTTTTTTGGTTGTTGGTTCTTAAATATAGTAATATTAAATATTAGTAAAAACGTAATCAAAAAATCGTTTCACACTTAACAAACTATTCAATTTAATGTCTTCATTTGTAAGGTTTCAATTTCTATCGATAACAGATTTGGTCGTAGGATATGGTGCATCACTAGTTGTGTTTACGAAATTATAGAGGAGAAGAGATAGCGAAAAAAATACTTTAAAAAGAAAGAGACGCACACATGCAGTGGGCGTTTCCACCTACAAACGTGACCAGTATAATATGAACTCCGATAAATAATATCAGAAAATAAATCTAATTATGTTTATATGTAACTATTAAATTATCAATGAAATGTTATGCCATTTTGCCGGAAACTCGAATTCTGGCTGTTGTTACCATACCAACGTATTGTACAAGAGGCCATTATAATATTTATTACATCATTTTTTTATTGACTGACGCGGAACTGTTTACGGCTCTCAGAAGTGGTCGCTACTAATTTGAAATTGTCGAGTGGCGACCTGCATTACCTGTATATTATATTTTTA
The DNA here is from genome assembly GCA_964057195.1 of Orthosia cruda. NCBI lineage: Eukaryota > Metazoa > Arthropoda > Insecta > Lepidoptera > Noctuidae > Orthosia > Orthosia cruda. Next base: position 21,274,747 of record OZ059842.1, read on the forward strand.
GTCATATGCGTTGACAGACATCGCTCGCCTGTTATGAGGCGTCTAGGGGCTGTGTGGTCGCTGATATTAGCTAACTATTCACCCATCCCAACAACAATTGTTTAAGCCGTAAACATCTATCAGCAAAGGAAAAAAGTGTAATTGCGGTTATGCGAGTATTTTGTTTGTGACGTTTCGTCCGAGCTGTGTACCATTGGGTCACTCATTAGAAAACCGGTTCTAAGCAAAATATATAGGTTGATCTATTTTTACGGAGTTGTACTTTTTTTTTCAATTTATAGATTATTTTTAGTTACGCTAAGTTAATATGAAGTCGTAAAAGTATTTTTTGCATTTTAGTTTATAATTTTTACAATTTATGTCATTTTTTATATTTGTCGGTATTTCATTTAATAAAGTGGGAATTAAGAATTTCATCGTCCGCCTTCTGTAAAAGTTTTTAGCCTGAGGTATTATTAATTGATTATTTGTGATACTTCTAGTGATTATTTTATCATGGTATGGGTATTTGAATGGTTTTATTATTAAATTGTTCAATTAAGAGGGCATGTTAAATGTACTGGCAGTATTTTACAGTATTTGAACAGTTCCGTGACGTTTTCTTTGTATTTATATTTTATTTTTGTGGGTACTATGAGCTTTAAAAGTCTAACTTGTAGTTTGCAAATTCTTTCTATATACGATTTAAATGTTCGCCCATAGCTCGTGATTCCGTATGCTATAATTGACTACGCTAAAGCAATGTACATGTTACGCAGGATTTTTAACGAAATTTTAGGTTTTAACATGTAGAATTTGGCCAATAAGGCCCGCAAATGTGTCATCTGCATATTTCAGTACGCTTACGCTCAAAAATAGATCGTCGACCTTTTTCACGATTCCATAAAGTTACTTATATTATCTACTGAATAAATAATTTTAGTCACGATGAAGAAGTGTGCAAATTGCAATAATCAATTTAACGACGGGGTGCAACGTGGAAGCTGCTAGAAATTCCAGTATCTCTTGTGTCTGAAGCGGGTTGGAGAAAACTGGGACCTGACCAAAGAGCTCAATGGAAATGTCCTGCTTGTAAATCGCCGCTTGCTCCGCTTTCACCGCGACTTTCTACTTCGTTGGATACAGTATTGGGTGAGATTCGCGAGTTGAGGCAGCAGCTGCAGCTTACCAACCCTAGTCAGCGACATAAGATCGATTAAAGATGAGTTGACCGAGCTTAAAAAAAGTTGTGATTTCTCTAGTGGTAGACTCGATGAATTCGATACCAGACTTTCTAACCTAGAAAAAAAACCTGCGAGTTTGAGAAGCTTCAAGACTCTGTGCAAACAGAATTAGCCTCAACAAGGCTTGAGCTTTCTTCGTTTGATCAGCGGTCCAGGCTAAACAACGTGGAAATAAAGGGTGTCCCCCTAAATAAGGATGAGAACTTATTCTTAATTGTTGACGCCATCGGCAGCAAAATCAATTATAAGTGTTCGAAGACCCAGATTAACTACATTTCGATGGTGCCTATACATTATTCCAAGGAAAAGTTAGTGATTGTGAGCTTTCGCAAAAGGTATATTAAAGAAGATTTTATTGCCGCTGCACGTACTGATAAGGATCTCTCCACCTCCGACATAGGTTTTCTGGGAGCGCCACAACGTATTTATGTCAACGACCATCTAAGTGTGGAATCCAAAAAACTACTGAATTTAACTAAAATCGCCGATAGAGAGAAACGCTATGAATTCGTTTGGGTGAAACATGGTAAAATTCATGTGCGGAAGGACGTTAATTGCAAAACATTTATAATAAGAAAGGAATCTGATTTAAATAAAAAAAAACCCGACTGCTTCAGAAGGGAAACAAAAATGACTTCTTAACATTTTCTCGCAGCATCGCTCCCAAAGCCTATCCCGCAAGAACCGTGCATTTTCAGCATTCTATAAATGAAAAAAAAAATATCGTAATCAGTCTCTGTGATATTACCACCTACAAATAATGTATGTCTCTAAACTATAATAAATAAGTAACTAAAAGATAACATCACACTAAAGTCGTCACAATCTAAGAAGTCCGTTGACGTTTCTCATTTTACATGCCGCGATAACTTTCTACGCAACAAATTGAAAAATCAAATTCATAATCCTAATTAATTACTATGATGTAGTGCCCGGCACGTAAGTTGGCAAGGTTTTTGCGTAGTGGGAGTAAGGTCGCGAATATTCCGCGAACTGACCAACCACCATATAGGGCGACCGGAACGTGGACGCGACACGATTGGTCAGTAGATCCTTGTGTCAACTGACCAACCAATCGCGCGCTCGAAACGGTCCTAAAAGTTCCCCGCGACTGGCTTTACTACAAAAGATACCTAAAAACGACTTCTGCGCATATTCATATTCATATCAAATCGAAATCAAATATTTATTGGAACAAGAAACAGTTTACAAAAGTTAACAGCTGCATTAGTATGGAGTACGGTGTCGCGGCCATTAGCGCCCACCACCCAGAAGGGAGACGACAGCGTTCCAAGGTATACACATCAACAAGAAAAAAAATAGCAACAAAATTTATATGTATGTAAGTATTGGGATTAATGGGTAGAGGTGGACACCAATGAAAGACCGTTTTATAAGGGTTTCAATAATATAGTTTATTTACCCTTTACTTGTTAAATTTGGAAGGTGTGGTTCAGTAATACTTTGTGATACATGTCTTCCCTAGCACGTCTGACGCGATTGTGTGTACTGTGTGTAGTGACCTGATCACCAGATGGGATTGCGGTCTCAACTAGGTACCTGAGAAGGTTTCGGAGTCAAACCATATAATATAAGGTTAGACAGAGACAGGCATAGAGTATTTTAGATTTGTTTTTGTTAAACTCCAACACGCCCCCTCAAAAATAAATCCTTTTCTCTTTATTTACGACATACTCGTAATAATACCTATCTCATACCATCTTAATACAATAATAAAAACACACACCTTCCTTTTTCTCTCTCTGGGGAAAACAATATCATCATGGTCCAACATTCGTTGCACAGGATAAGGGAAAACCCAGTTAAAACCTTATCAGACCAATTAATTATATCATCTATTATAATTAATGAAATATAAAAGTTATTCATCTACTTATTATAACCAAGCTCTTATAATTAAAACATCCTTAATTATAATCAAGCTTTTATAATTAACTTATCTGTAGCATTACAATCATGCTATTATAATTAACATAAGTAATCATCCTTGTAATTATAACAAAGCCTTTTTCAGCTTCACATTTAGCCATGTAGTTACCTTATTTTGCTTTTATTTACTATGTTGTTATCATAGTTTACTGCCCATTTGTGGTATAAAAATCACATTGTGCAATTATCAAATACTTTAAAGTTAAACAATTAACTCGTAGTACTTTTTCTATCTATTATATTACAGCCAATTCACAATGAACAAAGCCATTTCCAATAATTTTGTTTGAAAACCAACTTGAGATTTATGGTTCTTTAAATTTCTTAAGACCCTTTTAAGTCTGACCATAATAAACTATTGTTTTTGCTTGCATACTGACTTAGAAAGTTTACAAAAAAAACTTGGGTCAGGTCGGGTGCACAGCATGTCATCAAGCACACAACAAAATTTCTACAAAGGCACTAGTAAGTTCTTACGAATTTAATACTTCGTAATTTAGTTTACTTTCAACTTGGGTACAAATTAATATTGACTGATTTAAGATCTGCTTACATATTCTAAACAAAAGTTACTTTGTTTACCAGAAAACCTTTTCTTCCATTTCAGTCTTCCATATTAACAGTATGTTTTACAACTATTCATATAACATATTTAAAATTAGCGATCTTTACAAGATCATATTCATATTCTTTATTGTACACAAAATATACAGTTAAAAATACAAAAGGAAAACTTATGTACACAGGCGAGCTTGATCGTTCACATTTATAGCTTAAATACAATTTGAAATACGATTTAACATACTTAACATTGCACCTATATTCCCCAAAGGGTTAATAGAGGCTTAGTACACTATATTATAGTACAACCACATTTCGTCAGTTACATAAATACTCATCAAAACATGACTTAACATAACATCACGCCCGTGTTCCCCGAAGGGTTAGGCAGAGGCATAGTTCACTATAGTACACCCACATTTCAGCAGTTATGTTTAGATCCCATATTATAGGGGGACTAACTTTAATCCTTTCACTCCTTCTTATCTGGCAAGAATTATCGATATTTTATTATTTATCAGTACAAGTTTTATTAGAACTTAGTTTACTAACATCGTTTGGCTTTAGTATCTATGTTATTAGAATCTTTTATCGAGCGAATTATACTACTTTTAATCCATTCATTAGATTTCGAACTATCTAATTCCACTGATTTTAAACCTTTCAATATTTAATCATTGGAATTAGTTCCATCAGTTTTGGTACACACCAGATTTTGGTCTTTATCTGTTTTGATATCGTGTAGTATTTAAATATCTGATATTAATTCCACTGATTTGAACCACCCAATTTTATACTTTTGGATTTAGTTACACCAGTTTTGAAAACACCAGCTTTTAGGATTGTCATAACTGTGAGAATTAATGGACACTGATTTTTGACGTCGTCACGTCAATCAGTTTTGATATGAAAATGTTCGATTTCATTTCCTTCAAATTGTAACGCAGCCCTCGACTGCTTCTAACTCACTTCATTATGACATTCCCAACTGTTTCATATTTTCACTCTTTATGTTTCATACTTTATAGCCATATGGTAGGTTCATACCTTACTTACCAGAATATCGTTTTAGGACTTTTCATTTAAATTTGGTTTTAGTGGTTTTATTATGTACATACACGGTAGAACCGAAAACCTTTAAATATTTAAAAACAGGTTTTTTTTTTTAAATTATCTTTTCACAATTCAAATGGTGTTCGAGTTTGTTTCAAATATTTGGAACTAACAGCTTGAAGTCTGCTTTAATCCACATAATGACTTAAACAAATATAATTGAATGTGACTTCTTTTTCATTTGCAAATAATATATTTTCAACTAGGATATGCTGTGGAAATATTCATATATGTAACTTAGATTTCCTTGTGCAATATCCCATTCAAAATGATTTAACATCTCTATGATGCACTAGCTAATTAAACTATCTCGCTAAAGATATTAATCTTAAACTTGTGTTTCTTGCAACTAATGAAAAAGTTTCTGACTAGAACCACTAGCCATTTATTCACAGGTTTTCGCTCACCATTTTTAACCGTATACAAACTGATTGATAAAATATATTTAATGTGCATATGATTTAGTGTTTCACTTCAGATATCATTAACAATAAATAAATTATATTCCTCATTGACATTTAAGCCTTAGGTCTATGTTTATTATCATTCATATATAAATTCAATTTCTGAATACGATTGAGGTATTTGAAATAGCAAAGATTCAGCACACAACTGCATCCTGAGACTTACTAATTTTCTGTTTCATTATCATTATCATATGGTAAAGTTAACACATTTCCATTTTGATATGAAAACTGAATCAAAAGCTCCATGATTTCCATGACAGATTTTATTAGCATAAGATACTATCAATTCATTCGTATTTATAGGAATATACAACCTGATATAATCTGGTCAGATTCACACCACTTCAATAGAGTGTAATAATGTCAAAATTATCAACATAGTTATTGCTACGTTTTATTCATGATCCATTCGGGCTCAGGTTTCACTGGCCTATTGATAAGATGTTAATTTCATCCAATACTACATCTTTGAATCTCACAAACCAATTGTCTAACTTCTTACATAATTATCTACACTTTATACCAACTAGTGTGTTATTGTGTATCAAGTATAAATAGGGACTTTCACGTTGCGGACACGAAGTAGCGTCCTGCGTCAGGCGACTATTCGCCAGATGTTTTATATCTAGGCACGACCCGCGCCCCTAGCGTCGGACCGCTCGCCTCTTGTTACTCAAGCAGGTAAAGACGAACCCTTATTTATAGCCAATGCTTTATTTCCCTTTAACAATACATTGTCATATTTAGTTTTCTACTATTAACAAAGTAAAACCAAAACATTTAAATACTTTTGTTGTGGTTTCTTATTTCGCCATAACTTAGAATGTTTGTTTTACAACCTAAGTTCTCCCCAGAACAATTTCATCCATGAATGATTTGAAACATTTAGACCATAATAGGTAGTACAATTTATTACATGCCGATGATGTTAAGCCGTTGGTCCCGGCTGTCATTTGAAGATCTTTGACAGTCGTTACTGGTAGTCAGAAGTCTGAGATCTGACACCAGTCTAGCCAAGAGGTATCGTGTTATCCAGTTACTGGGTTGTGGAGGTCAGTTAGGTAGTCGCTCCATGTAAAACACTGGTACTCAGCTTAATCCCGTTGGACTGGAGGCCGACCCGAATATAGTTCGGAAAAGGCTAGACAGATGACTATGATGAATTTATTATATATATATAATTATACTCATGTTCTATAATTCATTGTTCTTATTGATCCATTTGACAATATTATTTAATGCCGTTATGCAAACCACTGTTTAATGGTAGGTACCCTTTTCAAGATCAGGACTCTTATTTAATTTGATACAATTTTCTCTCCATTATTATAACTGAAGTTAGTTAACAATTCTCAGACCAAAATTAGCTTTACAAAACACAACTCGGTTTTTGTTTTCAATATACGAAGAAGTGTTTCGACCGTACACATCTGTGTGCACTATTCACATAATTATCTACCTTTTTTTTTTACTAAACTTTTGTTTTGCCAAACAAAATTGTTAAAAATAAATACAATCTTCACATAATTTTTATTTTATTTTTGTAAAGCACCGCTACTGGTTATTGCATGACTATAGAAAAATAGTTTCATTTATTTTATTTCAAAATTTGCCTTTATGGCCTTACATTTCGTTTCACAATAAATTATAATTATTATTTACGAATGTATATTCAAACATTTGCCAATTAAAGCGTTTATAAGTTGCAGACAATTAACGCCAATTAGTTACATTCTAGATTATCATCAAAGACTTACCCTTTATAGGCTTACCAACCATCTTTGAACACAATGACACCGCCATCTTTACTAAAACGACAGCCATTCCAGTTGAGCGTTTTCTGGAACTGAGCACACCTGGAGCGTCCATCTTACAGGTAACCGGAAGATCTTCTTGCTTCGTCTCTTGTTCATCACGCGCCATTGTTCCAGTCTGTTATAGCACTGTCCGTCACGAAGGTAAACCAGAAGTCTATTAGGGTTTTGAAGTAACCCTATGCACCGTTGTATTGTTTTATTCTTCCTTCTTGTTTCACTTAGATGCACAACACGCTTTTATTATGTAGTGTCCGTATATTATTATTTTCACTTTGTCTTAGCGCTCTGGGCCCATAACCTATTGGGATTAATGGGTAGAGGTGGACACCAATGAAAGACCGTTTTATAAGGGTTTCAATAATATAGTTTATTTACCCTTTACTTGTTAAATTTGGAAGGTGTGGTTCAGTAATACTTTGTGATACATGTCTTCCCTAGCACGTCTGACGCGATTGTGTGTACTGTGTGTAGTGACCTGATCACCAGATGGGATTGCGGTCTCAACTAGGTACCTGAGAAGGTTTCGGAGTCAAACCATATAATATAAGGTTAGACAGAGACAGGCATAGAGTATTTTAGATTTGTTTTTGTTAAACTCCAACAGTAAGATTATGTGGAATAACAATATAAAAAATATGCAAACTATTTGGGATATACCAACAAAATATACAAAAAATAGTATAATCTTAAGCACTAATTATATCACTTTTGCATATGAGTGTGTGTAGGTACTTGGGCCAAAGCTACATCTGATCACTTTGAAAACAAAATCCCGTGCACAAGATGACCACAGCTGCGTCCGCTCTTTTTGCGTCGACCATAGTCAAATGACTTATCTGATTTTTTGCCGTCTTTTTTTAAATTACAAAAACACGGGTCCGACAGGTACTAGAGAAACAGTCACCCGATGCTGCGATGCTATTGGTTAATGAGTATGTTGGCGTTAATTTAGCGGGCGAGTCCTGCAAGCTAAAATAGTCCTTACGGTGATCAGATATAGCTTTGGCCGATTGTACATGAGCGCGAGTGTAAGTGTAGTGAGTATGTGCGTGAGTGAATGTGTGAGTATGTGTAGGTATATGTATGTTTGTCTGTTTTTGTGATTTGGAAGGCAGTGGGAATGAAAGGTACTATATTTATTATTTTTGCAAGATGTTCAAGCTCTTCATAAGTCAGGGAACTGAGCCATTTATGTGTAATTGATTTACACTCACGTGAAGTAAGTGGGTAAATGTTCAAAAGCCCATTTATTTTGTTTTATAAAATTGGGCTTATAAAGTAGTAATATCGTCTAACAATCACAATACTAGCTGGTGCTACAGGGCAGACTGTAACAGGTCTACGTTTCTGCCTACTATGGCTGCTGAGACACTGGTCGAAACTAAGTTCTGTATGTTTTCGTAAAATCGAGTTCAGAAAAAAAAATTGTCTTACCCTAGGTATTTCCAACAGTGCATACAGCTCATCGGTTGAAAAACGGACCGGGTTGTGTGACATGAGTGTTAGGACCGCACGCTGCGCTCTTTCTAAACGAAACATTAAGCACTTACCAGAACTACCCCATACGGTTATACAATAATTTAGGATGGAGTTCGCTAGAGCATAGTAGACTGTATTAAGCATAGGAAGATCCACTGATGATCTTAGTTTTATAAACACAAATATTAATTTTCTTACTCTCGCATACAATGACCCAATGTGATCGTTCCAAGACATGTTACTATCAATTGTTACGCCTAAGTATTTTATACTGTTTGTTCGCGAGATAGATTTGCATCAGCAGTTACCATTCATAGAGGGTAGGCAATTGTGGAAGGACAAAGCAAAGGGAGAAGCCGGTTGAGGAGCAAATGCGATAAACTTAGCTTTTATGTTCATGGTGAGCAAATTGTTTGAAAGCCAGTCAGAAACCATTCGCAACGCGGATTCTGCATGGCAGCGGGTTTCAAGCCAGTCTCTTCCCTGAACGATTATTGACGTATCGTCTGCATAGACCGTAAGATTCGAATTTGGTATAGTGAGTAAAAGTAAAAATAGCGTGGGTCCAAGAACACTACACTGTGGGACGCCATAGCGGATGCTTTCTTCGTTGCTCGTATAGTTTTCTATTTTAACAATCTGAGAACGAACACTTTTAAAGATATCCTGTGATAATCCTCTAACGCCGATTTTTTCAAGTGTATTCGGCAAGAGAGAGACCGAAACAGTGTCAAATGCTTTGGAAAGGTCTAGGAAGATAGCAATTGTTTTGTATTTACTTTTTGTTTTTAGCCACAGTGCCAGTCAATTTGAGAACAGCATCTTATGTGTTTCTGCCCGATCGAAATCCAAATTGATTGTCCGCCAGAATATTTTTTGAGTTAAGATAGTTAAGGAGCCTAACATTAATGATTTTTTCCAAGATTTTAGATAAGGTTGTTAACACAGAAATTAGTATTTAATTGTTGACACTGCTTCTGTCTCCACTCTTGTGTATAGGGTGCACAACAGCTCTTTTAAACACCGTGGGGAAAACTCCTGTCAACAAAGAGAGATTAAATACATGGCAGATAATTGGAACAAGGTCGTGCCTGGCAGGCTTAATCAGGGTAATATTATACCCACACACTATAACAACGAGTATCATTCGCAAGCATCAAGTTTAATTATTATTAATTATTTTTATAGCTGTCAAAACGAGCCTTTTATTTTTAGACAACTTTAATATTATAAAGGCGAAAGGTTTGTGAGTATGTGTGTGTGCTTGTATGTTTGTTACTTATTAACGCTCAAACGGCTGGACGGATCTGTATAAAATTTGGCACAGAGATAGACTATAGTCAGGAATAACACATAGGATATTCCTTTTTATCCGGGGACTATGTTCTCTAGGGATAAATTTCGAAATTCACGCGAGCGAAGCCGCTGGCTAAAGCTACTTATATACAAACGCGTATAAAAAGGGGAGGGCTCATTGGTCATTTTCCAAAAAATTGTACACATCTATGTCAGCGGAAAACGTGGCCAGAAAATATTGTGCTTGAAACCTATCTTGAGTTTTGTTTATGTTGTAACAGTTTTCAGAGGCAATAAAGGTTTTCTTTCTTTCTATTCTTTTCAAAGGCCTACCCAACTTCTAAGGCATTATGGTCATCCCGTCTGGCCTCTTCCCACCGTCGCGTGCCAAGCCATTGGGTCCTAAGCGGCGGTGACATGAGCCCGACATTGCTGACGTGCCTTGCTATCGGACCATTGCTCCAACTGCAGGATAGACCATGATGTCCGAGGTGGTGGACTGCTTCACCACATCGACAACGACATCGACCCAAACGCATAAAATAACATTGAGGTATTATTTAGATTTCCGGTGAGCCTTAGGCCGCTTCGCTTGTATAGACTAATAAAATTCACCAGGCTTATGCAAGGATTCACGTCGTACACGACAAGAATTTTATCGGACTTTGGTACGAATCTTGTCTAGCCCAGGCTTTTTTTTTCTTGTTCAGCACCGTGGCAGTGTACACAGTTCGTGTGTAGAAACATAACGAATTCTTGCGTAAGCTCGGTGACTTTTATTAGCTTGTACAAGAGGTCTTTGGCAGTTAGCTCCATTACCGAACCAACCTGCTGCCTGGCTAGAATTTAGTACCTCAAGGCTACTTACCGTTCAATACAAAAGAATCAATCAACAAACACACCCGTAGAAAACCGTATTCACCGAAGAATATCGAACTCGGAAACACGATATATCAAGGGAAACCTATTTGCATACATAGTAAATAGAGGGTTAACCTTGAAAAGGGACGTCTGATCGCAAATTCAATCAGGAACCTCGCTCTTTGAAGCTGGTCACACTGTGAGCTATGAAGTTCGGTTTAGTGAAGTGTAGTTTTCATTTGAAAAGAAAAGAGCATGAGCATGTTTAGTTGCATATTATTTAATAGCTTTCAGCGTCTGGTTTTCTTTTTTTTTATATTCAAAACCCGTTGCAACAAAAAAAACGGTCGTAGAAGTAAACAAGTAAAGAAACATAAACAAGTAGCACGCTACAAATCCCCGGTATCTAAATTAGGAATTTGAAATTAAGTATTTATCAAACTTGATGCGAGACATATGGGTTCGATCAATGTGGCGACGCCTGGGGGAGGCCTATGTCCAGCAGTGGACGTCTTTCGGCTGAAATGATGATGAAGATTTATCAAACTTTACTTTAACCTAAAAATCTGTCAAACTTTGGCAACATGTTTACCACATGTCTGTCAAAGTTTGGCAACATTTTGTGTAATCCTTCTTCTGAGAGTGACGACGGCAATTTTTTTTTACATTTTTGATAAGCTTTTGACCACTATCTCACCTGATAGTAAGCAATGATATGGTCGACGGTGAAGCACGTTTGCCAAGAGTAACCTATTCACTCTTGACTTAAAGACCCCCAGGTTGTAAAAACAGACTCCGGCAGGGAATCCCATTTTTCTTAACTGCTCGCACAATTAAAGTATTCCCAAAACGTTTAATGCGTATGGATGGGATATCCATATCGATGGTGCATCGCCTTACATCTTGCAGTCCGAAGATAAAACGGGCTAGGTGGAATTAAGTCATGCAATTCCATCGCACACTACCCTAAATGTAACCAATAAAAACCGCAAGGTTGGCAACTTGCTTTAGCTTTAAATCGACCAGTGCTGCATTGCCTGCGAAGAGTCTCTCCTCTCCTCTCATTTAAATGAATTTGGCGTAGAATTCAGCCTTGAATTTGGAACCAGTAGTAAAGTATTTCAGTCCTCAAAGTGCAGGCGACAGGCCACGATATTAAGTTTCACATCGTGTGTGGAACGGTACTACAAATCTTAGTATACTCTAAAATGCAGTCATCTATGAATTTCCACCTTTTTACTTTTTTATTTAATGATATTTTAATACAGAGGTGTTACTTAATTCTAAACTCGCCAAACTTTTACGTTTGATGGCGAGAGGCGCTCTTTTACATCACAATGCACCACCTTACTTACAAATCTACTACTTATAAATTAACGTTTTTAATTTTGTTCCTATTCACGGCAATGATTCGAGCAGTGCTTCATTGCCACTGATCCTCTCCTCTCCTCCTATCTAAATGAATTTGACGTAGACTTAGGCTTTGAGTTTGGAATACTGGTTCCAAACTCAAAGCCTAATTCTACGTCAAACATCTTTTAGTACCTAAAGTGCAGGCGACAGAATACTATATCAAGTTTCACATCGTCTGTGGAACGGCACTATTGACGCTTATGGTAGTCCCGGAAACACGACCAATACCCCTATCTGGCATAGCTGGCTGTACAAAGCTAGCTTCCAATGATCGTTTAATCCCTAGCGACGACACCTGATCTAACATCGAACAACCACATGCATTTTGGAGAAAGCTTTTTGTGGCACGACATTTTAAATTTCATGTTCCTTTTAAACTTAGCTCTACAGGCATTTATTATGAGTGGGTTGAATGACCAGATTTTTAACACATATTTATGGATTCTTAAAACTGATTATAAGTCTGTTGATAGTCTATCTATGAATAGAAGTCCAAAGCGTTGCTGTTCCAATGGCAAATGAGTATTGTTCTAAATATATGGTTCTAAAGCTTACTGCCGTTTATATTTATATAACTGGAGTGTAAACGCACTACATTCGATCCAAATCCGTGAAATTTCAGTTCTGAAGTAGCCGTAGTACTTCCTGTAGGGGAGCCTACGCACTAAATCCGTCATAATCGGACATAATTCAGAACATTTTGAACTCGGAACTCAAATCACGGACATGGATCACGGACACGGACGTGTAGTGCGTAACCGCCCTATTACTAAGGTACCTCTTTTGCCTACCTCTTTTGCCTCAACACTTACGACAAAGTGGTGTTGATCCGAGAATAAAGGTAAGGATATATTAAAGATACTGGTAACTTATTGAGCTGTATTACCAATCCCACCCATTTACATTTGTTGTTTTTGTTTAATTTCAGATCCTAGCTGCTCTTAATTTTTATGCCCGGGGGAGTCACCAAGTCGCAGTGAACCTTAGCAGTGATGTTCCAATGGCTCAAGAGACAGTGTCACGCTGTCTGCGCCATGTCACAAATGCACTGAACAGACCCTCATTAATAAAAACGTACATAATTTGGCTGGGAGGAACCTTATAAAAAGACAGTAAGTTTAAAAGTTAGTACCATTTTTCTAAAACAAATATCTATAGGTATTTAATAAAAATAAAATATACCTAGCCTGCCATTTGAACATTGGCTACCTATGCTTTGAAGAGTGTTTATACCTATACCTACTTATAGAGTATACTTCAATAAATTGTATCATTTCAAATTTTGTAGATTTTATGAAAAATATGGCCTGCCAAGCATAGTGTTACAAGGGATTTTAGGTACCCACTTCGGGGATTCATGATGAACCCAATAGACAATGCTGTAGAAGACCCCAATAGACAATAACATGCTTGGTCCAATAAACAGCGTTTGTTAAGCATTTTAAAAGGCTGATTAAGATGCCTCAAAGCAGCAAGAGAGCTGCAATATGCACCAGTCAGTATTTGTTGCAATGTATACTAGGTATAATATGTTTCTCTAATAACGCATTGAACAGGTGAACAGTATTTTTTTCATCTATTTAAGAGCATATTTTAATTATTTTTCAGGTATAATTGTCATTGCCTGCTGTGTTTTACGTATGGTTACCTCGCGGGTTAGTATTAGTACGATGTCGCTTTCGAGATATGTTTATCACAATTGTTAATATGTCATTTATTGATTCTGATGTTTATTTATTTTATCAATCAATTGTATTAAAAAGACTAAATTATTTCGCTGCGGGAAAAGAACCATTAAAATATCAGCGTTTGTATCGAAGACCAAAGTAGTGACAGCTTTTAATTGTCCTTCCCCTAAATATGTATATTTTCTTATTATTTATTTAGTCTACCTACATTGTCCCACTGCGGGGCAAAGGCCTCCTCCGATCTTTCCAGGTATTCTTATCCAATATTTTGTAAAATTTTCTTATTTTATTCATACCTAGTCCAGCAATTCCACCGTTGCCGCCTGAAAGTATAACACACAACAGCAAAATTAGCGGAACAAGAAAAAAATTTTGCAAAACTTTTTTTTAACATTGCATGGTGATTTTTCTTTTATTTTATAATAAAACAATTTTTCTTAAGGCTTGCTAGTTCCGGAAAAGTAGGTATTTAACGCGCCATTGTGAATCACCAATCTTGGAATTTCGTTTTGACCACAGATTCGCAATTAGTGACTCCTAAAACCCTGAAAATGACACCCATGACGAAAGTTTCAGAAATTTCGGTCGGCGCCATCTTGGAATTTTATTTTGACCACAAATTCGTACTAAGCGACCCCCCCAAAACCCTGAAAATGACACCCATGACGAAAGTTTCATAACTTTTGGTCGGCGCCATCTTGGAATTTTATTTTGACCACAAATTCGCAATTAGCGACCCCAAAAACCATAAAAATGACACCCATGACTAAAATGTTGGCAATTTCGATCGGTGCCATCTTGGATTTTGATTCAAGAACAGTATTTTTTTATTTTTCTTTTTAGTCCGTCCGTTTATGTTATCAAAAACATAAATGGTTAGGTAGTCAAATAATTGTTTTTTTTTAACTATAAGTACACACTATAAGTTATTATTTATTTACCTCGCATTGTAACTCTCGTATTTCAGTAACTTTTGAAAGCAATAGTAAAATAAACCTTCTCTACACACCTTTACTGTGACTTTTTTGTCGACTTTACGCACACGCGAGCGCGCTGCTCGCTTCGCGGTAACAGTGGCGCGTTAAATACCTACTTCGCCGGAACTAGCAAGCCTTAATCGACCAAATTTTATCGCCACTTTTTATTATCATTTTCCAATGTAATAATGCTGAATCTGAAACTCTCCCTTGTCTTATAAATCCAATAGGTAAAATAAATAGATTAATCCAATGTAACACAATTTGTAATTAAAGAAAAAAGCTTTTAGGCTGTTATAGGCGATCACTTTTAAAAGTACAAAGTAAATCTTTAATTAAATCTTAAAAGCACAGAGGTTGGTTTTAGTAGAAGTATGAGATTAAGAAATCAATAATTTTAGGGCTTAAAACCTACTTCAATAACGAAAGTCTGAAAGAAAAATATAAGAAACCTACCTAATCTTTATACATTTTCACCTTGAAAACGATTATTAGATGTTTGTAATTCAAAGGCTGTAGTTATTCCGTAAGCTGGAAATAGAAATCATAACCAGTTTCATTGCCTCTTTTATAGAGTCGATCAATATATTACGCTTTATGGTGCCCTTCTTCTTAAAACAGCTGCTAAAAAAAAAACGGTAGCAACTATTGGTACAATTGTACTATCTCAAGACGGCGGGTTGGTCTTAGTCGTGTGTGTGATGCACATGCACATTGTTTCTGTGAGCGTAAGCTTGGGAGCGCTCAGTATCGCCTGAGCACACCAGCTGTTATTTGTGAGTCGTTGCGGGTAGTCAGAATCCAGGAAATCTGACACTATCCTTGGCAAGAAATACTTTGTGGGTAACGAGATATTTCTAGGCAAGATTTGCTGGGTTGTGGAAAACATATGGGCAGTCGCTCCATGTAAAACAGGGGACTACACAGCACTCAATGTGCCACTACGATGCCCTAGGGGATCATATAAAACTCTAATTTGCTTCTGATAGTTATTGAATTGAAACCTGTTTAAAATGTAGCACTGGCTAATACTAGGATAACACTGACATTGACTGACATTTACCCCGATAGATCAAGAACGGGTTATCAGCTGCATCCAGTAGGTCTTGAAATGGACCCTAACATTTTTAAGAAAAGGTTAGACAGACAGATTTTCAGCTTGCTTTGCGGGGGGCAGTCTGCCTTGGCTGGCAAGACACTATGGTAAGCTCTTTTAATGCTTTTGTAACCTTGATGAATAGAAAAGGAGGTAAAATTTATTTGAATGCATGTCGTAAGTCAATTAATGGGTAAAACGCTTATCGTATTTAAGGAAATTTCGTCTTCTGGCTCTGTTTATTCCATCGGAGACTTCAAGCATCGCTTACCATCAGGGTGTGATTGGGCATAAAAACGGGCTAGTGTAAAATAATATTCTTTGGTAGCCCACTTTTTGTTCCACCGCTGGGCAAAGGCCAACCCTTTCTTCTTTCAAACACTCGGGTGATCTCATAGCCAGATAAGATAATTTAAATGCTACATTTTCAAATCCACTTCAGCTAAATAAATTCACAAGAATAACACCACAGTTACAAACTGCAGTCCGTGTTCGCCGTAATACCGGGCAAAGTACACAGCACTTAGAGTTGGCATTACCAGGCTAGTGCTTACATTGTGCAGCAACCGCCAAGTTCTCTGAGATATTTAGTTAACGAGTTCGACCGGGTAAACTGGACAAAGTAGGTGCATTGTTTATTTTGTATTTGCAGTTCATGGCAATATCATTAACTACTTATTATCGCTTTTGGAGTGATTTTTAATAATCTATAATCACTCACGTCGGTCTGTCCCTTTGATGCCCTACACGTGGTACTCGGGTGCAAAAAGTGATACTAACTGGTGGTAGGTTTTGTGCCAGCCAGACATGAAAAACTGCCCTGCCAACTGTGGAAAACCAGCGCCATCGTGCTGGTTGGCGACCAGAATGGGAGGGCCCGTTGGACATTACGGGGGGGGCACGGGCGTATCCGCAGTCCCGGACTAGTGCCCCAATGATAACGTCCTTTCAGTGCGTGTCTGTAGGTTAGCAGTGTGAAACCTCGTCTCACTTCCTTCACCTCTCCTGCATTCACTCTTCTATATTGATAAAGACAAGTAGAAAGAATACTGTATTAAAACAACGGCTGCACCCCCTCCCCCACAAAGTGCACCTCGCCAACATTAGAGGTCTGCACTCAAATCACTCTGCACCCTACCAGCGAGTCCGTCAGTGGTGTCGTACTTATCTTATCCAGGGTTTACCCTGGAGCACAATTTTAAACCGTACGCGGGTGTGAGTATGAACGCCCGTGACGACACTTGCTATCCTTGTCTCCGTAACCTTGAGGACTCAAGATTCACAACGCGGCTCTGGTGGACACAGGTCTGGATAAAATTATCTACGCCTGTTTCAACCGTTCATGCAGCGGAATCAGGAGACATCCAGGCTCACAGAGCAACTCAGTAAGGCGGCTGATGAGGTATAGCATTGGTACCATTAATGTTACTGGGGTACTTTAATGCCTACTACCAGGGTTGGCTCTTCCCATACCAATGCAAAATTCGAAGGTGCCGTTTGTTGGTTCGCACACGGCCAATTGGGTTGTTGAACCAACTTTTTTCGTTTGTTTAATATGTTTGTAGAGAGTGATCTCTAGTAGTACTGATCCGATTACGAAAATACTTTCACTGATAAATAGGTTCACTATTGCTGAGAATCATAGGCTCTTTATCTCTCTAGCGGAAGCCTCGCGGTTTCACCCGCGTAGTTCCCTTTCTTGTGGGAATACAGGCATAAAAAGTAACCAATGTTACCCGGAGATAGTGAAACTTTGCAAAGCTACACTATCCCCTAGCTTACAACGGTGAAAGAATTTTTGAAATCGAGCCAGTAGTTTGTAAGTATATTCGTTATTGAAAAACAATATATCAAGGGAATTTAACGCGATGATTATACGCGTTTTATTACGCGTGATATATTGTTTTTCAATTATGAAACGCGAAAGTTTTCAAGTTAATATATTCGTTATATACAAAAATACAAATCTTTCCTCTTTATCATATTATATAAAAGTATAGATTATATAGATTTCAAAAATTCTTAATTCTTTCACCTTTGGGAAGCTCCACTATCCCCGGGTGATTTAAGCTACTTTTTATCCCTGTAATTCCACGGGAACGGGCAATACGCGGGTGAAACTGCGAGGCGTCCGCTAGTATTAGTATGGAAGTATAGATTATTATGAAGTATAGATAAAACCTTTTTAACAAAAACTTAAACGGACTTTTAAGTCACCGACTTCGGAAAACAAAGCAATTTTGCCCTTTGTTTTAGAAGTCATTTTATTTGTTAAAATGGTTTTTATTTTAGTCTTTTTAGTTTTGGAACCCCAATTTTCCATGAAAATCATTGATAACCAAAGACTCTAATTTAAGATTGACAATTCTAAAAAGCTTAGATACGACTCGAATACAGTGTTTTATTACGGCGTTCCTGTGCCTTTCTTCCGGCTTTATCATCAGATCAGTTCGATGGTACCATTTTCATCAGTACAATTTTTTATTAGTACTTGCTTCGACATAGTTGGTTACCCGTGACATTACTTATCACTAAGAGTTCCAGTGACCATCTGCGGTCTTCTTCACCAGTTTAAATTCACCAAATGATACTATCTGATTGCAAATGATTGCATAATTGATGAAAATACTAAAATCGCTAATTATGTCTATAAAATTTGAGGAGTTTTTTCGATTTCCATGGGATCTCTTCATCAGATATGATTTGGTGACAATGAGACAACGTCAAGATTATATCTTTACAAACAAAAAAGAATTTTCAGATTTATCCTCGATTTTGATGGGATCCCATCATCATATTTTGACTTGGTGACAATGGGACCACCTCGGACACACAATTGACAGAGGAATCGGCGAAGATATATTGAAAAAAATTAAAAGTACGTACAGTCGAACATAGAACCTTCTTTTTTGGGAAGTCGATTAAAATGCACGTTTTTTGCAAGTTAAGCTAGTGAAGCAAAGTCGCGGGAAACAGCAAGTTTCTAATACAATGTTTTCAATTTCCATTTTTGTGTGTATGTTTATTCCTAATTTCTTTATTATGCTGCTCCAGGTAAGGGCAAGTGGTACTGAGATTTCGACATCATTATTATGTTTCCATCATCTTAATTTTTAAACAAAAATACGATAGACCAGAACCCATGAAAATCCCATGACTCAAACATAAAGCTAATATCAGCCTCGCCTGGAAACCTGGCTATCTCCTCCATCGTTTTCCTTAATCAATGTTTACAATATCCGCAGGAAACGTCCATATTTGCAGTCAAGACCACGCGGCAAGATTATCCGATAACTGGATCTGAATGAACTATTAACGTAGAGGTATACCTTCTTTTGTTTAGGCATGTATAGATTAGCTAGCTTTCTGCCAGCGGTTTTGCCTGCGTGAATGCCGGCAGTTTTACTTTATAATGATGCTAATCTCCTGATTGTTTAAGAGTAAACCGCTCATGATTTCAGCCCCGGAAGTTTAACTTCATCATACTTCTGGTCTCCTGGTAGTTGAAGATTCTTTACCGCTCATCATTCCAGCCTGTCGCCGAGCTTCTGCTTGAAGCATTATCATTTATCGGCATAAATAAATCCTATGACCTATATTCCAAGTTTCATCCAAATCAGATCAGCCGTAAAGGCGTGAATGCGTAACAAACAAACAAAGTAACATTCGCATTTTTATAATATTTGTCGGATTTAGTCAATAGTACGGACGTCAAAACAAATCACTAGCACGCCCCTGGCGGCAATCAAGAGCAACTACGCAAGCCAATACACGCTTTTTATAAGCGCTTGCAAGGTGCGGGATAGGGCAGTTGAGTACTGACAGCCGTAGAGCTAACACGTCGTAGAATCTGTGTCGATCGTAATATTAGAGTCTGGCAAACGAAAGTAGACACTCGAATTATTTGCCAACTTTTTATACGGCAATGCTATACTAATGTAACATAAATTTTTGGTGATTTGTTGTGGTCTTGATACTAGCATTTATTAAGTGAAAAAATATTAAAACAATTAAAAGTGGATTACGGAAAATATCGTTTCGCATGATGTCTAAATATCAAGAAAACAACACGAGAAAGACGTCGAATTCAAACAATAACAAGATTGCATACATGTGGTGTTAGATTTCTTATGTTAGAATGATGCTTATAAGTTGATACTTTATTTTAATTCTTAATAACGAATTATCTTTGATACTTAGTAACTAAAGTATTACCTAACTAAAGTACATATAGTATTTTTACTCAGACGAAGTAAATTAAATAATTGTAAAGTATCAAATTAGGTTATTCCAGGTATGTCATAATAGTTTTGGGGATGCCATGCGGATATTTATTAAATTGCCGCGCTTTTTCAGTCTATACTTTCGTTTGCCAGGCTCTAGTAAGCAAGATTGTAACTGTGACTATATAAAATAAACCAAGTGTATCGAATAATTTCTGTGATTTCATTTGTACGATTGTACTCACCGACCTGCCCACACACGATGTCTATTTTTAAATATTGTTTAAAGTCAGTGTAAGGGAAATTTGCCCAGATTTGTGTACAAAAGGGGACAGAAATAAAGAAATAAACCATTATTTCATAAAGTTTTTTTTTTTTTTTACAGAAATACACCCTAGCCCACAATGGCATCCCTTTTTTTCGCATACATTTCTTTTTCCTAATATACTTTGGCATAACTGTTTTGGCATAATTTATTTTGCCATCCTGTTTATGTTGGCATAATTAACTTGAAGGATAATTTGTTTAGGCATAATTTTAATTCGCTTTGTTACTAGCCCTAATGACTATTAGCATAATAGTATTAAAGCATAAAACATAATAGGAATAATGGAAACAATTTTGAGTTATTTTTACGTATTTTATTTTGAATTTTCAAGCAAATGATTTATTATATATTCATTTCATTTAATTTTTTTATGTAACGTTGCCCCACACTAGGAATTTCTTATAACTGTCGGGTATTATGCTACTGTCATGTATTACAAATGATTAATTAATTGATTAATAGTCATGCATCTGACAAAAATCACTTTTTGACAATGAGTTTTTTAATTTAGTTTAGGATTATATTTTTAGCAATTGCTTGTAAATATGCAAGTTACGTAGAATATTTTTTTTTTTACCTGTCAAAAAACAACTTGGCTCCCAGGATATCAAGAACCTAGCTGACAGAAAGGAGCGAGCGCAGTATAGCGCGAGCGACGACATTTTTGACAGAAAACGAGACACAATTAAAAATGCGAGCGAAGCGAGCGCGAGCGCAGTGAGGAGCCAGAAAAAAAACATTAATCATAGAATAAGAATTATTTATTTAAATTGTATAAAAATGTGTATTAGTGTCTAACATTTTTCGAGATTAGATTTTAGATTTTTTTCATACCACAAGCATTACAAACTTAAACACAATTTCATAACAACAACAAGCCAAATCGGATCAGTGGATACACGGGCATTTTGTTCTTAAGCCTAAGGGTATTTATACATCCCGACTTCCCGATGGTTTGCATCTATCGGCCAACCTTGATGCGACATATTAAAGTAAGGTTGTATAGGTAGATGGATATCGGGGCTGTAATGGACTGCATCAAACTTAATTGTGTTACAATTAATTAATTAAAGTTGTTAAAGTTATAGGCATCTATGTATATTGACTATGTAATGTATATACGTTTCATGAGAATATTAATGGAAATATATCATATCATGTCTAGTTGACTAAGGGCACTTATAAAAGGCTTGTTGGGCTAGTAGCTTAACAAAAACAGTCGTACAGGGAACCACGTTGTAAGCAAGCCTTACGTAGAACTCTACTTACCGAAATCGCTTCATAATCGACATCACTCCGTGCTTTAGAAAGTACGTTAAGCTATTTGGCCTTGGCTGTTATTTTAAGCTACTTGACAGCCGTTACTGGTAGACAGTAGCTTAAAAGTCTGAAAATCAGTCTTACCTAGGTTAACCGTGTTACCCAGTTACGAGGTTGTGGAGGTCAGATAGAAAGTCGCTCCATGTAAAATACCGATATTTAGCTGCATTTGGTTGGACTAGAGGCCAAAAAGACTACTTAAGATAAGGATAATTTATATTCGGCAAGATATAAAAGTTCTTGCGGCAATGACAAACATAAATAGAAAAGCTAATATCCACGCGTGTATTGTATTAACAACATATAGTGACATTAGTTGTGACATAATACGGGCGAAAGGAAACAACATGGCTGACAATTTGATTTATTGAACATGTTTCCGAGAGGATTAAGTGCTGATTAGGTTGGCAACATTGTATACAGACACACACAAGACAGAGATCCAGTATTTTTTTCTAACTGAAGCTATATATTGTATAAGCTGTGGTGATGGTTGCCTTTAATGATGATGAACTAATTAACTTCAGTTTAAACTTGGAACGTTGACTAAGGACCATACATATAGCTGTTAAATGTTGTTATAACGCGCACGGAAGGAAAGTTTGAATTAAAATAATTTCTATTGCCGTAGAAGTGCGATTAAATATAAAATCAGATGCGCGCAGCCCCTTTTTTTTCGAAAATAACAACATTTTCCGAAACATAAAACTCTAATAAAGCAGTGATTGGTAAATTCCGTACCTAACTTAATCTAACATACACAACATAACAATAACAATAAATGAAAATGTAAATAAACTTGCTCTAAAAGCCAAAACACTATGAAATTTGACATAATATCGGAGACCTCACGTCACGATATTCACGATATTAACGTGAGGTCGTTACAATATAATGATAAGGTGTACCAATTTTTATATTTTGTACAGTATTTATCTTTTGTTAAGTTTACTCGTTGATGATCCTTAATTAAATAAATAATATTTATTGGACACCACATGGCCACATCTCATCGCGCTCGCCAAGAGTATAAAAGGCAGCGAACACCAGTCGTCAAAAATATGTTCCGTAAAGTTTGCTTCGTATCTTAATTGTAGGTAAAGTGACCTCTTAAAAGACCGCCCTGGAACCCCCTTGTGTAACGCATGTAAGGGCACATCCCTGGAGAGACTTTAGAAGCGCCTCCCTTGAGCCTCGCTATGCACGGCAGCACGTGATCACTGTCACTGTCTTTCCTGGAGTTACTTGGTGGCCGGACAGAGTCCCCAATCTGAGCACCCGCGACCCCGGACTACCACTCGCTTATGATGCAGGCGGGGTTTCGGCGTTTTAGTCATCGGCGCGGTTGCCTGCCCGATGCCTTTTTCTCCGAGCGTGATTTGCTCTCTTGTGATCCCGCTCGGCGAACTTTTTCTGGACCATCATGGTCTCACAAAAGGAGGCTATTTCCCTCTAGTTTTCTGTATCTGCCTGCATGGCCCTAAAAACTGCTGGCAATGAAATTGAAGTCCTAGTGAAGTGCCGGTTTCTATTTCCAGGACAGGCAAAACATTTTTGAAGTTTTTATATTGGCATTTCTCAGTAGCATTTTCGAGTCTAGATTTTGTACCAGGTTGATGGCATAGGACTTGCACGTATGTACTCGGAAAAACATAAAACATAAATAGCGATATGTGAATAGTATACCTCATCCTAACTCTCGGGAAAAACAGATGAGAAGTTATGTTATGCAAGACTCAAACAAACTACGAGAGAAGACAGCAACACTACAATTGAAAGTCAGTCTCACATATTGCATTCTCTACCTACCCTTCAGAAAACATTTACTTACTGACGCAAGATATATATATTCAAAATTAGAATCGCGCCGCTAGTCGCAGTACATTTCTCACCCGCACAGTACTGTCAGGAGCCTATTTACCTCCAGATAAATAATGCAAGGTCCACTCCCGCGGGCACCATTAGCTGGACCTCACGTCCACTATTGTTCACAGAAGCTTTTGTTGCCAAACTTTCGTAGAAGCTGAGTAGGTATTATTCTGAAATGGACGTTGAAGTTAAAATCTTATTGTGTGACGTTAGTAATATAAAAACTATGTTACCTGCGTATTAGTTTGTTATGAAAGCTGTGATATTATTTTCTTCATACGATAAAATGATTATTATAGGATTATATCGAATGTTAAGGCCCGTATTCAAACTAATAAACTAAAAACAACTGCCAACCAATCACAACTCTCGAGTTTGGCTTAAGATTCTTCAGCTTGACATACCTATGTGTACTCAATAGAGCAAGTGCCCAGCGCCCCAGGTGTTACTGAATTCTTTCTACCAAAATGTGAGGTAAGTATTGGGTGAAAATTAAAGTTCAAGTTAGCAAATACGAGTACGTTCCAAGTACATGCTAACACTAATCAATTACATTGATTTTGTGTTAAAAGAGTTTGGTAACGTTTGGGACGTCTAAGATCTTGGACTTGAGCACTTTAATGTCAAAAAAACAAGCCAACCAATCACAACTGTCCATTTCCAGTTTGAGTTGAGCATGAGAATGTGCATCTGGAATACCCGCCTAAGACTCTTTTTATTCTTCGTGTCCCTAGTACGATTATAATTCAGATTTTTTGGCCCCAAACATTGCCACTTCCACGGTACCATCGGTATCAGCGCAGAGCTCCCTTTGAATGCATGTTTTGGGTCACAAAAGGCTGAATAAGGGTGGAGCCTAGTTTGCGACTCGGCTATACAACCGTATCCTGTTGTTGTTCCGTCAAGATGTTAAAGTTGAACCAGCTATTGCAATAAAAAAAAATATTAATCTAATAATTTCTAAGAAAAGTAAGAAAGAAATACCTATTTCATAAATATGCTACTTTCATTCATGCTGTTTCATAATAGCATGAATGAAAGCAAAACTTTTGGAAGCTCTCTATATTGCAACAATTTTATTAATTTCGTTTTGTCCACAAAAAAATAAGATATTAATAACACACACCATTTGCAGTGTAAATTAGACGTCGTATCCTCCTATCATATAAATGAGAACGTAAGAAACACGCAATGGGTCTTCCTTTGCGAATATGAAGGCCCAAATAATAAAGATACCGACCTTTGCATCCCATCCCATTATGTGTAAGGACCCTCTTACTTCCTAGGAATGGCTTTAACGATATTGTCATTGCATGTATTTGTGTGTTGTGGGTTTTTATTCATTTCATTATGTTGGTAGATAAGTTAATCTTTACTGTAGAATTTTTTACTTAAGACTTCTATAATTGAAGCTCCCGAAAACAGGTGAAAGTCGACGATATGCCTACACGTTTTTTATAGAAATTTCAAATATATATATATGAAAACCTTTGTTGCATCGTTGCCGAATTATCACATTGTTGTCACGTAGCAGTGGTGGCTTACAAGTTATAAGGTCGTAGGTTCGACCCAGGCAGGTTACTTTGTGTAAATTATTTCATCATCCAGTGATGAAATAATCAAAACTCTCTCAAAACGGTGAAGGAAAACATCGTGAGGAAACCGGCATGCCTAGAACCAAAAATTCGAAGACATGTGACATCCACCAAACCGCACTGGGCTCGCTTGATGGCTAACGGCTCATGGCCTCTCTCATAGAGAAGAGGCCTGTATCCCAGGAGTGGGAACATTAGAGGCTGATGATGATGATGTCACGTAGCAACTGTTTCCGGCCATTATAATAAGACGACAACAAAGAACAAACGGCTATCTACAAAATCACTAGATTTCAGGAGAGCGTTTTTAACGTGAAAATGTAATAACACCTACAAGAACAAATGTTGTAGTTTTAGTTTTTATTATATCAATGTCATTTTTGGAAATATTCGTACTAAGAACGATCAGCTGTTTTGTCACTTTACTTCATTAAAATTCTTCACAACATAAATAACAAATATTATTATTTACTAGTTTTTCCAACACGTTATCAACACGAATGCTTTGAAAAAGTGAATAAAAAGTTGTCTATTTTTGTGGTGTTGTTGTGAGTGAAGCCAAAATTTAAATTCACCATTTAGAAGTGAATTTTTCGATACTTTGTGAAGATGTCAGATCACAACAGAGGATCTGGTCTGCGTTCCCTTGCTGGGATTTTCTTAAGGAGTAGGCAAGACTATTTCTAGATAGACTCCTATTTGGAAATTCAAAATGAGGATGTACCTTATACACGAAGGTTTGTGGAGTTTTATTGCGGGCTATTCAAACGAAGTTCCTGCTACTAATAAGGATACTACCAAGGATAGAAATGAGGAAGTTGCTTTAGCAAAAATTTGCTTAACTCTAGACGGTGCAGCTATCACACACGTAAGAAATAGCAAGTTTGCTAAAGACGCATGGGATGCATTAGCGGCGGCTTATGAAGACAAGTCTATGGGTCATCGTCTAGCCTTAGAACGCAAGTTATACAGGTACAATTTGACTGATTTTGAAAACATAGAGTTGTACATAAATGCTGTGATGACTAATGTCCAAGACTTGTCAGACATTGGCAAAGTTATTGAAGATGTATCTGTCGCAGCGATTCTTCTAGGAGGATTGACTGCACGTTTTGATCCTCTTATAATGGCTTTAGAGAACTCTACGAGTACCATTTCAAGTGAGTTCATTAAAACGAAACTTTTATCAGATTTTTCGAGATCATCCATTCACGACGAAGGTTCTAGTTCTGACGCAGCTTTGCGGGTACAGCTGAAGAAAAGTCGCAAGAAACGAGGAGTTTATTTGTTTGTTTATTGTTTAAAAATAAAACGTTGCCCCACACTAGGAATTTCTTCCTGTATCGTGAGTGCGTTTACAAACATATAAACTCACATACACAAACACCCAGAGCCGGAACAACTATCTGTAGGTCATACAAATATTTGTACCGTGCGGGAATCGAACCCGCGATACGCAGCGCAGCAGTCATTCGCTCAACCACTGCGCCAACCGTGCGCCCAAAGTTAAAGTAGTTGTTTGCTATAATTGTAAGAAGCCTGGACACATAAAACCGGACTGTCCACTCAACAGAAAGTCCGAAGACAAAGGCTCAGGCAATAACAAGAACAAACTCTCAAGCTTATTCGGTGCACTAAACGCGGATACTGAGGAAATTTCGTCTGATAAATGGTACGTAGATTCTGGCGCCAGTGCACACATGTCTGGAAGATCTGATTGGTTAGTAAACTATAAGGAATTTTCAACTGGTCAGATAAAGATTGCCAACGGGGACATATTATCAAGTGCAGGAATAGGTAATGTACCTATTGTGAATAACCTTAAAACGGAAAGTGACAGCAAAATTACGAAGATCTCAAATGTAGTGTTTGATTTCTGTTAAGAAAGCCACTGAAAATGGTTTTAGTGTTGTTTTTGATACGGAAGGTTGTACATTTTTTAATTCTGAAATTTTTTATTGTACAGGTGAAGCAGTTCTACATGGATCTTGTTCTGGTGGATTATATTCGCTGGATTGTACAGTTAGTCCCACCAAACCCTTATCAGCGTTCGAAGTACAAAGTGATGTAGCAAGTTTTCGTTTATGGCATAAACGGCTTGGGCACTTATGCCGTATAGGATTAGATAAACTTAAAAGGGATAATCTAGGCGTAGTGTACACTGAAGTTGATAAAGATCCTTGCATTGCGTGCATAGAAGGTAAGCAGGCTAAAAAACCTTTCAAATCCGTATCGCACAAAAGAACAACATGTAAATAGG
This sequence comes from Orthosia cruda, assembly GCA_964057195.1. Lineage (NCBI taxonomy): Eukaryota > Metazoa > Arthropoda > Insecta > Lepidoptera > Noctuidae > Orthosia > Orthosia cruda. Next base: position 21,302,283 of record OZ059842.1, read on the forward strand.
AACTTATCCATTCGGATCTTTGTGGTCCGATGTCTGAAAATTCTTTTCAGGGAAATAAATATGACTTTTATAGATGATTTTAGCCGTATGATTTTTATATATTTTATTTCATCTAAGAATGAGGTTTTTAGCAGGTTTTGTTTGTTCAAATCAATGGTCGAGAGGGAAACGGGATTAAAAGTTAAAACTTTGCGATCCGATAATGGGACTGAGTATGTCAATAAACAGTTTAATGAATATTTAGACAAAGAAGGTATTAAGCATCAAACTACAGTGCCATATAATGCTCAACAGAATGCTATTTCTGAAAGAACATACAGATCTATTGTTGAAAAGGCTCGTTGTATGCTTTCAGATAGTTCTCTTTCAAAAGGATATTGGCAAGATGCTGTGGAAACTGCTGTGTTCTTAAAGAACAGATGTCCGCATCGAACTCTCGCCGGGAAGACGCCTTATGAATTATGGCATAATAGAAAACCAAACCTGTCTAATTTGAAAGTTTTTGGCTGTCGCGCGATGGTGAATACTCCTGATCCTCTAAGGAAGAAGTTAGATCCTAAAGCCGCACAGTATATTTTTGTCGGATATTCAGACGATCGACAAAGTTATTTATTTCGCGAACCAAGTTGTCCAAGAAGGTTAGTGAAAGGACGAGATGTGGTATTTTTTGAAAATTCTTTTACCGATATAAAGGCTAAAACCACACAATCAGTTCCTTTGATTGTCCATAGTGAATCTACTTTAGAATTGGTTCATAGGAAGGAGCATAATCCGATGCCGTCAATTAGTTCGACTTCTCAGGAGAGCAGTCACGCGGTCTCAACTGAAAAAGATGAAGAAGCTAATGACTTGGAGCTAATAACAGATCAAGTTCATAATACTACAGAATTTCTTAGCGCCGAAGATATTTCTGCCACAGAAGATATAAGCGAACAGACAGTGATGCCTGAAGAACGGTATCCTCTTCGAAACAGAATAGCTAAGAAAACTCACAGTATTTTTGATTGTAATGCTACTGTTACAACTGAACCTGAAGAGCCCCAAAGCTTTGATGAAGCTATCAAAGCAGGAGATAGTGCAAGCTGGCAGTCTGCTATGCAAGATGAGTTTAATTCACTGACAAAAAATAAGACTTGGAAGTTAGTTGAAAAAACCAACAAAAAGGTTATACCATGTAAATGGTTGTATAAAATAAAAAAGGATGCCGAAGGTAGAGTGGTGAAGTACAAGGCCAGACTTGTTGCTAAAGGCTTCAGTCAAGTTTCAGGTGTTGATTATTATGAAACTTTTTCACCAGTTGTTCGAAATTCGTCTCTGCGTACACTTATTGCTTTAGCGGCAGAAATGGATTTAAAAATGCAGCACTTGGATGTGGATACTGCGTTCCTGAATGGTGACCTGGCAGAGGAAGTCTTCATGCATCAACCTCCAGGTTTTATTAAACAAGGCGAGCGGCTCGAGCTTGGAATAATAAATTAAACCAAACCTTATCTTCTATAGGTTTTGTACGAACCTTTTCGGAACCATGTATCTATTTAAAAAAGTTTGGTGTTGAAACTGTCATCCTGGCAGTCTATGTCGATGATATTGTCATCTTTATAAAAAGGAAATGTCATTTGTTAACGTCAAAACAGAATTGGCAAAATATTTCTCATTAAAAGATTTAGGGCAATTAGATTTCTGTTTAGGTTTGAATGTAAAGCGATTGGACGAGAAAATATGCGTGAACCAAAAGACGTACATTCAAACAGTTTTAAAACGTTTAAATATGCTAGACTGTAAGTATATGTCAACTCCGCTGGAGAATAATAAGTATGAAAAAGGTAAAGAATCTGATGAGTCTTATCCTTTCCAAAGCTTAATTGGTTGTTTGATGTTCCTAGCGGTAAATACTAGGCCAGACATAGCTTATGCTACGAGCTATTTAAGCCAGTTTAATAATTGTTTTGAAAAAAAACATTGGTCGGCCGCAAAAAGGATTTTGCAGTATCTGAAAGGTACTATTGATTACTGTATTACTTACAGGAAAACGGGTGCCTATTTGTGTGGCTACACGGATGCAGATTGGGCTAATTGCATGTATGACAGGCGGTCATACACCGGTTTCTACTTTACGCTAGCAGGCGGACCCATTAGTTGGGAATGTAAGAAACAGCAAACCGTAGCGTTATCTTCAACTGAAGCCGAATGCATGGCGTTAACTAGCGCTGCAAAGGAAGCTACTTTTCTTAGGAGGTTAGTGTTTGAAATTACTGGTAACGCTGATAAGGTTGTTCTTTTTAATGATAGCCAAAGTGCACAGAAAATTGCGCTTAATCCAATCCACCACAACAGGACCAAGCACATTGATACCAAATATCATTTTATAAGGGAAAAAATTTGCGATGGTGTTATCAATGTTAAATATTTGCAGACAGATAAGATGACAGCTGATGTGTTAACTAAGCCCTTAAGGCGCACAGCTCACCTAAGATGTGTCACAGGAATGGGTTTAACCAATACTTAGTTTTTATGTTTTTCTTTTATTGTTCTATGTATGTATTGGTGTATTTTCCTTTATCTCCATTGAGGGGTGGGTGTTGTAGTTTTAGTTTTTATTATATCAATGTCATTTTTGAAAATATTCGTACTAAGAACGATCAGCTGTTTTGTCACTTTACTTCATTAAAATTCTTCACAACATAAATAACAAATATTATTATTTACTAGTTTTTCCAACAACAAAGCTTGCTTCTTTGCAATTGTTTATTAATACGGCATTTCGAAGTAATCAGAGATGATCAGGTAAATGTAATTTATATATTGAAATAAGGCAGAGGTCTTTATATACTTTGAACAACATAAATAACAATAAATCCGTTTGTTTTTCAAATTCTTGCCAAACTTAACAATAATGTATTTCTTCTATGGTACAAAATTGACGTTGTAGGTATAATTAAGTGCATTCTTACTAGTTTAAAAAAGTCGAACGCACCGTATTGAAACGGTCAACCGAAATTGTACGAAATACACACGGACAAATGTAGATGTGCGTGTGTATTTCATTACTTCATAAAAATAGAGTGTAGTTCTCTTTAAGGCGCTACCCCGAGCAAAACGCCGCGCTAGACGTTTTTCGTGCAGACGTTTTTAGGAGCTATCTACTCGTTATTTAAAATGAAATACCAACTAATAAAAATACATTAAATTTCTACATATTATTGGTTCCGAAATTGTAGATATATTTTTTTTTACTTAGTATATGTTTCACTAATCTCCTTCCAACAAAACCATAAAAATGAGAAATAATGATTGACACAATAAACATCTCCTCGTAAAGTGTTCATTAATATTTTTTTGGACTAACACTAATGGATAGACAATTTGATAACAAACATTTTGTAAGTTTTATTTTTTTCAAAAGACCAATATTCGATTTTATAAAGATTTTATTCTAAAATCTGGGCGTATTCACTACTGTAATTCATGCGCCACCAGTGCCGCTAGGCCAATAGGAATGCTCATATCTCATGCTGATTTTTTGGTCAGGGTACGGCCTTAAATACGCGACAAAATACCAATAACAATTTCTTTTTGACTAGATAAAGTAAAGAATTCCGATTACATTTATGTAATAAGATGAAATTCGCAAAAATTTAGTTGACTTTTTGTTCTCTGCTACCGTCAATATGGTCCTTGTTTTTGGCCGAACAATAAATAGAACCCAATCAACAGATACCTATGTTCTGTTTTAGAAGTGACCTATTTAAATGTCTAAAAATTCTACAAGAAAAATAACATTGTTTATCCATTCCTTTCATATTAATACAATTTTGAAGTAATAAGTATCAATAAATTAGAATCGAAAACAATGATATTAATTATTTTATTCACATTAAAAATCATCCATCCAATTATCTTCCGATACCTTCAAAGCACGATAAATTTAACTTCAAAGTCAAATCAAATAAAAATTTCTTTATTAAATTAGGACATTAAGCGGTACTTTCGAAAATCATTTTTTTATTTTTTATGTAATAATAATTGATTCTACCGTCCATTCGGAAATGTAGCTTGATCCATTTCTACGTGAAATGTACAAATTCTTGAGCAACTTCTTTTTAACCGACTTCCCAAAAAGGAGGAGGTTTCTCAATCCGACCGTATATATTTTTTTAACCGACTTCCCAAAAAGGAGGAGGTTTCTCAATTCGACCGTATATATATATTTTTTTTATGTGTGTTCGCGGATAACTTCGTCGTTTATGAACCGATTTTGGTGATTCTTTTTTTGTTGGAAATGTGATATCCCAAGGGTGGTCCATGATAAGGAAACTGGATCTGATGATGGGATCCTAGAGAAATCGAGGGACTCCTCAAATATTATAGGCATACATATAGCGATTTTGGTAATTTCATCAATAATGCACTCAGAAAGTATCATTCAGTGAAGTGGAACTGATAAAGAACACCACAATGGCCACTGGAAATTCGAAATAAAAGAATGTATCCTAGTCGTGTTTGGGCTTATTGGAATCGTCATAAGATGTACTTTGGCTATAAATGATTTTCATGTTAATTGGAGGTACCTACTAAAACTAAAAAGAGTAAAATAAAAATCTTTTTAACAAAAATCAAACCGACTTCGAAAACAAAACACTTCAAAGCGAAAAATAACTTTCTTTTCCGAAGTCGGTGTCGAATAACGGAAAACAATGGGTACAAAACACCGACTTCGGAAAAGAAAGTTATTTTTCGCTTTGAAGTGTTTTGTTTTCGAAGTCGGTTTGATTTTTTGTTAAAAAGATTTTTTTATCTCTAATAAGTCCATGTGTAGTCTCAAGCGTGTAATCAGTATTATTTCTTTTGTTGTTGTTTCATTGTTTATAATTTTTCAAACCATCTTAATTTTATTTTCTTCGAATTTAACTTTATTGCTAATGTATAAAGCCTTAGCCAGTTTACACGTATTTAAAAAAAATCTTGAGTAAATAGCAACAAAGTTATTAAAAGTTTCAGTGTTAATATTAAGCTTAAGGCCATACAGCTCGTAAAGTCTTTCCCTACTTTTCCTGATTCCTTTAGTCGCCCAGTCATTTAATAAAAACTTAGGGCATATAGTTTTAGTTTTCTTCTTAAAGGTATTATTGTATTCTGTTTGAACAAGTGAGAAAACTTTTTTGTATAAAATATTACTATCGTTCACTGTGAGGTCCTGATATCTTAACTTACCAATCAAAGTGCTGTTAAATTTACTTAATTTACCGGATCATATTGGTCTGGATTGAATCTGCACTATTGGTATGTTGAACTCAAATCGACGCTAGAAAGGCATATTGTATTAACGACCATTACATAAACTGTTCAAAAAACAGATTTGAAGTTCAACTTTTCACAAAAAAAAAATAGTAAATTAACTACTGGACTATTCTTGTTGAAACTCAGAATAATAATTATCTAATATACTTATTATTTAATGGCTTAGTAAAAAAAAAATAGATAACCTTTTTGTTATATTTTAAGGAGATAATAGAAGTTTGTCAAAATCTTGGTTAGGTAAAATTTACTTAAGTCACAATTCCAACATTAGAGGTGCTGTAAAAAATGTTTTAACGACCGGATAGCTGCAAACAACCTGCAACTAAAGTAACTTAAGGTCCATTCGGTAAACTTTAATATTCCAATAAAATGTTTTAACAGGCCGCGTTAATCAACCGAGGAAAACCAAATCTGATCTTACTCATTAAACTTAGTTACATCTAAGATCAAGGTATTATATCCCAATATTATTATATTTTCAGCGATAGGTAAAACATAAAATAGGTACATAATAAAGAAGTAGCAAAATTGTAAACTGCACAAAGCTATGCAAATAGCTACAAAATCATAAAACAACTTGTTTATAATTAAAAAAAAACCACATCGACTTTGAGATCAGTCAGTCACATGAAAATTCAATCTTTTGTTACAATCAAACATTAAAAGTTTATAATTATAACTCAATAGATCAAATAAAATGCTTTTAGTATACTCTACTACTCGATAGTGTAATGAAAAGTAAAACCATTTAAAAATATTCGTATAAATTTATAAATAACATCCTGTGTTCAATTGGAACGGACGGAAAAATTGCGTGTAAGACGCGCTCGCGGTATAATTGAGCTCCGCAATAATTTAACTTTTAAATAATTACATTCAGTAAAAACATTTGAAATAGTATTTAACACAGTGTGAGTACATAACAATATCAGACAAAGATCTAAGGTGAAATATAATCCGGAAACACAATAACAATTTCGATAATAAAAATTGCCATAATACTGTGTTTACAGTGAAAAAACATACACTGTAAACTAAAATTTAAACATATTTTGTGACCTAATATCGTCAAAAAGGTGATAATAAACTAATAAAGTGATCAAAAGTGAAAACCATACATAACAAAAAACTCAAAACAATATACAAACCCACCCACAATTCGAATAACGAACTATTGAAATTACGAAAAATACATCTCCTAATTTCAACTCACATTCTAAATGTTCAATTGGCGGTTCACCGGTAGAGAAACTACTTGTCTTGAGTTCAAACCCCGCATCCAACAATCGCTTTTTGGGAATTCGTGGTGATTGGTTCCACTGCTGAGCATAAATTATTAAGTAAACATAGAATATTTTAACAAAAACAGTTAAAATAATATTACATCATGAAATTCCTGGAGAACATTACATTGCGAGTTCGAGGTACTCGTCGCACTCGTTCAATGTCGGACTCGCAAATTAATATCAGTCATATTGAAAACGAATCACCAGCGCAAACTCTGGAGGATACCGCAACCAGTCTGCCCGAGATGAGAAATGATGACACTTATGACCAAGAAAAGATGTCGAAACTAAAGGAACAAGTTGAGAAACTAACTCTTTAATTGAGTAGTGCAGAAGAAGAAGTTGAGATACTGACATTAGAAAATAATAACCTTAAACAGTCAAACCAAGAGTTGGTATAAAGAAATGAATTGTTAAAAAAAATTACCGACACTCCTACAAAGAAAACTACCCAAAAATCGTCCACTCCTAAAAAAAGAGAAAAGATTGTCTAACAAATACACACAAACGAAACAAATAGCTAGTACAACTAAAAAGAAGAAAATTAGTAAGAGCACACAAACAGTTACAACGACTTCTAAGGCAACACTTAAGGAAAACTCTGTGGTACGACTAGAAATACCTCATACAACAAGTGAAAATAAACATCTGGAGAAGAAAGCTAATAAAATCTGTGTTATTAGTGAGAATAAATACAATAAAGTACGTACAATTACAGAGAATAAGTTTCAAAACTCTGAACTATGCCACTACCTAACACCATACTCTGGAATACATAAAATGTTTCGTGATTGGGAACCGAAGTTGAAAAACTTTACTCTGAATGACTTCTGTATTCTTTTAATTGGTGAAACCGACTTCAAATCCACTAAGGAATATTCTAGCATAATTTTAAACATAAGAAATATACTTGAAAAAGTTCAACACACAAATGTTATTCTCTGTATGCCAACATATAGCCATTGTTTGAGTAATGTCATTCTGTATAACCGGCGAGTAGAAAATTTCAATAACCTACTATACCAAGATATTTTAGCTCACGAACATGCTTACTTTATTGACTCTAACAGGAATCTTACATGGGACAACAAGATGTACAGACAAAATACAGGATCACTTAATAATTATGGCATGCAAATAATTTTCCGAGATATCGCCGAACTTATGCACCATATAAATGTAAATACCTCCGGAGATACAGAATCCGAGCAAATTGGGAATCTGACAAAACAACAAACTATAGATCAGTTTTTTCGTTAGTAAGTACCTAAACGTAATACATCAAAACATTGCGGGTGTACTGAATAAGAATAAAGAGCATATCGTAAGCTTTGAAGAGATGTCAGAGAAAGATACAGAAATAGACGTAATATGTTTATCTGAACACTTCCTGATGTCTGGTTATGAACAATCCCTGTTTATTCCTAATTTTACTTTGGCAGCATGCTACGCCCGAAAGGACAGTAAGAGAGGTGGTGCATGTATCCTTGTAAAGAAAGGTCATCAGTATAAATAACTCCAAGATATAGCTAATCTCTCCATAAATGGAGTCTTTGAATGTTGCGCAATAGAGTTAATAATGTATAATACGATTATTATTTGTATATATAGAGTACCAAAATTTTATAATTTGACTGTATTTTTTGAACAATTAGAAAAAGTGATGTGTACTATCAATATAACAAAACTAAAGAGAAGTGTTGTAATTGCAGGTGACTATAAAATTAATTCTCTTAAGCATAACAATACTTTGATGGAATTGGAATGTTTGCTCTTAAATTATAATTAAAAATTGGAGCTAAATCAGCCAACTCGACTTGCAAGCGGAACGTGCATAGATAATTTTGCACATAATCTAGGAAAGAAGTGTAAATCTGATGTGGTTGACTTCGGCCTGTCAGACAAGTACTAAAAATTCCAGTTAGTAAATCTTTTTTAATAAGTCATTGGCGAATAAGTAGACGAGACTATAGCATTTATTTTTATTTTACTCGTATTTTCTATATGACTAAATTCAAAAACTATATTCAATCTATTTCAATCTCTGAAATCTATAATACAGATAATCCGAACACGGAACACACATAATTTATGCTTTCCTGTCAAAAAGATTACTGTAAGAACCAAAGCTAAGCCTCAATGGTTATCACGTGGCATAAAAATATGTAGCAAAAAAAAGAGAGAGCTAATGTGGAACTAAATAAAAAATATAATAATAAATGGCTAAATCGTAATGAACTAAATAAAACTAAATTTAAAAAATATTCTAAAATCTATAAAAATATAATCCAATTAACGCAACGAGACAAAATAATCATATAATAAAAACAGCTACTAATAAATCCAAAGCTCCATGGGCACTCATAAATAGGCCAAAAAATACGTTACCAAAAGATACTATTACTTCCATAGAAACAAACAATGAAACTATAACCAGTCCCCAGAAGATCGCAGATGCTTTCAACAATTTCTTTTTAGAAAAAATAAAACTGATACCAGGTTCTGGCAATAAAGTAACTGAAAATATTTCTAAATCAACTCAATCAATGTTTATGGCGCCAAGTACTCCATACGACGTACTAAAAATTATAAGATCGCTAAAAAATACGACGAGTGTTGGGTACGACGGGATCTCGACTAGAATTATAAAATATGTCGCATATCAGATATGTGATCACCCAAGCCATATCATTAACTTGTGTATAAGTACAGGGTCATACCCTGAAAGGCTAAAAACTTCTATTGTTAGACCAATCTTCAAAAAAGATAATAAACAGAATATGAACTGTTATAGACCAATTGCGCTTGTTCCCATAATTTCAAAAGTCTTTGAGAAATACATATCTTACCAAATTTACAACTATTTTGAAAAACTAAATATTCTTATGGAAGACCAGAAAGGCTTCCGTAAGAATAAAACAATACACATGACTATTTTTGATTTTATTAATAATGTTATGGCTAGCGTAGATAAAAGGACGCCGGTATGTTCCATTTACTGCGACATGACCCAGGCTTTCGATTATGTTGACCATGACATTCTCCTTCATAAACTGGAAGCATATGGAATTCGAGGCAACATACTTAATCTCATAGAGTCGTATCTAAAAAACCGGAAACAATATACAGAAATTTCTAAAGTAAACATTCATATTAAAAAAGAAGAAACTTATTCATCGAGGAAACAAATAGTTAAATATGGAATCCCACAAGGAAGTGTATTAGGTCCATTGTTATTTATAATATATATAAATGACCTTCCAAAAGTAACGAAATATCCAGTATCACACTTTGCCGATGACGAACCTATGATAACAAAATTAATAATACATTGAAATCATTGGTTAACTGGTTAAATAACAATAATTTAATAGTCAACCTTAAAACGACAAAAGTTATGTTCTTCAGTCAACTTTTAACAACACCAAACATTAATGTTACTCACCAAGGGATATTAATACAAAAGGTAGACACAACTAGGTGTAACTATTGACAAACGTCTAAACTGGAAAGCACATACAGAAGAGTTAAATAAGAAAGTCTGTTCTTCTGCCTACGCACTCTATAAACTAAAACCCATCATAAGTACCACTGCGCTTATTACTGCTTATCACGGCATTATCGGCTCAATATTAAGGTTTGGCGTTATATTTTGGGGAAATTCTACGAATAAGGAAATCATTTTTAGGTCACAAAAAAGGTGCATTAGGGCTATGTTCGGCTTAAAAAAAAACGGATAGTTGCAAACTGTATTTTATTAAATATAATATATTAAATCTGCCTTCCTTGATAATTTTTGAAGTGGCGAATTTCGTTCAAACCAATCCCAAACTATTTAAAAAACTATCAGATGTTTCAATCCGCAATCGACGGGATAACAATAAATTATGGGGAGTAAGATCAACCACGGCACTCATGCGTAAAAGTATTTTCTCTTTAGCACCAGATATTTATAATAAAATCCCTAAAGCTATTAGACAAATGACCACAACTCAATTTAAACTACATCTAAAAAATACCTGATAGCCAAATGTTATTATAATTTTTAAATAATCGTACTTAGTGCCTATCATTGCGACATTTCCTCAATCTCGAAACTGAACTTTTTTTTAGTTTTAAAGGTTTTTCTATAATATGTTTATAAATGACTGCATGACAGTAGATTATATAATTGTTTTTTTTGTTAATTATATAAATTCAAACGGTTTATACGACCAAATACAATTTCTTTGTATGCCCTGAAAGGCAAAACATGGAGATCCTATTACCAAATGTTATTTTAAGACCATGCAAATCTATTGTACACTCATGTTTAACAAAAATAAATATCTTATCTTATCCTATAGGGAAAAACCACACAAAAAAATTAAATAATTCAAATAACTAACAATTTTGGTGAAATACCTAACTTATACAATTTAAAAAAAAAATGGTTTTTCACATGCAATTTTTATTAAAATCTTATTGAATATGGTAAATATCCCGTTATGTATTTACTATTTTCCTACCTTAAATCGTTGAAGTCTTCTACATCAGTGTCTGCAACAATTCTTTAGCGTTGCAAGTTTGCAAATTAAGATACTCCTCATGATACCCACGTGGTATAGCCATTGTTTTACAAAGCTTTACCAAATCAGCATCTACAGCAATAAGTCGAGCAAACAAAGGCACAGCCGTACCATCCTTTTCTCGAAGCCATTCAGGACATTTCCGATCCCCCTGTAACTTCGTTGTGGATAAAGCTAGAAGCCTGAATTTTCAGTGACTAAGAGAACATAATATAACTAGTATAAACCCGAGTAACATTCAATTTGGACTTGTAGATTAGGAATTATTGCAAGTCAAAATTCCTTAATTTTGTCACTGACTCACTCCCGATCATTAAAATTCTAAGTTTCTTCTAGTGGACTCACAAGCTTCAGATTTTTAACACTATTAGCGTTTAGCCAATAAAGCAAGGAAAAACTAAAATAACCCGCGATTTCGGTCCCGTTTCCTAGATATACAAACTGCCGCCGCCGGCGGGTTCCCGTATTGTCGAGGCGGGGGGGCTCAGTAACCCTGGCTCGATCACCCACGGTGAAGCGAAGAAGAACCCGAGGAGGGGCCGCTCATCAGGGTTTTTGCCAATAAGCCGTTGACATAGCGGCCAACATGTGGGTTGCGGTGCTGCCTGGGCGACATCGCAACTGAGGCGGGCCGCGATATCGTATGTGGCCTCCCAAACCCATACGAAATCGCGGCTGAAGGGTGGAGGTCGCAGCGGGAGAGGAGTGCCGGTATTGCGGTGCGCCGCTCGCCCTATCTTCCGCGGCCTGGACGGTGTCACCACTGTCTGATGGCGGACGCGGTGGGACCGCAGGGGAGCTGGAATGTCGGTATAGAGTCGGCCGCTCTCCCTATCTCCTGTGGCCGAAAAATGGTAGGTGGCGGGGCTATTGACCTTGACCCGTCACAAGGGGACCAAGGGTGCCATACACGGGATGGTCTGGCACCTATGTGTTGGTTCAATCCCTGGGGTCAATGGTGGGGGCGCACAGTGTGTTCTGGTCCGCCGGTAATCGGGGGTACTTCCCAGAGGACGGTCCGGTGACAGACAGACGCGGCGGGTTCGTGGTGAGTGTTAACGCGTGCCCGTGTTCCCGCCATAAGCGGCATAAGAGTAAACCGTAGAGTTTTAGTGGGTTGGAGTACCACATAACTGCGCTTTGTTCCCGTGGTAGCGCAGCATGCATGAGCATTTAACCACGCCAAAAAAAAAACAGATGTAAAACTGCATAAGTAACTTTGTTAGACAAAGACAAAGACAAAGATATTTTATTTCAACTAGGCCACAAAGCGGCACTTTTGAACGTTAGAATACATTAAAATTTACAGGGAATAAAAATTGATTCTACCGTGCATTCGGAAAGTAGCTTGTTATGGAGAAGAACGCACAAGAAACTCCATACTTACTCTTTTAAAAAAATATATGTTTTTTTTACAAAATTTAGGTACATAAGTACATACATTAATAAATTTATATGTGTGAGGACAATGCACCCAGAATCACTACATACTATACTACGTACAAAGTATTAAAAGTACTCACACATGTACTGTGCAGTTACATAATAAGCACTAGAAAAACACTAGCATCCGAAGCAGTTAAGTTAAGACCAATCCCAACTGACGGCGCCCGTTCACGAACATGACGCATGAATCGGCACCACCCAGCTCAACCATCATGAAGGGAACCGAATGATCCAACACACACGCCACCATCAGAGAGACATTTGAGAGAGCATGACACACTCAACTGCCAGGGCAAACACAAGTCAACGAACGACACCAAGGTACAGCAAATGGTAGATTTACAGTTGGGTACATAGTACTCACACACGTGCTGCGCAGTTATACTATACTAAAAGAAATTGAGTCTATATAATACAAATATATTCATACAGTCTTCAGCAGGTCCAACAATTCTACAGAACAATAATGTTCTGCATATCACTTGTTTTTGCGCCCTAGTGGTTGTGGAGCAAGACTAGCATTGAGCCAAGCATTTTTATCAGTGATGTAATCCCCCAACTTATAATATGCCTGCCTGCATAGTGTGCGTTTTATACAAGTTTTAAATTTCGTCTCATTCAGTTCTAGAATGTGGGGAGGAATTTTATTGTAACATTTTGTACAGTACCCCATGAAAGAAGAGGCTACTTTAGCCAGTCTGAAACCTGGTTGAACTAATTGGTCCCTATTTCTAGTAATGTAATTATGTCTATCTCCGTTTTTACTAAAAAGATGTAAATTCTTTCTCACGTACATGATATTTTCATAAATATATTGACAAGGAACCGTCATGATGTTAATGCCCTTAAACAGTTCCCTTAGAGAATCGCGCCGGCGAAGATTGTATATCGCTCTGATGGCTCGTTTTTGCAGAATAAAAATTGACTCAATGTCTGCAGCCCTTCCCCATAGTAAAATACCGTAAGACATTATACTATGAAAGTAACTAAAATAGACCAGCCTCGCGGTATCTACATCACTAAATTGACGAATCTTTCTAACAGCATAAGCTGCCGAACTTAGCCGCCCTGCAAGTGATATTAAATGAGGACCCCATTGTAACTTTGAGTCTAGCGTGATCCCCAGGAAAACCGTTTTATCGACGAATTCTAGCTTCTCCTTGTTTAAGATAATGTCACAATCAGTACTTTTTACATTCGGCAAGGAAAATTTTACGCACTTGGTTTTTTTACCATTTAAAACTAAATTATTTGCAGTGAACCAATCCTGAACCTGCCGTAGCGCGTTATTTACGTCGTCAACCTGACAAGTACGTCTATTTATTTTAAAAATTAAAGATGTGTCATCAGCAAATAACACCATGTTTAGTTTGTTTTCCAATAAACGGGGTAAATCGTTTATGTATATTAAAAATAAGAAAGGACCTAATATTGAGCCCTGGGGTACCCCCATTTTCACGTTTAACCCCGAAGAATTCACACCGTTTATTTGAACTAATTGCTGTCTATCACTTAAATAAGATTCAACCAAACTTAACGCTGATTGACCTAGCCCGTAATGCTCAAGTTTCAGAAGTAATGTTTCATGATTAACGCAATCAAACGCCTTCGACAGGTCGCAGAAGATACCTATGGCATCCTGCGACTCTTCCCACGCATTAAAGATGTGTTTTAATAGGGTGACACCAGCGTCAGTTGTACAACGTCCTTTGGTGAAACCATACTGTTTATCATGCAAGATGTTATTCGTATTAAAATGAATGAGCATTTGATTAAGCATTATCTTCTCAAATACCTTGCTGAAAACTGGCAACACGGATACTGGTCTATAATTATTTGAGTCTTTACTGTCCCCGGATTTAAAAAGTGGTATAACCTTACTATATTTCATTAGATCCGGAAAGACTCCTTGATCCACACACAAATTGAAAATTACAGCTAAGTACGGCGCTATAGTCTGAATAATGGAGGTACAAGCTTTGATGGACATTCCCCACAGATCTTCAGTCGGTTTGATCTTGATTTGCTTAAAAGCTTTTATTACTGTTATGGGGTTTATATGTGAAAAGTTAAATACATTCGGGCAGGCTGAAACGTTCGCGTTTAATAATCCAAAAGCAAGCGCGGGCGAAGAATTTAAGGTTTCAGTAGTTTTAATTGGGATGTTGGTAAAGAAATTTACAAATTCTTGCGCAACTTTTTTGTTATCTCTAATAAGTCCGTGTGTGGTCTCAAGCGTGTAATCAGGATTATTTCTTTTATTCCTGTTCGTTTCATTATTTATAATTTTCCAAACCGTCTTGATTTTATTTTCTGCTAATTTAACCTTATTTCTAATATACAAGGCCTTAGCTGCCTTACATGTATTTTTAAAAATTCTCGAGTAAGTAGCAACATACTTATTAAACGTTTCAGTGTTCATACAAGGCTTAAGGCCATATAGCTCGTAAAGTCTTTCCCTACTTTTTCTAAGTCCTGTAGTCGCCCAGTCACTGAATAAAAACTTAGGGCATACAGTTTTAGTTATCTTCTTAAAAGTGTTATTGAACTCTTTTTGAACCACTGAAAAAACTTCATCATACAAAATATTACCATCATTCACTGTGAGGTCCTGATCGCTTAACTTAGCGATTAAAGTGCTGTTAAATTTATTTAATTTACCGGATGTTATTGGTCTGGATTGAATCTGCACTTGTTTAATTAGCATATTGGACTCAAATGTCACAAGTAGCCCACTATGATCCGAAGGCAGATAATTTATAATGGCATTGTCCAAGTAGTTGCAGCAACAAAAAACATTATCAATACATGTAGCAGAAGTCAGCGTAGTTCGGGTTGGTTCCGTAAACACATGTGACAAATTAAATGATTTAAAGAGATTTAATAACCTACTTCTATCTGAATTATCTTCTAGAATATTAATATTAAAGTCACCACAGACAATTACTAGTTTATTACCCATTGCGAGTTTTGCCAAAACATCTTCCATCACTGACTCGAATATAGAGTAGTTCTTATAATTAGGGGGTCTGTAGACGCACACTATGACATGCTTATCCAGCTCAACACAGGACAGTTCAACACTATGTTCAACTGAGAGGTCTACTATATCTTTACGAGGTTTTGATTTAATACCATTTTTAATTAATATAAGTGAACCCCCACGCAACATAATATTTCTGTTAAAACAAC
Organism: Orthosia cruda; assembly: GCA_964057195.1. Lineage (NCBI taxonomy): Eukaryota > Metazoa > Arthropoda > Insecta > Lepidoptera > Noctuidae > Orthosia > Orthosia cruda. The sequence goes on from OZ059842.1 coordinate 21,318,073, forward strand.
TGCCCACAGTATAATTTTCATAATTGATTAGCATTGCGTAATCTTTCAGCCAATGCTCAGTGAAACAAACAATATCAAACATTGTTTTTTCTAAAAACAGTTCGATTTCTAATTCCTTTGAAGAATAACCCTGAATATTTTGGTGAAATAATTTCAGAGAATTCTGCTCAGACCTTTTTTTTAAATTATTTTTTTGCGAGCAAGAAGGTACCTTTTTGATGGTGGATATACTCGTAACTATTCCGTTATTGATACCCTCCCTTGTCCTATCAACTAGTTTAAAGAATAAATATTAATAGCATTTTTGCTAACGTTATTCAAGGTACTGACCATCTTTAAATTAGTATTATTACTAATATCAATAATAACTGGATACTTCGACATACTACTTATGTCTGAGTTTATTGTATAAGATAATAGCCGAGCTATTTGATGTCTTACCCTAAGAGGCAGATACAAAGTATCGCCTGTCGACTTTAATTTATCAACAAAAATGTTGATGTCAAAAAAAACAAGTTTGTCACTATAGTGACATCAGTAGTCATCCATAGGATTACAAAGTTACTTTTACAGTTAATACAATATTTCATCACCTACACTGCTTATCTAAGCAGATAGGTAAATAGTGAATATTAAAGGTAGGTACAGTTAGTTAGTCATAGAAGATGCCTCCTTTAATATACCTTATACCTATACTACATTTACGAGTCAGAGCAGTATGTCGAAGACAAGTAAGACTAAATTTTGGTTATGTTAGGTAAGTATTTGAATTTCATAAACAGTTTGTAAAATTATACATTTACAATATGAATGGACTAGGTATCTATAGTGTAGGTAACAACCTAATGAAACATGGACTGTAAAAGACGCACCGGAACTAGTACCCAAAAAATTATAAAGGATAACTAAGTACAAAAAAAAATTAGATCCCACAAAAAATGTAAAAAACACAAGTCTCGCGGCGCAGTTCTTCTACCGCAAAAAGTAGTGAGATCGAATGTAAAATCTAATCGTAAAACTTATTCAGTAGGTAGGTACCTTATTAATTAGGCTACAAACAAGCGAATTAATTATAAAATATCATCTAAATCCTTTTTTCTTAAATTTAACTATTCTGTTTTTACTAATTTTGCCAACAAGATTGTAGAATGTCAAATATTAATCTCCTTCTTAGTTGTTCAATATTTTCTTGCATCGTTCGGACGCCATGATAAATTAATATTTTAAGCGCCTAAGTGAAAATAATTTTCCAGTAGAAGCCGCGGGAAATTCGTACATGACCATTCATTAATAATGCGTGGTTGACCGAAGTGCCCACGCAACGCTCAGACCTTATATGCAGCGGTTCGCGCACTTAAAATGCGCTCTTTGAATACAGCTTATCCCCCACTTTTTCACCCAAAATGTGATATTTAAGTAAGCTTAACTTATTAACACAAACAACTTTGCTTCAATAAAAGTAGCTTAATAGCTAACGATTTATCAAAATCGTTTCATGTAAAAATGTATGATCAACAGAATTAATATTAAACAATCATGATAAAATGGGCTAAACGTCCAAGTGATTGTAATTAAAAGAAAGGTAAAGTGTTTTAACGGACAATAAACAAAAAAACATACACAAATAAATAGTTTTATTTCCAATATTAGTTAAAGTGGTCAACTAGTAAAAAGATTTATAGATAAAAAAAAACAAAAAATGATTATGTAAAATGTTTAAACATCAAATCTTTATTTAGGCAAAAAAAGCAAAGTGAATTATGGCCAACTGTCTAACGTTAAGTATGGTTTATGAAACAAATTACGGAAGTGGTTGGATTTAAAACACAATTCAATACGAAAATGACTGAAATCACCGTTGTATTAACGGCCACAAAAGTGCTCCGATTTAATTGGAACCTAGACCAATCGAAAGAGAAAAATCTGCTGATTATCTGCTGTCGAAGTGATTGTAATTAACAGAAAGGTAAAGTGTTTTAACGGACAATAAACAAAAAAATATACACAAATAGTTTTATTTTCAATATTAGTTAAAGTGGTCAACTAGTAAAAAGATTTATAGATAAAAAAAAAACAAAAAATGATTAGGTAAAATGTTTAAACATCAAATCTTTATTTAGGCAAAAAAAGCAAAGTGAATTATGGCCAACTGTCTAACGTTAAGTATGGTTTATGAAACAAATTACGGAAGTGGTTGGATTTAAAACACAATTCAATAAGAAAATGACTGAAATCACCGTTGTATTAACGGCCACAAAAGTGCTCCGATTTAATTGGAACCTAGACCAATCGAAAGAGAAAAAATCTGCTGATTCCAACGATATAAACAACTCAATTTTGACCAAAATGGTCGTTCATACAATTTGCCTTTCCAGCGTCGAAATGTTACCAGTCGCCCACTATGATCTGAAGGCAGACAATTCATAATGGCTTTGTTTAAGTAGTCGCAGCAACAAAAAACATTATCAATACATGTAGCAGTAGTCACAGTTGTTCGGGTTGGTTCCTCAAACACATGTGACAAATTAAATTATTTGAAGAGATTTAATAGTCTACTGCTATCTGAATTATTTTCTAAAATATTTATATTAAAGTCACCACAGATAATGACTAGTTTATTTTTAAGTTATAGACAAAACATTCTATATACATGATCTTAATAAAATGATTTAGACCATTCTTTGACTTCATTAAAAGATTAATTATTTCTGAAAACATCATCGGACCGACTACTTACTTACCAACTCCTTCCTGATATCTTGCCTTAAGGGAGGTATAAAGGTTTGTGAAATGATAAGACACATTAAAATCGTTCACAACGTTTTTATTGCACCGTGTAACATTTGTATAACGATACCTAGAGTTACTTACTTTACGAGCCACACTGCGATCATTTACAATTTGGCTACTATGAACATTTAGAAATAAATCTTTATTTTATCAAAACTTAAAATAAACAAACTCACTTAGAATAAAACTCTGACTAGAAAAAATATTAAGATCAAAAATATATATTTGGCGTTTTTTATAAAAACTTTTAAATCATAATTATGATTAATTTAAGCACTGATTAGTGTCTTTTAAATCAAATTTTCTGTGGTGTGTTTGACTTTATAATCTGGTATTCAGTATTTATATTAACAAAAATTATGATTAAAAAGTTTACATGAACACGGCTGCATCTAACTATAATCTTTTTAGACAAGAAATATCTAAATAAGTCAGATATTTTAATATTGTGGGTCCTCACTTTTCTAATAATTTATAATAGTTAACAATAAACAGCTAGTTGCTATCTAAACTATAATCACACAGCAATTTATACAATATTCGGTTTTAAAAATTATGTTAAAAATTTTGTATAAAAATGAGCCAGCTTTAATTTTTTTACGATTATCACAATTCCAATTTAATAAGCATAAAAGTTTAGTTAAGAGTTAGTAACAAGTTTTTGGTTTTTAACAGTATTTGAATTTAAAAGCAGATTCATATTTTACAATGTGATCATATTTATGGGAATCTTCATTATTCATGTAAAAACTCAGAACAGATTTTAGAAAAGAAGTTGCTATAAGTTAGTGTCTCCCATTTTACATAAACTCGAACAATTGATAAAATTGTACGAAATAGTCTAACGACTATAAAATGCAATAGTTATATTTACAACTGTTGGATTGGTACTAACACTAATAAAGAAGCGATATTAACAACGATAGAGGAAGCACGTAGGTAAAAAGCACAACACAGAGTAAGTTTCTAAATCTAGGAAACTTCGGAATAACAATTATTAAATTATTTATTCCATGGGTTTTCAATATTTTACACACAAATTCAAACCCATGGAATGAATAACAATGAAGAAGAAGAATAAATACTTACACTGCTATTCTGTTACAAATATGAAAAGAAGAATATAAAAGAAATGATTAATATAAATATTTGGACGATAAAAATGGGAACTCAGATATAAAAACAAGCAATATTAAATACAAACATGATAATATTATCTCTCTTTACTCAATGAGTCGGTTAATCATTATTTAATCTATCAAATTGTACTCAATATTCACAAATTACAGGTATGTCGAGATTCTAATTAGTAACTAGACATAGAAGTGTTGGTAGAAAAGTGTAAAAGTACTCTGATCTAAATTTTATACACGAATATAAGTTAAAAGCTTATATATTGTTAGAAGGGCGAATTATTGGCTGGTGAAATTTTGATACAAAAATATCGTGGAGAAAATTTTGGGACACAAGAAAATTTTATACAAGAAATTGGAGTAATTTTTCTAAGGTGTTTTTTTTAAGTCTACTAAATATAAAGATACTTTTATTAGAGTTGTTTTTTGCAAAAGTAATGGCTATAAACAATAGTGAAAAAAACATAGCCCTAGCAATACACTACAATTTTAATATGCAATCGACGCCATAGGTAAGAGCAAATAATTAACATTTGTTTGATCTATTTCATTTCAATTACAGCAATGACACTGTTTACTGCAAAGCTCAAAATAACTGCTATTTCCTGGTATTTATTCAATAAAAATTTCATTCCAAAGATAATAAATTCATGGTATTTTAAAGAGGATAGTAATCATGCAATTATAGCCCTTAGCTGAGCCCTTGAGTAAATTGCTGATGATAAAAAATACTTCTACTGTTTTTATGAAGGCATGGGACTATGGATTATTTTGCGGCTTTCGCAGAATAAAAACAATATTAATATCGGTATAATGATGGCAATCAATTTCCACACAAGCTTTATTCCACAAAAAAAATATACTTATTCCTCTGATATAATAACTGCCATGATTTGGCTTTTTCGGTACAAATTATTCGTGGAATCGGTTATTTCTCTATTCTTAGAATTAATTAATCAGTTATGTATTTATATTCATTATTTAGAGATTGTCCAACAATACATGGAATAACTGATTAATACGTACATACTATTATTATTATAATCTGGATAGATTATTGAACGGATTTCTGCAATGTGAACACGGAATACGGAATTACACAACATTATTAACTACAACCATTTGGAAACATTAAACGTTCGCATATAAACAGCATTCATTAATCCCTAAATTCTGTGCGTGTTTAGACATGAAATGTAAGACGATTATTTTAATAAAATCAACAAAAGTTACTATGAAAATTGTCACCAACGACAATCCTATAAACAAACACACCAACAACTGAAGAGCACTTGTCGAGTTTGATCAGGACCAAAAACAGCGAATAATTTTTTTTATGAAAAATATAACAGAGAAGCTTTCAAATTTTGTTCGAAGTTGTATGAAATATGGGGCAATTTACGAGGGTTAGATTGGATTTTGCAGAAATGAAGCTCGTCCGCCAAACTTTTACACTTGTGCAAGTTTGTGAATTGATGAATATACGGAACGGGCTAGCACAAGCAGTCGATGGTCAATTAGAACTAGACTACATACCCTTTAGTGCCGTAAAACGGTAACTTTCTAAAGCATACTCCGTAGTAACGGCTAGGTTAAAAAGTTTGAAAAAAAAAAAAAAAATCGATTCATGTACATAATTATGAACACAAGGTTTTATCGTGTAACTAATAGTTCTGCTTTAAAAAAAATATTTTTTCCCAACTTTTGGACACTGCTCCAAAACGACTTGGATATTTAAAAATATTTTTGTACAGAAACACTGATGGCTGGAATTTCTTCATAACTAACATAGCATATGTAAATCAAATAATATTTTGCAAACAAAACTGTTCAAAAGGAGGTTCAATATTGATATTCTGGCATCGAGCGGGCGCACGGCCAGTACTGCGTTAACATTGGGCGTATATAGCGCCTTAAAGTAGATAAAGCCTTAAATATATTTTTAATTATTCATTTTTGTCCCTCCTTTCTCTGAATTTGTTAACATGTAATATTGTGTATGTATATATTTAAGTATATATCTATGTAAGTATTTGTGTATTAAGTTTATGGATAGTATTTATTGTAACAATATAGTTTTGTTCATATTTATGTTTTAATGTACAGTACACCACAGACTACCCCCTTTCTCATTATAAGTTCTTTCAGTCCACTCAAAGGTTGTCTGGTAGATATCGCTGTTAGCGACAAGACCGCCTTTGTACCCGTATAATTAAGTTTTTCTTATAAAATAGATTTATAACTTTTGTGTGTACAATAAAGTATATTCTATTCTATAAAGCGGTTAAGTTGCAGCCTCTGTAACTTAATTAAATTGGATTAGATCAATACAGATTTATGGGGCAAAGTGATTACTTTGCCCCATTGTAAAGGCTCCATTGGGGTTTTTTTTTGGTTCTTTTAAAATAATCGAGAAATAGGTCAAAGTAATTAATAGTGCTAAGCAATCACGCACCGAGTCTCGTGTGTACTTCCACCAGCTGACGAGTCTGGAGGAGGCTCCGAGCTCCTTCCACCACCACTCCATTCAAGAGCATCTATCATCTCCATCAGCTCTTTGAACACGGCAATAACCCTCCAATTATACTTAGCTGAACACTCCACGTACCCACACTTCCAGTGCTTACGAACTAAGTTTACGATATTTCTTCTCTTCTCTCTTGAATCTCCGCAAGCGCTTTCAGCAATAGCAAGCTGCTGAAGTCCGCTCGCCGCGGATGGAGTGTTACTGCAAAGTAGATCCTGCTTATTGCCCACAACTAACACTGGAACGTTCCTCATGTCACGACTTTCAACCATTTGGTCTCTCAAAGTTCGTATATACTGGAAAGTTTCAACGTTAGATAAATCGAAGACGAGAATGTAGGCCGTGGCACTTCTGAGTCCGTAGAAGCGGTAGTGAGCCCACTCGTAGTACGAGTTAATTGGAAAGTATGGTATGACTGGTACGTCTGTGATTTTGACTTCATAAAGGTGCTCGTTGATGATCACCGAAGGGTAGAATGTGTGTTTACGGTCTGTTGGCACGTATTCCTCTGAGAAATCGCTCCACACGAATTGCTGCAAACAAAGAAAATCGTATTATAAAAAGGGTTTTGTAAAGTGACTAAGATGGATTTGGGTTGGATTCATTAATTACATTATAAGTTATACCTTAACGTGCCCGGATATGTGGTAATCAGGCTGAAGGCCCAACACGAACGGAATGACATGGCCCACGGGCTACAACTTGGACAGTTAGGTAGGCAAGAAGCTCGCTATTGCTCCGTAGGGACACACAAAGCGTAAAAGCTACGTACAACACACATATTGGTCAAAAATATAACCCTCCCTTTTGCTTCGCCGTAGTCGAGTAAAAATTCAGAATCATGGAACCGTGAACCCAAAGTAATCGAAAAATATAGAAACAGGTAATCATTATTACTGCTCCTAAAAATAATATTCTGCAACAAAATATATTTCCAATTCAAATTCTCTTCGCGATCGAATGATTCCAAGTTTCATCGAATTTTAATATAAACCAAATTCACTGATATTCATTTATAATTCGGTATGAATCGAATTCACCAAATAACTTTTTCAAATTAATTCCCACACCCAAGCGCTTCCGTATGCACGCGGTAGTCTCAAGTTGACCGTAGAGTAAAATATTCATAGAATAACTGATGAGGCTGTTACAAATATACATATCTGATAATGTCATATTGCATCATGTGATTTAGATTATGTAAACTAAGTGTGTGGAGAAGACTTTTCATATTTTGAAATATGTAATAAGTTAACAAAAAGAAGACTAAAGAAAATAAAGGATAAATGGTATTAAGATTGACTGCAAAAATAATAAAAAAGAAGAAAATTTTAAGGTAAATGTATCTCAATCCAATGAGGAATACAAGTATCTAAATCCAGGAGGAGCTCGTTGCTAAATAATATCGGCCGCACTGGTCGATCATCAAGGTTAAGCAATGCTTGACGAGGTCGGTCCGTGGATGGGTGACCATTTCAACATACCGAGTTTCCTCCGGTCGCCATATTTACTTCAATTCATTCCGAAAGAATTGAAGTAAATTTGCCGTCATACAGTGGCCTAAAACGTAATGACAGGCTTTTAAGGACAATAAACTGGATCCTCAATTTAATACTAACTTTTATACCAAACAAAACTCTATTCAATACCTCACTTACACGCTCCACTTAAAGCCACACGAAGGAGAGTATAAAAGTTTTAAAACATAACTTTATCCTGCGATAGTTACTGCTCGTCGATCGTTTATATTTCGATAATAATCTCTTTACCTCCATCCCAATGATATTCAAATAAATTTATTTGAATATCATTGCTCCATCCCCTTTCACAGCTCATTGTACATTTTCTCGCCAAAAGTGAAGGAGGTTAACAGTGCTCGTTATTGTGCCGTAGTGCAATATTGGAAAATGTTAACTCATCACATTTCAAGCACCTATAGCATGTGTTGATTGAGCATGCAGTAAAGCAATTAAACGGCCTTATTGAATTATTCGTTTTTCTTCTTATTTGACTAGTAATAGGTGGTTGAAGTTGCTGTTCCTGTCCTATCATTTCTATAAAAAATTTACTTATGTTGTGACAAAACATTAATCATGACAAATTACAAATGACAAGCAAAATTATGAATTTTATAAAAATGCTGAAACATACGTGAGTAACGATACGTTAATAACGTGACATAAGCACATAATACGCGAAAAAGTAATGTTAGATTCACAATCAATCATTTTGACGTATTGTTTTCTGTTCCCCTGTCTAGTCTCATGTGTTTCATGTATATTTTATTCAAAGGAAGAAGATTATCCACATTGCATAAAATATTTTATGCAGAATGTTCTGAATGAAATAGGGTACATATTAGAATATCGAATATTAAAATACCTACGGTTAAAATGTCACTGTTCAAAACATCGAAAATTAAAATAACGTTTGTATTGAAATATCGAAAATTGTTATACCTAAGCATAAAGTGTCTTAGATTAGAATGCCGAGTAATTAAAATATCGACCGATTCAAAATGTCGACAGTCATTATACCTATGTTCAAAATATCAACATTTAAAATACCATAGTTAATTACATTTTCGTTAAAAATACCTACTCGTTAGAATATCGAACAAATTTTGATAGATGTGGCATGAGTTGAAAATTTTTGGTAGATTTGAAATTGTCACACTCTGTAGTCATTAGTCTGTCCTCCAGTGCAAAAATTTAACGTATTGCTTAGCGAATATTATCGTGTTGGAAAACGGATTAGAAGTTTTCAAGCGAACGCCGGCCGCTGCCGAGGCACCACTCGCTCGGCTCGCGCGCGGTTGGTCACAGATCTAAACTTTTTTATTTTCCGTTTTGGAAAATCCTCATTGGATGTCCTTCGCTCTCGGGGGAGGGGTCTGTCAGACTCCTACTGACTAAAAACCACCCCGGTGTTCAATCTCACACCTACGCCGGGGGTCGCGGGAACAACGATACTTCCGCAATCTCCGGCTAGGGCTGGCCCACCTCTGCAGGCCTCGATCTCGGGTTGGGGGGGAGTGAAGTGTTTGACTCCCCCAGGTACTTCATGTTTGACTCGACAGCGATTTGAGGCCCCCGACGACGATGTGAGCATCGGGCGGTGGCGCCCGCCGGGGGCCATGAAAGACCATGGCCTCCGACTTGTTGAGGGCCACCTCCAAGCCAAGGCGCCGTATGCGGCTCACCACCTGTGAGACCGCAGCATTGCTGGCGACGGCGTGAATTCTCCCCCGGCCAGTGACCAGCGTATCGTCCGCGTAACACGTCAGGTCTACGCCCGGTTGGAGTTCGCCCCTCAGCACCCAGTCGTACCCGATGTTCCACAGGGGCGGGCCCAAGATCGAGCCCTGTGGAACACCGCACGACATGTGGTGCTGGTTTTCGACGCTATCACGTCCCGAGTAGGTGACACACCTCTTCGCCAAATAAGCAACCCCACCCCGGGACACCGCTTCCTCCGCCAGGACTCTCACCAGCGATATCGCGTGGATGGTGGAGTGCCCATGCCGAAAGCCCAACTGGCTTTCGTCCAGGTCCAGCCCCTCTCTGTACAAGTGGCTGACGAGGTGAGCAGCGATTATCCGCTAGAACAACTTACCCACCTCGTCTAGCAGCACTATGGGCCGGTACGCGGTCGGCGAGTCCGCAGGGCGCCCCACCTTCCTGAGCAGGACCAGACGACCAGATTTGCACAAATTGGGAAACTGGCCCCGCTCAAGGCACGCTGTGAAGAATCCTCTAAGCCAGGGCTCTAGCTCCTTCAGAGCGAGGGCTAGCACGTTGCCGTGGATTCCGTCGGGCCCCGGAGCCACTTTCTTGGCCCGGATCCGCATCACGGCCGCCCCATCTCTGCCTGTGTCACCTCTGGGACGCTGATGGCGTCCTCCTCTGTAGACTCTGCGGCTGTGGGCAAAGGCATCGGCGGCGGAATATGCTCCGCTCTTGCCGGGAAGAGGGCTGCGACTACCACCTCCAGCAGCTCGGGTTGGAGACTCTCCGTAATTAGAGGCGCGGCGGCTTGAAGTTTCCCTCGAACCGCTCGATAAGGGCGCCCCCAAGGATCCCCGTCTAGAGTCTCCAACATCTCCTCCCTGGCTCACTTCTTCGCCTCGCCGATGGCCAGCCGCAGAGTCTCCGTCGCCACGCGGCACATCTCTTACAGCGCGGCTTCTTCGTCAGGGACCCGACGACGTCTCCTCCGGTATCAAGTGTACTGGCGTCTGGCTGCTACGCACGCGACACGCAACTGTGTGATCTCGGCGGACCACCAGTACACCTAGCGCCTCGCTGACTGCGCATGGACCCGGGGCATGGACGCGTCGCTGATTTGTGTCTTCACCCCGCGGGACCACAGTGCCTCCTGTTCGACGTCGATGGGTCCGTTTGTTGCCGACTCCCGGATCCAGGCCAGTACAATGGTGGCCTCCTTGAGAAGAGACCTGTCGATGCGCTTGCGCGCCCAGCGCGGACCGTCCGTTCGCGGGGTTAGCGTACCGCGGCCGCCGGCGGTCTGGGTGGAGACATCGAAACGGATATATCGGTGATCCGATAACGTCTCCACCTCCAAGGCGAAATGCCAGTCGTGGAAACGGCTCGCGACAGCAGGGCTAGCGAACGAGACGTCCACTACTGACCCGCCCCGCTGTCGCACGCACGTGTAAGCCGAGCCCCGGTTTAAAATGACCAGGCCATTGGTTACTGCCTATTCCTCCAGCGCCTCACCCCTCCCATCGGTTACCGGAGATCCCCACGCTGAAGACTTGGCGTTGAGTTCCCCTAGCAACAGCACAGGGCGAGTTCCAGCTCCAAGCCAGTTATCTCTGGGTGGGACGAAATACGGCTCGGCGACCACAGCCACGTGAGTCGACCACTCTGCCATGCTCTGGAGCAAATGATCCTGAGCTCTGGGAGACTGGTTGATATTGCCCTGGAGGAAATGATAGAGCGCTATTATGCGCAACCCATTCCCTCCACTCCATTCCTAGGCCGGGAGTCGGCCGAAGAGCAGTCAGACTGACGGGGGGATAAAGAGCCGCCGGCAACCTTGGCCCTCCTTCTGCTCTTCTGCTGCGCGGATGCGCCACAAGCCTTTCCGCCCGCCCTGTGCCCAGCGGGCCTCCTTGCAGCTGTACAGAGGCTGCATTTTGGCAACGCGGAACACTGGGCCGCCTTGTGGCCGAGCTGACCGCAGCGATAGCACTGCTCGCTGCGGTCTGTTTCAGCGGTGCATTATGCCCTGCCATGCCCAATGACCAGGCAACGAAAGCACCGCAACTGCAACCCACCCCACCAGCAGACTTCCACCGTTAGCGACTTTTTGCGCCGCCGCCACCGGGCTAACCTATTTCACCCAGGTCAAAATGACGAATCATACCTGCAATCTGCCGCAGAAATGTTGTCACTATTGTCTAATTATCTAGTCGTGGCTTGGACAACCACGGTGAAGCGAAGAGGAAACCGAGGAGGGGCCGCTCGTCAGGGCTTTTGCCGACAAGCCGACGACGTAGCGGCCAATAAGTAGGTTGCGGTGCCGTATGGGCCACTCTCCCTATCCCCTGCGGCCGAAAAGAGGTATGTGGCGGGGCCACTGTCCTGACCCGTCACAGGGGGACCAAGAGTGCCATACACGGGGTCGTCTGGCGTCTGGTCCCTGCTGGTTTGGTCCCTGGGGTGGTCACGGCGTACAGTGTGTTCTGGTGCGCCGGTGATGGGGGTTAACGCCAGAGGAGGGTCCGGAGACTGACAGCCGCGGCGGGTTCGCGGATGTATGCTAACGCGTTCCCGTGTTCACGCCATAAGCGCCACAGGAGGACACCGTGGAGTTTTATTTAGTTGGTTAGAGTCCCACATAACTGCGCTATCTCCCCGTGGTAGTGCAATATGCATGAGCATTTCTCCACTAAATGGGTCCAGGGGCGGGGGACGTCCGTCGCCCCCCACACATCAGGACCCAAGGTGGTGGCGCGTAGTGTTCCAAGCGCGCCCCTCTTTGATGTCGCGGGGGGATTCCAACACCTCATTCCCCCCCCAACCCGAGATCGTGGCCCGCAGAGGCGGGCCGGCACTAGCCGGGGGTTGCGGAAGTATCGTTGTTCCCGCGACCCCCGGTGTAGGTGTGAGACGGAACACCGGGGTGGTTTTTAGTCAATACGAGTCTGGCAGACCCCTCCGCCCCCCTCCCCAGGGCGGAGGATATCCAATGAGGATTTTCCACCCCGGAACAAAAAAGAAACGGTTAGAGCTGGAACGGCGCGTGAGCCGGTATCAAATTACCCTATGACATAGCTGACCCTCGGGGCTTCGCTTCCGTCAATTGCCTACCTACCCTGCCTACCCTGCCTACCCAGCCTACCCTGAGTACCCTACCTACCCTGCCTACCCTGCCCCTACCCTGGCTACCCTGCCTACCCTGCCTACCCTGCCTACTCTACTTACCATACCTACCCTGCCAACCCTGCCTGCCCTGCCTAACCTGCCTACCCTGCCTACCCTGTCTATCCTGCCTACCCCTGGCTACCCTGCCTATCCTACCTACCCTGCCTACCCTGCCCCTACCCTGGCTACCCTGCCTACCCTGACTTTCCTGCCTACCCTGCCTACCCTGCCTTTCCTGCCTATCCTGCCTACCCTGCATACCCTGCCTACCCTGCCTACCCTGCCTACCCTGCCTACCCTGCCTACCCTGCCTACCCTGCCTACCCTGCCTACCCTGCCTACCCTGCCTACCCTGCCTACCCTGCCTACCCTGCCCACTCTGCCTACCCTGCCTATCCTGCCTACCCTGCCTACCCTGCCTTTCCTGCCTACCCTGCCTTTCCTGCCTTTCCTGCCTACCCTGCCTATCTTGCCTACCCTGCCTACCCTGCCTACACTGCCCACCCTGCCTACTCTGCTTACCATGCCTACCCTGCCTACCCTGCCTACTCTGCTTACCCTGCCTACTCTGTTTACCCTGCCTACCCTGGCTACTCTGCCTACCCTGCCTAATCTGCCTACCCTGCCTAACTTGCCTATCCTACCTACTCTGTTTACCCTGCCTACCCAGGCTACTCTGCCTACCCTGCCTAATCTGCCTACCCTGCCTAACTTGCCTATCCTACCTACCCTGCCTGCCCTGCCTTTCCTGCCTACCCTGCCTTTCCTGCCTACCCAGCCTATCTTGCCTACCCTGCCTACTCTGCTTACCCTGCCTTCCTTGCTTAACCTGCCTACCCTGCCTACCCTGCATACCCTGCCTACCCTACCTACTCTGCTTACCCTGCCTACTCTGCTTACCCTGCCTACTCTGTTTACCCTGCCTACCCTGCTTACTCTGCCTACCCTGCCTAATCTGCCTACCCTGCCTAACTTGCCTATCCTACCTACCCTGCCTGCCCTGCCTTTCCTGCCTACCCTGCCTATCTTGCCTTTCCTGCCTACCCTGCCTATCCTGCCTACCCTGCCTACCCTGCTTACCCTGCCTACCCTGCCAACCCTGCCTACCCTGCCTACTTTGCCTACCCTGCCTTTCCCGCCTACCCTGCCTTTCCTGCCTACCCAGCCTATATTGCCTACCCTGCCTACTCTGCTTACCCTGCCTACCCTGCTTAACCTGCCTACCCTGCTTACCCTGCCTACTCTGTTTACCCTGCCTACCCTGCCTACTCCGCCTACCCTGCCTACCCTGCCTATCCTGCCTACCCTGCCTACCCTGCCTACCCTGCCTTTCCTGCCTTTCCTGCCTACCCTGCCTATCTTGCCTACCCTGCCTATCCTGCCTGTCCTGCCTACCATGCCTACCCTGCCTACCCTGCCTACCCTGCCCACCCTGCCTACCCTGCCTACCCTGCCTACCCTGCCTACCCTGCCTACCCTGCCTACTTTGCTTACCCTGCCTACTCTGCTTACCCTGCCTACCCTGCCTACTCTGCCTACCCTGCCTAATCTGCCTACCCTGCCTAACCTGCCTATCCTACCTACCCTACCTACTAATTTGTATCTATCATCAATAGTTTTCTCAGCGCACGCCAAATAATGTATTTTACAGACAACATTTTGCTTCCTTGGGTTACATTATTGCAATTTTCATAAACATCTCTATTTTTTCTGAAAATATTTTATAGCCTATGACACTCGGAAATAATGTAGCTTTCTACCGGTGCAAGAATTTTCAAAATCGGTTCAGTAGATCCAGAGATTACCCCTTACAACGTCACAAACTCACAAACTCACAAACTCACAAACTCACAAACTCACAAACTCACAAACTCACAAACTCACAAACTCACAAACTCACAAACTCACAAACTCACAAACTCACAAACTCACAAACTCACAAACTCACAAACTCACAAACTCACAAACTCACAAACTCACAAACTCACAAACTCACAAACTCACAAACTCACAAACTCACAAACTCACAAACTCACAAACTTTACCTCTTTATAATATTAGTATAGACAATCGATACTCTGTACTTTCGAAAGTTACGACTTTAGATGTCACTTTTGTAGATAATTAGATTTAAGATATATTGGAAGTGGGTTATCTAACCATTCGACATTATAAACTTACGTTATTTAAATTTTCGGTTAAATGGACATTCGATATTTAAATTTTCGATGTTTTGAACAGTGACATTTTAACCGTAGGTAATATCATTTTCAATGTTATAATATGTACCCATAAAATGATCTAAAAGCAACCATAGTACAATGTAGAAATATAAAATGATAATATAAGAAAATTCTTATATTATCATTTTAAGAAAAGATAAGCTGAGCTTGTTTTCATATATCTTGCAACACAAAATATATTCCAGAATTTATGATGTATCACGCATCCCAAAAATGTTATTCATTATGCCAACACAATAATATCATCCAGATAAACTAATAACAAAACTTATCGTATCACATAAAACACTACCCGAACATGGAATAATGTTATTACACATACCGTTTGCCGACGTTTTACACCTGTGCCCGAGATAGTTAACTATCTACCCTCCCATATAATATGAGTAATACAACCCTATTACAGAAGCTAATTTGGTAGAACGCGCCTGATAGATCAAGTGTCAGGGTGTCCCTTAACGTTTATGAAAGACAGCGTTGTATATGGCCGTCATATTTTATCTGTCATTCTGGAATTGTGTTAGATCAAGATGTATTCGTATTTTTATGTAATGAAGAGTGATAAGATGACTTATGAAAGCCATTAGCTGGTGTGATAAAAAAAATAATCCAAAAAATCAAAACACCCGACTGCTTAAAAAGCGAATTAAAAAGACGTAAACTAGAAAAAAAACCATGCTGTGCAGTCGGAGGATACATATTCGCGAGCTGGCTGACTAAATCCAGATGTATCCTCCGACTGCACAGCATGATTTTTTATTTAACACTTTTTAGTTAACATTTTATTCGAATAAGGTACATTTAAACATATAAGTGTTGTATATTTTTGAAATCGCCTCTTAAAACCCTTTAATTTGATACCCTACACGATGGGATTGGATGGAAAAAAATAGGGCCCCCACAATATGGCGCCCAAAAGCCGCCATTTTTCTATATTTCAATTATAATGTAGCCAGTGACACTTGCAGGGTTAAGACACATCGATTGACGTATGAATCATCAAAATCAGCCAACGCTTTTGGTCTCTGGAACGCCACATAGGAAAAAACATACATACATCCTCCTTCGACCGTCGGGTAAAAATGAAATTCTATAAAACAGAAGTGTAATTCTGGACTCAAGTCTTTTCTTATTTAAGTAAACATTAATTTATGAGCTAAGTTCTTTATTTGTCTGAATATAAAATAAAACATAAAAAAATTGAAATATAAAATCCAAAGTTGTATTCTCTAGTGAATTTCGGCAAGCTGGTTAGTAATTCTCAGAATGTGTGGGTATATTTGCATTAACTTCCTTAAACTTATTATTTTAAGTAGACTTTTATTTCCATTGATATGTATTGCAAATATCTAATATTAAAATAACATGCAGAAAAAATACGGTTATCTAGATAAAATCCATACAGTTTTTACTACCACCACATTCTGTGCCCTACTCATATTTATGAAAACCACATCATGGAAATTACCGTAACGTGAATGCGGGATCCGTTTTTCATGCCTGAAATCCTAAAATCATACGCATAACTAATGAATCGGAAAATATGTCGAGTCATCAAGAATGTGAGCTCCATTGACGGCAGTAAATCTTTTATTCGGGTATTTTCGTGTTCCTGAAATATGATGGCCTTATTGTGTGAAGGTATTCTTGAATTGTGTTGGCGATGGAATAAATGTGATGCTACATTAGCTCTTTGTTTTTTTAAAGGTGTTGACGGGGTACGGTTAAGGTGTTAAGTAACTTTATGAACTTTTCACTAGAGTTTTATCAGTTTGACGTAAATAATAAACATTTCAACAGCATGCAAATAATATCACGACATAATATTTAGTTTTCGTCTTTCTAACTAAATATATACGGTTTGAATTCATTTATTTCTAAAGATTACAAATCACTTTTCAACACACTTGCTCATAAAGTGGCTCTAGTTTCACCGCAATTAGGCACATAATGACACCTATTATCAAACTGTGACTTTTTCATTGCTATTATTTACAAGTGAGTTATAGAGTTTTTTTTATTTATTTATTGGTTGAGTTGCTTTGTTCTTAAAAAAGTTTCGATACAAAAAAGATCGTGCTCAATAGTACAAATGCAACACATTTCATGCAACTTCGTATTTAAATAGATAATTTCAACTTGTACGTGTTTAATAAATAAAACTTTCACTCAAATATAACTTTTGTTTTTGTCTGTAATAAAGAAAACTTGAAATTCCCCATTTTGTACGTGGCTAAAACGCTATCCGCGAAAAGCCAAAAAAAAGAAAACTCATTATTTTTAGTCTGTGGCCAATCGCTAGAGTAAAAATGTTCTGTGGTGGCCGATCGCCATTGTTAGATGCGCGCGCATAGGAAAACTGATTTATTTTGCCCGCCATTGCGAAAAAAAAATCACAACTCGTTTTCACTGTTGGAAATGATTTTTTTGTATTATTTTCTTCTCAAGTGTGTTGAAAAACGTCGTATGGTACACGTGTGTATTGATGATTACCGTCCTCGGCTCTCTTAAGACCCTCACCTGACGGCTCGGGTCTCAATGGCGCCTCAGCGGTAATCACCAATGTTACACACTTGTACCATAATGTACTATTATATGTACCAACTATTTATAGGAATAACTTTTGAGCAGATAAAATAATAAAAATATGTAGTTTACACAATACTATAGCTACATACCTATGCACTTAAATCAAAAACTACTAACTAACTAAGCTTACAAATAAACTAATCGAAAATAAGGCGTTACAACTCCTCCATATCGTTGTCCATTAGTAATGTGCTCAAAAGACTGGCAGCATTGTATGGCAATGCTTATCCTCTGACCAAGAAAAAGCACGCCCTTGGTTCATGCGAAGTATCAACTAGGCGTTTAGATAGATCTGTATATAAAGCGTGAGCACTCGGACCCCACGGACCAAGAGTTGCAAACCATAACGGCTCGAAAACATATTTACTGATGAGGTTATTATATTTCCGCTGAGTTAGGTTCTCTGAAGCCGCAGCAGGTCGAGCTAGGATGGCGCAAGAGTATCGACACAAGTAGCGTCCGACACTAAAGGCCTGCCCATCTTCCATTGAAACAAAGACATGCCGTCCGGTCTTTTGACACCGTCGCGTCTGATTGAATCCTAGCTAATCATATATCGTAAAAAAACGTTGACTTCAAAATTTTACTTTTATACTTTTCTCTATAAAAAAAATCTTAGAAAGATTTTCTGAAACTGCATCAGTTTTTCTATGAAATCTTATCTAAATTAAAAATAACTACTGTTAGGACTCTGCTTAACTAGAAGGCAACCTACTTGCCTATAAAAAACACTGGCAATTGGTATTACTTGAAAGGTAAATGAATTTCGAACAGTAAATAAGTGAATATGTTTTTGAAAAGCTTTTGATTGTCAATTCTAGTGGAGCCGCCCAGAAGGCAGGCATATTGTGTAATTCTTACGAAATATATCAGATATAAAAGTTAATGTATTTAATTTATTAGCCTCTGGCTATCGTCCTTATATTTGGTGGAAGCTCCGGGTACAGTAAAGTATCCCAGTTAAAATAGAAGTAAAAGAAGATACAAAATAAATACGCGTGTATACGGCGTACAGTATACGTATAAACGAGTGAAAAACGAGAAAAGTGTTTAAAGACAGAAGTTCGCGTATGCATGGCGATATACAGTGCACGAAGCCCTATCGGCGTACATAAAGAAAGATAAATTTTAACAGAGATGGTTGTTACCTCTCATTCCCTGTCTTAAGCGGATGGAAATATAAGGAAAAGTCGGAATAAAGCTAAGTAGTTTTATTATTTAGTGTAATTGAGCATAAAGCAAGCATGATGAATAATTATTACTCAGGAAGGAACGGGTATTGTCTAGAGGAATTTTTAATCGAATTCAAGTCAGTGGCTGAAATAAATGAATGGAGAGAGAGCGACTACAGCCTGATCTTGGGAAGATTCCTGCAGGGGGCTGCATATTATTTTTATCGTATGATTTTTAAATATGACATGGACTTTGAAGTGTTATGCGATCGCTTGAGGAGTGAATTCTCTATATTTCACCGCAGATGTCGTTATTGCGAACAGCGCATAATAATCGCTGAAATAAAATCAGTTAAATAACAACCTGATGTATTGTGTGAGGATTTTAATGCACATTTATTTTCTTTTATCGTGATTAAGGACGAACAAACACAAAACAATATTCAGTGCAGTGAAAAAAGCGTTGACCACGTTGACGGAGAAGGCGACGCAATTGATGGCGATGACACCAACGGAGAGAGCTGCATGTTGGAAGCGAAGGTGACCAGACCAGCGGAGATGACGGCCCCGTCGATGTCCAGTTGGAGGTGGAGTCTGTATTCCAGGACGAGCACGCGGACGGCCCGGCTGACGACGAGTTGGACTCCCTATCCAGCAGCGAGTGCGCGGACGTGGGTATAGTAATGTGTCGGTCCAGTCAAATTGACTGCAATAATTCCGTTTATCTTACAGAGAACCATGTTGAGATTCAGTCAGAACAACTAGTTGTGGTTCCATCTGGACACCAAAATGTCACATTTTGTTTTCAAACATAAAATGAAAATAATATTGAAATTTCTCAATCTGACATAAAATAAAATTTTATAAAAGTCATTTTGAAGAGAAAGAAGTTGACAGCCATTAAGAAAAGTTTTTCTCGAAATAAGCCGAAAGAGATCCATAGGAAATTCAAAAGAGTCTTTAGTAAGGTTTCTTATTGCACCAAAATGAATTTAAAGAAGGCGATTAATAAAAAGGTTTCGTTCCGAATTAAATACAAAAGAATTTATAATAAAACTTCTTGGGGAGCAAGGTTCGGTTCAAGGAAGATTACTATGATTGTTGCAAGGAAAAATTCACTTCATATTTGCCTTAGATGTAACATTGTACAAGGATATATGTATAGCGAAAAGCAATTCGAACTCGTAAAATGCAAATTATTGAAATTTTATAGAAAGAAGATTAGGTATAAAGTTTTGTAAATAATGTATTTATGCAAAACTGATTTATTTAATGTTGTGTCTTATATTTTGTGCTTTATTAACAAATTTTTTTTTCATGTCGTGCAAATGAATACGGTCCAACTTAGAAGGAATTTGCGATGCGCGCTGGGCATCGAATGAAACTAAATGCGAATGATTATTTGAATGATTTATCTGTATATGTTTTGATGAAATTAAATATTCCTCTGTCTTGTCTTTATTTACTAAATAGGATAAGCTTTTGAAACTGCTGACGAAGTCCAAATACAAATCCATAAGGACTAAGTCAGAAGCAGTCAAAAATTTATAAAAAAGTCTTATAAGCCCCTAAGGCAAATAAATGCTTTGAAAGCATAGATGTCATTGTAAGAAATGGTTAAACACGTAGTCCCACAGATAATACAAAAAAGGACAGTGTCAAAACCTCGACAAAAGTAAAGCATAGTTTTCATTATAAGAATTGGTTTGACACATAATCCCATAAACAATATAATAAAGCACAGTGTTCACAATTTAATTTTAATATAGGAAAAGTTATGTAGAGTTATAAGGTCCATTCCACATAGATAGAAATTGGCGAAAAGGAGAGTTAGGCTTAGGATAGATGCATGTAAATAAGTTAAGATCGTTTAATGTAGACATAGAGTAGAATAAGAGATACGTTTAAATAGATGAGAATAGGTTAAGGTTATTAAGGTTTCCGTATAGGAAAAGGTCCGTTGTCAATAAAAAAAATAATAAAAAAAAATAATGACAACTATCAAATTTGACACATTGAAGTTAATAGGGATGGGAAAGTAGGAAAAAATGTATCGATATTTTTCTTGTCGACATTTTCAAATAGTATCGATATATATAATTAAATTAGTTCTTTCCGTTGCATGTGCTGATGAGTTGTGAGCCGCAGGGGGAAGAAGAGGCTGGCAACGTTGGCTACGCATCAAAGAAATGTTTATTGGTTATGCGAATAAGGCATAGGCACAAGTCAGGGTATTAGTATAACCCAGTGGGTTTCTTAAAGTAATAGTCATAACTGAAACCGACTTTGCTAACGGGGCATAGCTTTTGCAAAAGATGTCGAGCTGACATCATTGGTCCAGTTTATGTCTGATGTTTAAAAAATAAATGCATTTATAATAATAAACCCTGGTGCAAGCTCTATGAATAGGATTAGAAATTGGCTGCGATCCAGCCTTTCCTTCTCTGGTCTGATAAACGCACGAGATCGATTTTTTTTATCATATTTGAATTTTTGAGATTAAACCCCATCCGGGTCGATGTGAGTTGACGCATCATTCTGGTGTTGGGAGGACGCCTTGTTCCTTTTTCAGAGGTTGTGGTCAAGGAGGTTCAAGCATGACGGCGTTGATTTGTTAGTGCGTGTGTGCACGTCAGCTGAAGTTAAAAGCACATATCGGAGCGTCCGATAACTCGTTTGTCATGATTAAGCCTTCCCCTTTTAAGGGTCGTACCTCAATTGTAAATGTGATTCCTCTGATAGGTAAATATTCGAGTTACGATAAGGTAGGATTCATGTAACCTTTCAAGACATAGAATAGAAGCACTTCATATGATTCTGCGCGTCTATTCGTAGGAGCGTAGCTCATGTGAGGACTCTTCTTAACTAGAAGGCAACCTACTTGCCTATAAAAAACACTGGCAATTGGTATTACTTGAAAGGTAAATGAATTTCGAACATAAAATAAGTGAATATGTTTTTTAAAAGCTTTTGATTGTCAATTTTAGTGAAGCCGCCCAGAAGGCAGGCATATTGTGTAATTCTTACGAAATATATCAAATATAAAAGTTAATGTATTTAATTTCTTAGCCTCTGGCTATCGTTCTTATACTACTGATGCGGCTTTTAAAGCTGCTAGAATACAAAGACAATATGCTTTCATCAAATTCAAAGAGGAAAGCAAATTTATAACGTTAATTTCGCTTAATTAAAACCACCAGATAGTCGTTGCCTAGCTATATACTTTATCAATAACAAAGCCTGTGACGAAGTCATGTAGTAAGTATGTATAAGTTTTTTCTACGGAGTGAACTAGCCACAGAGATCCGTATGGTATCGGACGTTAAGAATCTCACCATCCCATATCTGCCCGTGGGTGTCGTAAGAGGCGACTAAGGGACACACCAGAGAATGGGCAGCAGCGTTCTCTGTGCACTTTATAACAAACTGCGATCGCCAACCCACCTGCCAAGCGTGGCAATTATGGCAAACTCCCCCAAACCAATGAATAGCCCAACCACGAAATGGCCCCTAGTGCCCGGCAGCCCGTCTACACTCGACTACGGTAGCCGTCGAGGCGATGGCGTGGCAAGGGGTGCGAAGAATCCCCGGAGTGGACCCGGCTACACCAACAAAAACAGACGACTGTACCTGGCAATATACAACACGCGAACACTCCGGACCGATGAGAAGATAGCCGAACTCGAGGAAGAGTTGAGCGGGTTACGATGGAGTATCATAGGGTTATCTGAAGTCCGAAGAGAGGGGGAGGACTCGATAATCCTTAGTTCCGGCAACCTGCTCTACTTCCGAGAGGGTGACCGGCAGTCCCAGGGTGGTGTCGGGTTTATCGTCCAGAAGTCCCTTTCGAACAACGTGGTGAAGATCGAGAGTGTGTCGACCAGGGTGGCGTACTTTATACTCAGAATATCCTCAAGGTATTCGCTGAAGGTCATACAGGTCTACGCCCCGACCTCGGCGCACCCCGACGACGAAGTAGAGACTATGTATGAGGACATTTCCAGAGCCATGCATGGTCATAAAACTCACTTCACCGTGGTCATGGGGGATTTCAACGCGAAACTGGGTAAACGAGACGATAATGAGCTGCATGTAGGGCAATTTGGATTTGGACGACGGAACCACCGGGGACACCTACTTGTCAGTTTTATGGAGAAGGAGGGCCTCTATATGATGAAATCCTTCTTCAGAAAGCGTGAGCACAGGAACTGGACCTGGCAGAGCCCCGATGGTGCAACGAAAAATGAGATAGAGATCATTTTGACGAAGAAGCAAGTGTTCAATGATGTCTCTGTGATCAACACGGTTAAAACCGGAAGTGATCACCGTATGGTAAGAAGCACATTTAACTTAATTATTAAGCTGGAAAGATCTCGATTGATGAAGTCTACGCTCCGTCCAGCACAAATTCAGATTCAAAACCCCGAAAGCTTTCAGCTCGAACTCCAGATTCGTTTCGAATGCCTAGGTAGCTCCGTGAACGATTACAACGATGGGTTCGTCGAAACTATCCATACGGTCGGGTCCAAGTTTTTCAAGACCCGTCGTGCAAATAAGAACAAGAACTATCCCATCCAACTCTCAAGCTCATGAAGGAGAGACGTGAATTGATCCTGCAGTCTTCAGACGATGCGAGAAACTATCGGCGGCTCAATAAACAGATCTCGAAGTCCTTGAAAAGCGACCACCGCCGCTTTAATACTGAGTGTATTTAAGACGCGATTGAGCGGAATAAGGGCTCCAAGGTGTTTGCAAGAGATCTGGCTATAGGGCAGAGCCAGCTCACGAAACTGAAGACCGACAATGGCAGGGTCGTATCCGCCAAACCGGAGCTTCTGAGGGAGATCGAGGGGTTCTATAGGCAGCTGTACACGTCAGTAAGCAAACCTGTTGCGAATCTAGCAAACGAGCTAGATTGACCCGGCACTATACCGAAGACATTCTGGATGTCAGCCTCTACGAGATTAGGATGGTTCTGAAACAACTTAAGAACAACAAGGCGCCGGGTGATGACGGAATTACGGCCGAATTCCTGAAGGCGGTTGGAAAACCGGTACTTAAAGCCCTTCAGAAGGTGTTTGATTCCGTCATACTCGAAGGGAAAACGCCACAGGCATGGTGCAGGGGTGTGGTGGTACTCTTCTTCAAGAAGGGTGACAATGCCCGATTGAAGAATTATAGGCCCATCTCACTTCTTAGCCATGTCTACAAGTTGTTTTCAAGAGTCATCACGAATCGTCCCGCGCGCAATTTTGACGATTTCCAGCCTCCCGAACAAGCCGGTTTCCGAAAAGGCTTTAGCACCGTAGACCACATACATACGCTACGGCAAGTTATACAGAAGACTGAAAAGTATAACCTACCTCTTTGTTAAGCGTTTGTGGACTACGAGAAAGCCTTCGATTCGATCGAGACTTGGGCTGTACTGCAGTCTCTCCAACGGTGCCAAATCGACTACCGGTACATCGAGGTGCTGAAGTGTTTGTAAAAAACGCCACCATGTCAGTCCGTCCGACTTCAGGATCAGACGTCGGAACCTATCCTTCTGCAGCGAGGTGTAAGACAGGGAGACGTCATATCTCCGAAACTTGTCTTCTGACAAGGTTATGATATCTCTGAAATCTTCAAGGTTGTGGACTAGAGAGAGGGCTAGGCATCAACTTCAATGGCGAGTACATCACTCACTTTCGGTTTGCCGACGATATAGTGGTCATGGCTGAGACTATGGAGGACCTCAGTGCAATGCTCGATGACCTCAGTAGAGCTTCCGAAAGAGTGGGTCTAAAAATGAACATGGACAAAACCAAGGTGATGTTGAATGCCCATGTTGCACCCACTCCTATAAAAGTCGGAGACTCTACACTCGAAGTTGTGGATGAGAATGTTTACCTGGTTCAAACGGTCCAGTTAGGTAGGTCAAACTTCGAGAAAGAGGTCAACCGTCGAATCCGACTCGGCTGGGCAGCGTTCGGGATGTTGCGCGGTATTTTCTCGTCCAACTTACCACAGTGTCTCAATACGAAAGTCTATGACCAGTGTGTGTTGCCAGTGATTGCTTACGGGACGGAGACGTGGTCGCTCACAATGGGCTTCATCAGAAAGCTTAAAGTCACCCAAGGGGCAATGGAGAGGGCTATGCTCGGAGTTTCATTGCGTGAGCGAATCAGAAATGAAGACATCCGCAAGAGAACTAAGGTTACCGATATACCCCGAAGAATTTCCAAACTTAAATGGCAGTGCTCGCAGAACAGATGGCCGTTGGGGCCGAAAAGTTCTAGAATGGCAACCGCGTACCGGAAGACGCAGCGTTGGAATGCCTCCCTCTAGGTGGAGCGACGACCTAGTTAAGGCTGCGGGCGTCCGGTGGATACAAAACGCACAGAACCGATCAGTGTGGCGACGCTTGGGAGAGGCCTATGTCCAGCAGTGGACGTCTTTGGGCTGAAATGATGATGATTAATAAAACAATAAAATAAATAATAATAATCTTTATTCAGATAATAAAAAGGTAAAAACACTGTATGAATCTTGGATAACTAATGTAGGTATAATAATGGAAGATGCCTGTACTAGGTAATCCTGTATCACAGGCAGTAAGGAGCTCTAAAAATATGCTTATGTTAGAACAACAGAATTTAAACAATATTTAACCCAAGACATTCTTATAATAGTAGCAAGACTAAATAAATTTGGAAAAATAAAAAATAAAACTAGTTTACTTAAGGCGCAAGTATGCCCCAATGGCCTTGAGCATCCCGGCGAAGCTAAACTCACACACCGGCACGGCTCACGCATACATAGCGAGCGCGGACTGCGATCAAAGAATATGCATGGACGCAGAGATGCGACTAACAGGTTGCATTCTTGCCTACGATTCCGTAAATAAGTATTAAGTTTTTACTAGACATTATTTTTATATAATATAGGTCGGACAAGTAAAACAAAATAGGTTACATTAAAACTCTACTTACGTAAAGCCCCCGTACCATGACGTTTCAAAACTATCATGGTTCTACAGTTTATTTTGAGTGTCCCTCGACCGGCAAACGACTATTTATGGCGCCCGTGTTATTGTTTTTCTAGTTGTCTGTAATTATGCCGGCTGAGTTAGCATAGTCAATACAAACTTGCTCTGAGCCGGTCGGCCTCTGATGTTTTAAGTTATTATATTCGTTTAAAAATACTAAGTAGGTAATTTAAAATAATTACGTTAAAAAACCCAATCTGGCATGATATATAATTATAAATAATAATACAGCATAAAGTAATAATTATCCAGTTACTTAGGCAGAGTTTTTCACCTCTAAATTATCGCAGAATTAATGAGACAAATTATCAAGCAAGCGTTATCTGCTGTAATTGGCTGTTGAAATTTCATCTAAGCGGTGAGAAACTTGGCCCTAGCCTCTTTCAAATTTAACCAAGATCGATTCAGCTTTTGAGAGTAACATTCTCACCCCATCCTTAAAACTTTAGAAATGATTTCATTTTAATTATTTGCATAAACTGTAATTACTAACTTACATAAAAATCGGCACAGTGCGAGCCGGACTTACGCACTGTGGGTTCTGTATAAACATATTTTAAATAATGGTTCTAATGATAAATACCCCACATGCTTATGTACATTTTTCTTGGATTCATCATGACGTGATGTTATTTTGGATACTATAATTAAAATGATTACCTATAATGTTTCCATATTACATTTCTAAGTGACTATTTAGCACACGTAAGTTATTATATAAGTTGTGTCGTACTTTCCCCAGTTTTAGCAAAGTTAGTGATAACAGTTTATTACTCAATGCTCTCTATATAAGGTTACAAATAAAACACAGTTATTCTAAAAATCAGTAAATTTTAATACTCTTGTACAGTTTTGTTTTACTAAAACTTGTAATTTTTATCCGTTTTCTGCTTTTTAGGGTTCCGTACCCAAAGGATAAAAACGGGACCCTATTTCTAAGACTCCGCGGTCCGTCTGTCTGTCTGTCTGTCTGTCACCAGGCTTTATCTCATGAACCGTGATAGCGAGACCGTTGAAATTTTCACAGATGATGTATTTCTGTTGCCGCTATAACAACAAATACTAAAAACATAGTAAACTAAATATTTAAGTGGGGCTCCCATACAATAAAGGTTTGCCGTTTTTGCGATAATGGTACGGAACCCTTCGTGCACGAGTCCGACTCGCACTTGGCCGGTTTTTATGTTTCCCTTCATTTGATTCTACTTCATCTTGTGTTGTGCTTTTTCTTGACTATTTATTGGGTCAATACTTCGCTCTTCATTTTCTTGATCCGATTTTGTTTTTTTTACCCGACTGCCGAAGGAGGGTAATGTGTTTATCAGTCAATGTATGTATGTTTGTTCCTATGTGGCGTTCTAGAAACCAAACGCGTAGGCCGATTTTGATGATTCTTACGTCAATCGATTCGTCTTAACCCTGCGAGTGTCATAGGCTATATAAAAATTGGATTGTAGGCGCCATTTTGTAGGGGGGGAATTTTTTTTTTTTCAAACCCATCGTTTGGGGTATCAAAATAAAGGGTTTTAAGAGGTGCTTTCAAAAATATATAACACTTATATGTTTAAATGAAACTAATTTAAAAAAAAAAACAACTAACAAATTCATAAAAAAATCAAAAAACTCGACTGCTTATAAAGCGAACTAAAAAGAAGTAAACAAGAAGAAAATCATGCTGTGCAGTCGGAGGATACATCTGGTTTTGGTCAGCCAGCTCGCGAATATGTATCCTCCGACTGCACAAAATATGATTGTTGTAGTTTGGACCAGTTCCTAGAATTGTACTATCAACATGTATCCCACTGCTGGGAAAAGGGCACCTCAGTCAGCCCTTTAAACTATCAGTAGCGTCATCGTGGCTAGATTTTATCTGATAATGCAGACTGCTGGTGCGGGTGTATAAAAATACCTTAGTCTGTTTAATTAAATAAATGTATAATCATCATCATTTGAGCCGAAAGACATCCACTGCTGGACATAGGCCGCCAAAAAAACAAATAATATAAATCGCGTATTCGATTAATTTAATAATTGTGAGTTGTGACAAGTTTAATCACGATTAAATTAATCAAAGTAACTAACGATTCATTGAAAATCACGTTCTAAAAAGTATGAAACTAGAAAACCAGATGCATTTTCTTAGCCTTTAGAATTCTAAGTTTTCTAGTATTAGTTGGTCTTGGCATAATGATTTATTTACACAATGCACAATATAAATAAAAAGTATTTACAAATTCCCATAAAAAAATAGTCCACAAATAAATAAAAATATAGCGTCCACGCGCACGATTACGTAGGGTCCTCTGCGGCGCGCGAGCTAGTCTGTGAACGCACACTAATACAGAAACTAAGTAAATATTTGCACTAACACGTGCGAATGCGCTTTGTCAGACGATAGCGCGGCGGAGCAGCGAGCGACACAGCCTCCCCGTGCCAATGCTAACGCGCGACTGGCTTCGACCCCGTAGAGAGCCAGAATATATACATTGGACCTTTCTTTGTAAGACTTTCTTTGCAAAATATTGATTGATTTAAATAAGCAAAGTTACATCGAAAGAACCTCTAAACACCAATCTGTCTATCTAAAAATATTTTCAAACATCCAAGTCGTTTTGGAGGAGTTTCCAAAAGATGCGAAAAAATATCGTGTTGTTAATTATTTTTTTAAAGCAAAACTATTAGTTACACGAAAAAACCTTGTGTTCTAAATTATGTACATGAATCAATAATAAATATATATTTTTTCAAACCTTTTAACCTAGCCGTTACTAAGGAGTATGCTTTAGAAAGTTACCGTTTTACGGCACTAAAGCGCATGTAGGCCCTTGAGGCGATATGCAGGGTGTTTGGAAGGGAGCTGTACATACGCCTAGGGTAGAAACTAGGGATAGTCTGCTACCTAACCCCGCCCATTATATTGACCTTGGCCTCAAGGTTTTTTTTTAATTTATTATTATTTTTTATTTGACTTTTTTATGATTTTTTGACTAAAACTACCTGTAGCTCAAAATCTATCCATGGGACCGGTCGGCTAATGGTCTTGTTTTAATCGTTAGAGTCTTAGGGTCCTGCAAAAAAATATTTTACACCAGAAAATTGTGGAGAAGAAAAGTTATGGGGCCTGAAGTACCGTAGTAAGGTAAAGAAATAATTTTAAGGGCAACTTTCTATGGGGTTTAAAAAAAAACTAACAGGGTTGGAGTTCTTCTGATTTTTTTAAAACATCCTCAGTCCATGCCCTTTCTAACGATATGCTAAAAGTGTAATTATCACTTTTAGTTTTAAAGTTATTAATTAATTTCCGCAACTAGGGCACTTCAAGCAAAAATTTCAACTAATGAAAATTAAATGTGTTCGATCGTAAAAGGATGGCAAATGAAACAAAAAATTTGGTAATGACTAATGTCATTAAATTACAAATTTTAATTAATTACTAATTTTAATTAATTACAAATTTTGTTCAAATTGATGACCATTGACCTGTAAACATGCTCGGCACCTCTTCCTCATCTCCACGGTCACCGTTCTAAGCAGCAGTTCCTCGCGCATTGTATCGAATGCGGCGTGGATCCTGTTAATTAGAACCTCCCTTGTTGGTACTTCTTCTGCGTACACCAACTCTTTCGCCCTTCCCCAGACGTAGAAGTCGAGTGGGGTAAGGTCAGGCGACCTTGGGGGCCAGGGAATTGGCCCACCCCGACCAATCCAAGAATTAGGAAAGCAGTTGTCCAGAAGCTCCCTCACTGCTAGGCTCCAATGAGCAGGACAGCCGTCGTGCTGGAAGAATATGGGCCGATCTTCGTCAAACACTTCTTCCGCTAAATCAGGCAAATCGTTTTCGAGGAAATCTAAGTAGTTTTGCCCGTTTAGGTTGTCTGGCAAAAAGTGCGGCCCTATCAACCGATTACCGATGACGCCTGCCCATACGTTCACGGAGAACCTTCGTTGAAAACCTCTGTGCCTCTTGACTCTCGGGTTTTGATCTCTGGGTGCCCAGTGATGGAGATTGTGGTAATTTACAATTCCTTCCTTGTCAAACTTGGACTCGTCAGTCCAGAGAATACTCCGTAAAAAATTAATATCTTCCACGTCCGTATGGAGCAAGTGGCGGCAAAACTCCACCCTTCTTGCATATTCGTTATCCTCTAAGCCTAAAACAATAAAAATATCAACGTTAGCGGTTTCCTTATGAATTAGTAGCTATGTAACATTGATTGCTATCTCTGTCTTTCCATTTCTCTCTCTCTCACACACATGCTCATGTTAATTTAAAAATTGCCTATGAAATTCACATGCTAGTTCATTACATAAGAGCTAAAAACAAAAACTTTATGTAAAAAATTACCTTGAACAGGGGTGTAGTGGAAAGGATGACGTCCATTTTCGCGAAGAACCGACCAGACTTTCCACACGCTTAAACCAAGCGTCCGGGCTACGGTTCTTACGCTTCTGGTCGGATCTTCCTCAAATTCAGCCAATATGCGTTCTTCCGCAGCCAAATTTGGTTGAAATCTGTTCACGGCTGGTTCCCGGAAATTTAAATTTCCGGTTTCTCGCAGACGCCGATAAGTTGAGCCAAACGTTTGGTGGTTAGGCACTCGCCGGTTAGGATACCGTTCTTGATAAATCCTCCGTGCCTCGCGCCCATTGCAATCAGCCATTCCATACACCACCAGCATGTCGGTGTACTCTTCACTGGTAAATCCAGCCATTTTGCCAACAACAAGGTAACAAATAACAAAACTTAACAAAAACGAAGTAATAACAAACTCAACAAAATTAACGAAAACAGTGGAGCGTCGTAACGGCAAGTACGTAAGTTAGCTAAGATGGGTAAATCTCGACTGACTAACAAAGACCCCAACGAGTTACCTGCCCGGCCCCGTCGACCCAAGAGCGAAAGAGACATGACATGACATGTTTTGTCTCTTACATGTTGCTCTCGTGTAAGAGTGAGACAACAAATTTGCCAACTGTAGGCCAAACTGGTTTAAATTCTGGAAATTACATTTGTCTTACAAATGTCGACTCGTGGTGGTAAAAGTGCCCTAGTTGCGGAAATTAATTAATAACTTTAAAACTAAAAGTGATAAATACACTTTTAGCATATCGTTAGAAAGGGCATGGACTGAGAATGTTTTAAAAAAATCAGAAGAACTCCAACCCTGTTAGTTTTTTTTAAACCCCATAGAAAGTTGCCCTTAAAATTATTTCTTTACCTTACTATGGTACTTCAGGCCCCATAACTTTTCTTCTCCACAATTTTCTGGTGTAAAATAATTTTTTGCAGGACCCTAAGACTCTAACGATTAAAACAAGACCATTAGCCGACCGGTCCCATGGATAGATTTTGAGCTACAGGTAGTTTTAGTCAAAAAATAACAAAAAAGTCAAATAAAAAATAAATTAAAAAAAAACCTTGAGGCCAAGGTCAATATAATGGGCGGGGGTAGGTAGCAGACTATTCCTAGTTTCTACCCTAGGCGTATGTACAGCTCCCTTCCAAACACCCTGTATACGCCCCAATGTAACGCAGTACTGGCCGTGCGCCCGCTCGATGCCAATAAATCAAAATTGAACCTCCTTTTGAACAGTTTTCTTTGC
The DNA here is from genome assembly GCA_964057195.1 of Orthosia cruda. Lineage (NCBI taxonomy): Eukaryota > Metazoa > Arthropoda > Insecta > Lepidoptera > Noctuidae > Orthosia > Orthosia cruda. The sequence goes on from OZ059842.1 coordinate 21,349,550, forward strand.
AAAATATTATTTGATTTACATATGCTATGTTAGGTATGAAGAAATTCCAGCCATCAATTTTTCTGTGTAAAAATATTTTTAAACATCCAAGTCGTTTTGGAGGAGTTTCCAAAAGTTGCGAAAAATATCGTGTTCTTAATAATTTTTTTAAAGCAAAACTATTAGTTACACGAAAAAACCTTGTGTTCCAAATTATGTACATGAATTAATAATAATTTTTTTTTTTTTTCAAACCTTTTAACCTAGCCGTTACTAAGGAGTATGCTTTAGAAAGTTACCGTTTTACGGCACTAAAGCGTATGTAGGCCCTTAAACACTATAAACATAGAACAAAATTACTATGTCATAATTATTTATATAATTAAATGTCTTATTTATCTATATTGTTAAACGTGCACTTTGATTACACACAAATAAATTAGTTGCATAAGCAGAATTCCAACAGCCGATATTGTAAAACTAAAACACATAATTTTTACGGTAAGTAGGTCACTGTGGTGTCAGCAGCAGACGTTCAACGCGTGTGACCTTGAGCATGGTAAAAGAATATTATGTGACGCTCTTAGGTGCCCTCATAGTCTATGGAGTTCATGTAGTTGGTCTCTGCATATATACGTGCTTGACAACTTAAATCACGAGTTGGATGGTCACATTTCCTCTTAAACCGCTTGCACGTCGCACATTGAGGGGAAGATGATTTGCTGCATGATGATGATGAATTAGCCACAATGGAACAAAAACCTACAGATGCCTCTTCATTAGATCGTTACATACTGAGCAAATTAGAATAAAATGTGTTTAGCCCTAGTTCATGCAACACGCTAGCTACAAAGAAATAATAATAAAATATAATGCTAAAAAAACTTTTAAATAAAAATACTACCAACCTCCAAATAAAAATACTACAAAGTGAAAAATAACTTTCTTTATGGAAGACGGTGTCTTTGTGAGGTACCAATTTTATTTGTTATGGACCGGTGCCCAAATTATATTTGGAAATTGGTAGTACTTTAAAAAAAAAGTTGTTTTTATTTTCACTTTTTTGTTGTACATAGGCAAGTTCTTTAGTAAGGTACCTATAATGCCAGAAAAGATTACCCGAATATCATGAAACTTGAACATAAATGGTGAAATGAGAGGGTACCAAGGTGAACTGTACGTATCTGCTTACCCCTTTAGAGTGTACTGGCGTAATATTATATTATGAAATTGTATAAACAATAAACAGACATGCAAATGCAGCAATCCCGAGAGATTTGGCGTCATTTATTGAAGAGTTCTGTTTTATGTCTCCAAAGTTTTTCATCAGATCTTCACCAAATTAAATTTATTTATTTATTTATTTGGGAAAACAAACAGTTACACATTACAGTAATAAAATAAAATTTGATCAACAGAGCATAACAAATGTATAACCAATGACATTTTCCACAGAATACAAAACCATTTTACAAAACAAATGCAACGTGCGCTTCCAATTCGTTTCTTAATTAATTCAATTTTACTTTATTTAATCTTTCAAGTAAAACTAAATAGGCATGCATAACAAGAAAGAAAAGTCAATGTCATTATTATTATAAAAATATTATACAAAGTCAATAACAAAAATCCACGAATTACAAACAAATGTCATATAACAATCAGGAAGAAAAAAAAAAAAACAACCATACCTGCATCAATTAAATTACTATCAAGTCATTGTTAAAATTAAAATTAAATTATTATATATTAAAATGAAATGAAAATAGCAAAAGAAAAAACCTACAAATTACAAAGGTCAACAGAATCAATGGTCTCAAAAGCAAGGCGTCGAAACTGTCCTGCGGCAACAGCAAAGATATCAATATTTACAAAAAAGTTATTATATTGAGCAGCAAGGCGACGCAAGGGTGCTCGCAAACCAGCATTCGTACGGGCAGAAGTTACAGCAAAGAGGGATCGCACGCGCGTTCTTCGACTAATGGTTGTTCTAGGTACTACAAAATTAATCTTATTAACAATATCAACACAATCAAATTTATTATTACATAGGTTAAATAAAAACATTGTATCCAAAAAAATACGTCTGGCTTTAAGATTTTGTAGCTTGTACCTGTTCAAAAGATCACTATAAGATGCATAAGTGCGAAAACAACGGTAATGCATGGATTTCAAAAACCTTCTTTGGACTTTTTCAATTGCATTTGAATATTTACTGTAGAACGGACTCCACACCGGAACAGCATACTCTAACTGAGACCTGACTAACGATTTATAAAGATATAAATATGTATATGGGCGTACGAATTCCCTGGCTGATCTCATGACAAAACCGTACATACGGAAGGCATTATTAATAATTTTACCAAAATGAGCGTTAAGGTGTAGATTGTCATCCAATAGAACTCCAAGATCGCGAACCAGTGTTTCTCTTGCTAAAAATATGCTGCTTAACGCGTAGGGAATATTTTACAATATTTTTGTTTTTTGTAAAACTAATGCAACATTTGGATATGCTAAGTTGGAGCTTATTGTTTGAACAGTATGTAGTGAACCTGTCTAAATCTTCTTCTAAAAGAAGACAGTCTTGCAAATTTCTGATAGGCCTAAAAATTTTGAGATCGTCTGCTTATAATAACAATTTAGAATTTAAAAAACATGTGTTGATGTCATTTATAAAAATTATTAATAACAGTGGCCCTAAAATGGAACCCTGAGGCACTCCGGATGTAACACTTAAAGTGCGGGAACTGAAACCGTTTACCACCACTCTCTGAGTCCTATTTGATACGTAAGAAGAGAACCATCTCCAAAGGTCGCCACGTATACCATTAAATGCAATCATGCTTAACAGCAGCTGATGGTCAACCTTGTCAAAGGCTTTCCGAAAATCTGTGTATATAGCATCAACTTGAACACGAGAGTCCATGTTGTTAAATAAGTAATCCACAAAAGTAACCAGGTTGGTTGTAGTTGACCTGTTTTTAACGAATCCGTGTTGTTGTTGGATGATATTATTATGCAACAGAGGGTATATTTTATTATGAACTAGTCTCTCGAAAACCTTTGACAAAGCCGACAATATGGATATAGGACGATAATTCTCAACATCATCCTTAGGTCCCGACTTGTAAACAGGAGTTATGTTTGCTAGTTTCCATGCTTCAGGAAAGCATCCCTGGGAAATGGACATGTTAAATAGTATTTGCAGTGGTATACATATATTATCAGCTGTCTGTTTAATGAAAAACACCGGTACACCATCTGATCCAGGACCCTTACAAGGATCTAATGTATTGAGAGCAATAAGCACTTCATCAATAGTGAAATGCATGCCATTTAAAAGTGTGCAGCTTTCAGAGTAGTCGCTGTACGTATTTGGTATATTAGCAGAAGTCGATGGTTCATAAACAGTATTAAAATAGTCGGAAAAAAGATTACAAATATTTTCTGGGTTATTAGTGGTCTGATTGTTAAATTTCATAGTCGATGGAAAGCCTGCAGATTTCTTCCTATTGGCGATAAAAGTCCAAAAATGCTTCACATTGTGCCGAATACCATCCTCAACATAATTCATATATTTTTTGTAGCAAATTTTGCATTCATCTTGGAATCTAGAACGGTACAGTGAGAATTGCTCGTAGTCTGAGACATTGCGATACATTTTCCATCTAACCCAAGCCCTAGCCTTATTTTTATAAATGTGTATAAGAGGCTTTGAGAACCACACAGGAAACTTAAAAGATCTGCAGTTAGTCAAGGGTACGTGTTTTTTAATAATACCAAATATAATGTTATAGAATGTATTAAGGGATGTGTTGGCAAATCAAGGCGTCATTCCAATTTATTTTCTTCAAGTCGTCATTAATTTTGTCATAATTTGCCTTAAAGTAATTATATTTTTTTAAACTCTTGCGTGCCATTGGACTCTGGGTCAAACGTAGCGAGATGAGTATACAGAATGGGGGATGGTGGTTATCAAGCTGCAATAAGTAATCTGTGGGTGTGGAAACAGTGCAATCATCGTTACTTATGACTAAGTCTAATATTGTTCCGTTCAGATTTTTTATAGTGTTATATTGATGAGTATTTAGAAAGGACATAAAAACACTCAGGTGACCACATACAGGTGAATTACCTCTACAGATCAGAGCAAATTGTGATCCATCGTCTGTGCAAGCAATCCAATCGACCTCTGGCAAATTGAAATCTCCCAACAAATAGAATTTTTCAACGTAGCTGTCCTCAATTTGTGCCTGCAATAAGTCCAAATATTCGGCATATAAACACTCAGGCGTTCTAGGTGGTATATACACTGCCGCAATGACTTACCTCTCACTGAGCTTGGCAATTGAACAAGAATCTGTTCTATGTTTCCATTCATAGATGAACGCAGATTTATTCCGACTGAGTGCAAACCCTTCAAAATCGCAACGAGAACACCACCTCCATCCTTCTTCTTAGTGGCCACGCGATCACGGTCACATCGATATACCTCGTAACGTTCATCAATTAACTCGTTATTGAATATCTCGGGTGTCAACCAGGTCTCAGTCAGAACTATTATGTCGTAACAGTTGGCTAAAATATTCATGTAAAGAATATGCAATTTAGTGCGGATTCCCCTGCAGTTTTGGTAATATATGACTAATTTATCAGTCATTGTTGTAAAGGAAATTACAAGAAATAGAAGCCACCCAAGCATTATCCGTTATAAACGTAATCGCAAAATTGATGTTCAGTGAAGCAACAAAATGGAACGAACAAAGTACAAGAAGCAAGCAAATCTCGAGAAAATAGATCAACCATAACAATAAAAATAAACAATACACCAGCCAGCACATACAGTTTTTGACTAAATTATGTACCATAAAAATTAAGAATATGTTGCCGCCTAACAAAAAACTAATAGCAAATGTTTGCATAAAACTGCTTACAAAGTTAGATAGCACTTTCACGCAGGTGAAACAGTATTTTAGAACAATAAACTCTGCTTTGCAATTATAATAGGTCAGGAAATACAAATAGAAATACGTACATAGGGAACCAATGAAAAAGATACTCGACAAACCCAAAAGACGTGTAGATCTAGAACCATCGAGCAAGCCATTAAGCGACTCGTGCAGCGGCTTTGTTGTCAATCGGCGTTGAGAATCCAGGCTTGATTTTCGCGATATCTTGCGAGGTCCGGATAGCGAAAGCCCTTGCCCCTTCTTTTTCGCGAATAAGTATGGTTCCGTGCTTAACCCACAGGAACTTATAATTGTGCCTTTTTGCAGCTTCTCGACACTCGCGAAATAAGTGCTTGTTCTTCAAGGTAAGGTGCGCATGCATATATATTGGTAGCGAAGATCCTGATATGCCAAGTTGGTCAGTGGCAAGTCCCTTACGTAATCGATGGGCACTAAGGAGATTGTCACGCAATATACGTGATGCCAATTTCACAATTATGTTCTTCGGTCTGTTGCTTTGCTGGTGTGCATGTGGGACGCGGTGAATTGAAATAATTTCACCCTGCTGAACATTACACTTTAATGCAGACCCGATATTTTGCATCAATGACGGAAGATTTTCATTACGTCTTTCTGGGATATTGCATATTTCTATGTTACAATTTCGGGCATTCTGCTCTAGATTGTCGATCTTTGCTACAAGTTCCACAACTAAAGGCTTCAAATCTACGGCCGCCTGAAAATGTTTGCCAAGGTTGTCGACTTTCTTGCTGAGATCGGTGTGCTCGCCGATAAAATGGAACCAATCAGAAAAATATTCATAAAAAAAAATTTTTTTTTTCAAAATCTGTATACAAACATAATAGTTGAACAAAGAACCTCCTCCTTTTTGAAATTTCGGTTAATCAAAGAGTGAGCCTGATTTCTGCGCCAAAAAGGATCATTACCTTGCAAAGGACGAGTGACAGATAATTTATAAGTTATAGCATCAAGCGATATTATTCAAACCCCTCATAAAATTAAATACCTACCTTAGTATAGTTACAAATGAAGGTGACCGTAATTCCAATTCAAAATAAAAGAAGGCGTATTACCTGTATAATGCTAGTCTTGCCAACAGATGGAGCCCCGAGGAGCACCACTTTCACGAGGTCGAGGCTGTCAGGACTTGGCTCCAGGCTTGGAGCCCCACCCACTGTCAGGGTGCCCCCTCCACCCCTCTCCAGGTAGTCCAGATCCAATTCTACGACAAAGGAAAATTAATGTTAGTTGAAACATGCAATTGCGAAAGCAGAATTCAATGTTGCTTCATCAAAATTACTATGCATTCGTTTTGAGCAGCCTTAGAAGTAAAATTTGGATCTCCTTGCTACAGAGAAGTTTAGTATACACGCAAGTAAAGATTATGTTAATGCCTTTTTGAATCCAATATTCCAGTTGTAGGTACCAGGCCAGCAGGTCTTTCGAATACCATTCAAATCTAAATTAAATTCGCAACTTTGAGGCACGTACCTTTGAAAGCTAGCTCTCGACCATTAAGTTATATGCTCCACAAAAACTTACTGCAAGTCGTAAAATAATACGAAGTTTTCGAAGTACGGCTGTAGGCTGTTTACTGTTTTGTCTATGAACGATAGTTTTATTGGCAGAGCTGTATATTACTACAATATAATTTTATGACATACACAAACACAGAAATAAGAAACAAGTAGGCATTAAGAATATATCACAGAATTTACACACGTGAGAAAAAAAAGACGATCAAAAATAAAAATTGACGACATCGCTTAAATCTGCAATCCATGAAAAATGGTGTATAGGCAGTACAGATAAAGCATTGAATAAAAATACAACAAAAAGATCATCCAACGTGATATATGGTTCAAAATAATGGCTATATCGGTCATCTTCCTTTTATTGTACATATAAATATTTCGGAACAAAAGGCTGGGATTATGTGGATAGCAATAGCAATAAACAAAATGGATTTTATAAGAGCAAAAGGAATACCCGAAATAACGTGATCACCAGTGCAAACATGAAAGATGAGCCAGGCGAAGGCAATGATAAAATTAATAATCTAAGAAAATTTGAAAAGAATATTGAAATAATTATTGCCAGGTGTATTTGCAATGCTTTTTCTGTTGCTCGTAAAATTTGTAATAAAAATTATTTACCAAATTAGCAAAAACTTTCAAACTAACAAGCCTTAAAAAAAACCCATGAGAAAATATGAAAAATGTACAGCTAATATTGAAAACTAATCTTTAGATGGCTTTATTTTTAGTTTTACTAAGATTGGCATACCAAGCGCTGGCCAAGCCTAGAAAGTAGGCACTCACAACGACAATGCCAAAAAAACCCACACAACTAACAATGCGATATACGATTGCAAATCCACATCTAATGCTGTACATGATGAAGCAAACAACTTGAATTCAACAGAGTGACTCTAATCTAATAGTAATTGAAATTCCTTTACCCTGTGATTGTAATCTTTAGAATCAAAGACGACCAGAAAAAATATTTGTGAAATATCTTTCTAGATAAAGGAATGCGTAATACAATTCTTTTATTTGTTCCCATGTACTCTTTGCGACCTACCTTGATGCGATTCGATCTATATCATACCGATATGGGATTTAAATTGCAAGTACGTTTACATGGACGCAACGCGATGCCTTTTGACCGATTGAAGCTTGACATTTTCATAAAAATACGTGTGCGATATCCAACCGATATAGCCTATCGACGCATATTAAATTGCGTTACACCATCCGGAAGGTCTCTTTCACTATCAGCTAATCCTTTCCAACTATCTGTCGTCAAGAAATTAATTTCAAGTTTGCACGGATTTTCAAACTACATTCTGTGTCGTAGTTGTTTGTAAATAAAAACAAATAGTAGCATGTTCCTGGTACTTTTAGTTAGCTCAAGTTTTTACCGAGGTTTTTGTCAAGGATAAGTCTTGGTAATGCTGTGATTTTGTTTTGGTTGAAGAAACTGAGTTACGGAGCTTTTCGTTTACTTTTTTGGAAGTAATAAATGTAGTTAAGTTCTTTGTTTGGTTCTGGATTTATTAGGAAATATGGAAAGGTTTTTTTTTTGAGATTAGTTTTATTCTTCTATGTTGATTTCGTAACAAGAATTTCAAAAATTAATGGTTAAGCAATTTAAATTAATAAAGCAATTTAACAATTCACGCAGGTATTTTTTCACGAATCGCTTTACATCCATGCGGAAGTAATTGCAAGTTTGCTTAGTAAAAATCGTTTATCAGTATTTTATAATAATAATCACGCCCAGTCATCAGGCAGGTCGATATAATATTAATGAAAAATTTAATATAATTGTATTATTTTAATAGAAAGGAAAATTTACCTTAATTTTTTTAGTAGATACTCATACCCATTACTCTTACTCATTACCTAAATTTAAATCAAATTAAACATCACTTGAGTAATAAAACATTTATTAAATAAAACCATAAAATGAATTCAGACCATTCTTGAGTAAAGTTTTTCGGGTCTGTAAATTCAGACCAAATATTTAAAACATCTGTGGACTTTAGCAGCAAACCCTTCGTAATTTGGAATTTTACAGCTCATATTTGTAATTTAGAGCTCCTATTTGTAATTTAGATTCCTAAATTCCAGACTTCGGTTAGAAGAAGAATGCTTGACAGTAATGACTGATATAAATATTCATGAGCTACGCTATAAATCTAAAAGTTTTATTACTGATATTTGGCCAAACAGATAGACAAACCTTAAAATTTAAGTTGTGGTTGTCAAGATAAGTTAAGCCATGCCACAACATAGTTTTTACTGCGAACAACAAGCAAAAGAATACAATACATTAGAAACGAAGTAAATAAACTTAAACACCTCAATAGTAAACGGAATATTTATACGCTCACCTTTATTTATAAAAATGCGATTGACTTCATTTATTTTACTAGCAACTGAAATCAATACATACTGGAACGGAACTTACGACTTGATAATTACGAGTATACTACCACTTCGAACAACACTTCTGACTCAACCGAAATTCAATACACATCTATGTTTCAACCATTTTTTATTTTATTTTTAAGCCTTTTTATTCAGATAATTCCAAAGTACTTAATTATTACAATATTTTAACATGACATCGACACATATAATATCTGTTTGCCCATTTTCGGCAAAGGCCTCCTCCAACCTCTTCCACCCCTCTCTATCTCTCGCCGTCCTTCTCCATGTTTTTCCTGCGATACCCTTTAATTCGTCCTCCTACCTTTTAAACGGTCTCCCCCTCTTTCGTTTATTGTATTTTGGGAACCAATTCATCAATGTTCTACTCCATTTCTCCCTTCCCCTTACTGTGTGTCCTGTCCATCTCCATTTTAATTTCTTTACTTTAAGTGCAACATTTTCTATTTTTGTGCGTCTTCTGAGTGTTTCGTTTCTCATTTTATCCAGTCTCCTTTTCCCGAGCATACTTCTTTCCATGGCAGCTTGACAGACTTCTAACTTTTTGGTATGAGCTTTTGTTAGAGCCCAAGTCTGGTACCCGTATGTAAGAACTGGCATTATGCAAGTATTATAAAGTTTTCTTTTAATGTACATGTGTATTTCTTTGTTTTTCATTATTTCCCTAAAAGACCAGTATCTTTTCCACGCATTAGCTGTCCTTATTTCCAGTTCTTTTGACATTAAGTCGGTTGGTGATATAATTTGGCCTAGATAAGTGTACTCGTTTACATATTCTATATAACTGTTGTTTATGGTAACTGGTTCTTGTGTGTCATTTGTCATCATTTTAGTTTTATCGTGGTTCATGGTTAGTCCTACTTTCCGGGTTTTAGTATCTAGCTGATTCTGCATTTTTTGAATTTCATCTTTTGTTGATGCAAAAATTATTAGGTGGTCAGCAAACCTCAAGTGAGTAAATTTCTCTCCGTTTATGTTGAGACCGAAGTTGTCCCAGCTGAGATGCCGGAAAATTTCTTTTAGAACGGCTGAAAACAATTTTGGTGATAGCGGGTCGCCCTGTCTTACCCCACGTTTTACTGTGATTTCTTCACCCTCTCTTTCTAATTTGACTCTAGCTGTGCTGTTTTTGTATATATTTCGGATTATTCTTATGTATTTGCTGTCGACTCCCTGATTCTTAAGCGCGATCCATATTCGTTCATGTACTAGTGAGTCGAAGGCCTTACTGTAGTCTACAAAACAGCAGTAGAAGGGGATGTTATATTCTTTGCTTTTTTCAAAGATTTGTTTAACGACATATATGTGGTCTATAGTCGAAAAGTCGCTTCTAAACCCAGCTTGCTCCTTTGGTTGATTCTCATCAAGTATTATTGTTATGCGCTTAAGGATTACCTTCGCAAAGACTTTGTAAATGTTTGACATTAGACTGATCGGTCTGTAGTTGTTTATCTCGTTTTTGTCTCCTTTCTTGTGTATCAGCGTGATTGTCGAACAAGTCCATTGCTTGGGTATAATTTCCGTATTTAAAACTTCGTTGAATATGGCCGTGATTATGGGTGCAACGTAAGTCTTCCCAGCTATAAGTAGTTCATTACTTATCCGATCTGGTCCTGGTGCTTTATCTCTTTTTTGAGTTTCGATAGCTGTTTCTATTTCATGGGTCATGAATTCAGGTGCTTTGGTATAGTCAGCTAAATCAGATTCTTCAGTAATGGTTTTCATTGAATACAAGTCCCGGTAGAAAGCTGTAGCTATGGATATTAAGTCCTGTCTTTTCGTCTTAGGTTTTCCTTTTTTGTCTTTGAGGTTAGGTATCCACTCTTCTGTATCTATGAGCTGCTTTATAGCTTTTTTTATTCCTCCAAACTTCGTTATGTGTTCTTCAAATGTTTTTATTCGTAACTTCTGTAGATCTTTTCTCATATTAGTTTGAATTTGCTTGCTTAATTTTGTTATTTCTATCCTTATATCTTTTGTTTTATTGTTGATTTTCAATAATTCAGCTCTCTTTCCTAAAAGTTCTATAGTTGTGTCTGTAATTTTCTCATTTTTGTTCTTGCTTTTGTTTACTTTGAAATGGTTTTTTCCGGTTAAAATATCATGTAGCCTTTCTAATTTTTGTTGGGTATTCATATCTTTTGTCTCAGTTATAAAGTCTTTTAGTTTGTCTTTTATTTGCACTGTTTGTGTTGTGGACGCTGGTGATATTGGTTTTGCTTTAAAAGGTCTATTTTTCTTGGATGTTTCGAGTTTTAGCTTTGTTCTGACCATTCTATGGTTGCTGTTGAAGTTTATTTTATTCAGCACGCTACAATCATCGAAGGATTTTGGTCTATTCGTGAGAATGAAGTCTATCTCGTTTTTATAACGGCCATCCGGGGATGTCCAAGTCCATTTCCGTTGTTTCCGTTTCTTATATTGACTGTTCAATATTTTCAGATTATTTTCATGTGCTAGTTCAATTAGTTTATCTCCATTTCGTGTCCTTCTTCCTTCACAGTACGGGCCTAATATAATTTCTTCTCCGTGCCGTCTTCCTCCTATCTGTGCATTGAAGTCGCCCATAACTATGAGGTTTTTATAAGTGTGATCTTGTATAGCGGTGGTGAGCAAATTGTAGAATGATTGATTCTGCGTTGCTTGACTGTTCTGTCGGAGAGTATATTTGTACTATTGACCATTTTTCCTTGTGAGGAGGGATACTTATGTTCAGTATGGCAATACGTTCTGATATACCTATTAATTCCTCTATGTGGTGTTTCAGGTCTCTCTTTATTAGAAAGCCTACGCAGTGTTTGCCTGGTGTTTCGCCCTTATGGTAGAGTATAAATTCATCATGGTCTTCAATTTTTTCACCGAGCCTCCGTACTTCGCTTAGGCCAATAATTGACCATCTAATATTTTCCAGTGCTTTCATAAGTTCTAGCAATGCTTCGTCTGTTCTAAGCGTTAGAGTATTATATGTTGCTATGTGTAAGTATTTCCCTTTTTCTTGGTGTATTCTCGTTCCTTGTGCAGGTGTTGAGGTAGTTGGAGGGTAGTAGTCGTCCTTTCTCACGGTGACTGGCCGGCTTGAGAAAGTTTTTTTAGTTGTTGTTTGGTTTAGTGTTGTTGATTTCCTAGTTTGTATGTGTTTTTCGCTGTCGATGTCATTTCTTAGTTTTTGATTTCTCTGAGAGTGAGGCAGATCTTCCACGAGTCATATAGTCAAACATATTCGTTTTGATTAGTTTCTTCGGGGCTGGGGTTGGCTCCTGACTAGGTGAGGTTTTTGGAGACTCCAGGCTGTCCCTCTTTCTTTTGTCTCTTGTGTCTCCCTTAGATTCTCTGACTATAAGTTGATCACCTCTTAGGTACGCTACTTTCCCCTTCTCTCTCTCTTCTTTAAGTTTGGGGAGCAGTTCCCTTCTTCTTTCTAGCATTTCTTTGCTAAGATCCTCTTTGAAGTAAATGCCTGTGGTAAATTTGTTTCTCTTCTTTAGAACCTCGTCCCGTTTCCATGTAGTCGTGAAACTTACAAGAATTGGCAGTGTTTTCTCTCCCTTGACCCCTAGCCTATAGGCTTTGTTGATTTCGTACTTCTCAATTTTAGCTTCAGTTATCGTTTCGATTAATTTCTTCACTTCATCTATCAAATTTTCCTGTAATTTTTCGTTTGCTCCAAACTTAAGTAAGTTATTTCTTCTTCTATCTTTGTCCATGAACTTGATTTTTTGTTTCAACCATTAACGTTTCACAAAGACATACTTCGACCAATTGCCGAAATATGATAAAAAAAAAGAAATTTAGTTGTGAATTTATTGGATACAGTAAACATAATTCATTGCGTCTTTCGCACGAAAATACTGGTAAATATTTTAAATCGTGTGGAGTAATATAACCAGTAAAAAAGTGAACCTATTAGAGGGGGAGCTCCAGTATAAATCAGGGATGTTTTTTTTCTTTTTTATCTCGGGACACGACAGTTTCACCTTTAGCTGACGCGACAATATGTCGTGGAATTGCATCACATTTGGCCCGAGGATTATGGGAAAGTAAATAAGACTGGGGTGTTTGTCAAAGACATGAATAGTAGTATTTCCTTTGTAAGGTGAATGCATATGTAAAGATATACATGTGTATTCACCTTACAAAGCCTTACTTATACCTAGATAGGTATGTGCAAGTTACAGAAGAAAAGAGACTGTGACCTGAGTTTGTTTCAGTGTTTCTTATCAGATTAGCTAAACAGGAAACTTCTTCCGCAAAAGTGTTTGGTCTATTCAGTTTATAGAAATAAAAATCATTTTACATAATCGTTTATAGAAATAAGTATCAACATTTTTTACAGTGCGAACGTTATTAAAACTTGATTTCGTCTCTGCTTTCATTCTCTATTGTGCGTTAGTTTCATAGAAAAATTATCTATCGTATCAGACGCAGTAAATTCTTTATTTTCTTAATATGATTAAACTATGATACATATTATGAGTTTAGTCAGTACGGTACGGTTCCCACGATACAAAAAGAGAATGACATTCAAACAATATACATTTCTCAGCTGGTGTGTTCTCTTTACATGTATTTTCAAGATCAACCCGATAAGGTTCCATTATACTTATAATAATCTAAAACGGCGGCGACGGTCTAGTACCCCATTTTTACCGAATATCTGTACATTTTGTTCCCATTCGCGTTATGGGTGCGCATTTTCTCGATGCTCATGATAAAATTACCATACCGAGTAGGAATGTTTGATCTTCACCGTCATAGAAAGCTTATTAAATTAGAAGACAGAAATAAGAACGTTAAATGACGGAAAAAAATCTTTAACAAAGTTATTTTCCAATTAAAAAAAAAAAAAAAAAAAATATATGATGAGAATTTAAAAAACATGTAAGTAAGTCAAGTACAAACCATTAAACTAAAGGGAAAATTTTGACTTTCCAACCTTGTTACATATTTTGCTGCTTAAGTAAAATAAAACTATGAAGAGATTCCGGATTTTCCTTTAGATTTCGTTGAAATTTTTTTTTTTTTTTTTTGGAAAAGATGGCGCTAGTGAGTGTTTACGTTCACATCGACTCTGTGTTAAATATCATAATATTAATAAAAATTCTGCGATATAAGTGTTTAATTGAATGTTAAAAGGTGTATAGTGGCAAAATTCAAAGTCAAAGTGTATAAGTGACGACTGAAACTACATAACTTTGCTAAAAACCACAAAATAGTGCTGACACTTTTGGAACGATTTATCATCAAAGTGCCATTACAAAGACAGCTACAATCAGTGATATATGCAAAAACGTTCGGCAAACCAACCTAATTAGGTCCAGTGAAGTGTGTGTCCTACATCTATCATAAAGCTAGACTTTACATAACCTAAAACACGTACCAAATATAAAAAGTACAATATCATTCTCATCTAAGTTTGGGACCAGCGCCATCTCGCGTAGAGTGGTGGAACAAATAAGACAACTAGATCAATCGAAACCTTGCCGTCACCAACTTACGTTCCACGTACGTTCGGCTACTCACCGTGAGAGGGCGTAATTATCAAATAAAATTACTCGTAACGAAAATAAGAAAACATCGCAATGGAAGAACTTACAAAACTAATTAGAAATCTACAAAAAAAATTTCGACGAACAAACCACCGAAATACGCGATATGAAACAAAGCATCCCACAGACCATAAACAACAACATCGATGAAAAATTCGCATGCATGGAACTTAAATACAATACACTTCAAAAATCTGTGGACGATCAGAGCCAGCGCATACAACAACTAGAACGAACAATTAGGAAAAAGAACTTAATTTTCTTCGGGATTGAAGAAGGCGAAGGAAACTATTTTGATCTACAGAAAAACATACTAAATATTTTAAAGCAAAAGATGGGTTTAAACTACAATGAAACCAACATAGAAGAAGCAAGGCGCTTGGGGAAAAAAGACGACGGAAAAACAAGACCTATTGTTGTAACCCTCACCACGCTGGGCATAAAAATCAACATATTAAAAAACAAGAAAAAACTCGACGATACACCATATTATATTAAAGAAGACTTCCCCCGGGAAATACTAGAAGAACGCAAGAAATTAAGCGCCCAACTAAAGGAAGAAAGAGATAAAGGTCGTAAAGCTTTCTTAAAATACAATAAACTTATCATTATTCCTGAAGAGCAAAGCAATCAACAACTCCAGGGATCCAAGCGTTACCAAAACTCTAATAAAAGGAATCTCTCCGAGTCCCCAGAGTTCAACAACGGACCACCCTTAAGAAAAAATAATACCCAAAACCCTTCGAAAAGACAGAATGCAAATATCCAGCAATACATGCTAAAAAACCCTAACCAGAACAAGGACTTGCCTTCAATTTCCACGCACATAGACAACACCTCTACTGTGCCTCAACAACCAAACCTGAATATAAAGTATTGATATAAAGCGACCTCTCCACAACAGCCCCCAATACGGCCGGTCACCGCGGGGACTAACGACCGCAACCCTCCACTCAAATCACTTTACGTATGTACATACAACACACGATCCCTACTGTCTAACGAACGGCTTCTAGAGTTCAAAGACGCTATCTCAAAAATAAATTATGATGTTATTGGACTCGCCGAAGTACGCAGAACAGGCTACAAAATACTGGAAGACAATGATCATATATTTTGCCACTATGGTGAAACCAAGGGCCATCATGGTGTGGGATTTTTACTGAAAAAACGTCTTAAAGAAAACATAGAAAGCTTCATTGCAATCTCAGAAAGAACATGTATATTGAATTTAAAATTGGGCAGAACAGATATCTCTATTATACAAGCTTATGCACCTACCAGCACTGCGAGCGATGACGTGTCTGACATCTTCTACAAACAGTTACAAGAAGCTCTAGATAAAAGCTACAAAAATGTCATCGTAATGGGCGACTTCAACGCTTGCATTGGACAACGACAGCCAGAGGAAGAAAGAACACTAGGATTATACTGCTACGGCAACCGGAATACAAGAGGCGAAAAACTAGTACAATTTGCTCTTCAGAATAATCTAACTGTAATCAACAGCATATTCAAAAAGAATACTAAGAATAGGTGGACATGGATGTCACCTAAAGGAACTAAATATCAACTCGACTATATTATGTCTAATATAAAAAAAAAATTACAAACATAGATATTTTGGACCTCAATTTCCCAAGCGACCACCGCCTTATAAGAAGTGAGTTCCAAATATCAACAACTAAAAAATGTCGAGTAAAATATAACCTAACAAACTGCACTTTGAAATCAATAAATGATGAAAACCTATTCCTAGAAAATCTAAAACAAAGATTAGAAGAGACCGAGTTATCAACATGCGCAAATATAGAAATATATTATTCAAATATAAAAAAAGCAATCACTGAATCCATAAATACTATAAAGAAAACAATAAACAAACCAAGACAAATTATATCTGAGGAGACAAGACTACTATTGAACAGGAGGAAAGATCTACAAAATAATAAAGCACGAACAAAAGAAGAAAAACAGGAACTAAGTAACCTCTATAAAAATATACACAAAAGAATCAAGAAAGAGTACGAAGCCCACAGACTGAAGATAATAGAAAAACATATATCTGACACCGGGAGTCTGAAAAAAGGATACAAAGAGCTAAACTTGACAAAAACTTGGATACCGACTGTGAAGGAAAAATCGTCTGATAGAGAAATATCCTCGAGGTCTAAAATAATAGAGACAGCCACTAACTTCTACAAGGATTTATATTCTAGAAAAGATAACTTTTCAAATAACCATTTATGTGAAATATCAAGAAACGGACCATCTTCTCATCCACCACCACTTCAAAGATTCACAAATAACGAAATCCTTACGAAAATTGAATCTTTAAAGAAAGGTAAAAGCTGTGGCCCTGACAATATACCCAATGAAATAATCATAGCAGGAAGATATGTACTGACACCCTATTTGACAGCACTTTTTAATGAAGTACTAAACTGTAGACAGATTCCAAAAGAATGGGCCAAATCTGACATCATCTTACTCTATAAAAAAGGAGATCCTGCAAATATTGCAAATTATCGGCCAATAAGCCTACAACCATGCCTCTACAAGTTATTCGCCTCATGTCTAGAACGGCGCATATCTGAAATCACTGAAAAATTCCAACCAGTAGAACAGGCTGGGTTCAGGAAATATTTCTCAACAATGGACCATATTCACGTTCTAGAGCAAATAATAGAAAAATACGAAGAACAAAGACGTCCCTTATACTGTGCATTCATCGACTATGCCAAGGCTTTTGATTCAATTTCCCACGCTAGCATATGGAAAGCTCTACACGAATGTAATATGCCATTAGAAACAATTGAACTAATACAAGACATCTACAAAAAAAGCATTAGCCGAGTGAAATTAGATAAAACTGGCCCCGAAATAGACATATGCAGAGGTGTAAGACAGGGCGACCCCTTGTCCCCGACATTATTTATAACTGTTTTACAAGACATCATGAAACAACTTAATTGGACAAAAAAAGGTATACGTATTAAAGGAAGTTACATTAGCAACCTACGTTTCGCAGATGACATCGTATTGTTCTCAGAAACCGCATCACAACTTGAAGAAATGATCAACGAACTTAACTACGTCAGTCGCAATATTGGTCTAGAATTAAATGTCGAAAAAACTAAAATCATGTGTAACAAAACTCAAAGACCCATATTTGTAGCGAGTCGACAGTTGGAATATGTTCATGAATACATATATTTAGGAAAACAAATATCTTTCTCAAAATCAAGACACCGTGACGAATTAAAGAGACGTATTAAAATGACATGGAACAAGTTCTGGAGCCACAAAGAAGTTCTAAAATCTGATTTACCTTTAAGATTAAAAAAGAAAGTCCTAGACTCATGTCTTTTACCTTGCCTCTCATATGCAAGTCAAACCTGGATCTATAATTCGCACACGAAAGAAAGAATTGAAAAATGCCAAAGAGCCATGGAGAGAAGCATTCTTAACTTGAAACTCAGAGACAAAAAACGACACAGCGAAATAAGAGAAAAGACAAAAGTTATTGATGCGTTAACCCACTGCAAGAAACTTAAATGGAAATGGGCTGGTCACATTGCACGTCAGGATAAAGAGAGATGGACCAGAAAAATTACTACATGGGCTGGCCCCTCCGGAAAAAGGAAAAGGGGTCGCCCCCTGGAAAGATGGGAAGACGAACTTATAAAATTCGCAAACAACGACTGGATGAGAACAGCCCAAGATAGGAAAAAGTGGAGTGATATGGAGGAGGCCTATACTCGTCGAGAGGTCCTTAGTTAAATTATGTAAAATAAAAAAATAAAAAACTCTGTAATTAATATTACTAAGGAATTAAAGAGGCTTAAATAAATAAATAAATAAATAAATAAATAAATGAAGATCCTTCTTAAAAAGCAGCATAGTCAATTTATACAAAAAAAAAACGCTAAAATTCATTTGAACAGATAATATAAAAAAAGGAAATGGAGTCGCCTTCAAAGTCAAACGCGATCTTCCCGAACTTGTCACGACAAGACTATAGGTTCCCAATGCAATAATTCATCATAATAATTCAAATAACGGAAATCAAAGGGCAAAATGGAGAAAAGGGTCTCTTAGATTCCATTCGTGTTCTCCGCTAGTTAATTTCCAACATAGATAGGGAGACAAAGAGGTCTCGTGAATTGTAAAAAGAGATGATAGTGATGAGCAAACAAAGCTTTTTGGGATGCTGTGTTAGAGCGATCTTAAAGTCGAAGTCTCACAGCTATGTACTATACTGCTTGCAACGCATGATTTACTTATAATGGGTGTAAAAAAAACTTAATGATATCGAGAGTCTATGATTGTGGCCGTCATTGTGATAATTTTCATGAACCATATCTGTTGGGTGTTACGAAGATATTGAAGATAAACCTTAACGTCATGATTGAAAAAAGGGAGTTTTGTAAGAAGCCGGGACAAAAATGATGATTTTGCAAAGACCACATTGACTCTTGATATCACGATCTCAATATCTGCCTGGTGTTTGCCCAGGCAGATATTGAGAGCGTGATATCAAGATGAAAAAAAAATGTTTTTATTATATATATTATCATGAACCGAAACACGTGTAAAAGCTTATTTAATTCTATGTTTATCACGAACTTTCGACGCAGTGAAAACGCAGGTAGTGTTTTTGTGATAATTGATAAGGTATTGAAATTGAAGGATAGTAAATTGTTATTTTCTATATTCGTCTTGTGATGAAATCTACCGACATGATTTTAACAACAACAAGCCTATATCAGCGCTAGACATGTTGTTATGTTAAAATCACATACGTGCATATTAAGCAGATGTGTACCGGGTATCTATTGGACTATATTGTAATTGGTTTAATTTTGAATATTCTAGATTTAAGGCCGGTATTCCGGCAGCATTGAAATTGAGTTGGTTTGTATTTTTTGACATTAAGGCGCTACCCCGAGCAAAAGGCCGCGCTAGCCGTTTTTCGTATAGTTTTTAGGAGCTATCTACTCGTTATTTAAAATGAAATATCAACTAATAAAAATACATTAAATTTCTACATATTATTGATTCCAAAATTGTAGATTTCTTTTTTTTAAATGATGTATATGTTTCACTAATCTCCTTCCATGAAAACCATAAAAATGAGAAATAATGATTGATAGCATGCATCTCCTCGTAAATTGTTTATTAATATTTTTTTTTGTACTAACACTAACCAATAGACAATTCGATAACGAACATTTTCTAAGTTTAATTTTTTTCAAAAGACCAATATTCGATTTTATAAAGATTTTATTCTAAAATCTGTTCGTATTCACTACTGTAATTCATGCGCCACCAGTGCCGCTAGGCTAATAGGAATGCTCATATTACATGCTAATTTTTTGGTCAGGGTACGGCCTTAACGTATTAGTACAAATTATATTATGTACTTTGACACAACACATACTTGCTAACTTGGACTTTTATTTTCATTATTTACTAGGTGTAATGAAACTGCGAAAAAAAATCAGTCTTATGAGTAGAACATCACTCAAGGTGGCGATCAGCTCTGAGACTATTTTATTTACTAATTACGCGTTGAATACTATTTAATTGGCTTGTAAAGTACATACTAAAACTACTCCATACCTGCCACACATTTTGTGTAGAAACATTCATTAACGTTTGGAGCTTCTGGGATCTTGCTCTATTGAGTACACATAATGTCAAGCTAAAGAATCAAATCCCAAACTCGAGAGTTGTGATTGGTTGGCAGTTGATTGGTAGGTATGGCCAATTTTGAGTTTGAGTCGAGTACGAAGCCTCTGGATCTGGAATAGGAGCCTCAAATGACATTCTATTAACGAAAGCTTAACCATAGCAGCATTTTTAATGGCTGCGACACAGTTCTACTAATGCAGCTATTTCCGTACACAATCAAATAATTGTATATGTGTTTTTATTGTTCCAATAAAAAAAAAAAAAATAATAATAATAGCAATTGGAAAAAGTCAAAAATGTTAATGATCAATCCCTGACATTTCGTTTATTCGATCTAAACAATCATTTGCTTAGACAATATGGGAACACAGGAGAATATTATATTCAATGATTAATTTTATTGAATGCTGAGTAACAACATTTATATGTTATCTTCTTCTTATTTTTGAGTCGATGGTTGATTTTAAGATAATTTTGACTCACGTTAACAAAAGCGTCAAAGGCGTTCATTATCCTTGAGAAGACCAATGACGAAATTGATACAGTAGGTAGTTTAGTGCCTCATCTATAGAACACAAACAAATCCGTTGTAAATACTATCACATAAAACAAATTAGCAGCTCTATCATTCAAAATAAATCTCATAAACAAACCTACCATTAGTCTTCTGAGAAAACCAATTTCATTCACCTTTTATATACCGTGCGAAAAAATCTCCAAGTAATTACGGGACCAGTGTTCAGGTGTAAGGTCTATAGGGATAAAAGGCTTGGGATCGCTACATGAGTCAGAAAAGTAATTAATTTTGTAAACGTAGTTGTGTGTTGTACCTTTCATTATTATCTTGTAAACGAAGGGATACGTTTATAGCAAATAGTTGGTACCTTGTTTGTTTTGGTAAGTGTTGGTTGGTAGTGGTAAGTCGACAAATAAATAAATTTCCCAAAAAGAAGGAGGAGGAAGGAGGTTCTAAGTTCAGCTGTATATTTTTTATGTTTATGTTCACCGATTTCTCCGTAAACAGTGGACCGATTTTGAAAATTCTTTTTTGTTTGAAATGATGGTCGAGGTGCCAACTTCCAAAGCTAAACATTACAAAATAAAAAATTTGACAAAAACTTTCGCCTTCGAAAGTCGAGGTCGAAAATCGAAAAAACAATAAATACCAAAGACACTGACATAAGTATTTTTTTAATGAGAATGTTTGATACTCAATCACGCATCAACATATTTGAATTGGCTCTCTGACTATGTGCGGATGGAACATATTACTTTTTATTCGAGTAGGTTAATAAAGACGTGCTTTTATTATGCCAATGTAAGTATAGTCAGGTACTACTAGATAAGCAAAATAATGTCGGTAAACGTGCTTATTTTATGTAACTCAGTCATCAAAATATTTGCTTCCTTCATAATCTCAGGGTCAGAGATATCGGCTTAATTTCAATAAAATACAATTTATTTAATCCATTGCAAAAAAAAGGAGCCTATGTGCATAATAATAAATATTTTTGTTAATTCCTTCCTTCTTTCTTTCCTCACTCTAACAACTCACAAGTAAAGGAAAAGTTTGTTTGCAAAACATATTTATCTGACAGTATATGTACACAAATCAACTAACTATACTAAACTATTATACTATGTCTTACGAGTAGTTTGAAACTTACCCAATATTTTGTTTTGCTTAGTACAGTTCCCTCTAGCATCGATATCATCATCTTTATCCTGTTTCGACGTATTGTCAAATCTATTCATTTCAGTAACACACTCACGACTCTCACATTTCTAATTCTCAACATCGTTCATTGATTTGTTTTTCGCTTTGAAATGTCTTAGTAGTTTTATTATCATGTCTTCAATTTTGTCTTTTATGTTTCATATTGCATCTAATACAAATTATCTTAGAATTATTGCTACGTAATAACGTTACACACGCTTTCACTACGTCATTTGTGTCAAAATATTGTTATACGTATTTACATCTTTATTTTTAAGCTCATTTATATCTAATCTTCTATAAACACCAATCACATAACCAAGTCCATTTATATGATGCCGAATAAAACTTATATCTATCAACTGCTTCTAATCCATGTTAAATCTAGCTTAAAACTCCAAGAGCAAGCACGTAATTGACATTTACCGTAAAATTGGCGGCAAAATCTGCGAGAGGCAGCGCGACCGCCCCCGATGACGCGTCGGGATCTACTAATACTAAAGCAGGCGAAGCAGATGCAGCCACGCGAACCTAGATACGGGCGCCGTTCATTACAGGTTAATCTGATGCTGGCTGAATGTTTAGGCTGCCTTAGCCAAATTTTTGTTAGCTGGAATATTTTTTTTCTTCCTTCAAAATTTCGCTTTCCAAATTCAAAGCTTATTAATAGGACTGGATTACACTTCTGTGAGAACGTCTTAAATACTAATTTTATATTAATATAGCTTACATCTGTCTATTGCTAATAAATTTGAAATTAATATTAAAAATATACTTATAAATGAAGAGGATCAAAGAAATTCGAGTAGTGCTACTGAATATTGTTTCAATTTGTATGCATGAATTTCGTTTATATAGGCAGCAGAAAGTAGTGTGATAATTTCCATCTTTACGCTAATAACGAAGTAACTTAAATATATTCATAGCTTTTACTAAATTACTTTTAAAAAAGAAACTTATTTACTACGTAACAAGATTAAATGTCAAAGGGCCTTTAACAAATCTTTATTCAAAGTTCTCATTCAATAGGAATTTTTCATCTCAACGTTAGCATTTTGAGTAACATTAAACCCTTTGGATTTTATTTCCTCAAAAGTTTTTTCAAAGAAGGTTTAAGAACAAAACTTGAGGCTTACCACAAAGCTTATAACTGCATTTCTCAGGAACCTTGTTTGAAATTGGAATTAACGAATTTAGGCAAAATTTGGACGAACATTCGAGAGGAACTTGGTGAATGGCAGTTTTGTTTTTTGGAAATATTTCGTTCAGGATAAGGCGAATTGTACGGTCAAATGAGATGTGAAATTGTTCACAGCCAATTTAAAAGTTGAGTCGAATAAGAGAATGAATAACAGAATGTTATTAAAAGATATAACTTAAAAGATCTTCGCAAAGTAGGTGCTAGGTACCGCCAGAGGTATATTGTTTTTTTTTTGTCAACTTGATATAGCTGCACGTGCGTTAAAATTTAATATTGTGCAAAATGGATTCTGGAAGAAAGAAAAATACCCAAGTATTATTTTCTTGTCAAGATTTTCTACGTGATAGCGTGACATACAATTCCCTGAAGCGTGTATAAAAACCAGATTATCGATCGTAGCTATCGGCTACGAGAAAAAGTCGTTGCTTTTGTTTGCTGCTGTAAGGGAGAGTAAAAATAATGTTGCACTCAACTATTTTTTTAAATCTTATTTAGGCTTGCGCTTGACGACTATCTCACCTGATAGTAAGCAGTAAGCAATGATGTGGTCGACGGTGGAGCACGCTTGCCTAGAAGTAACCTATTCGCTCTTGACTTAAATACCCCTAGATTGTAGCTATCGGGAAACACAGACTCCTGCAGGGAATTCCACTCCTTAGCTGTACGCATAATAAAAGTATTCTCAAAACGTTTAACTTAAATGATTTTATTTCTGTAAATTGGTTTGTACAAACACTTTGACATGTCTATCGTATTTCTTTTATACTAGATGAGGTCTGCGTTTCCTATCCGACTACTCTGAGAAGAAAGGCCGAAACAAACTCAGAGATCACAGTCTCTTTTAAAGTCCAGACAAAATCTTGGTTAGATCTTTTGAAGACGGTTTTTGAAGGGTTACGAAGTATGACATTTGCAGAAACTTTTTTAAAACAGAGATACTGAAAAGGAGATGGACCGAAATATATGAACCGAAAACCCAAAAATCTATACGAACTAACTGTATGCGGATCGATTGCTATTAACGAGCTTTAACATACCTATTCTGTATTAGTAAATGCAAACACTATTGCTTAGTCAGCAATGGCCCACCTAGAAGTTGTTTTGCTCGTTAGTTTCCAGTCAGTTCGGGTTTGTCATTCAATGAGTTGGGACGTTTACCGAATTTTCCCAAAATATATTGTTTATTAATTAGGGAGAATAAATAAATCTTTTTTAAAACATTCGGGTGGTTTCCATTCTAACATTTGGTGGCAGCGGGGATGGACACTGGACACTGGGGATGTCTTATCCCCCGATAAGACATCCCCAGTGTCCTTAAACGGTACATACGTCAAAGGAAATAAAAGTAAGTCCGCGTCTGTGTTTCTAAAAGTGCCCAGTGATTGTGTCGCTCAATAAGCACCCCAGACTGAATACCGATAGAACCGATACTGTTAGACCTGGTCTAAGCCTGGTTGCCACTCCGGATCTTAGTCCATACCAGTAACAGCATTACGCCGATATTTTCCAAAGGGTTAAGCAATGGCGTGTAGCTTTTAGAATTCCTTACTTATATGGTAAAAAAAAAATGCAAATATGTCAATATCTGAATCTAAAAAAGACTTTAAAGAACAAAAAGGAGTTGAGGAAATTCCTTTAAATGTTGTGCTAAAATTCACAAAACTATTTAATGGCGATAGACACAAGTTAACAGCTTTTCTAAGGAATTGCGATAGCGCAATATCCTTAGCTTTTTCTCAACAGGAAGACTTCGTTTTTAAATTTGTATTGAGCCAATTAGAAGGCAAGATACTATGAGATATCAAGATACTATGATGATCCTATGCTTACTTAGTATACTATTATACCACTATCTCCATCAAGTGAGATAGTGGTCAAGCGCGAGCCTATCGATAATAAAAAAAAACTATTTATAATTTCATCAACGTGTAATTTCGTAATTATGTATAGAGAGAGTCCAAATTTTGTGAGTGCGTGTTTATTTGGAGACTGATCACCGGTACCACTGCACTTTTTTCGTTTGCTAGACCCGGACAAGGCCAAATACGTTGCAAGTATATAATATAGATTGATATTTAATTAAAAGAAAACGATTGGTGTATGTTTAATATCTGCCAGTTACGTTAGCAATTTATTTGGTACGGAAACAAGCTAAAACTTTGATGTCTTTACTATTACTATTACTGCTGTCGGATCGTTGACAATTTGAATGACAATCGTAAGCTTCAAAAGTGCTATACACATTTGAAACTACGGATATGGAACTACTATATGTATAAAAAATACAGTGTTACTACTTTCATTGACTTAAAATTAATATACAATCATAGCAAGTAACATAAATATAATAAAATTAAAAATATGAACAAGCTATTAGTCAACAATCCGATCATGCAATATACTTTTAGAACATAGAAAAGATTGAAATAACAGACGACGAATAAATCAAAATTGAGATACCTGATCCGACCAAATCACTTAACTTAGTACATATTATAAAATCAAAATTAATATTGACACTCTAGTCTAGACAGAAATTAATATAAGCCTTAAATACGATACGATACCTTGATATTAAAATGACAAGCCTGAAAAATTACTAGCTGTCACACTATTTGTGACAGCTAGTAATTTTAAGTAATAACTAAGTGACTATGAATAATATAACTTATTACTTTCGAGTGGGTGTTACAGGGGTTCTTTCTATTTATCTCTTAGGAAGAAAAGGGAAAATAAATATAAAGATGAGGAAAAGCGTTGATTTATTAAAAGGCTTTAAATGGGAATAGAACAGAATATTATGAAATTAACTGTTAAAGAAACAGAAACGTAGGGATTGGCACATGAAGAGAGACGTCTATGCTCAGCAGTCTTTAATCTTTAATAATCTTTATTCAAACTTGAAATTGGTAAAATATACTAATGCAGTCGCAGTGGGCTAGGTCAGGCTGCGGGTGATGATGATGACGAACTGTCAAAATAATAATAACTTCACGAATTCAAAATCGACACGGTAAAATGAAAACGAAGGAAACAATTCTTTTAAAAATTTTTGAGATTCACTGGTGCAATAAATTTATTATTATTTTTGTGCCGTAGGTATACGATCAGCAAAACAAGTTATAAAATAGCAATCGTAAGACTTGATATAACATCGTCTCTATCTTTTATGCCTTTATAGGTACGGCCTTTTGCCATGGTTCATGCCGCAGGGAGGTTTGTGGTACGGGGTGTAAGATCCTGCAACATCCATTGAAAGGGTGGATCCTCCGACCTGACGGGTGTTTTGTCTGCTGCAAAGGCACAATGGTTTTTGTCGGGCTGTTCACATCGCGCGGAATTACGTATGTGCCGCTATATATTAACTACTATCGATTACTGTGCTTTGGGCTTCTTTGACATAAGAGCCGATATGAACTTATCCGAGAATAAACTGGTTAAGCTTGGGAGAGGCCTATGGTTACACGCTTAAGTTGAACGTTTATCATTTTCCGATCCATTTAATTCGATTTATAATTTCCAGCCAGAAGGCCACATTGCTTACCATCTTCAACAAACTTTGGTACCAGTAGTGAGCCGGCGTCATTTTCAGCTGTTCTACGCTAAACAGAGATATCTCACGCATAGGATGCTGTGCGCTGGCGGACGTGGCAAGGATTCTTGTACAGTAAGCAATTTATTACTCTACCATTCACACTTTTACAAAATCCCAGTTTATAAATCGAGGATCCCGTGATTTCAATAGATGGGGTAAATTATTAATGTATACTAAAAATAAGAAAGGACCTAAAATTGAGCCCTGGTGTACCCCCATTTTCACGTTTAACTCCGATGAATTCACACCGTTTATTTGAGCTGCTGTCTATCTTTCAAATAGGATTTTACTTAACTTAATGCTGATTGGCCTAGCCCGTAATGCTCATGTTTCAAAAGAAATGTTTCATGATCAATGCAATCAAACGCCTCGACAGGTCACAGAAGATATCTATGGCATCTAGTCCATCCTCCCACGCGTCAAAGATGTTTTAATAACGTGACACCAGCGTTGGTTGTACAACGTCCTTTGGTGAAACAATACTGTTTCTCGTGTAGGATGTTATTCGTATTACAATGAATGAGCATCTGATTTAGCATTATCTTTTCAAATACCTTGCTGAAAACCGGCAACACGGAAACTGGTCTATAATTATTTGAGTCTTTACTATCCCCGGATTTAAAAAGTGGTATAACCTTACTATGTTTCATTAGATCCGGCAAGAATCCTTGATCTACACACAAATTAAAAATCAAAGTTAAGTACGGCGCTATAGTCAGAATAATGGAGGTACAAACTTTCATTGACATTCCACATAGATCTTCGGTCCGTTTTATCTTTATTTGCTTAAAAGGTTTTATTACTGTTATTGGGTTTATATGTGAAATAAACCAGAAGCGAGCGACGGCGAAGAATTTAAGGTTTCAGTTGTTTTAATTGGGGTGCTGGTAAAGAAATCTACAAATTCTTCAACAACTTCTTTGTTATCTCTAATAAGTCCATATGTAGTCTCAAGCGTGTAATCAGTATTTTTTTTGTTCCTGTTCGTTTCATTGTTTATAATTTTCCAAACCGTCTTAATTTTATTTTCTGCGAATTTATCCTTATTCATAAGCAATAAGGATATATATATATAAAGCCTTGGCTAGTTTACACGTGTGTTTAAAATTTATTAAGTAAGTAGCAACATATTTATTAAAAGTTTCAGTGTTAATATAAGGCTTAAGGCCATACATCTCGTAAAGTCTTTCCCTACTTTTTCTGATACCTTAAAGGTCTACATACTACTACGGTCTACTACCACACATATCAGGACCGTGCCCGCGAGACATGACAGGGCCGGGCCCCAATCATTGAAGCTTCGTCACTGGCCTGTGCACGGAGGTGTGTGTACGAGTTCATATAAAATGTACACAACGATATATACTTCGCAGAAAACCTTGAATTTTTTGATGGAATAATTTCAAAGAATTCTGCTTAGCCCCTTTTTTAGGGTTCCGTACCCAAAGGGTAAAAACGGGACACTATTACTAAGACTCCGCGGTCCGTCTGTCTGTCGGTCACTAGGCTATATCTCATGAACCGTGATAGCTAGACAGTTGAAATTTTCACAGATGATGTATTTCTGTTGCCGCTATAACAACAAATACCAAAAACAGTGTAAAATAAATATTTAAGGGGGGCTCCCATACAACAAACGTGATTTTTTTGTCGTTTTTTGAGATAATTGTACAGAACCCTTCGTGCGCGAGTCCGATTCGCACTTAGCCCGTTTTTAGATTAACTACGTGAGAGCAAGAAAGTACCTTCTTGTTGGTGGATTTACTGCTAACTATGTCGTTATTGGTACCCTCCCTTGTCCAATACGATTCAATACGATTCAATACAATTCAATACAATTCAATACGATTCAATACGATTCAATACGATTCAATACGATTCAATACGATTCAATACGATTCAATACGATTCAATACGATTCAATACGATTCAATACGATTCAATACGATTCAATACGATTCAATACGATTCAATACGATTCAAAACGATTCAATACGTTTCAATACGATTCAATACGATTCAATACGATTCAATACGATTCAATACGATTCAATACGATTCAATACGATTCAATACGATTCAATACGATTTAATACGATTCAATACGATTCAATACAATACAATACAATTCAATGCAATTCTGAAGTCGGTGTCTTTCAAACCGACTTCCAAAAATAAAGTTATATTTCACTTTGTAGTTTTTTATTTGGAAGTCGGTATTATTTTTTGTATTTTTTTTTAAGTTTCTCTTTTTAGTTGTACCTGCCTAATAGGCAAGTTCTTTACCAAGGTACATGTAACGCCAGAACAGATTACCCGTATATGAACATAACCGGTAAAATGAGAGATCTGCGTACCCCTTAAGAGCGTACTGGAGTGATGATATATTATGAAATGGTATAAACAATAAACAGACATGCGATTGTACACACGAAAAAATGTACTGAACAGCCAATTATTTTTCGCCACTCTTTATATTGATTTGATTGTTTATATATTTACGATCCAGCTAATATTTAATTTAAGTTTTCTAGCCCAATTTCTACGCCAAGCCTGACCATCTTCAACAAGTTTCAGTACCAGTAGCGAGCCGGGAAAAGTGTAAGCAATTTCACCATCTTACGGACAGGATGTTGTGTGTTGGTGAACCTGGGAAGGATTTTTGTCAGGTAAAGAATTTATTACATCACTACCACATATTAATTGCCTGTTTTGACTTAGCTAGTAATATCCTACTTCCTACTTATATGTAATAAATGTGAAAGTTTTTATGTTTGTGTCCCCATCACGCAAATAAGGCTGAATGGATTTGGATAAGGTTTTGCTCACAACTAGTTCATAACCTGGATTTATACACAGGATCCCTTTATTCCCAGTAAATATTTCGGTTCCCTTGAAACAATAAAAAAAAGTGTTTTACTATTTACACGGGCGAAGCCGCGGCTGGAAGCTAATAAGATATTATATTATTTACTGGGAGGAATTGGGGGAGGCCTTTGCCCAGCCGTGGGACAGCAATGGCTGGACATTTTTATCTATAAGTCAGTATTGCGATTGAATTAGTTTTATTTGCAGGGCGACAATGGAGGTCCCCTGACGCGGAACAACGTGCAAGTAGGAATAACATCCTTCGAAATTCCGAAACTGCCAATCTATAGGGAAGCCCCTTCGGTGTACACCAAGATCTCTGCCGTAAAACCATGGATCAAATAGACTATCAAACATCATCTTAAGACAGAAACAAGTGTTCAGAAATCTAAAAGAGTGAAGAGGCAGAAACCTAAAAAGGGAAAATAGTTAGATTATAATTTTATTTTGCAAATAGGGGTAACATACAATAGTTGTTATAATATCAAAGCTCAGCCATATTTTACCATTCGGCATGCAAACATAATGTAAATGTTTGCATGCATTTGGATCAAATAGACTATCAAACATCATCTTAAGACAGAAACAAGTGTTCAGAAATCTAAAAGAGTGAAGAGGCAGAAACCTAAAAAGGGAAAACAGTTAGATTATAATTTTATTTTGCAAATAGGGGTAACATACAATAGTTGTTATAATATCAAAGCTCAGCCATATTTTACCATTCGGCATGCAAACATAATGTAAATGTTTGCATGCATTTGGATCAAATAGACTATCAAACATCATCTTAAGACAGAAACAAGTGTTCAGAAATCTAAAAGAGTGAAGAGGCAGAAACCTAAAAAGGGAAAACAGTTAGATTATAATTTTATTTTGCAAATAGGGGTAACATACAATAGTTGTTATAATATCAAAGCTCAGCCATATTTTACCATTCGGCATGCAAACATTTACATTAATTATGCAACATGAACTTACATTTTAAAACCAGATAAATTAATAAATTAATATTATAATTATCATTCAATGGATCAATTAATATATTATCATTACAATTATCATTCAACAGGTCAATTAATAAAATACAATAACAATTATCATTCAGTAGATCAATTAATAAATTATCATTACAATTCAATATATCAATTAATAAATAATCATTTTCATCACAATGATCACTCGATAGATCATATTTAAATTATTATTTTCATTTATTCATGATAATTATGTACATATTTTTACATTTTTAAATATTATTCTATATAAAATTAAATAAAAAAACATTTAAAAATACAAAAATAGTAGCCCACCGGTATCGGGAACAGGGTCCAAGCTACCGGTGGTCAGGGCTCCTGAGAGAGGAACCTCCTAACGATACGCGCCGTGTCCAGGGGTACCGCTTTCTGGATCAAGCCCTTGATCCAGCTGCCCAACGAGAGCCTCCTCAGATGTTCGTCGAGGCTCTTGGCTATTATGCCATTGGCCGTAACGACTATCGGCACAATTATCGCTGTATTCACGTCCCACATGTCGACAACCTCGCGAGCTATATCAACAATCATTGCGCGACGCTCTAGTCGGTCTATCACCACTATGTCAGGCTTATTGGCAACAATAGTCCTGTCAGTGATGATAGACCGATCCCAATACAACGTGACATTGCCATTTTCGAGAACTGGGTCGGGCACATACATATAGTAAGGCACTTCCGACTCCACAAGATTGTATTTAAGAGCAAGTTGCTGATGGATAATCCTGGCTACAAGGTTGTGTCTATGCAAATAGTCTCCGTTAGCCAGACTAGAACAACCGGAGATAATGTGACGGATTGATTCACCCGGCCGGTGACATGCCCGACAGATGTCAACCGTGCCGTCCTTCACAATGTATTTCCGGTAGTTGTTCGTCATCATAACTTCGTCCATAATCGCAAAGACAAAACCTTCGGTTTCCCCGAAAAGGTCACCAAATCGCAGCCAGGCCACGGACGCTAAAAGATCTACATCGGGCCCATGTAGGATCCGGTAGAAGCGTC
This sequence comes from Orthosia cruda, assembly GCA_964057195.1. Lineage (NCBI taxonomy): Eukaryota > Metazoa > Arthropoda > Insecta > Lepidoptera > Noctuidae > Orthosia > Orthosia cruda. The sequence continues at coordinate 21,381,117 of OZ059842.1, forward strand.
CGTGAAGCTCCTTGCTCTGCCATACCTCCCTGCGGTCATTAGTATCTAATACTATAGGTTTGCGCCAGTTCTCGTTAGCCAAGGAGAGTGGGGTAAGGCCCTTGTCCACCGCTACCACATCTCGATGCATACCCACGTCAGCGGCCTGGAAGTATTCCCTAAGACTGCATACCTCGCGGTTCTAATTATTATTATCATTACAATTATCGTACTATAGATCAATTAATAAATTATTAATATCAATACAATTATCGTACAATAGATCAATTAATAAATCTATACCAATATAATAAAGAGGAAAGATTTTTTTGTTTGTTTGTACCGAATAGGCTCCAAAACTACTGGACCTATTTCAAAAATTCTTTCACCGATGGGAAGCTACTCTATCCCCGGGTGACATATGCTTTTTATCCCTGTATTCCCACGGGAACGGGAACTACGCGGGTGAAACCGCGAGGCGTCCTCTTGTTATCAATATAATTACAATTATCATTCAATACATCAATTAATCAACAAATACATTTTCTCAGCCACACTGTAGTACGTTTTATTTATTAAAAAATTACGTAGTCTACTCCTAAACAGCACTGTATTTAAATCTTTCCAACCACTTGGTAATTTATTTTAAATAACTAGGGCCATGCAATAAACACTGTTGCCCATCAAAGCGGTTTGACATGATACTTGACATATTTTGCTATTGTCATGCCTATTCCTTGGCAATACATCAGCTAGGCGTTCAAAACGACTTGGATTTTGCTTTACAAACACAGCCACCTCGAAAATATAAATACAAGGAAGTGTCAATTGCTTAAAATAGAGCTTGCAACTGTCTGTAGTTTTAAGTTTAAACATTGACCGGAGACATCGTTTTTGGGCTTTAAATGCCGTGTCTCTATCAGTTGAGTTCCCCCAGAAAATGATGCCGTAGCGTAAGTGAGATTCAACTATGCCGTAGTAAACCGTGATAAATGTTTTGGTATCTACTAAGGAGGATAATCTATATAAAACATGTGCAGATGAACTCAGTTTTTTACACAAAAAATCTTAATGTGCTTTCCAATTTAAGCTGTAATCTATTTGGTATCCTAAAAATTTCGTATCTCCTGCTTCCTCTATATTGTTATTTTTGAAGTGTATATGAAGATTAGTTAAGCCGGGAGTACGCTGTCTAAAGTAAATCTAAAGTACGCTATCTTTGTCTTATTTAAATTTATAATTAAATTATTCTTGTCTAGCCATTTAATTAGTGTGTCAAGAGAACTATTAATGTCATTTTCATATATAATTACGTTTTTACAAGGGATCGTTACTGTGCTATTGTCTGCAAACATTGTTATAGGTTGTTCAAGGGACATGGGCATGTCATTGACATATAATATAAACAAAAACGGGCCCATAACAGTTCCTTGTGGTACACCGTATGAGATTTTACGTTCTCGTGATCTTGTTATCTTTTCATGTTTATTAACTACATTAATGCGGCTAACTTCGGTTATTTGTGTTCTATTTTCTAAATAAGATTTTATAAGTTCGAGCACGTTACCCCTAATGCCATAGTTTTCTAATTTATTTAGTAAGGTATTATAATGGACATAATCGAACGTCTGAGTAGCCATTCAAGTTGGCTGTTTAAGAGCAAGTTTAAAATTGAAACCAAGTATCACATACTCCAGTGTAACCGAATTATTATTCAGCTTTAAAATACCTATATTAAAATCACCTGCAATCACAACATTCTTGGGACGCTTGTTGGATATTTCTATAAGCAAATTCTCAAGTCTATCATTTAAATTCTTAGCATTTGGTACTCTATAGATACATACAACCATTAATTTATAATCTTAACAGCACAACACTTGAAAACCCTGGCAATGACAATTTTGATATTTGAGGTATTGCCTTCCATTGGCGATAATTATTGACAATAATACATATTCCTCCCCTCTTCTTTTCCTGTCTACTATAACATGCAGCCAAACTGAAATTTGGTATGCATAGTTGTTTTTCGTTACCTTTCATGATAAAATAGAAAATAAAATAAAAAAATTAATTTTATTTTATTTTCTATTTTAATTGTAATTTTATTGATTTAGATTTTTGTTTTTTAATTTAATTTAGACTTGGATTTTAATTTTGCTTTTGATGCTTTTTTATTTTAATTTTGTTTTCAATTTGACATAATTTTTCCTTCAGATTTTTCTTTTTTTTTTGTAACTCGTATTATTTTATGGGGCATGCGGTGCTAACCTTTAAGAAATTGTAATACTAACCTTAGACATAAACAAACTTGAAATTTAAATGTATCAGTATATACAATTGTTGGTTGGCCAAATAAATAAATAAATAAAATGTTCGGTAATAAATATAATATCCACATTTATATTTATATCAGATAATTAATTTAAGCACACCGTAAGAGCAATTGATTTATTTAATAAACCTGTAATATTTTGGTGTAAAATGTTAATATATGTATTGGAGAAAAAACTGTTCTTGTGGTTCATTTTTTTTGTTGAGCGTTTTTTCTTGTAATATTTCCAATTAAAGGTTGAATAGGTCCTCAAAAATAATTCCCACGGTGTAGTCTTTTAAGGCGCCCAACCTTATTTACGTAGAATGGTGATAGCTTAAGTTCAAATTATAGTCCAGAATATATCCTACCTACGTTTAGCAAAATTTTGAGAAATTAATTTTAGAGTATTTGCAAAGATTTTTTAATAAACATAAATTGTTAAATAGCAAACAGTTCGGTTTTACAAGGGGTCGTTCAAATACTGATGTTGAGGTTGAGCTTTTAGGACATATTTATAATGCATGGGAAGATAAGTGCGATGCCTTGGAAATCTTTTGTGATTTGTCCAAAGCATTTTATTGTGTTTTTCATGAAACGCTAATCAGGAAACTCCGCCACTACGGGATCCGGAACAGCGCTCTGGATCTTCTTACTTCATATTTGAGTAAAAGGATTCAGACCATTGACGTTAATGTAAAAAGATCTCCTGGATCTATGGTAACAAAGGGAGTCCCACAGGACTCGATTCTTAGTCCTTTCTTGTTTCTTATTTATATTAATGACTTGCCTTACCTCCTAAAGGATAACCATGATATAGTGTTGTTTGCGGATGATACTTCACTTTTGTTTAAACTTAAACGACAGCAGCTGGTTACTGACGATGTAAATAACGCGATCTCAAAAGTAGTTCACTGGTTCAATGTTAATAATTTACTTCTTAATGAAAAAAAAACAAATGCATTAAGTTTACCCTACCTCACGTTAGGCAGGTGAAAACCGATGTGTTGATAAAGGGCGAAGAATTGAAAATAACACAGTATTTTTAGGCTTAACTTTGGATGCTAAGCTTCAGTGGGGCCCGCATATAGATAAATTGTCAAAGAAGCTATGCTCCGCAGTATATGCTGTTTGAAAAATTCGTAATTTAACTGACATAGAGACAGCCCGTTTAGTATACTTTAGCTATTTTCATAGTGTAATGTCGTACGGTATTCTGTTGTGGGGAAATGCATCCGACATCCAGACTATATTTGTTTTGCAGAAAAGAGCTGTTCGATCAATTTATAAACTAAGCCCAAGACACTCTCTCAGAGAGAAATTTAAGAAGATTAATGTAACGACTGTGCCTTCTCAGTATATGTATGAAAATCTTTTATATGCCTATAAAAATATAAAATTGTTTATAAATACAGTGATATCCATAACATAAATACTAGGAACAAACACAAATTTGTAGTACCTAAAACAAGGCTCAAAAAAATCGGTGGCTCGTTTAGATGTCAATGTGTACGCTTTTATAATAAGCTTCCAAGCCACGTACAAAATCTAAGTCTTAATAAATTCAAATCTTTCATTAAACGTAAGTTGTACCAGAAAGCGTTTTATACAATTAACGATTACCTTGAGGACAAAAAGGCTTGGGATTGAGCTGCTCCAATTAATTTTGTTTTTTTATTATATTTTGCACCGTGAATTTTGTTATTATATTTTTTTTTTGGTTTTCTTGCAATGACAAGAATATTTACTTTTTAAAGTATTATATTATTTTATTTTAATTATTGTGTATGTGAAGACTATGTGGATCATTCTTTTTTTATGTTTTAATTTAAATTTATCTTAGTTTTTAATCATGGTCTGGCAGTTTGAGTAGTTTATGCGGCCTACCCGAATGTCCTTTCTTTTGGTATTGTTCGTCGAATCGTTGAGCTCCTTAAATTCTGGGTTGATCTGCTTGATTATTGACAAATGCGTGCACTGACTGGACAGGTCCACTCAATCTGGCTGGTTCTATCCTCAAAAGACCATTTCAGACATCAGTCTACATGGTCTTCACATGATCTAACCAAGATTTTGTCTGGACTATAAAAGAGACTGTGACCTCTGAGTTTGTTTCGGTCTTTCTTCTCAGAGTAGTCAGACAGGAAAAGCCGACCTCATCTAGTTTAAAAAAAATATGTTCGTCATGTAAAAGTATTTGTACAAACCAACTTACAAAAATAAAATCATTTATCATTAATGAGTATTGATGCGTAATAATGTCCACATATAGCATGTTGTTGAACATTTCCAGTCTTGAGTTATATAAAATATTATAGTTATCACTACATTTGTATGTTGGCAAAGCAATCATTATATTTGTGTTTGTCTTAATGTCCTGTAATGCGTTTCTCATATATGTAATTATATCAAAGTAACATTTTGTAGTTTTAAAATCTTCCTCACCGATAATTATTACACATAAATCATTCATTGTGTAATTTCTGAGTTTTGTCTGTATATCTCGTAGAAGGTGCACAATACCAACATTTGGTGTTAGGTAGTGACATATTTGATAGTTGTCTTGAAAGTACTTTTCTGTCAAAGTTAATACATTATTGTTAGTTTTATTAGTACTTAATATACATAGGTTATTTTTCAATTTATTTTTGTTTACTAGTTTATTTTACATTGTGACTTGTTCATTCAAAGGTTGTGGCGCCATCTGTGGACTGGAATGTGTATTGATGGGTTTTTGTTCATCATAGCTTTTGGTTACTTTTTCTTTGGCTACTATATCTGAATCAGTCTGGGTTTGTTTATGTATACATCCTGCTTCTTTTGAATATTTAAGCCCCCTTTTCTTAGGCGTGGTTGTAGGGGATTGTATTGGACTAGTCACTATTTGTTTGTAGAGTGAGTTTTTTCTTACTAGATTTTCATTCTCCTTTTTAAGCCTTTAAATTTCAAGGCTTAGTGAGTCAATATCTCCATTTGCACTATAGAGTTTAATGGTGGGATCATCGATATTTTCTTTAATTGAGTAATTAAATCAATGTCACCATCACCTGATATGTCTGGCATACTACGTACAGTGCCATCTAGTGTGTGATTGATGAAGCTTTCATCCAAGTTGAAGTTTGAGTTTGAGTGCGCTCGTGCGCGTCTGACGGTGACGTTATTGATTTCGCTCATGGTTGTATAGGAAGTACTGATAGAATTTGAATGATACTTTAGAATTCATAAAATGAGTTGGAATCTGGCCTGAGGTTCGAACCGGCGACCGATCAGTCAGTGCAGAAGTGTCACCTTCAATACCGCCGAACCAACTGAACTTAAGTTGACAAGTTGAAATTAAGAATAGCATTGATTTCCAATATTTGAACGATGCAAAAACGGTTGAAATGTCTCATGCGAGTGGAATTTTTTCACTGTCAAACACTTTGGTCACTTTGTTTTTATTTTGTAAGTTAAAGGTTTTTACACTATTTATACACTTTTTTGTTTGTTTGTGTTTTTGAAACTGCTTTTTATTAAATATCACTGTTTTAGGTGCCACTTCACTTGACTTTTATTTATTGTTTTTGTTTGTATTTTTCATGTTGTTATGGTTTTATGTATTTTGTTATCATCTTCACAGTTTGTGTATGAAACTTGTAGATACACTGTTACTACTTCATTAGTCACTGTTCTATCGTTTGACTTAATTTTATTTACTTTTGCAGACAACTAGTATCTTACATATATTTTACACAGAGCGATGCGCGCGTGAGCGTCGTCGTCTACCCTCTTGATTGAGTTCGATCATTAAAACAATCTTCAAGCGTACTCTGTAGTAATTAGGGTTCCGTACCCGAAGGGTGCTAACGGAGCCCTATTGCTGTCAGTCACGTATCTGTAGGTCTGTCTGTCTGTCTATCCGTCGTCTGTCACACTATTTTGTTCCTGAGATTTTTTTAACTGCCACTTAAAACTTGTTGATAAGGTATATTATAACATATATTTTACAAACAAATACAAAAAAAAATCTAAGAAAATACACAAACATACTTGATACATATACATCTTGATACGCGACTCTAAAAGTGCAAAGTCGACCAGCCCTTGGCCGCTCTTTTTTAATGGTCCAATAAATGCTACTGTTAAACCTTTGATTGTATTTTTTTAATAACGCATAGCTTAAAATAACTAATGTTTTATCCTAAAATATAGTTACTAATAGTAAACGGTATAGTTATTGGCCAGTTAAGCTACCTCAAGGCACTATTTATAATATAAAAAAACATAAAACGGGTATATGAAAAGGAAATATTATTTTAAATATTTATCATTAACGTATTTATTCAATGGTATGACTTAAATACTCCTTTTCCATACAATTTAATTTAAAAAATCAACATAAAGATACAAATCTTGAGTTATCGGTTCTTGGCCACCATGATCACAATAATTGGCCATGTTAGCTTACAGTTATTGTCCATAGAAAACACAATAATAATTAACATATAAAAACAAAACTACTAATTACAACCAATTAAAAAAAAATAACATCATCAGAAGGTTTGGAATCATCGTTAATTACGTAACATTTGTGGCATATAAAATCAACTAATTCGTCACTATCCGGGATATTTTCTCGATGATTATTGGGTATACAGTGATTATGATAGTATTTCTCACATGAACTACATTTTAAAGATGAACTTTTTAAAATTAGGCGATTGCATGCATTACAAGTGAACACCTGTAAGTTTTGTAATATCTTTATCTTATTAGTAGTATCACATAAAATATTTTCATTTTCAGTCTCATTGTTTCGGGTTTCATTATTTCTCGTGAACATTTTTTGACCTTTTTCCTGTACCTTTACCTTTTTTCATCTTCTCAATGGCATTTTGTTTCCGTGGGTCTGCTTGTTCATCTCTTTTTCTTTAATTCTTTTCTTTCTCCCTTTGTTGCTTTTCTAATTCTTTTTTTCAATTGTTGCTCTAAAGTTCTCAGAAGTTATGACGTATGGGTTCTTTTCTATATTCCTAATGACTTTCCTTTTACTGTCCGGTGGACTCTGTAAGTAATCATTAATTGATTTGTTAAACTGAGGGATGTATTTTGATGTAGATGGTGCGCATAAATCTACATTATTTGTAGGGGTCATAGTAATTCTTACTGTTGTCGTATTATCTTCACTGGTCAGATTTACATTTGTTGTAGTATTATGAGGAGTTTGTATTTCAATATTAGTTGATTCTTTTTGCGGCAAACCGTCTTGAAAAAGCACCAAATCTTGTACAACGTCGGCGAACTGTTACTAACTGTTGTACCACAGGATTGAAGGTCTTTCAATTTGTTTATCATATCGATTCCAGCAATACTTTCTAAGTCTTTTAGAGACATAAGTTTCTCTTCTACATCAGACCGATCAGAAACTACCTCCGAATTTGTTGTGGCTAGACATTTTGGGTAATCAATGGCGTTTTCATCAAACGGGTACAAACCACATGCTCTGAAGCCATTAATTACATTGTCAGGTTTTAAATCATCGACGACAGTATTTAAAATACTAGAAATATTTAAATTTGTCACAACCTCACTAACGTTTTCCGCCTGAAATTGTCTAACCACTTTTCGGTACATTTTCTTTAAGGATCCAAAAACGGAAACATCTGCTGGCTGGGTGATACGTGTAGTGTTGGGATATAGAGCGATAAGTTCTTCATCTATCGGTAAACGTTTATATTGAAATAAACGTTTACCGAATAGGATAGCATCAGCAGTGCCGCCAAAAAGGGGCATTGGCCGCAGTGACTCAGGGTGGATGACGGCAGATGTTTTTAATCAATTTATCACCGAAATATTTGCGCCGTATCTCATAGAAAATAACATTAAAAGACCAGATATTTTGTTTATCGATGGCCATAAAAGTCACATTACGTTACAGCTTAGGGTAACTTGTACGGAGCTAGGTGTAGAAGCCTTTTACGAAAAGTGGACTATTATGACAAAATCTCTAAAAATATTTAGCATATACACAAATAATAATTTTAACCAGTATTCCAAACTATCCCTGGATGTTATAATCCGATTCGGAAAACTAATGGATTTTCATTATTAAATCGTGTCTTTTGTACCTTTTTTTTTGATTTTGACACCGACCTCTGAATATTTTGCTATGTAGTGTTTTTTTTTGTTACAAAGTTTTTTATTTTTCATATTTTTGTTCTTTATATTACCATGAAAATATGCAAGATTAAGGATAAATTTAAACTTCTCATCAGATCTTGATCAAATTTAAGTGGTGCAACCGCTTTCAAAAAGGAGGAGGTTCCCAATTCGACTGTATGCTTTTGTATGTTCGTTACTCGATTACTCCGCCAATTATTAACCGATTTTGATGTGTTGAGTTTTTTTTTGAAAGCTAGTGCTTCTGGTGTGTTCCCATTATTGTTGCCATTAATTTTGATCAAGATCTGATGATTAGTTTTTAAGTTATCCTTAATCTTTCATTGTTTCATGATAATATTAGGAAACAAAACTAAAAAAAAATATAAAAATCTTATTAACAAAAAAATAAACTTTTTTTAAATTGTTGTTTTGTATCTCAACTTTTGAAAACACAAGAAAATATAAGTGGTATTCCAATTCCAACAATTTAAATTAAAAGGTACTTACGATAGTCTCAGAAATCAAAAAGTTATACTGAACCGATTTAAAAAATTATTTCACTATTACGGGCACAACGGGATTACATCGTTTTGAAGATCATAAGCTTAGTTTTTAGACCATGGGAAAGCCGCGGGAAAAAGCTAGTAGCATTTTATGTTTACCTCAAAATAATCCTCACATACTCCGATAATAAAAACGAAGACACATAAAAACTGTATTACTTTACATCGGAAAGTTCAGAAACTGTCATAAAACAAGGTTTCTCTTTTAAACGAAATATCATTTCGTATACCCTGCGTAGCTTCTACGTGACTATTCGTCACCAGGCCTTAATGTCTTTTTTACTTTTAGGAACGTTTTATTTAGATACTAGACAAAGATACGGTTATATTTTAGAAGCATCTTTTGGGTATCTCCTCTTTTGGGGAGTTTCTGGGGTAAATATTACAAGCTTATGTGATTGTATAATTGAAGCTGAAGTAGAAGTGTAATATGTTGGAATTCTATACTACATTAAAGATTTTCTTCAAAAAATGTATGCGTATCGGAACTGTTTTATGCAATGGCCTCAACGTGAGCTACGCCGTAGCCAGGAATACACTTTCACCCATCAAGTATTAATTTTTAAGTAAATATTTCTTTAGACGTTTCAGTGATTTTTCGTAGAGGCAAAACTTATAAGATTTGTTCACCGACCTTATAATATGACGGCTTGCGCCAGTAAAAACCTTAAACTTTAGTATAACTGGCTGCTAATAATAAACAGGCTGCTGCGTGTCATGTTTAGCACTAGTAATATTAGTAAGTTTAGATGGTGCAGACAGATATTTCAAAGTTTTATGTTTTCACTTCTGTCGGCAGTGTCCATGACTGCATACTTTTTTTAACTGGCTCAATTTATTATTTACGGGAGAACACAATTAAACCAGTGATAAATATGTTTTTGATTGGTTTTTGAATTTCTTGTTTTTAATTGAATTACTAAATGATCGACGGAACAACACTTAAGCATATAACTTTCAGAGCACTCATGACAAAAACAAGTTGAATTTCTTTTCTGAAACAATTCACAAATGTCACCCAACATTACGTGAACCATCTTAAATATTTATGCCGAAAACTTGGCAATACAACCACGTAATTTTTCATTTTTACGGCTTCACCTTATAATATTGCAGCTACTCAAGCCTCCATATTTATATTATATTGCAGTCCTTGTGTCAGTATTTTTTTTATAAATAGGTAGTGCTATGTATGTGGCCTTCTTTGTTATATATTTACTTCGTTTTTGGATTATGTCATGTCATCATTCTGTCACTGTGAATTTCATCAAACCTATTGAATATATAAAATTTAAAAATTTAAAAAACCCCCGACACATTTATCTTGCGAAAACATCCCGATTCAAACAGTAAAACGCCCATAACTTTTGAACGGCTGAACCGTTTTTTTTTAAACATAGCTAAGAACACTCTCGACACAATCACCTTTCCAACAAAAAAAACTAAATCAAAATCGGTTCATCCGTTGAGGCGCTATGATGCCACAGACAGACACACAGATACACAGATACACAGATACACAGATACACAGACACACAGATACACAGATACACAGATACACAGATACACAGATACACAGATACACAGATACACAGCAACACACCTCAAACTTATAACACCCCTCTTTTTCCGTCGGGGGTTAAAAATGAGTGTAATTTTACATGATACATAATATTGGCGACGATGCACACTGTAAGAAAATCGCAATCTGACGGGATTTTATTCTTATGATACGGAACTAATTAATTTGATTGATATAAGTTATAATTAAATGTTTTTTTAGTTTTATAAAATAATTTTGTATTGTTTCCTGTATTTTTGCAATTTAAAAAACTGAAAAATACAGCAAATAAACAAATTACTCATTCGTTGTGGGCAGGGAAAGCAATGACAAAACTTCTGGCTCCAATATACTTCTATTTTTTCGTGGTATGCTCCTTAATCCTGCTAAATAGGGGTCAGATGAGATTAAAAGTCTATTTAGGAGATCTGTATTTGTATCTACACGCGAAGTTTTTCGTGTAAAGAATTCTCTATAGTAACGATTGTCTTTGTTTCGTGCCTCTTGGGCTTCTTCCGATAACTGGCCAATTGGTAGTATACATGATGATATCACGTCTTTACCATGAAAAAGAACTTTGTGAACACTGACAGGCATATTGTACCAAAAATATTCCATAAGATACAGTTCCCTGGTATCTTTAACAAACAAATCAAAGGCATTTACGTCAATCGAAAACCCGCATCCGAGAGATTCTAAAATTATATGAAATCGATGAACCAGTTCTGAATTCACGCCAGTTATCTGAGCTGTTCTTGAGGAATCTCGAGAAAAGCGTCTGGCAGTGTTGCCGTCATTGGTATTTCCCGACTGTTGATTAGGCATGTCCACCAATAAACCCATTTCATTTCTGAATCTTCTTTGAATCTGCTCCTTCTTGTTTTTGACTAGATTTTTATTTTGACCACCTCTAACTTGCCAGACTTTTATATCGAGTCTATATGCAATGTGCAGTATACATTCCATGAATCTTATCCACGAATGTAATGGAGAAAGTCCAAAAGTCATTGCAGCTGTATCGAGTGGTTTCTTTGAAATAACATCAGGTTTATTCATTTCGGATGGCTTTGCTCTACATATATAGCAAGTTTGAGAGGAACCGGACACTGTCGACAAGGCAGTGCAAATTTTGCCATCAATCATAGTAAGCATGAATACCGGTTTTACAAAAATAAGAACGTCATCCATATGAACTTCTACAGGTGATAATGTATCTATTTGTTGTTGCATCGCGCTGACCTCTTGTTTTGTCAATTCTGTAGTTTCCCTAGCGAAATGAAGTTTAATAGGTCTACAGAAACGTGTAGACGAGGGAGCAGGGTTTTGCCATACGACCATATTCTCCTTTTCAGTATTCAAAGCCATTTGAATGGGCACCATCGAAATGCTGAAGAGATTTTCGTCAAACTGACTTTCTGATGTGAACTTCTGTTTATACCTTTGTTGTTGAGCTCCATCACACCCCCACTTAATCAGGCAGGTTAGTTCCTTTGATCCAACTTTTAAAATTTCAATAGAATCCAATATCAGACAGCCTAGCAACATTCAAGAGTGAAACCGTTTATCAAACACGGCGCGCCGGTCACGTACGAAAAGCTCAGTTGCAGCCCTAATTAACGAGCCAATCACGTGACAAGTCTCGGCAAAGATCGGGCAAGCTCGGCAAATCTCGACACAAGTCGAGTTCGGCGAGATTTTGTTTATCTTTATGATTAGTTCTTGTTAGCGGGTATGTGGGTGGAATATTAGAAGATAAGCCAACTATTTGTTACAGTAGCAAATATTATTTGTACTTGGACCTATGAATAGTGAAGAAGATTTTAAGATTAAAAGTGATAAAAGAACACAATGGCTGATATACCCAAAGAGTTAGGTAGAGGTATATCTATAGTAAGTACAACCACGTTTTTCCCAGTTATTTTTAAGTCACATGTAAAAGGCACCTTTAAAACGAGACAGTAAACTAAAAATGATATTGCGACAAGAAATCGTTGGTAAATTAGGCTCCATCCGAGAAGCCACAATCATAAGGCATCTAATTTTTACTCAGAAAAAACTAATTTGTACTCAGAAAAACCGGCCAAGTGCGAGTCGGACTCGCGCACGAAGGGTTCCGTACCATTATCGCAAAAATCGGTAATGATATCACGTTTTTGTATTGGAGCCCCACTTAAATATTTATTTTATTCTGTTTTTAGTATTCGTTGTTATAGCGGCAACAGAAATACATCATCTCTAAAAAATTCAACTGTCTAGCTATCACGGTTCATGAGATACAGCCTGGTGACAGACAGACAGATAGAAAGACAGACAGGCAGACAGACGGACCGCGGAGTCTTAGTAATAGGGACCCGTTTTTAACCTTGAGTACGGAACCCTAAAAACAGGGTTACTTTAAAACTTCACGACCATTAAAAATTAAAGGTGGACATGCTGCTGTAAAAACTTTGCCGCCCCTAAAGATACACGAAAACGGAAACACGGGCAAAACTAACGAATATTAAACGCCAAAAGTGCAGCGAAAACTCTAATGAAATAAAGCTCGTAGGTAGCCCGATGCCACACTCCCTGGTCTTTTCCCCAAAAGTCCCCGTAGCCCGACCACATTTTTATAAACTTAATTACCAACAGTTTTGCAAGTGCAAGCATAAAGAAATAGGGTAAAAACTCAACAGTGTATAATTACGGAGCACCGACGATTAAGTTTTCATCCTACAGCGGCGCTAGTGAGTGGAGCATAGATAAAATAAAGTCGGTCGTTGCCATAGAGCATGGAATCACCGCACTGGCAGTACTAATACTACTAGTGATACCGATCAATCAATCTACCTAGCTCGTTAAGCATAAGTTTCAGCGGTCAGAATTGTCACAGACCTTGAATTTCCATTAGTAAATGTTGACAAGCTTGGATTATAACCGACTTCAAGAAAAATAAGTATGTTGGAATTGCACAATAAATGGACTTTTAAACAGGTATGCCAAATTATTGCTTTCCATAAGTTTTGACAATGCTGTCTCCGTAATCTATGGTCTACTGGTCGTTGCGAACTTTGCTGTGTAAAAAGTAACGAGTGATAGCAGTTCTTATGAAACATATTTATTATGAATAAGAGCGCAGACGTCACATTTTTTTAGAGATGTTTGTATTAAAATATAACATGTTTTGTAGGGTTTTGTCCTCTAAAAGTTGTGGACAATGAAGTTTTATTAGTACTGCAGAGACCTTCAATAGACTTGAAGAGTCTTATGTCATTAAAATATGCAGAACACGGACTGAAATAATTTTTCATTCATTTTACCTAAATGATCATTGATAACACTTTTTAATCAAGATATTAAAGTTCTCCATTAGATTCATCTACTTGAGTATCTATTATAGTGGCGATGATGCAGCGTTGAAAGCCATCCGACTAGGCGGACCGATGACTGCCTGGTAAAGACTGTGGTAATCTGCTGGATACAAGACACTTGGACTTGGTATTAAGGATTTTTTTAAGTTTACAGGCTGTAAACCTGCTTCTGCAGTGTGCTTTAGGGAAGTACGTAAAGAAGAACAACTTTTTATGCGAGTAAATTTTTCAATAACACTGTGAGTTTCAGATCTTTGATTTTTTTGTCCTTCACAGTGTGACTGTTCCTAAATGACCCCAGGCTGATAAAAATTTAGTTTTTCCTAAATTGCCCTAGTCTTAGAATTAAAGGTCGGCTACTTCTGAAGAAGTAGAATCTGTGCCCCAACCAGCCGCACAAATTTGTGAGGTTCGTCTTCCTGACTTGGTCGCCTCTCCACCGTGTAAACGAATCCCAAATTATAGTTTTGTTTTGTTTTGGAATTATCAGTTATAAGATTATAACTTGGAAGTGGTTTAGAAGAATAAAATATAACTTAAGGGATATAAACTAAATTCTTTCAATTAACTAAAGGTTGTGTGAGAAACCCTTCACACTAATATATAGAGTATTTGAATCAAAGACCGAATAGTGGTCGCGGATAATGAATTTACATTCATGAGTTATTACAAATAGAAGTAACTAATATGGCAGAGAGTTTTAACTCAGGAAGCCATTCAAGCCATCATTTCCTAGGTGTTTTCGCTGGTAAGAAGAAATGATGAAACAAACTTAACAGCACACGTTTCAGTCTGTTAGCCATAAGGACTATATTAGTAAAACAATAGTGATGTTTGAAGTTAATTAGACAAAGGGATTGCAAAGTGCAATATTTACTTAACGGAAGGGAATTGGTAGGAATGCTACGCTTGCTTTGATAAATACATGTACTTGAATTACGTTAATGAGTTCATTGACTATAGTCTAGATATCCCACCCAAGTGACGTGAGACCACCTATACAGCAGGTACGTCGTACTTGTAATGTTGGTCCTAGAACACAAATCCTTAGAGAAGGCTTTGCAATGGTCCTTGCAATACATGTTTCCCTAAATTTAAACATGTCATACACAATCCTAAGACAAGGACGGTTTGTGCATAAGTGACTTTTCTATTGAGCGAGACATGCTCCCAGAATTACTGGACGCGCACTAATAAATAGCTCACCCTCGACCTAAACACCCTTTACTAATACAATACAAAACTAGCAAGCGTACCGTGGACTCAGTCTGATGCAGGTTCACCACAATTGCTATATGTCGAAATGGATTAAGTCGTCACTTCACACTTCTTTAAACTGCCCCATTTCGAAAGTGCTCTAGAGAAATTGACAGCTGCGACGTCTTCTACGGCGTTTTTCCACTAGGCACCCATCGTGTCTCGTTAAATATTATTCTAACATTCATTAAAATAATCATATCCCAGTGTGTGATGTTCGGCGATGACTACCCCCTTTAGTTTATTAGTATACTCGTACATACATCAAGTGCAATGCAGTGAGACCCGCAGTCAGACCTTATAAAGGAAACAGTATATTTTAACAACTTACAATTGGTTGTCCTATGTGCCCAATTAAGAGCGGCCATATTTAGCCTATTTTATACAGAAATGAATATTAGCGGTTCCACCTTCCATGTATGTAATGTCAGCTAAAACTCAATAAAGGTCCATAGTCAACTGATTAATTGTTTAGTGTATAAATGATGGATTAGGGTATGAAAGTGTAAAAGAAGACTTCACGGCTTCCCTAAACCAAATGTTATTGAAATATTCTGTCAGGTGTGGACTAGGATATAAATACAGGGTCTCGCCACGCTAGCACCAAAAGGTACATTAATGATTTGTCCCTACCTATGTAATATAATGATTAAAACTTACCCACAATCATTCTTCACTCACTCACATGTAGACTAAATTATAATTAACTTAATAATTAAACTTGTTACCACGACACAACTTTCGATTATTCGTTCTAAAGCTACACCTTAAGTATCTCTAACACTCTAGTATCATGACTCGTGCGTCTTCTTTCGTTCCTCACCAACCAACCGTTCTATCTCTCTGCCTAAGATCAAGTGTCCCTCAATCTCGTTGACTCGCTCCCTGCCTGGACTCAGCAACCACGCTACCTGCGTTACATTACGAGCCTCTTTTTCCTTCATCACCTCGCCTAAGTGCCGGCCGGGGCTCGGGCTCGTCTCTCTATTTTTATTGTAACCATGTGCTGATTTCTTAGTTTTTTGTAGAGAATCTCGGTTCTTGAGTCCCTTTTGCCTATACTTTCGACCAGATTGTTTTTGTTAAAGGTCCATTATTGCATCACTATTTTAAAGTGAATAGATTGTTTCGTAATTTATTGGCGTGTCTGTCAGACCGTACTTTTACCCAAATGCTTGTGTCTCAATGTGTCTTGCACATGGGCTAGCCATGCGCAGTTTTAAATATTAAAATATAGAGATAAATAACGTGTAGTCACAACAGGCTTGTAAGATCTATATAAACCGAAAAGTAAAGACTTTTTCCATATCAGAAAAGTCCTGAGTGGAGCGAGCACAAATATAAATCTAACTAGATAACGCAAGTCTCTCTATCTGTATGAAAACCAAGCGTGCCACTTTTTCTCAAACAATTTAAAAACAAATTTACTTATCAATCAAAGAAAACACTTTCAATGCCTCGGCCAACTTTTTGTATACATGCTTTACACCTCAATATGGCATAAAAAGGCATTTTTTTCAGATTTCGGTGGATTTCCGATGGCGATAATGCTAAATGAAAAGCTCAGATTACGATCATTGATCGTAACTTGACTCCGTTTTTTGGCACGCGAAGTACATACAATCGCGTCACCTAGTTAGATTTAAATCTGTGGGAGCTTGGGGTTTAATCTGCCCAAGACGAAGACAGGCTTTATATAAAGGATACTCTGCTTTTCACACCTTCTGTATTGATTTGAATATTGTGTTTTCCGGTAAAAGATTTATTAATAATCTCTATAGCGCCTCTTTTGATAAACTCTATAGTAGAATCAACATCGCTCGACATTTTTTGTCACCACGAATATTGCAATAAAATTCACTGGTGGCCAAGTCAAATTTCAAACAAACCTCTTAACAATGCCATATGGGCATTTTTTAAACTTAGAGTTTGCCACGAGTTTTTACACAAATTTGACGTTCCAAATTCAAATCACTTTACTCCCTATGGAGTTTCATACAACTTTACCTCCCTTGGGAGGTAATGCTTTACAATACTTTGAGATTGCATGATATATAATTGGAAATTGTCGAGCAGGTGAAGTGAAAAGTTTATTAACAAGGTTATTTAACTTGCTTTGTTACTGTGTTAGTAGGTGTGGGTCAAATCTTGCATCTGCATTTAAAAACAGTTATCCCCGATCGAATGAGCCAAAATTTTGCATGCAACACGTTTGGTTTAGATGACAATGTACGGTCAGTTAAGTGACATCATTCTTAATCGAATAAGGCGGGCTCCTAAAGATAGCGGATCAATTATTTTTATGTACATCTATGTTATGAAACATCAAACGAATGAAATAGTTGAGAGGAATATGGAAATGGTTTCTTTTTCAACACACTTTTATTGGCTTGAAATATATGTATGTTTTTATGTTTGTATGAAACGGAATCTTTAACGTGATTTTTATAAATTATTTAGCCAATTTTTCAATCTCTCTCAATAGTTGGGTAAAAGAGTTTGTTCCTATTATAAAACCGTCATTAGACATTGGCACTGACGATAGCATTTGAAAACAACAACAAAAAATGAAACTACTACGAATTTAGTTAATTAAAAAATAAGTAAGTGTGCAAAGAAAACATCCACATCTTTATAGAAAATACACAGATCACTGCAGTCATAATCCAACATTTTGAAGTTCCACATTCAGGACATTTTAATGAGCTATATTTTCAGCAAGAACTGAAAATGCAGAGCTAAAATTAACAGTGAAATGTGTTACATATTTCTATTAGTATGAAACCGCTGCTGAAATCTGCAATTTGTAGTGTATTCCTACATTGCAAATGTATGCAAATGCTCGTACATTTTTGTTTAAATATTTTGCTTGTCATGTATATTTTGTAATTATTCATATAAATAGAAAATTGCTGCACAATTTAATTTATGCAATTCTTTTCCATAAGGTAGGTATATTCTTGTCATTTTTTATAATTTTGTTGTTTGTGGTATTGTGTTTTATACAATATTCAGTAAAATTTACCTAATTGTCATATTTAAAGATTTTCCCATAAACTCGAAAAGATGAATAAGAAGAATTGTAATATTTCAAGAGCGATATTATCTCTCTAGCAGGATTCAGTCTCTATGAAAAGCAAACAGAAACATGACAGCTGTTCTATCTAACCTTACAAATTTACAATATCGGTTGAAATTGGGTCGATTCAATATAAAATATTGATACTCCGTCACACCTGGTTACTCTCAGGCCCAAACCCGACCTCAACATTGTTTAGAAAATACTCGTCGAAACAAAACTGCCAACCTTCCCAAATCAGGTGGTAGCATAGTACATTGGGCACGCCACAATTGCGGCGATAAGGCCCCTCTTTGAGGAGTGGCTTGAGAGGCGCCACGGCGTCCTCACCTTCCGCCTGACGCAGGTCCTCACTGGACATGGCTGTTTCGGGAGTTTCCTGTTCCGGATAAGGCGGGAGGAAACGCCCGGGTGTCACCATTGTGTGGATCGCCCGGAGGACACGGTGGAGCATACGGTGGAGGTCTGCCCCGCTTGGGCGGAGCACCGCCGTGTCCTCGTGGAGGCGATAAGCGGTGGCGACCTCTCGCGTCCGGCCCTGGTTCAGTCCATGGTACGGGGCGAGAGGGCATGGGAAGCTGTCACCTCCTTCTGCGAAGCAGTAATGCTCGCGAAGGAGGAGGCGGAACGCGTGAGGGAGACGCAACGGAGACTCCCTTCCGCCCCTAGCCACCGCAGGAGACGCCCTGGGCGTCGGGAGTCGCAAGCCGATTCCCGGCCACCGTAGGCGCGGGCTTGCGGACGGCGAGTAATGGGTAGCTCGCCGTCAGATAAGGACCAGGCCTGAGTCAACGGCGCGTAGTGTTCCACGCGCGCCTCAAAGAGATGTCAGCAAAACTGACGGGGTCCATTAGGGCCGATGCCTGTCTGGGTCGCGGATAAATTTGAAAGAGAGTTACCGCGGCCCTGGCAAAAGCAACTGAAGGAACACGGGTGGGTTTTAGTCAGTAAAAGTCTGACACGCCCTCCTGCTTCACCCAGAGCGGGAGAAGTCATTGGATGATTTCGCAAACAAAAAAAAAAAAAAAAAGCTTTGTACATTGAAGAAAGTTACACTGTTTATAACAAAAAAGGGTGACCACAAAATATTCCTTTTCTCTCGGCACCAGGTTTACGATTAGAGCAATCTAACCTCCGCTAACTTATGGTGCCCTGGTCCAATGCCTTAACTTTTCAAGTTTTATTATCAGTTTGGCCAATCTGAAGGGAATTTATGCAAGTTTCAATTAAGTTTCGATAGTCTATGGACGATATTCCATTTTTATTAAATTGTTTATTTTATATCTGGGTTTTTGATTGAAGAAAATAAAGAAAGAAAAACCGATTGAATTTGCGATTTTGGCTACAGAAACTACGGCGTTTCTTTAGAATTAAACATTAATAACATAACGTAACGCTTATATCGTTGTAGCGGCACCAACGCCGCCACTTACGAACTAATGACATGACGTCACACAAATCCTGCATCGCGCAAGTAAAGTTTTCGGCGCGATAAGAACACATACAACAGTCCGACAACAACCGTCGGGCAGTTGCCCGGACCAGACACAACACCCGTCTGGTCGGAGGATCCTCCCTTTTCTATGGAGGTTTGTGGGACTTTACACCCTGTTCCACTACCCCCAAATCGTATTTTTTGAACAATTTAAAGTCCAGGATATGGTAACATTTTTATTTACTCCTCAAAATAAAATGCAACTCTGATCTATCAAAAAACGAACACACACTAACAAAACATTTAATTGGCAGTAACGTCACTTCAAATACAATAAAAATAGACGAAAACAAACAGATATGCACAATCGAAACAAAAACGACAGCCACAATCAATGAATAAACATATTTAACGTTTTCGCCGACGAGCAAAGCAAACGCCACGACTATTTTTCAATGTATCGTAGGCGAGAGCAAACTTTGTTTTTTAAAGACATTCAATTTTGAATAGTTCGTATTATGTTTTTTTTTTTTTAGAAAATTTGTTCATTAATTGTGTTCATAAAAGTGGTGGTTTCAGGGTGTTTTTCTCACAAGCCCTCCATACAATTTCCAACCATTGCGACTTCTGAAAGCCACAGACAACAGCAGCGACCACCAGATAAGCGCCTAGTCAATAAAGCTGGACGAGTCCCTGGTCAGATTTAACTGTCTTGGTTCGCACAACGAAATTAACTTGAAACGAATAGCTAAGAAAATAATAATTTCCACTTCCTTGTCAAGCAGGAGAAATAAAACAGGAAGGCTTATAGGAACAAGGAGTAAACCCAGTAGCGAAGTAACATGGGTTGAAATTGGCACTAGGTATTATAAATGGATCCTAAATTGTGAGCTCCTTGATTCCAATAATAGGTACGATTACGATACGGTTTCGGTGAATGGAAAAGTTTAGTAACTCATTCATTAACTTCCTAAAATCTCTGAGACCCTGGTAGCTGTCACAACAACATGCAAAGGTACTCAGAACCGATACGCATTCACATTTTGCTCTTTGTGAACACAAAGAAAACACGCAAGCATTTTCATAACAATTCCCCATAGCGTATGCAGACGTGAATTTAGGGAAACCAATAAAAAATTTACCCAGAATAGAAGTAGTTTTCCGATAAAACGAGGAATGTGAAATGTTGAAGCCATTTCGCACGGATGGTTTTTTCAAGAATAATGTGTTGATAGCAACTGTCAGCAACATTATTTTCTTGCTGACAAAATTATATAATATAATATTTATGTTTGCCTTTTCCCTATGGGGGTAAGCAGCTTAAGTAAGAAGGTTTAAGCAAGATTCCACACATTAATTGCAAATTTGTGGCTCACAGCAACAGCGAGAAGTAAATCAAAAATAACTTTGACAAGCAGTGAATACTTTACACCTGTATATTAAATTGGAGCCCAGCGCTGGCACACGGCGCCGTGGCGGCTACTATCTACTGGCTTCGTCTTAAAAAGTTCTCTGTTGTTCGTCTTCGACCAAAATAATAAAAAGAAATCAACAAATACGACGCGACGTCTTGCCCGTTGCCAAGGTGACGGTTGCGAAGGGCGTCGGGCTCCTGCGTCCCATAGCCGTCATTATAAGACATTTTTGTGTGTCAATTTAATATTTTATTTGTGTTTTTATATTATACTAGCTTTCCGCCCGCAGCTTCGCCTGCGTGAACTATATGATTTTGGCTGTTTCATTTATTCCAGTTTTGGTGGGATATTGCAAATTATTATCCAAACATATTAGACCACAAATTTTTCTGAATCCAAGTAAATTGATATAAAATGAGTATAAACTGAACTGCCTTCGTGTCCTAATAGAGAGCTCTGGCTTTTCTGCGATCGATTTCTATGGGGAGTTACAAATAGTCGAAAGCTTCTTTGCTTTAATTTTTTTTACCGACTTACCAAAAAGGAGGTGGTTCTATGTTCGACTTTATGTGTTTTTTTTTATGTATGTTCACCGATATCCCCATCAATTGTGGACCGGTTTTTAAATTGTTTTTTTGTTTGAAAGAGTATGTTTCGAAATTGGTCCCATTTTAATTTGGTGAAGATCTGATGAAGAACTTCGGAGATATACAACATAAATCTTCAATAAATAACGGAAAATCTCTCGGGATTGCTGCAACCGCATGACTGTTTATTGTTTATACCATTTCATAACATAACATCACGCCAGTACGCTCTAAAGGGGTACGCACATGTGTACAGTTCACCTTGGAACACTCTCATTTCACTGGTTATGTTTAGTTTCTTATATTCAGGTAATCTATTCTGGCATTATAGGAACCTTACTTAACTACTTGCCTATTAGGTAGGTACAACTAAAAAGTGAAAATAAAAACCTTTTTCCAAAGAAATACTACCGAATTCCAAATAAAAACTACAAAGTGAAAAATAACTTTATTTCTGGAAGTCGGTGTCCATAATGCAACAAAATTGCTAACTACGAAAGATACCAACTTACAAAAATAAAGTTATTTTTCACTTTGTTGTTTTTATTTGGAAGTCGGTAGTATTTTATTGTAAAAAAGCTGTTTTGAATCCTGCTACCGACACGATAGAAAATTAATACAGGGTGGCGCAAAAATTATCACCCGATGTTCTTCGGCTGTATTTTTTTTTATGCATGGAATACTTTGGTTCTGCTTTTGGATAATGTTTATTTGGTTTCTTAATTTTTTTTTCAATTTTATTCGTAAAATGATACGGGTAAGTGGCCGCCACCATAATCGATAACCATTCGGGCCTGATTTATGGCATTTACCATTATTCTTGCCAGAACTTCCGGCGGATAATATCTTTGAGGATTTCAAATGTTTGATGCTAACTGACATAGACTAATGACTTAAAAAAAAACCACAGGAAGAAGTCTGGAACTGTTAAATCAGGCTATCTTACCGGCCATCGAAAGACCTGGTAAAGCAGCCCTCAGAATTTTGGTTGGTGCTTGTGTAGTAAGCGCCGCAGCTCAATTCTGTTCGAACCACATGTTCTCCAGTTCCAATTTATTCCTTTTAAGGATAGCGAAAGACGTTGATCATGGCTCTGTGACCTGGTCGACCACAGTAGTCGTTTGGTGGCCCGATGACGCCTCCAGCGTAAACAACACACCATGCAGTAACTTTGAGCGGGTGTGACTCTTCCTGGATTATCCGCAGATTTTCGGTGCCACAGAGTTGATAATTTTGGTTATTCACATATTCACAGAGCTTGCTCGTGATGATTTTCTATGAAAAATTTCCTGCCTCGTGGTCAAGATTTAGAAAGGCTTGACGTAGATTACACGCGCTTGGAGGTTACCAGCTATATTTTTTAACCGACTTTACAAAAAAGAGGATGTTCGGCTGTATGTTTTTTTTTGTGTATGTTCACAGATTTTTCCGCCAATTGTAGACCGATTTTGAAAATTATGTTTTTGTTTGAAATAGTATGTTCCCAAATTGGTCCCATTAAAATTTGGTGAAGATCTGATGAAAAACTTCGGAGATATAAAACATTACTCTTCAATAAACAACGGCAAATCTCTCGAGATTGCAGCAATTGCATGACTGTTTATTGTTTACGTAATTTCAAAACATAACATCACGCCAGTACGCTTAAAAGGGTTACCCAGAGAGGTATCCCTATAACGAAGAAACAAAAAAACTTTTTACAAAAAATACAACCGACTTCCAAATAAAAAAACAAAAAAGTGAAAAATAACTTCAATTTCGGAAGTCGGTGTTCTTGTTTTATTTTCTTCGTTTTTTGACACCGACTAAAAATACAACCGACTTCCAAATAAAAAAAACAAAAAAGTGAAAAATAACTTCAATTTAGGAAGTCGGTGTCAAAAAACGAAGAAAATAAAACAAAAACACCGACTTCCGAAATTGAAGTTATTTTTCACTTTTTTGTTTTTTTTATTTGGAAGTCGGTTGTATTTTTTGTAAAAGTTTTTTTATTTTCACTTTTTAGTTGTGCTACACAATTTATATAGGCTAGGTACCAATAATGCCCATAGTGAAACCAGAATAGATTTACCCAATAACATGAAACTTAAACAAATTCGGTCGAATAAGGGTATACCAAGGTGAACTGTTTACACCTGCGTACCCCTTTAGAGCGTACTAGTGTGATGTTATGTTATGAAATGGTGTAAACAATAAACATAAATGCGATTGCAGCTATCCCGAGTGATTTGCCGTCATTTATTGAAGAGTTCTGATGTGTATCTCCGAGGTTCTTTATCAGATCTTGATGAAAATTAAATGGGACCACATGACAAACACCAGCTTTTAAATAAAAAAAGAATCATCAAAATCGGTTCACCCAGGGAAATAATAAAAATTAAGGGATGAAATTCAAAAGATCCTTAAATACATGTTTCTTTAATTGTATTGAAGAGCATAAATACTAAATCTAAAGTAATTTTGATAGTAAACAATTTAGTTTTGATACAATCTTTAACACCCTTTAAGGGGTGATATTCAAAAAATCCTTAAATACGTGTTTCTTTAATTGTATAGAAGAGCAGAAATACTAAATATCTAGTAATTTTGATGATAAACAATTTATTTATCATACAAACTTTAAAACTCCATTGTACCCCTTTAAGGGATGAAATTCAAAAAAGCCTGAAACACCTGTTTCTTTAATTGTTTTGAAAAGCATAAATACAAAATTTCAAGTAATTTTGATAATAAACAATTTATTTTTCATACAAACTTTAACCCCCCTTTTTAACCCTTTAAGGTATGAAATTCAAAAAATCCTGAAAGACGTATTTTATTATTTTAAACTTAGACGCTAAATACCACATTCCATTCATTTCAAATTAAAAATGACAGAGTTTCATACAAACTTTAAACCCCTACTTTACCCCTTTAGGGGATGAATTTCCGAAAATCCTTTCTTAAATGAAGCCTCCAGTATAAACTCAAAATCCTCCCAAAATTTCAAACTTCTATCATTAGTGGTTTAGGCTGGGCGTTGATATGTCAATCGGGACATTGCCTTTTATATTCATAATATAAATATATATATAGATAGATAGATATTTTTTGTTAGTTCTAGTGTATATAATGTGTGTATAGTTTTATATTAGGGTAAGATTTACTTTATTTTTGTGCTAATGAACAATGCAGACTGTAGCGACGCCGGATACTGTAGCAGTCAACCTGCCACATCCGTTGAGGTTCAGCTGGTTAGGTGTCCCCATTGCTCACAGGCACGCTTAAAGGCGAATGGGGGCTGAATATACACTATGGCAAGGTTCACAAACCACATAGTGTACCTTTTTGCCCTCCAGTCACTTCCCCACCTTTTGAACACAATATTTTGGAAAACGTCATCAAAATTAATAAATTCTACTCCTGTATTGAAACGAGTTCCTCGGGGTGCGAGACGGTCCGTTGCGTTGAGTCTGGTGCAATGCATCCGTCTTGCGATGTAAGAGAACTCAAATAGTGCCTGGGAGCAATTGCTCACCTTCCTCTATAGGAATCTACACGTTAAAAAAGACTTGGCTCTGAAAAAAACACAAATCAAATTAAAGAAAACTGCAACAATTCGACCACAATTTTGGAACAAAATTTACAACCAATCAATTAATAACCTTTCACAGAAAGACATATGTTTTCACGTGGAGTCCAAACTAGGTGGAGGTGACATTAGGGGTGCAGCGAGGCTTCTATTCAGCAGTGATGTGGTGGCGCCTTACTCTCTAGAAACAATATCTGTCTTGGAGAGTAAACATCCAGTGCCTGCGGAGGACCTTACCTTCCCAAGCAACACATAAGCCAGATAATAGAGTAAAAGTGTACTAATAAGCAGTTTAAAGCTTTATTACATAGTTATTAAAGCTTACGGGACAGACTTATGCTGTATTGAATGGTTTTTGGGCAATTATTACTCTTTTAGCTTAATAAAGTCTTAATAACACTGATTTCCTTTTTTGAAGCTTAATATTGGTCATGAAAAGAACTATTAAAGATACGCTATTCAGTTTAAGGCATCATAGACCACAGAATGCTAGATTTTAGCTGATTTGATAGCATTTATCTGTATAACTTTGGTATCAATTTTCATTATACTGCTTGATGCTGAATAACATATGTTCTGCTCTCTGCAAGCTGTATTGCACTTCAATCATAACCACTTATTCAGTAGCTGAATATTTGAGTAATAATTAGTTTTTTTTAAGCAGAAGGCTTTATAATAGAAAATGAGTAAGCTCTTTTAACTTACTTAAAGCGCTTAGCGCAGTATTACCATCATATACAGCTTATAGCGTTAATAAATATAAAATAAAGATTTTTATACAGAAGATAACTGGATATTGAAGAGTCGTAAGACTGTTATAACTCTACTTAAAAATTACGCCGTGTAAAAATATAAAAAAAAAAAAACATGAAAAACAGGAAAACAACGGGAGGAATAAAATTGCGTTTGAAATGAAACTACGTTTTATTAATAGAGCAACGTTGTTTTTGCACACTAAAATTCACAAAAGCATTGAGAATTTTTCACTCTTCATACCTAGCGTATTATAAAAACTTTTTTTAATTCTTGAAAGGTAGCATTATCTTGAGGCGCTTTAAAATTTACAGTAAATATATATGTATATTCACAATAAAGTTACATGCGCAGTAATAATTCACTCGCCATTAACATAAACACTCGAAAAAGTTTACTTATCAAAATTCAATAATATACATTATTGCAGAATATGATGTGTTGGTAAAAGTCTCATTAAATGTTATTTGTATAATTATCTCCATAAAAGTACGAAAATAATTTAAATACTGAATAATGACTGACTAACTGAATTTGAACACTTTCAACTGGTTAAAAGAGTTGTAATAGCTGTTAAAAAGGTAGATCAGCGATTTTACAGAAGATATTAAACTTGTTTTACATTTATTCAGCTACTATGTGACGATTATATTGCTATTATACAAATTAAAGCACTTTATTTTGTGCCCAAATTGCTTGAATAACATCAGTGTAAGCGCTTATCCACACATTAATCAGTCAACTATATCAGCTTGAAGTTTACAGAAACGCTTTTATACAATGATTATTCAGCCAATTTGTGTTGCTTGGGTTACCCATCCTTTTTTTTTTTTTTTTTTGATCACGCTGGGAAAAAATGCATTACGCATACCCACCCATTGGGGGAATGTGGGGCTATGTGGGACTCCCCGGGCCCCCCAGCCCGGTATACCCACTAAAATAACCCAGCGGCACTCCCGCATCGTCTGAATGGAGGAGGACTGGGAAACCGGCACAGCCTTTACGTCCAGTCCTCCGCCGACGACCGCCCGCCTTTAAGGGCAGGCCCTTCACGCCCCTCTCTCAGTGGAGGGGCCCGGGAACGACCGCGAGTGCTCGGCCGTTCCCGCCCGCAAGGGTGGTGACTAGTGCAATGCGAGATAAGGCGGCCCCCACGCCATCGCCCGCTAGTCACCACCAGGAGGTAGGAAGAAACGAACGCCCCCTCCCACCCCCTCTCCGCCACCCCCTTTTGCGACTTGGCGTCCTCGCAAAAGGGGGACAACCGCCGCCCAGGACCCCCCACCCCCCAGCATGGAATTCACCACACCGGGAAGCGAGAGGTCCCGCCCGACATCTCCTCAGGGCACGGCGCAGCTACGCCCCCGCTGGGCACACCTGGACGGTGTGCTGCGCCGTACCCCCCACCGCACTGGACCTGACGGTCCCCTCCGGTGCGCCATCTGGCCCGCGAAGGACAGATGCCGCCCTCCGCGTGTGCAGCGGCGCGTCAAGACCGACGCTCCGCCGCCTCCTCCTTCCATCGACTTGTCCCTGGCGACCATCCCACGCCAAAGGAGGGCCGGCAACGACAAGTCAAGTCATCACCACCTACCTACCTACCCAACCTAACTTAATCTACCTACCCAAACTAGCCTACCCAACCTAGCCCCCCTATGTCGCGTCTGGAGTGTCCCCTGCTAATCAGGGGAACACCCAGAGCGACATCCCTCCCCTGTCAGGTATTCGCCACCGCCAACAAGAACCCACGAATGGGAAGTTATTGACGGTGCCCGGGGTGCACCAGCCCAGCGGGTTGCTCTTCCCCCCGGACGTATCTGAAAGAGACCAGCAACCAACTAGGCCAACGTGGAGGTTACCTGACCCGCACCCCTACCTTACCCATCCTGATTCAACTCCTTTCAATATTTCAGCCACCCAATTGTTTGCTGCCGTGAGCTCCATCCGAAGCGGTTCCGCCGGCGGCCTCGATGGCTTGACTCCGCAACACTTAAAGGATCTTTTAGGTTCGGTGCCTGGGCAGCTGGTGAGTCGCTTTTGAAGGAGCTTGCGGCACTAATCAACTTAATGCTCTCCAGTGGCGTGAACGATGCCGTCGTCGATGTCTCGTACGGGGCCAACTTATGCGCAAGGGAGACGGTGGCATTCGTCCTATTGCCGTCGGTTGCACCTACAGGCCAAAGGCTTACAAACAAATTCCAGCCCCTAAAGCTTGGCTTTGGCTCTAGAGGGGGCTGTGAGGTTGCCGTACATGCCCTTTCCACCTTCTTAAATTCTAGCCAGGGTGAGGTCATCCTCAAGGTTGACGATAAAAACGCCTTCAATTCTGTCAACAGGGACACATGTTTTGCAATCTTCAGTTGGTTGCCAACAAGGTGACCCTCTCGGGCCAGTCATTTTCAGTCTGGTTATTCATCCCATTATTCAGAAACTAAATTCCAAATTTAACGTATGGTATTTGGATGATGGAACACTAGGAGGTGACGTAGACACCGTTTTAGCAGATTTAAAATTCCTGAAAGAGCAGTTTAAATCCATCGACCTAGACCACAACCACCCCAAATGTGAAATTTTCTTAGTGACAATACCGACAGACAACCGACCTTCTATGCAATAGCCCCAGAGATCAAAATTTTAGATAAAAGTTCACTACACCTCCTAGGTTCCCCAATTTTGGAAGACAGTTTTTCTTCATTCATTGATGGCAAAATTAACCATTTTAATGATATTTCGGATAGACTCTACAAAATTAACCTTCATTCGGCTTTTACTCTTATTAGGTATTGCTGTTTTGGACCAAATTTTATGTATTTTATCCGCTCTTCCCCTTTATGGAAGCAGCCACATCTCTTGAAAAAAATTGACGAAATTATTCGATGCACTCTGACATCCATCTTAAATGTGGCCTTGGATGATCGAGCCTGGATGCAAGCTACACTACCCATTCGCTTCGGCGGGCTCGGCATCCGCAAAATTACTAGTATAAGCCTACCGGCGTTCCTGTCTTCGGTTCACAGCACTGAAACGTTAACCACAAACATTATCCCTTTCACTGGTTAACTGTGAAGTGCCGTGCTTGACCGACGCAGTGTGCGCCTGGAAAATGGCTTGCCCAAATACGGCGTTGCCCGAGAACCCATCTTCCCAGAGACAGTAGGATGAGCCGCTCTGCAGGTTGGTATGAAATAAACTTATAAATACGTCCACCAATACTGCTGAGCGTGCCCGCCTGCTGGCTGTGGGAGAGTGGGAGTCGGGCCTCTGGCTACAGGCACCACCATCACTCAACATAGTACCTACACCTTCCGGATCGCTACATGTCTGCGTTTGGGTGCTCTTAGCGGAGCTCCACATCGTTGTTAATGTGGTTAAGCAGTCGACCGCCTCGGTCACCATGGCCTATCCTGCAGTAGGAGCGCTGGCCGGATAGCAGGTACACCAGCATGAATGACATCATACGTCGGGCTCTTGTCACCGCCGGGGTGCCAGCAGATTTAGAACCCAATGGCTTGGCACGCGACGATGGGAACAGACCAGATGGGATGACCATTATGCCTTGGAAGGTGGGTGAGCCTTTGGTGTGAGATCCAACATGTGTCGACACCCTTGCGCCATCCCATCTTCTTAGCACGGTAGGCTGTGCTGGGGCGGCTGCTGCTGGTGCAGAAAACCTCAAACGGTGCAAATATAAAAACCTTATTGGAAGTTATATGTTTGAGCCGTTTGGGGTTGAAACATTAGGTCCTTGGGGTCCGAGTGCGCTTCGAGAAATTAGCACAAAGCTCGTCGACTCTTCACATGACCAGAGGGCTGGCCTTTTCTTCGGCCAGAGAATCAGCATTGTCATTCAACGTGACAATGCTGCCAGCGTTCTGGGCACGTTTCCCATTGACATCGATGTGGACGAATTTTTTGATGCACAATGAGCTCTTTTCCGTCTCCCCTTTGTATTTGTATATAGGTTTTTTTTTTTAGAATATTCTATTGTATATATGTTTCAATAAAAAATCCTTAACAAAAAAAAAAATAATAAAGTAGAACTTGCTTTTTATTTTTAGGTTTGAATGAAATGTCGCCTTGTGGTCGCCAGTATTGATAAGCATGAGGTCCTGGATTCATTTCCCGGGTCGAGTTGTTGGGTTTTTCATCTGGAAATTCTTAGTTGCAGCCTGGAGTCTGGACGTGTGCCCACTTTATGGCAAAAGGCTAAAAAGACACATGTTATTACTAAAAAGTAAGTATCATGTAACTAATTAAACACAACTGGCGAAACGTGTGTGTACTACGTACAATTTATTATAAGTGAGTAACATTTTTTTTGTAATCATTTCAAAAGCGATACATATTTTTTTTAATATCCTATCTGGCCTTCTAGCTTAGCTTGCAGTAAGCAATTCTCGAAATACCCGTACTTATTAACTGAGATTCACAATAAAATGATTAGTTTATTATTTACAACAGATTGCAACTAAAAAAATGTAACCTAATACATAACGTATCTATATAAAAACTATATTCAAGTGTGTATAATAAGGGGAGAGGGCAAGGAGCTCATTGGGCTTCAGCAGCGTCACAGCGTTGTCAATGGACAAATAGCACAGGAGGTGGTCATAAGCTCTTAGAGCAAGGTTATTTAGGGACAGAGAGGGTCTTGTATACATCTGTCCCTTTTTCACAGTCAAACCATGATAGTTTTGAGACGTCATTGTACGGCGGCTGAACGCAGCTGGCAGCATTGCCACGTTGCATAGCAAGGCTGATTCTCTGGCTGAAGAAAAGCCTAGCCTAACTGTTTACTGATATCTCGAAAAATAGAATAACTTGTTTTTACATTGTTTTTCGAATATGATAACATATTGTCTAAAAAAAAAAAAAAACGATTAAAAGCTTTAGAATCTCCACACACTGCGGTACGTGCGGTTCTACACACTGTCGTTTTGTTTTTGGTGCCTGCGTTTTTTTAAATGGCTAACGAAAAATTTAAGCGCGTTCAAAAAAACAAAAACATTTTCTTTCTTTTTTTTGGAGTTTGTGCTCACAATTTCAGCTGTGCAAATCTATAAAAGACTTGACTTGAAATTAATCGTTATTTTTACTACACAGGGTTAAATTTAGGAACAGTTTTTGAAAAAAAATGTTTTTAATTGCGTACCCTCCATTTCCTGACATTCATTTAGCCTAAAAATAAAATCAAAATATTTTTTTTTATTTCACATAGGCCTACTTATAAAACGTCGACAAATGGTGCACGGTTCGGGTTGGTCGTTTCATATGGAGAAGAACCGGCAAGAAACTCCATGGTTACTCTTTTAAAAATGGTTTGGTTTTACAATATTTCCATTTTACAGCATTAGTACTTAGAGATGGCGGGACAACGTAGGCCCGACAATAAGTCGTAAAAAATAAACAAAAAAGAGATTAAATATTATATAAAAAGTTAACTAGCATCTAGAAGGCCTACAATGATCACACATTCACAAAACAATCGGTAAAAGAATGTATACAAAGGTAAAAAAAAAAGTATAACAAGACTAAATATAACATAGTTAGAATAGTAAGGCACATCCACATATTTGTGCCGTTTACGAGTTACCAGGGAAGCTGCATGCGCAGAAGGAGCTAGAGCCAAAATTTTTAACTTCAAGGTAGTCCTTGATTTTATAATATGCTTTTTTTAATAAGGACACGTTTGATGTAGTTTTTGAACTTTCCATCGGTTAGTTCTATAACTAACTTTGGCAAATTGTTATAAAAACGTATACTGTTTATAAGAAAAGACTTGCTAGTTTTTGTTAATCTTAATTTGGGTATTACATTTTCGTGCTTACTGCGTGTATTTAAACTATGGATGTCGCTTCTAGTTTTAAAAAGCCCTCGATTTTTACGGACATACAAAATACATTCCAAAATATAAAGTGAAGGTAGAGTCAGTATATCGATTTTTTTAAATTTTTCTCTGAGGGACGCGCGAGGACCCATTTTATGGATCGCGTGGATTGCCCTCTTTTGTAAGATGAAAATTGAGTCAACGCCTGCTGCTGATCCTCACAGCAGAATGTCATAAGACATAATACTGTGGAAATAAGCATAGTATAAAACCTAGCTGTAGCTATATCGGTTAGCTGCCTTATTTTCCTTACTGCATATGCAGCTGAACTTAACCTAACCGGAAGAGTTATAATGTGCGCGCCCGACTGCAATTTTAAATCGATAGTAGTCCCTAAGAATACAGTTTCCGTTATAACTTCAAGATTTTTGCCGTAAAGATTTAAGTTTAGGTCACGTTGTAGTGCATTTGGTAAAGAGAACTTTAGATATTTTGTTTTTTTCGCATTCAGTTAAAGATTGTTAGCTGCGAACCATTTTGAGAGAATAATTAAACTTTTGTTGACATGTAAAGCATCCGCATCTTGCCTATCTATTTTAAAAATTAGTGAAGTATCATCAGCAAATAGAATTATATCCGATAATTTGGCCATCATAAAAGGGAGATCATTAATGTAAACAAGAATAAGAAAGGGCCGAAAATTGAACCTTGGGACATGCCTATCTTGACTAGAGACCCGCAGGACATCGCCCCATAAACATTTACTTTTTCCTGTCTGTTTGATAAATAGGCAAGCAAAAGGTCAGCAGCTTGTCCACGAATTCCGTAGTGGTGTAATTTACAGATCAGTGTGTTGTGGTCGACGCAGTCGAACGCTTTTGAGAGATCACAGAAAATGCCAATGGCATCCTGAGACTTCACCAAAACTCATCAGCCACATCTTACAATCGCAATATGTGGCTGATGAGTTTTACTCCCGCTCCGTTGTTGACCTACCTTTCGTGAAACCAAACTGTTGACTATGCAGGATCCCATTTGAATTGAAGTGAGACTACATCTGTTCCAGCATTATTTTTTCTTTTTAGATTTTACTCAATGCTGGAAGCACGGATATAGGTCTATAATTAGAGGGATCACTCTTACAGCCTGATTTGAAAATTGGTACTACTTTACCGTGTTACATTAATTCAGGAAAAGTGTCGCTGTCCAAACATTGATTGAATATGCCTGTTAGGACAGGAACAATTGAGTCAATAATATATATCTCCAAAAATCCTAACGGATATCCCCCACAAGTCTTCAGTTTTTTTTTATATTGAGACTTTTTAATTGTATCAATATATATTGGTTTAAATTTAAAGGTTGGTATGTATTTAGCAAAGTTTTCTTTAAGAAGAGCTTCAGCTTATTTAGATGAAGAGGGAAGAGATTTCGTAACCTCTAACGGAATTTGGTAAAAAAAAATCTAATGTCCCAACGACTTCTTGCTTATCAAAAATTGTTTGTTTAGTTATTTTCAAAGACATCTCATTCTAATCGTGTTGTTGTGTCTTTCCAGTTTCTCTATTAATTAATTGCCACACAGTTCTTATTTTATTATTAGAAACACCAATTTGGTTAATCATTAATTGAGATTTTGCTAGAGCTCTTTTGAATATTTTGGAATAGTTTCTAACATAAGTGTGAAAAACTTGATCGGAAGTCAAAGATTTTTTGTAATATAAATTATATAAGATATCTCGGCTTTTTCTTATGCCCACAGTGGTCCATTCACTAAATTTTGATTTGGAATAGTTGATTTTAACTGTTGTGTGTGTGCCGTAATTTATATTGGGGTCTTTTGAATCAAAACTGTTGTTACAAAGGTTGCTAAAAATATTATTATCAAAAGAATTTAATTTATTTTAAGTAAGTGGTCTTAATCGAATTGATTTAGCTAGGTTAATTCTTTTTACGGACTCAAAAGATACTAGTCAACCAGTATGGTCTGACCTAATGCCACTTATTAAAAACGAATCTTTTACTATAAAATGAGTGAATACATTATCTATGCACGAAGCTGAAGTTGCTGTTATTCATGTTGGTTCATTAAATAAATATCTTAAGTTAAATGAATTGAACAATGAAATGAGCTTACATTTTTCAGGTGAAATGACTAACAGATCTATATTTTAGTCACTACAAACAAAAACTAATTTATTATCTCTGAAAAGTTTACTTAATAATTCTTCCATTGTAATTAAAAACAATGACAAGTTTGATACTAGTGGTCTGTCAACACACAAGATAGTATGCCCCTCGACCTCTGCACATCCTACCTCACATAAGCGATCAACAGAGTAAGCAGTGATATCCTTCCTTTCCTTATATTTTAAATAACTATTACAAAGTATCAAGGTACTACCACCCACTGTGGATCTGTGGAACGCGCTGACAACTGAGAAATTCTTTACATTAAACAACATCCTATCTGGTTTTAACCAAGTTTCACAAAAACACAAGGTATCCATGCGGTATTCTAACAATTCCACGTCTAAAATTTTGCCGGAGAAGCGATTTATATTTTGATGATAAAGTTAATTTTCGCTTTGTAGTGTTTTGTTTTGGAAGTCGTTTTTTTTTTTTAATTTCTTTATTTTTATTTTTGGTTCCTTATATTACCACGAAAATACGCATTATTGAGGATAACATTAAAACTACTCGTCAGACCTTGATTAAATTTAAACGGGACCACATGAAAAGCATAAGTTTGAATAAAAAATAATCATCAAAATCGGTTCATAACTAGCGGAGTAAACGCGTAACAAACATACAAAAACATACAGCTGAATTGAGAACCACCCCATTTTTGAAGTTAGTTTAAAATGTGGCCTG
The DNA here is from genome assembly GCA_964057195.1 of Orthosia cruda. Taxonomy (NCBI): domain Eukaryota; kingdom Metazoa; phylum Arthropoda; class Insecta; order Lepidoptera; family Noctuidae; genus Orthosia; species Orthosia cruda. The sequence goes on from OZ059842.1 coordinate 21,415,823, forward strand.
TGATCCTCAGCGATAGTGTAGCTTCAACAGTGATAAAATTTTCGTAATCGAACTGTGCTTCTCGAGACTGCCCGATTTTACACCCTTATAGTGCCTGCTATATTTTTCCCATTGCTTTATTCCCGTGGCTATACGCACGGCAATCATATCTAACAGTATTCTATCTTCATACAAACGGTCGGAACGCGAGTCATCCTACGTGACTCGAGCTCAGACCACACTCGATACACTACCAGTCGCGGACGCGCCGCAGTGACGAATGAACGGTGTTATGGTTGTATAAGCAGTATAATCTTTACCGAGCAGTAAGCGTGCGATTTGTGAATATTTGTTTAAAATAAGTTAAGTACAAGTACTTAATTATTATGGCAAAGTGCAGTAATTATAGACAATATTGTGCTGTTTTTGGTTGCTTGAATTCTTCAGTAACCCACCAAAAGATAACATTTTTCAGATTAGGTACCTGGGAACTCTGAAAAGTAAGACTATAAAATATTTCTATATACCTACTAGTATGTAGTTTGTTTTTTTTATATGTAGGTCTTTCGTTTTTTTCACCGAGTAAAATACCTGGATTAATAAATAAATAAGTGGATAGGCTGAAAAAAGTATGTTCGATCGCGTTAAACAAACTAGTAGGTAGTTTCCTAGGCTAGGCTATCTATACTTACTATAAACTTAGCCACAAGTTCTCATTATTAACTACAAAAAAGTCTGCGAGAGAATCGCTGGTAGAAACAAAAGTTGGTTACATTCGTATTTATTCAAATAAATAGTTTAACAAATTGTTAGGTAGGGTAGGCTAGGGTAGGTGGGTAGGTAGGTAGGTAGGGTAGGTGGGTAGGTAGGTAAGTAGGTTAGGTGGGTGGGTAGGTATGTAGGATAGGGGAGGGTAGGTAGGTTGATGGGTAGGGCAGGTTATTAGGTTGGTAGGTAGGTTATGTAGGCGGGTAGGTAGGGTAGATAGATAGGTGGTAAGAAGGTCAACAGCCAGTTGACGGAAGAGAAGCCGTGGAGGTCAGGTAATCCAGAATAAAAGGTTTTTTTTTCAGACGCCTTGTATGGCGGTAACTGATCTGTCGAAATGATTTAGAAAACAAACCTAACTCTGCTGCCTACCGGATTCGTGAAAAACATTTTAATGTGCAGGTTTAAAAAAGAATGTCCTTCCATTATTGATGCTGCCAAGCTTACCAAATACCGATCCAGGATGTTTTCGGAAAGAAGACAAACAAACTCAAACTGCTCTGTCGATTGGAATTGAAAATTGTACACAGACTGAAAATGCTAAATTGTACGCAAATTTATAAGGATGTTTTTTATTAAATCAACTAATCAAAAAACACAACATGTATTTTTATTGAACACTTCCTATTTTTTTTAAATTAATAATATAATATTGACAATCACAAAACTAGAAAGAATCTTAAGTAGGTAGATGAAATTAAAATACTGTAGGCGAGCAGCCCTATCGAGTATTTACGTACCGTGCGGCGTGGCGCAGCTGTAGGTAAGTATTTCATGGTCAGGGCCGTAACAATACTGTTAGATATCGTAGCGTGTTATTACGTCTGCAAATTTTCAAAATAAAAATACCTACGTATATGACGAAGTTAGCAAAAGTGCCATTCACTAAAAGACAATTGTTATCGGATCAGATCGGAGTTTCAGAGATTACCTTTTACAAACATAAAAATAATTGACGTCTTTCTAAAATTTCTACCAAAGTTTATATTCTTATAATACTTCCACCTAATTTTAGCTACGCTCATAGTTTTCTTAGCCGAAGTGATTCGAAGAGATGAGCAATTTTAAAACGCTTAGGAACTATTGAACCAGTTTTTACTTAAAAAGGTATTTGAAAGAGCAATTCGAAGCTGGTCATTAATAAACAATCAAAGGAACAAGGCATTTACTTTTTATTAGATCGCGCCTGTGGTCGGTATGCAATGGTGACTATCCTTAGACGTGACTCACTCGGCATTGTACTGCACGATGCTAGGATCAAATGGCAATATCGTGCCGTTGACACTGTAAACAACGTGTGGTGTACATCCTTGTGACGTGTGATCCAAGCAGTACACAAAAATAAATCAAGCGTCAATATCCTGCTATTAAAAACGTCTGGTGTAATGTCGTGTGAAATCCTTTGTCTGGACTTGTTAGTATGTTAGTTGGTTTCTTACCGCACTGGAGGCATTTAACAACTTAGTAAGTAATTATAAAGTTATGGGACACTAGATTTGCCCGTGGTTTCGCCTCCGTAGCCTATATCACAGTAATTATGCATATTTTGGGATAATAAGCCTGTGGCACCACTCACACTGGCAGTCATAGTGTGTTTTTCTATCACTGAAAACATTTTCACTGTCGAATCAATACTTGCAGAGATTCCTCATAAAATAATCTTATATATAAAATTCTCGTGTCACAGTGTTAGTTACCATACTCATCGAAAGGGCTTGACCGATTTTTATGAAATTTTACATGCATATTCAGTAGGTCTGAGAATCGGCTACTACTTATTTTTTACACGCGGGCGAAGCCGCTGGCAGAAGCTAGTAATTTATATAATAATTAGGCACCTACAATATTATCATTTTACGTTATAAATAATACCCCAAACGAATCTTGTAAAAAATTTTAAGATTTAAAAAGCATCACAACAGCCCAAAATGCATTTTATTTGGCAAAACCATTTCGAAACCAAATAGTAAATATACAGACAATAATTAAAATCACATTGCTGGCAAGAAAATTTATATTTGCTAAATTTGAAAGTTGGCAGCGGCCCCGAATTTCAGGCACTTCTCTAGATTGGCCGATACATAGCCTGCTCTGCAATTTATTTGTTAGACGAAAAAGTTTTTATGGATACCTACATATTTTTGTTTGTTATTTTTCAATGTAATTTTGCTGATGTAGATAATACCTTCTATGCTGGTATGTGTTGATTTATGGTCTCAATTTAGATGCTTGACGTTTACCGGCTATAGGCGGAATCAATTTAACCACTTAGCTAGCTGACCACAGAAATATAGAGGATTTTTCGATTGTCGACTTTAAAACAATCGAACCAATAAGGTACACAGTTCCGTTTACCACACTGGATAAATTCGAGAATGGAATAGAATTTGCAGAAATATTTGCTGAATAGGTAATTGGCAATTCTAGAGAAGCGTCGTCCATCGTCAAACACATCGAAACTTTACATCAACTGAGATTTTTTTTTTCGTTATTGGTAGGTTCGCGTTCGATCACTATTTCACCTGATGGTAAGCAATGATTTAGTCGACGGTGAAGCACACTTGCCTAGAAGTAACCTATTCACTATTGACATAAATACCCCCAGGATTTAGCTAACTGGAAACACAGACTCCAGCAGGGAATTCCACTCCTTAGCTGTACACATAATAATTCTCAATGCATTTAGAGCGTATGGGTGGGATGTCCACCATGTACCGATGGTGCACCTACTCATTCTGCTTTCTATATTTTGCTATATCTGTTGTTTTTAAGAAAATATAAATCCAAAAAGTATATATTTTAAAATATAAAACACATGAAAGCTTCGAACAACGTTTCCATCTTTCTAAAATTTGTTGTTAGAAACTTGATGCTGCGTCTTCAAACCGTCTGAAAGTTGAACTGTCTGCTTTATCTCTTAGTAATTAGATCGCTTTAACACTTGTTTGCTTTATTCTGTTTTCTCTGTAATTTGTTGATTTTATAAAAGGACTAGCTGTGCCCCGCGCATAGCCTAAATAAAACACTAAGAGCAGACTCGGCCACCCACCCGTCGCCTCTCCCGTTCGCCCGTTCTGTAAATAGTTATGTTAAATTATTTAAATTTTACATTTTTTCCTAAACTGTGCGTCCAAATAAAATGCTATAAAAGCCAAAGTAACTTTCTCTAGTAAGCATTAATATGCCTGCCTAAAAACTAATGCTCAAAAATCACCTTTTATTTTCAATAAATTATTTGCCCTAAAATGCCTTAATGTGGCTTATTTATTAGAGATATAGTAGTGTCTAAAGACATGAACTATTTTTAGAATGATAACGATAAAGCAGTTTCATAGTGCTTTTTTTTGGGCTTACTTTAAAAATATTAATACTTAAGGCTAATCCGGAACTTTATCGTAATTCTATATGACCTACATCCACCCTCATGAAAGTGGCTAATCATATACACACATCATTATTTAAATTCCACTGGTAGTTCCAGAGATTAGCACGTTCATACAAACAAAACACAAACAATCAAACTCTTTCACTTTATTATATTACGATAGATTTCCATCCACTTATTAAGTAGACAAATGATTCACATCAATATCAATCTACCTAGGCTTTTCCTAAGTATGTTGGGTGGGCTTCCAACTGGATGCAGCTGAATACGAGTATTTTTCATGGAGTGACTGCCTATCTGACCAGATAGGCATCGGATGGAGTCAGATTGCCTGGTTTCTGAACTTATGTTATCCATAAAGATTTTCAAAGATGTACAAATGATAGGCGGGACCAACGTCTTAATATGTCTCAGAGACACGAAGGAGCCTAACCGACCAACTTCAGCAATCGTTGTTAACCTCAGGGATGACCCGTGTGGCTGTTATTATTAAGGCTAGAGCTCTTTCTACACAGCTAATTCATGATGACTCATTTTCAAATTTGTCGAAGCGTCGCTAAAACTAACTTTAGAAGTCAATGCCTAAATGAGGTCTTTTCAAGTCACCAAAACAACTGAAAAACAATAATTCATCTTCCCAAGATCTAACACCATCAATACCTCTTATTCAGCGCTTGTTATCAACTTGGCAACCCCGTGACAAGCAGAAAACTTTTAATACCTCCACAGACTGTCCGACTTGGTAAACAACTGGAAATTAATTGTCAGAACTTGGCAACATTCTGGCCTCACTGTTTACTTGTCATACTCTGTGGAAAACAAAGAAAATGAATACTTTTGATCACAGGAACGTATCGATGAAAGTTTTGAAAATTAGTTTTAGGAGTTTAGATAAATTTTGACAGTCTTTAACAACAAGCAATTAATGTAGCAGATTACAATTTGGGACACATTTATATTAGTTATCTTGTCTTTTACGAGATTCACTCTTTACTATGATGATTTGGGCTTCTTCTAATAATAATTTTGCCTGTGAAATAAGTACGTATTCACTGTAATAATGTTGTGTAAGATCCTTGTATGTGTGTCGCCCTAATATCCATAAGAAATTGCCATTTAACCAGTCGCAAATAAATCAGTATATAGCAAACACGTCTTTCAGTTACTGTGAATTCCCTCAAGCAAAAGTGAACCTTAAACCTATAACATTTTGGTCCTTCGAGCCGCATATCTGATCGACTTACGACGTTTCATGCACTGAGTGCAATACAAAAGGACGGGTCAAGCGTCGATCGACGAACAATAGAAAGATTTTACATAAAAAATATGAGTACATTTTAAAACATCATTAGTGAATAGTGAATGTAAACAAACCAAGTTATTATAACTACGAAGATACGAAGAAACATTTTGTTTTATAACTAATTGAAGGCTTATTACAACGATATGGCAAATACAGTGGAACAATTATTAAATGTGTTAGAAGATACAGCTATGTTGTTAGGAAAAACTCAATCGAACCTTAAGAAATGTCCGAAACAACGCTTAACAAAAGGATACATAGAAACACGCATTAAGAATATTGAAGAATATTGGTCTAGATATAAAGGTGCACATATAGAACTAGTGAAATGTTTTCCGAAGGCGAATCGACAAGACATTCCATATTTCGTTAATGAAGATTACTTAGTTCAAGAAGATTTGTATATCTGTTTACTAGCCGATCTTAATGATTTAATAAGCTCATACAACAAGTCGTCGCCGGTTCCTATGCAAGCTGACCATAACATGAGTGGTTCTATGGAAGTACAAGTGAAGTTACCGAGGATTCAACTTCCCACTTTCTCAGGTATTTACGATGATGGCCCGCTTATCAAGATTTGTATATGTCATTAGTGCACAACAATATAATATTGAGTGAGGTACAAAAGTTGGACTATTTAAAAACCAGTCTTACGGGAGAAGCCCTGTCGCTGGTTACAGAGCACGTGCAAGTTACAGAGGTTAACTATGACGGCGCGTTTAGTATGCTGAAGGCGCGTTTCGGTAATAAACGCATTATTGTCAACTCCATATTGAAAAGATTGTTTACACAAAAGAAGATACCTGTGCAAACGGCGAATAACATCAAATCGATATTGGATACGACTACTGAATGTTTGAACGCACTGAAAAACCTGAACCTGTCAACCAGCTCATGGGATACGCTCACCCACTCACTCATTGTATTTATAGTTGTTCAAAAATTGGACCCAGAGACGCATCGTGAATGGGAAGAAGCTGCTTACGATGACAATGACGACGAGTTACCTAAATGGGATGCACTGAACAAGTTCCTACAATCAAAGTTTCGCACGCTCGAACTTATCACGCCTTCGACCAGAGACAGGCCTACATCTAAGGGAAAAGAATATGCTGTTCACGTGTCCACATCGAATACCACCTCGTCAAAACCAAGATGCTGCGCTTTGTGCGAAAAGGACCACACCTTAAGCCATTGTGAGGAATTCTTAAAACTTAATCCAGCCGAGAGGTGCCAGTACCTGAAACAACAAAATCTTCGCTATAATTGTCTAGCCCCAGGACACTCCGCTTATAGATGAAGATGTCCTGAACTCCACCTGAAGATGTCCTGCCGAAAATGTCACAAACGTCATCACACGCTCACGCATCAATCCACGCCGATGACGTCACCAGATCAACCAAACAACAAGAAACAACAAGACAAGGTTGAAACTTATCAAAATTCTGCAAAATCAACCGAAACCAAAGTTACACTTTCATCGCATGTCGCTGCTAATTTGTCCACTGCATTACTGGCTACTGCCCTTGTACCAGTAAGAAAATATGAATCGGGACAAGTGACAGTGCTCCATGCTTTGATTGACCACGGCTCTCAAGCAACGTTCATAAGTGAGAGAGCGGCCCAGATGTTACGATTGAAGAGGGCGCTTGTCAATGGCACCATCACTGGAGTCGGTTCAACCAAAACAAACGTTAAACATGCTGCAGAAATCGAACTACTATCCAGACATGACGCTTGTTTCAACCTTAAGGTCAAAACGTACATCATGTCTACGCGACTCACTACCGCATTACCGTCACAAACCATCTCCACCAACACCTGGCCGCATCTGCAAGGACTCGCTCTGGCGGATCCAAGCTTCAATAAATCAGGACGAGTAGATTTATTACTGGGTGTTGACGTATGTGCCCAAATCATGAAGGGTGAAGTAATCAAGGGTCCCCCAGGAACACCATGCGCGCAAAACACCACCCTGGGTTGGATTCTATTTGGGAACGTGGAACAGAAACTACCTGGAGATGAAATTATAGTCATGCACCTTAATCTTGATCTAAATGATATGCTGAAACGAATGTGGGAACAAGACCCTTATGACAAACGACAACCCACAGCTGAGGAACGAAAGTGCGAGGAAATCTAGGAGACCACAACCACAAGAAATAAGGACGGACGGTATATCGAAACCTTACCAAAGAAATCAAACATGCTATTATCAACCCAAGGAGATACGAGAACAATAGCTTTAAAGAGATTATACCAATTAGAACAAAGATTCAAAAATAACCCAAAGCTTAAAAGCGACTATGCTACAGTCCTGAAAGTTTACGAAGTAAATTACATGGAAGAAGTACCGAAACAAGAAATTACCAATCCCTCTGTATACCTACCACACCACGCGGTAATAAAGGAAGATAAGGAAACAACCAAATTAAGAACTGTTTTTAACGCATCTCAAAGGGGAACCAACAATGTATCCCTCAACGATGAAATGATGGTGGGACCACAGTTACAAGACGACATGAGAAGTCTAATCATGCGATGGCGGATGAAGAAAGTCTGCTTCGTGGCTGATATCCAAAAAATGTACCTACAAATCATCGTCAAACAGGAAGACCAAGATCTACATCGAATTCTGTGGAGAAATGATAATCAAGAACCCGTCAAAGACTACCGTCTTACCAGAGTCACGTTCGGAACTGCTTCTGCTCCTTACTTGGCAGTAAGGACCTTGCATCAAGTAGCCCAAGATGAAGGACGAAACTATCCTGAAGCGGCGGCAATAATAAGACGCGATTACTTCATGGATGACATGATGTCGGGTAAAGACAATGTAACAGACGCATTAAAGATGGCCAAAGAAATAGACGCCATACTCCAAAAGGGCGGGTTCAAACTGAAAAAGTGGTGTTCTAACGATGCTGACTTTCTCAAGGAATTTGAAGAATCTGACAGAAGCTCTCACATAAAACTAGACATAACATTAGACGGAATTACGAGAGCCTTGGGATTACACTGGAACATGGGCAATGATCGATTCCAATACCGCCCAAACTTACCTGCTACATCAAGGCTCACTACAAAACAATTCTGGCCGACCTACAGAGATTATTTGATCCACTAGGATGGCTGGCACCTTCTATTTTGCAGGCAAAACTTCTCATTCAACGATTATGGTTGCAAGGAGTAACTTGGGACGAAGAAGTAGATAAAACCATTGCTGCAGAATGGAATGACTTACGAGAATCAGTTAATCTATACTTACCTGATATCGAGATAGATAGATGGCTTCATACTACTGAAATTAACATGAGTAACACGAGTATCCACGGCTTTTGTGACACATCATCGAAAGCTTACGCTGCAGTAGCCTATCTAAGAGTACGAACACCCATGGGTGACGTAAAGACCTCCATCATCGCCGCTAAAACCAGGGTAGCGCCTACTAAACCCCAATCCTTACCTCGTCTAGAACTCAGTGGAGCTGTACTGCTTGCTGGACTCTTAAAGCAGATAAAGGAAGCAATGAATATACCAACCTGTCAGATATTCTCATGGACCGATTCCACAATTGTACTTTCTTGGCTATTCGGTGACCCAGCAAGATGGAACACGTACGTAATAAATAGAGTAGTTGAAATACTGGACAACATTGGCAATCATAATTGGTATCATGTCAAATCACCAGAAAATCCAGCTAACACTTCCTCGCGAGGAAAATCCTTGCTAGACCTTAAGGATGATGTGCTGTGGTGGAGAGGTCCAGTGTAGCTGACAGAAGGAGAAATCCAATATAAGCAGACCAAACGCGATGATGACAGACCTGGAAAGAAAAGAAACAATACAAGTTAGCCTAACAATTGACAATGAGAAAGGTATAACCACAAAATTTGAAAATTGTGATACATTACAAGAACTGCTTAAAGTAATAGTGTACCGCAAAAGGTTTTTAAAGGGAAGAAAAATAGAAAACAAAGACTTACCTGTGAACACGGAGGAATTAGATGATGCATTGAAAACTTGCCTGAGATTGATACAATGGGACAGCTTCGAAGAAGAAATTCAGCACCTGAAATCAAACTTACAAATTAAAAGAAAGAGTAAACTAAACAATTTAAAACCGTACCTTGACGATAATGGCCTCCTCAGGGTGGGCGGAAGACTGCGTCACTCTGATCTAAATGAAGATGGAAAACACCCGATTATTCTTCATCGCGACAACATCTTTACCACTCTCCTCGTCGCCGATGCGCACCGGCAAACGCTGCATGGCGGAGTTCAAGTAATGCTCTCTTGCCTGCGAACTAGATACTGGATCCTGAAAGCAAGGACATTAGTTAAATCGAAGATCAGTAAATGTCTTATTTGTGCTAAATTAAACGCTACGGCCAGGCCACAGCAAATGGGAGACTTACCTCGAGTTCGAGTAACACCTGCAAAACCTTTCTGAAACACAGGCATTGACTTCGCAGGCCCGTATCAGGTCTAGAGGCCGAGGAGTAAAAACGCACAAGGCATATATAGCTGTCTTTGTGTGCATGTCGACAAAGGCGATTCACCTAGAATTGGTGGGAGATCTCACGTCAGATGCTTTCATCGCAGCCTTCTGAAGATTTGTAGCAAGACGAGGAAGGTGCGCTCAGATATGGAGCGACCAAGGACGCAACTTCGTCGGGGCAAACAGGCAACTGGTAGCAGATTGGACTGAAGCTAAATTACAATTCGAGGGTCCAATCGCCGAGAAGCTAGCAATCGAAGGAACAAACTGGCATTTTATCCCAGCCTACAGCCCACACATGGGTGGACTCTGGGAAGCTGGGGTGAAGGCGATGAAATATCTGACCTACGAAGAAATGAGCACCTTGTTATGTCAAGTTGAGGTTTGCCTCAACTCACGGCCTCTTACCATATAAAATGATACAGATAATGACCAACTGCAACCACTAACCCCCGGTCATTTCCTTATCGGTGAGACACCCATCACAGTGCCGACACCAGATCTTCGAGATATCCCAATGAGCCATTTATCAAGATGGCAGCACCAGCAAAAGTTATTGACTGACTTCTGGCACAGATGGCAGCACGAATATCTGTCAAGAATGCAGCAACGTTCCAAATGGCACCACAAAGTCAAGGAGTTTGACCTAGGACACATTGTCCTAATCAAATCTGATAATTTCCCTCCGGGTGAATGGATGATGGGACGCATTGTTGACAAGCATCCGGGCGCTGACGGTGTGACGCGTGTATATTCGGTGAAAAGTGGTAATAGTGTAGTGCAAAGGTCATTTAATAAGTTGTGTTATTTACCCATAGACATTGACACTTGATTTTGTATGCAAACTAATAATGTAATATTACTATTAATTTTAGCTACCTATCATTGTATAAGTTCTAGTTAACTTTACTAGACATTGTGAAAAGGCTATAAACCCTTTGGTGGGCGGTATGTTGTGTAAGATCCTTGTATGTGTGAAAGAGTGAAGCAAGTACGTATGTATGCATGTGTGTGTCGCCCTAATATCCATAAGAAATTGCCATTTAACCAGTCGCAAATAAATCAGTATATAGCAAACACGTCTTTCAGTTACTGTGAATTCCCTCAAGCAAAAGTGAACCTTAAATCTATAACAAATAATAACAGTTTTCACACGTTCTTTCTTCTTCACAACTACACAGATACTTCGTTCATCTACTTTATTTTCAAGTTTTTTTTTCAACAACTGTAGCGTACCCTTGGTATCCTCAGTGGACTAGGTTTAAAGAGCAAAGCTTTGTAACGGTAAAAACAACGCTACACTGGATATTCTTTCTAGGAAAACTGTTGCTAAAGCCTCCTCTTTGCTCTGCGTTCTTGGTACTCGTATGTTTTAGAATATAAAATGGCTTAGAATTATCCTTCATATTATTTTCTAAAACACCGTAAGTAAGAAAATTGCTGATTATTTATAAAATAAAACTAAGAACTAAGGTCAAAGCTGTTGAGGATGTATCTAATTATAAAGAGAAAAGATTTTTTTGTTTGTTTGTACCAATTAAACTCCAAAACTATGGGACCAAAATTATCATTTTTAATTTTGGTCTCGTAGTTTCATCATCTACATCACAATGACATATAGACATTCTGCGAGTTCAAACCCATTTCCTACTCAAATCCGCAGAGCAACGTATCGGCACTAGATAACATGGCTCAAATTTTACCCTCAGGCACCGCAGAGACTAGTCCATTCTGGCGTGAATCCAATAGATATTATGTTCGTGAAATTCCCCCAATACTCATATCGAAACGATTATCACACATTATTGTGAGTTATATTATAAAAAAAAGAGTAAAAATGTTTTCAGAATGTGGGTTGTCGGTTTAACCAAATTTAAATTCAAGCAGCTCGGATAATGATATCAAAACTCAGCTAAATTAATATTATGTTTATGTAAAATCTCGAATGTTAATATTTACCTTTGAAAGGTTGCTCGGGAAAAGTAAATGAAAACAGGATTAGGATGTTTTAGTGAAACCAAGATGAGACCTAGTGGAATTATATAAGATAGGTTGACCTGATTGATTGAATCGGAGGACTTAACCATCTGTTCATGCTGACATTTTAGCCTGTGGAACAGGTTTACGATTTTTTGAAAAACTTACCTCTTCAATAAGCCTGTTACCGAAAATGCAGAAGTGGAACACTTGTCCAAGAGTGTAACTCAGATAGCCGATTGTACTGAAAGCATACACGTTTATTCCATTGATCAGAAACATTCAATAAAGATGAATGCCAACGATTTATTTACAATCAGCTGTTTTTCTATAAATAAATTATTATAAAGAAAACAGCAGCTGGCTCGAAATAAACTTCTAGCTTCCAGGCAGCCTGTGATACTCGTAGGCGTGTTTCTATATATCATTTCGAAATTCGAACGGATGCCGCGGCCCGATGTTTTCATTTCAAAACAAATAAGTGCGTGATAATGAAAAAATCGCTGATAGAATTTCACTTCTACTGATTCAGGAGACGAAGAAAAGCACATTATTCCTACAATTCAAAATATTCGACGGAAACATACCGTCCTTCCTTCGTAAAAAGATTGAGTAATGACCATTTGACGTCGGTCTGAAACCGATCAAGCATCGTAAGACCCGAGGTCGAACCGATGATGGACCATTACACAAAATGTTTTACATTTGTCAAACAATTCTTATTCCAATGACGTTGTTGGGGAAAAGGTGGAGGCAAAGACCTTATACTTCTTACTACTAGACTGTGCACTATGGCGCAAAAACCGGTCCGAGCGAGAGGGCTCCCTTTGGTAGTGTGTCTCTTTCTAATGAGGTGACCATGACCAAACAGAACACGGGACAATTTGATTGTAAAAATGATAGTTTAACCCTCAGTTTCCCACCTTATAATTATCGCAGAATTAATGTGACAAATTGTCAAGCACACGTTATCTTCTGTGATTGGCTGTCGTAAATTCATTCAACCAATCACAGCAGATAACGCGTGCTTGACAATTTGTCACATTATTTCTGCGATAATTATAAGGTGGGAAACTGAAGGTAAGTATTCCGATATGTTGATGCTACCTAACTGCGCTACCTAAACCTACATAATTTATAGATCATAAAAAAAGTGTTTATATTTGTTGGTATCTACATCACTAACCGTATGGTGTCGGGCGTAAAGAAATTCACCATCCCATGTTTGCCCGTGGGTGTCGTAAGAGGCGACTAAGGGAAAAACCAGAGAATGGGCAGCAGCGTTCTCTGTGCATTTGTAACAACCATACTGCGATCGCCAATCCGCCTGCAAAGCACTCCCCATGAATAGCACAAATAAAACATAGTCCCTATTGCCCGGCAGCCTGTACCCTCGACTACGGTAGCGGTCGATGTTACGGTATGGCAAGGGGTGCTAAGAATCCCGGACGAGATCCGGCTACCCCAACAAATACCGACGACTGGACCTGGCAACGTACAACACGCGCACACTCCGGACCGACGAAAATATCACCGAACTCGAAGAGGAATTGAGCAGTTTACGATGGAGTACTATAGGGTTATCTGAAGTTCGAAGAGAGTCCTCCCCGACTCAATAATCCTCAAAACCCAAGTCTCTTCAAGTTTCATTCTTCAAGACCATTATATAGATTGGAACAAAAAGCTCTCTGAGAGGCGTTAGATGACCTTGCTGTCTTCTGACGGTGCTTTGACCTCAAAGGATCTCTATGATTTCACATATATCCCAGTTGCGTAGACAGTTGAGAAATAAAACTACACCAATTGTATTCCACTAGGAATTAATTTGCAAATAATATTAACAGCCGCTAAATTTCACTAGAATAAAGTCCGCCAAAAAATCCGCAAACCTCCACCCTACGTTTAGTATTACCAGGCCCAAACATTTAAAAGTACTACTCTTACTCAGTATTAATGATAATTTAAAAATACAACGAATTGATTAAATATAGGAACTGTAGAAATATTTATATACTTTTCTAGAAATATTTAAATAAGTGTCAAAGTCTATGAATTGTTCGTTTTGGTATAACATAAAAAGAAACATATAAAATTTTCTACCATTTCTACCAAACCCAATGATTAGTTGTGCTAGCAATAGGTCAGACAAGGACACACTACCAGCGGAAAACCTCTCGCCAGGACCGCTTTTGGTTAGCTACCGCTTATAAGGAAATAGCTAACCTAGGTGTAAGATGATAGATTTCATTTTAGCTAAACAAAAAATTTTGGTACACAGTCTAGTAGTAAGAAGTATAAGGTCTTTGGGTGGAGGACCTTGAAATGGCTTAGACTAATCGATCTTGTTATAATGGTTTAGGACGCCACCATGCTCGTCTGAACTTTTTATTTTATTTTATTTTTTATTTTATACTTTGTTTGCTTTTGGAAACAAAAGTATACTTTTTTTTCCAACAAGCAAACAAAATTAAAATAGAATGATGACGCAAAATACGCGCTTGGTAGTGGAGTTGCGGAAAACAGCCCGTCCTAAACTTTTTTTTTTTTTTTTTCCCGGGGTGGAAAATCCTCGATGGATGTCCACCGCCCTGGGGGGGGCTGAGCGGTCAGAAAGGTGTCAGATTCCTACTGACTAAAAACCACCCCGGTGTTCCGTCTCACACCTACGCTGGGGGTCTCGGGAACAACTATACTTCCGCAACCCCCAGCTAGTGCCGGCCCGCCTCTGCGGGCCTCGATCTCGGGTTGGGGGGGTGTGAGGTGTTGGACTCCCCCGCGACGTCTAAGAGCGGCGCGCGTGGAACACTACGCGCCGCCACCTCGGGTCCTGATGTGTGGGGGGTGACGGACGTCCCCGAGTCCGTCGCTCCTGGACCCATTTAGGGGGGTTGGAAGTGACCGTTTTCTGCCCTCCGCCGACGCCCGGGGCGTCTGCTGCGGATCGGGTGAGCGGATGAAATCTCCCTCTCCCTCTCACCACCGCACCACCGCATCACAGGACTCTTCGCTGCCGACCATAGATCCGACTACGGCCGGCAGCGACAGGTCACTGCCTACTTCTGAGATGAGGGCACGGCGTGGCTCCTCCTAAGCGACACACTCTGCCAGCGTATGCCACGCCGTGTCCTCCCGGCAGACACCAGGCGTCCGGCTCCCTGTTTATGCGACACAGGTACTTCCCGAAGCAACCATGCCCCGAGAGCACCTGCGTCACCCGAAACGATAGAGAGCCATGCCTCCTCCCGAGCCAGCGCTCAAGCACTGGCCGGACCGCCTCGATGGTAATGAGGCCGGCGGTAGGGAGTGAAAGCCTGTTCCGCCATTCCGCCACCAGGACCTCTCGAAGCTGAGACTGACGCAACTCCATATGTCGCTGCATCAGCCCTTCGCCCCGCGCTCGCACTTCCTCGCGCCACCGATAATAATAATAATAATAATAAAGCTTTATTTATTCCTTACACATAACTAGTTTACATTAATTCTAAACATTATTTGTAGTGTTAGTATTATACTTATTCTAGTTTGTTAGTATATGTTATTAAACTGAGTTAACGCGTTTTGTTGTAAGGACCGCTCTAGCGGTGAAAGCCTCCTCCATTTCCTTCCATTTCGCTCTGTCTCTTGCCAGTCTGCTCCAGGTATTTCCCACCGTGGCAACTATGTCATCACTCCATCTTTTGAATGGTCTTCCTTTCCGTCTTTTCTTGTGAATAGGGTACCAATTAGTGACAATTCTGGACCATTTGTTCCCTGGTGATCTTTGGACATGCCCGGCCCATTTCCATTTTTGGGTCATTATGGTTTTTGCTATGTCTTTTACCTTGGTTATTTGCCTGACGTCTTCATTTCTCACTTTATCGCTTAGCTTAAGACCCAGGAGACTCCTTTCTATGCTATTTTGATCGCGCCACCGATACAGTGACGCAAGTACCTTCGCCTCCAGGTCCCTGGGCGGGGATCCGGCCAGTGCACAAGCCGCCTCGTAGGAGATCGTGCGATACCCCTTGATGACTCTGACGGCCATCGCTCTCTGCGGCTTCCGCAAAACAGCGATGCTGCCGGCCGTCAGGTCAGCCGCCCAGATCGGGACCCCATACAGGGCCATCGATCGCACGATCCCCACGTCGAGCCGCCTACAGGCAGCGCTCGAGCCCCCCAGATTAGGAAGCAGCGTTGACAGCGCCCCAGCCGCGCCCAACAACTTGGGCGCCAGCCGCCGGAAATGGGGGCCGAAATCCCACCGGCTGTCGAGCACCAATTCCAGGTACTTCATGGTTGACTCGACAGTGATTCGAGCCCCCCCCGACGACAATATGGGCATCGGGCGGTGGCGCCCGCCGGGGCCATGAAAGACCATGGCCTCCGACTTGTTGAGGGCCACCTCCAGGCCAAGGCGCCGTATGCGGCTCACCACCTGTGAGACCGCAGCCGTCGCCAGCAACGCTGCCTCCCTGTACGAACTCCCCCGGGCAGTGACCAGCGTATCGTCCGCGTAACACGTCAGGTCTACGCCCGGTTGGAGTTCGCCCCTCAGCACCCAGTCGTACCCGATGTTCCACAGGGGCGGGCCCAAGACCGAGCCCTGCGGAACACCGCACGACATGTGGTGCGGGTTTTCGACGCCATCACGTCTCACGTAGGTGACACATCTATCCGCCAAATAAGCCCTGACGATGCGGCGGAGGTAGGGAGGCACTCGATGATACCGCAGTGCCTCCCGAACACAACCCCAGGGCAGGGTGTTGAAGGCGTTGGAAATGTCCCGTTTTAACATAACCTAACCTAAAAAGAAGGAGGTTTTTTTTTAATATTTTTTGTTTTCTAATACCTTTGTCGCATTCATGCCTTTCTAATAAAATCGGTTTGGGGCACATCGGTTGGTTGGTATCAAAGTCTTTAATGGACATAGGTAGAATATTTTTTGTGTTACATATACTCGTATTAGGATGAGTTCATTGTTCGAGAATACGTTTACCTCAGGCAAACTCTGCTGTTTGGTAAGAACATCTATGAGAAGGAGACTAGCAGAAGATTAAAGCTGGTCTGGGCGGCGTTTGGAAAACTTTGTCGAGTCTTATCGTCGCGTATTCTACAAAGCCTGAAGACCAATGTCTTCAACCAGTGCGTCCTACCTGTTATGGCCTACGGGGTCAAGAATCAAGATGTGGACACTCACAATACGGCTGGTCCATCAGTTCAAATTTACTGAGCGAGCTATGGAAAGGGCTATACTCGTAGTCTCTCAAAAGTATCGAATACGAAACGAGGTGTTCCGGCAGAGAACCAAAGTTGTCGAAATACCTCTCAAAATACCTCTGAACAAGCAAGCTAAAATGGCAATGAGCCGGCCATATAAGTCGTAGAACCAATGACCGTTGGGGTAAACGTGTTCTTGAATGGAGACCGCGAACTGGTATACGTAAGACCTTTGAGGCCGTACCCTGACCAAAAAATCAGCATGAGATATTAGCATTCCTATTGGCCTAGCCGCACTGGTGGCGCATGAATTACAGTAGTGAATACGCCCAGACTTAAGAATAAAATCTTTATAAAATCGAATATTGGTCTTTTGAAAAAAGTAAAACTTACAAAATGTTCGTTATCAAATTGTCTATCTATTAGTGTTAGTACAAAAAATATTTATCTACTTCGGTTTCGTTATATTCCAATTACAAAATTGACAGCGGTTTCATTATGATACCCATAACGACATCGGGATGCATTATGCGAATCGTCATTAATTCTTAAACACAAGCAAAGACATTCTGAACATACAGCCAGGTATCTAGAATATTACTTCAAAATCGAGACAATGTAAATGATGTTTTTAAAAATGGAACAAGTTTAGAACAAAAGTATCGTAAACTATTTGGCTGTTGCGGCTACAAGATGTTTGCCTTATACCTACTATAGAATAAATAAAAAAATAAAAATAAAGTGGACGCGCGAAAAATTTTCTGAGTTAAATTTTATTTCAAATTTTATTAAAAATGTCTTCAACATCAAGTGAAAAGTGTGAAAATACTCCACCAGATATAACAAATTGAGCAGTTGCGGCTACAAATAATTTACTACCAGAAAAATCAAGACATGTAAGAGAAATGAAATACTTAAACACACTTCCTGAAATACTTATTTGTCTATATTTGTGTTTTATTCCTTCCTTCGTAGATAAAATCTTGTATGCAACTGTACGTTATTGGTCTTTTAATAAATCGTGCCCACCTATTTCGGTACGCGCTACGCTTGTACCGAAAAATGGCACTCGTATTAAAAGACCGCCCATAACGTAACAGTTGCATAAATAGCTATAATGAACACTTTACGAGGAGATGCATGCTATCAATCATTATTTCTCATTATATGATTTTGTTGGAAGGAGATTAGTGAAACATAAACTACAGTTAAAAAAAAAGAAATCTACTATTTTGGAATCAGTAATATGTAATAAATTAATGTATTTTTATTAGTTGATATTTCATTTTAAATAACGAGTAGATAGCTCCTAAAAACTGCACGAAAAACGGCTTGCTCGGCGTTTTGCTCGGGGTAGCGCCTTAACACATGGCACCGCGCACCGCCGCTTTAGACGGTGAAGGGGGTCTCATGTCGCATTGGCCTCTAATAAATCCGTTGATGTCTAACACACTTACACCACCCGACCGTGCGGGTCGAGCGGTGCTCTCCAATTGGCTAAAAACCAATTTGCATAAAGTTATCCCAATCAGCTGCCAGATTTTCTTGACACGTAGCTACAGCCTGACTGTTGTTGTTCTTCTGGTTATAGATTCCTTGGCATCTGACTATCCGTAACGACTGTCAAAGATCTTCAAATGGCTGCTGGAACTAAAAGCTTAAGTTGTTTTCCAAGGCACGAAGGAATCCCGATACGTTAAGATGGATGGGTGAATAAATATGTCAGCACAGACCGATCGTAGCAAGCGTTCTTTAACTTTGATGTTCAACTCGTGAGGCTAACATTATATCTTTCTTTTCTTATTACCGTCTTCAAAAAAAGTAGGTTATCAATTTGACACATATTGATGGAATTGCACAATATTCACATTTTCTATGTGGGCTAAACACGTAGAGTGTCAAATTGTGCCAAATTTTATAAGCATATGTATGTGTGATTGTATGCGTGTTTGTCCAAGCAATTCTCCGAAACCAATTATTGAATCGTGATCATTATTTTTTATTGGATTATGTATCTCTTAACCTAGGGACAAGTACAAGTTTCATCAAAATCAATTCACCAGTTGTCAAAATATTGAACATAATGTAACCGAACTCTTCGTCTTAACGTACTTATCGCACTAGGCAATCTCTTACAGACAACCTTTGGATGGACTGAATAAAGAAGAAGAATTTAGGGCTGTCAGTATGCAAAATATCAAAAATATTATTAGGTACTTGTAAGGACAGGATCTCATGGCGACATGGAGAGGGCGACTGTCGCAACCCAGCGCTGGGCACGCTACAATTGTGGCGATAAGACTCCTCTTTGAGGAGTGGCTTCAGAGGCGTCACGACGTCCTCACCTTCCGCCTGACGCAGGTCCTCACCAGACACGGCTGTTTCGGGAGGTTCCTGTCCAGGATAAGGCGGGAGGAAACGCCCGGGTGTCACCATTGTGAGGATCGCCCGGAGGACACGGTAGAACATAAGGTGGAGGTTTGCCCCACTTGGGCGGAGCAACGCCGTGTCCTCGTGGAGGCGATCGGCGGTGGCGACCACTCGCGTCCGGCCCTGGTTCAGGCTATGGTACGGAGCGAGAGAGCATGGGAAGCTGTCACCTCCTTCTGTGAAGCAGTAACGCTCGCGAACGAGGAGGCAGAACGCGTGAGAGAGACGCCGACACCGCAGGAGACGCCCTGGGCGTCGGGAGTCGCAAGCCGATTCCCGGCCACCGTAGGCGCGGGCTTGCGGACGGCGAGTAATGGGTAGCCCGCCGTCTGATAAGGACCAGGCCCGAGTCGACGGCGCGTAGTGTTCCACGCGCGCCTCAAAGAGATGTCAGCAATAACTGACGGGGTCCGCTAGGGCCGATGCCTATCTGGGTCGCGGATAAATTTGAAAATGAGTTACCGCGGCCCTGGCTCAAGCAAATGAAGGAACACGGGTGGGTTTTAGTCAGTAAAAGTCTGAGACACCCTCCTGCTTCACCCATAGCGGGAGAAGTCATTGGAAAAGTGAACCAGTAATTAACTAGCAAATTGCTAGTTAATTACTGGTTTGATTATATTATATGTTTGAGAACATGAAAAAAATTTTCAATCAAAAATACTCACCATTGAAGAACCGCTCAGGTAATTTTTTTTTTTTCTTAGAATCTTTACGGTCCATAATCTTTTTTATCAAAATAAAACCAATATACATTAATACCATTTATGCCAGTAATTGACTATTTGCACAATATTACATAATACGAGTACGAGTAACAATATTTAAATTACCTACTCAACTAATTCTTCTCTAAAAATTTTAAAGCCAGTAAAACCAATTTACCAACTACCATATATTCGCCAATTTATCCAACCGTTCCCACGAATCGAAAGAATCGCTCGATCAGTTGCAAAACACTAACCGTCACGACGTCAGACAGGAATCGAACAGTTCCCTAAGCATATTCTCCGTCGCATCCAACGCTAGAGCCAACACCTTTGAAGGCACCCCGTCTGGTCCTAGGGCGAGGGTTTTTAACGCGCCGGCAAAATCACCGCCTCCATATTCGCATCTGTGATCACAGGAGTTTCCTCTTCGACGACCTGTTCATCAGCTGGTGGCGTTACTGTGAGTGGTGTGTGTTTCGCCTGGCTCGGGAAAAGTGCTTCCACGACTTCGGCAAGGAACTGAGGCTGAACGGATTCCGTTAATGGAGGGCCTTGGGCACGGAGTTTACTCCGCGCCGCAAGGTACGGGCGTCTCCAAGGATCTCGGTTTAGGCCGTCCAACATTTCTCGCCTCGCCTGCTCTTTTGCTCGGAAAATCGCCAACTGTAGAGCTTCCCGGGCGCTTCGGTACAGTTGGGACTCCAGCTCCTCATTACGGCGGCGCAGTCTGCGCACTTGCGAGTAAGACCTCCGGGCAGTAATGCAAGCCCCGCGGAAGTCCGCCAATTCCTGGGACCACCAATAAACCTGCCTTTTTTGGTGTCTACTACGCGTTCGAGGCATGGAAGCGTCGCACACAGTCGTCATGGCATCTCTGAATCCCTCAGCCTCGGCGTCAACCCCGAAGTCAGTGGAAGGCGGCGAAGACAGCCATGCCTGAACAATGGCTGCCTCCTCCAGCAGGTCTCTGTTAAGCCGTTTCACTGCCCAGCGTGGAAAGTGTCGAGCTTCAGAGCGTGGAGACACTCCCGACCCCTGTGAGGTGGAGACATCTATACGGATGTACAAGTGATCCGATAGAGTCTCCACACTCTCCAGGACTCGCCAGTCCTGGACACGTGTGGCGACAGCAGGAGTAGCAAACGAAAGGTCTACTATCGACCCTCCCTGCCGTCGCACACACGTATTGGCCGAACCTCTGTTTAAAAGACAGAGGCCTGCAGCTACCGCCCAATCCTCAACTGCTTCTCCTCTGCCATCCGGTCTTGGGGAACCCACGCGATAGATTTCGCATTGAAATCCCCCATGACTATTATATGGCCCGGCGTCATTCCCAAACGATCCAGGAAGTCCTCGAATTCGGTCAGGCTCCTGTTTGGGGAGAAATATATTCCAAACAGCGTGACTTTCCCCCACGCGACCGCAACATATCCCGGACCCCTCTCTCTGAGGGAGAGGGGTGGGCAATGAAAGGCCGTAGAGCCGATAATGGCAACAGAACCATCCACGTCACCCACCCAATCAGGGCGAGGTGGGACGAAATACGGTTCCGCCACGACGGCTACATCGATGAACCACTCCGCCATGGTTTGAAGGAGCAAGTCCTGAGCAGCGGCAGAGTGGTTAAGGTTCGTCTGGAGGAGACAATAATTACGGACTTGGTTCTTAATTGATCCGTAATCATTACCTCCTCTTGCGACTGCTCCAGTCGCACCACACTAGAAGCGGCCGGGGTTGAAGCGGTCGCCTCTTTCCTTTTGGAAGGGGCTGGCGGCTTGCAACCCTTACTACCAACAACGTGGTTGGCCGGTTGCTTTGCCACCTCAAATATTGGGCAGTGAGAATCCGCAGAGCATGTCGAGGCTAAATGCCCCGGCTTACCGCAGCGGAAGCAGAGCCAACTGAGGTCCGTGCCAGAGGTACAATTATGGCGGGTGTGCCCTCTCTCCATGCATTTGTAACATGTCATGGGCCGAGCCTCCAGGGCCAAGACGTTTCGGACCCACTTTAACCACTTCTACGGGACAGCCGGTTTTCAGAGTGATTGCCTCCTGCACGTCTCGTCCAGTTATGGAATCGTCAAGGCCACTTATGCGCATTTCAGCGCACTTTGTGGTCTAGAGACCTTGACGTCTTCAGCAAAAATGCCCCGCAGCTTCACCGCAATAAGGTCTGTTCCTTTGGCGCCCTCAGTTCCCGGAAACTCCAGCAGACGTGCACCCGTTGCTGCCTGACGGAACCTGATGTTGGTGATACCAAGTTCTGCCAAGTTCACACTTTCCTTAGCCCTCGATAGGTTAATATTTGTTAACTTTTTTATATATTATATAATCTTTTGTTTTTTAGTTTCTTACGACTTATTGTCGGGCCTACGTTGTCCCCCCATAGTGCTAATGCTAAAACATGGAAATATTGTAAAACCAAACCATTTTTTAAAAGAGTAACCATGAAGTTCCGGTTCTTCTCCATAGGAAACGACCAACCCGAACCGTGCACATTTTGTCGACGTTTTATAAGTGCCCATGTAGGCCGATGTGAAATAAAAAAGTTTGATTTTGTTTATTTATTTATTTGAAATAGGAGCTTCCGGAGATTATCCTTCACGTACATAATATACCTACGAAAACTTTACGAAAATTCGCTCTCTCTGTTTATAATATTAGTATAGATTTGACAAGTGCAGCAGTGTGTTACGAAATAATAATCTCCAATTCATAACACAACCAAACAAAAGTTGCCGCCTTTGTTCTCAAATACTCAATGACGACCACAAATAGACGCGATAATGAATTACCGCTATCATTTCAACGCAACGCTACATGGATGATTGAATCCAGGACTACACAACCAGTTACTTTAGATTATTACTATTAGATATCTGGGCATGCAAGTGACATTCCACAACAGCTTCTTGTCTGCAGAAGAACGTAGTTAAGAGTGACCACATTGATCTCCGAAGGGCCGCAAGGCTTAAAAGTTCTGTGGCGCGTACCGGAACATGCAGCATTGGAAGGCCTTCCTTAAGGAGGATCTGTTGGAGGCGAGGTCCGTTCGATCACATCATTGACATCTTTCAGTTAGAATGATGATGCTTAAATATCCGAAAGAAATAATATAGTTAGGCTTATGATACATATTATGTCACAAGGACATGAAAACTAGGTAGTTGCATAATTTTGCGCAATTTACTGTCCAGTATATTCCTTGCTTCCTTTTTTTTTTCAGCCGTTCTCGAAGAAATTTTCCGGCATCTCAGCTGGGACAACTTCGGTCTCAACATAAACGGAGAGAAATTAACTCACTTGAGGTTTGCTGACGACCTAATAATTTTTGCATCAACAAAAGATGAAATTCAAAAAATGCTGAATCAGCTAAAAACTAAAAGCCGGCAAGTAGGACGACTAACCATGAACCACGATAAAACTAAAATGATGACAAATGACACACAAGAACCAGTTACCATAAACAATAGTTATATAGAATATGTAAACGAGTACACTTATCTAGGCCAAATTATATCACCAACCGACTTAATGTCAAAAGAACTGGAAATAAGGACAGCTAATGCGGGGAAAAGATACTGGTATTTTAGGGAAATAATGAAAAACAAAGAAATAAACATGTACATTAAAAGAAAACTTTATAATACTTGCATAATGCCAATACGGGTGCCAGACTTGGGCTCTAACAAAAGCTCATACCAAAAAGTTAGAAGTCTGTCAAGCTGCCATGGAAAGAAGTATGCTCGGGAAAAGGAGACTGGATAAAATGAGAAACGATACACTCAGAAGACGCACAAAAATAGAAAATGTTGCACTTAAAATAAAGAAATTAAAACGGAGATGGACAGGACATACAGTAAGGGGAAGGGAGAAATGGAATAGAACATTGATGTATTGGTTCCCAAAATATAATAAACGAAAGAGGGGGAGACCGTTTAAAAGGTAGGAGGACGAACTAAAGGGTATCGCAGGAAAAACATGGACAAGGACGGCGAGAGATAGAGAGGGGTGGAAGAGGTTGGAGGAGGCCTTTGCCGAAAATGGGCAAACAGTTATTATATGTGTAATAATTAAGTACTTTGGAATTATCTGAATAAAAAGGCTTAAAATAAAATTAAAATAATATTCCTTGCTTTAGTCCAAATGAACAGCCCCCACACAAATGGAGCCACGTGTGATCCAAACACGTTCAATGCACATATTGAAACCCTTGCACTGTGTTGGATTTCATTCCTGAAATGTATTTCGGTACTATTTTAGAGGAATGTTAGGGAAAACGTGATTATTCATGAGAATAATGCATGTTTCGATGTGTTGTGAAGTGCTGAAACTGTTTACGCACAAGATTGGAATTTCTTTAAGAAAAACTCATGGATAACTTGAATACGTATAATTTTGATTAATTACAACTTTCTTTTGCGGAGCCGAAATGATGAGTGCAAATTTTCCTCTGGCCAACCACCTACCGCCAAATTATTTTATATAAAAAAAATAAAATGCCTGCGACGCAAAACACACAATTATGAATTGCTCTCAAAATATGAGCAGGCGCGTACATAAGCTCCCCCCGTTGAAGAACGTAGATCTTCAACCTTGAAAATCTTCACACGTAGGTAGAGGACACAGACGAACTAGAGATCGACGCACGCTGCCCTTGGTGGTGTTGATGTCTGCGACTCGGGATATGCCGTCTGGTCCAGGGAAAAGTCTGGTAACACGTCCGAGACGCCAATTTAGTGGTGGTGTATTGTCCTCTTGTACAATGACAAGGTCTCCGATGTTTAGCTTCGTAGCATCAATTTTCCATTTGGTGCGTTGCTGAAGTTCGGAAATATATTCCTTTTGCCAGCGCCTCCAGAAGTTTTGCCTTATTTGCTCAAGGCGAGCGTACCGGTTATGATGGGTTGTGTTGCAGTCTTCTTGAATTACTAGAGTTGGCAGCGCATTCAGTGGTCTGCCAATCAGGAAGTGCCCTGGGGATAAGGACAGGAAATCGTCAGGGGATGAAGACATTGGACACAAGGGGCGACTATTTAAAACTGCCTCTACTTGTGCGAATAAAGTACATATTTCTTCGAACGAAAGATGGGAATTTCCCAAAACTCTTTTGACATGATATTTAGTAGCCTTTATTCCAGCTTCCCAAACTCCACCGAAATGAGGGCTATAAGCAGGTATAAATGAAAATTTTATTCCTTCCTCTGCTGCAAACTGAGAAAGAGATTCACTGTTTAATTTTAGAAAATTGCTAATTTCCTTAGCAGCGGCAACGAAATTTCGTCCGTTGTCAGAGTAAACCTCCGCTGGTCTGCCACGGCGGGCAACGAATCGTCGAATTGTCATAATAAAAGCTTCTTTTGTCATGTCAGTGACGGGTTCTAAATGAACGCATTTGAAACGTAAACAAATAAATAGACATAAGTAGCATTTTACTAGCCTAGCACCACGTCCTTTGCGATTTAATATTAAAAATGGACCGGCGTAGTCAATTCCAACAGATTTGAAAGGAAAGTCAACGGAAACACGATTTGTTGGTAAGTTGCCCATTTTTGGGGCTATGGTTTGCCCACGAACACGCACACAAGTAACACATTGCCTTACAACGCTTCTAGCTAATCTTCTTCCGTTTATGGGCCATACAGATTCTCTGACCGTTGCTAGCAATAGCTGTGGACCAGCATGTAAGTTTCGTAAATGTTCGTGTACAAAATAAAGTTTTGTTACATAATGAGAAGAATCCAAGAGTATTGGATGTTTTTTATTAAATGAATAATTAGAATTATGTAGTCTCCCCCCAACTCTTATTAGATTAGTTGTGGGTTCAAAAAATGGAGACAAGCATAATAATTTAGATTTAGGCAATAATGATAATTTTGATTGAATTCTTTTATATTCAAGAGGAAACGATTGTTTCTGTGAAACTCGACAAATAAAAACAAAGGAATTACTTAATTCATGGACTGTTAAAGAGCCAGATAATTGATTAAGCCTATTTGATCGTTTTGAATTGTGTAAAAAGCGTAGAACATACGCAAAGATTCTTTGTAATTTAGAAAATTTTGAAAATACCTTGAAATCGAATGTAGATTCAGGTAAATTAATATAATGAACTTTTATTTCAGGTAAATCAATGCTTTCATTTTGATGCAGTTTAGGCCATTTTGTTTCATCGTTGTGCAAGAATGACGGGCCTTGCCACCACATCAAATTGTCGCGAAGCTGATGAGCATTTACACCTCGAGAAATTAGGTCAGCGGGATTAACGTCAGTGGGAACATGACGCCAATCCTTGCGATTAGTAAGATCTAAAATCTCAGCTATTCTATTCGCCACAAAAGTTTTTAGTTTACTTGGGTCATTGTTTATCCAGCATAGTACGATATTAGAATCGCACCAATGCGTAATTTTTGT
Organism: Orthosia cruda; assembly: GCA_964057195.1. NCBI lineage: Eukaryota > Metazoa > Arthropoda > Insecta > Lepidoptera > Noctuidae > Orthosia > Orthosia cruda. The sequence continues at coordinate 21,442,479 of OZ059842.1, forward strand.
AGTTCTAAGTCTTAAAGACTCAGTAACTGACTGACACAAATTAGCTGATAACAACGCTGCGCAAAGTTCGAGGCGAGGTATGGTGGTGGGCTTTATAGGAGCCACCTTGGATTTCGAACATAATAACCTCACAGTCACCTCATCGTTTTCGTTCAGCGTTCGCATGTAGATACAAGCTCCATAGGCAACTTGTGAGGCGTCGCTGAATGAATGCAGTTCTATGGACTTTGGTGAGTCACCGATTACTCGACGTGGAATATGAAGATCTGCAAGTAATGGTTAGTTTTTTGAAATTTCATTCCAGTTTTTCTGTATATCTTCAGGTACAGGTTGATCCCAATCAATTCCCTTGATCCACAAGCTTTGAATCAATATTTTAGATTGAATTATGCAGGGGCTTATTAATCCAAGTGGATCAAAAGTACGAAGTGATTGCGACATTATAAATCTTTTTGTAATTATTGGATTGTTTATATAATTATTTTTTACAGGAAAACTGAACGTGTCATCACTTGGATGCCACCCTAGACCAAGAGTACTGGAGGATTCACTCAAGGTAAGTTTTTCTTTTGTATTAATTTCTATGTTATTGAATAGTTTAGGTAAATTAGTTTTGTATTTTCGTAAGAGAAAACAAGCTGCATTTAGAGCAGTAGAGAGTGCCTTTTGTATGTATATTAATTGATCTTCATTGTCTGACCCTGTAATGACATCATCAACGAAGAAGTCATTTTGTATTATGGATTTAATTAATTCGTCATCACACTCTTCTCCTACCTGCCACAGACATTTAGTGCTAAGATAGCTGGCACTTGCAGTACCGTAAGTGACAGTATCTAATCGCAACGTTTGGATGGGATGCGACTCATCTTCTCTCCATAATATTAATTGAAGATCGCAATCAATTGGATCCATAGCAATTTGTCTATACATTTTAGCTATGTCTCCAGTCAAAATGTACTTATATTGACGTGCTCTTATTAGAATGGAGAATAGAGAATTTTGCAGATTAGGCCCAACCATTAAGATGTCATTTAGAGAGTAGCCCGAGGTTGTAGGAGTTGAGCCGTCAAATACTACTCGAATCTTGGTGGACTCACTGTCCTCTTTAAATACAGCATGATGGCATAAAAAATATGAAGGATTGGGTATTGCAACAGGTGACTCTGAGAGATGTCCTAGATTTGAATATTCACGTATAAATTCTACGTAATGCGACTTTAGTGTCGGGTTTTTGCTAAATCTTTTTTCAAGATTTTTGAAACGTTTTTTAGCTTGATTATAAGAATCACCGAGGCAGTCGGGTGAGGCCTTTAGTGGTAACTTCACTCTGAATCTGCCATTACTCAAACGAGTTGTGGTTTGGTGAAAGTGTTTTTCACATGTTATTTCGTTGGGACTGAGAATCCTTCTTTGAGGAAGACTCTCGAGTTCCCAGAATTTAGTGAGCATTTCATCCAAATTGTTGTTTGGAACAATTGCATGATTGCATTGAATATTTTGAGTGTATTTTTGTGCATTAATAGGGCCGGCTATAAGCCAACCTAATTTAGAATTTTGTAATTTAGGATTATTCGGGCCTAGCGAGCGTTGTCCGCAAGCTAGTATATCCCAGAAGATATCTGCACCAATGAGTATCTCAATGGAGGCAGGTTCATTGAATTTAGGATCAGCTAATATAATACCCTTTGGTATTTTCAGATGATGTATATCGACGGAAATCTTTGGAATATCTCCGGTAAGTTGGTTTAGAACATAGCAAGACAACTTAACTTGGTAAGTGCCATGGATTGATTTTAGGTGAGTAACACAACTTTCTGATATTGTGTCACATTGATTATTTCCTATTCCTATAACATTTAATGCATTTAACGGATTGCACATTAAACCTAATTTTTGTTGCAGAGATTTTGTAATGAAAGTGGATTGACTGCCACTATTTAACAGCGCGCGAACCCTTTCGGTTTTGTTATTTAGAGGATTGTGAACTTCTATAATAGCCGTAGACAAAAATACATGACCATTATTACCTTGTTGAGAGAAAACCACTACAGTCTCCCCTTTACCATCGTTATTAGCATTTTTTGTGTTACAGTTAGCTGATACGCTAGGATCGTGGAGAAGAGTATTATGCCTTTGGTTGCAATGCCGACACGAACCCATGCTGCACCCAGACGCAGGATGACCTTGGCGCAGACAATTTGTACACAATTTATATTGGGATATGCATGACATTTTCTCTTGAAAGGATTTTGATTTAAAAGTTGGACAATCATAAATCCTATGATTTCCATTGCATACTACACACAGATAAACTGTTGAAGAATTATTACGAGCTTGTGAAGTAGATGTAAAGACATTGGTATTTTGGTTACGGTTTGATTTAGAAGAAGAATATTTATTAATATTTGGTTGAGATTGATTCGACGAGACACGTGGGTTTTGTTGTGATTTAGAATTATTGTTATTGTTTATAGATTTATTCTGATTAAATGATTCTAGTACATTAGCGCGATCAATTAAGAATCTATTAAATTGCTCCAAAGTGGGCACGTCATTTACGCAATCTATCGTGTTGCGATATTCTTCCCATTTCAATATGGTACGACTATCCAATTTAAGCAAGAAAATAAATATCAGCAACATGTCCCAGTGATCTGTAGGTAGACCTAAACTCTTTAAAGCTCTTAGATTTTTAGTGACGTTATCAACAAAACATCGAAGAGAACTGTCTGATTCACGCGTGATTAGTTGAATGTTGATTAAAGAATCTAAGTGATGATTTATGAGAATTCTTTTGTTATCGTAACGCTCGCAAACCTGTTTCCAAGCCTCCTGGTAATTAGCCGAAGATACTTCGAGATTTGATATAACACGCGCAGCGTCACCATCCAGATAAGAAACCAAATAATGAAACTTATGTATATCTTGAATGCGCTCATTTTTATGAATCAAACTAAGAAATGTGTCCCGAAATTCGAGCCAGCGGAAGTGTGATCCATCAAACTTAGAAATTTGTATTTGAGGTAATCTAAAACCCACGTTTTGATGCTCCGAGTCCGCATTTACAAGAATAGATTGACGGCGCTTACCATCATCATCACTACTATATTGTTGTAGTTCTGTTTTGGCTATAGCTATATTTTGAACTATATCTTGTTCAATGCGTTCTCGCTCATCAAGTTCTACTAGAATATTTGGAGCATTTAGAACTTCAATCTCTGTTTGCAAATCATCAAACCTTGTCGACAATCCTTGAAGCTTATTTAATCTAAGACTCAATTCCGCAAGTTCTATATTCGATAAATCAGGTAGTTTACTAATTTTATCTAAATAGTTTTTAAATTTTGTAATTTGTCCTTTAATTGAACTACGTTTTACTAGTAATTCCTTTAAAGACCCCTTGGCAGAGGATTTATCGCCACCCTCATGCGTCATTCTGAAATGTAAATCAAATAAATCAAGCGTATAACTTTAGTATTATACCTACTTCACTAACTAACGGAATTGAATATATCGACAATGTTCAAACGATTCGAGAAAGGAATAAAACAATGATATTCTCACGCTCCTCCTTTCGGTGGCGAATCCCTGGGAAACTGGTCTCGGCTGGCTGCAGTGCCTCACTCAGCTAGCGGGCAATGATGGCTGCAGTCTCAATCAAGCGAATTGGGCCTCAGGATAACGCCTGAAAATTTCGGCAAATCGGCTTAAATATAGGGAAAATACCGAATATATCGAGGTAGGAGTATGACAATTAGGATTATGATTTATTTGCTTAGCAATACGCTATTTTGACAATAAATTTAATGAACAAGACATGAATTTGGAAAAATAAATTCAACAATTTTATAGTGGAACGGTCTATGTGGGTACCTTTACCCATACACTTATTTAGCACGATAAAACCTATAAATTTAAGAATTAAGCACAAGTAAAGGTCAAACAATTGGACTAGAGGTGTTTTAGGAACGGATTATGTGTGGAATTTGGAAATTGGTTGTACTTTGGTGGATATAACGGAACAAAGGAAGGCACTTAACTTCGTGATATGATGACTCGATGGAACTCCGGCACGATCTTTAGCTGATTCGTTGGCACGGAACACCAGCCTGGCTGCTGTTACTGTAGTAACTTCCAATTTTCGGTCTTCTTATAACGCCGAGTATGATGCAACTCGTTTACTACGTTACTGGTACTGAATTTTTGAAATAATTGTCCTGTCACGGTCGCCAAATTTCTTGTTTACGCACAAGATTGGAATTTCTTTAAGAAAAACTCATGGATAACTTGAATACGTATAATTTTGATTAATTACAACTTTCTTTTGCGGAGCCGAAATGATGAGTGCAAATTTTCCTCTGGCCAACCACCTACCGCCAAATTATTTTATATAAAAAAAATAAAATGCCTGCGACGCAAAACACACAATTATGAATTGCTCTCAAAATATGAGCAGGCGCGTACAGAAACTGATACTCGTATTATTAATATTTGCTTCGATACTACGTAAATTAAGTGAGTTATATGCACTGCTGTATTGGTCTTTTTATTTTATAGACAACTATACAGTTATTTATTCCTGCGGGCTTGCTCCCGTGGCCGTAATCCGTGCTCCGTGCATTTTTCTGGGATAAAAGTTGTTGAGCTTTCTATTAGTAAGGGAACTCACTTTTTTACACTTACCTTTTTATTTATTTTTCTCTGGGGTAATGTTCAATCATACTGCGCTACCACAGCAAGATAGTGCAGTTTCGTGGAACTCCAACCCACTAAAACTCCACGGTGTCCACCTGCACACCTGCACCACTTATGGTGGGAACACGGGTACGCGTAAGCGCTCTTCCGCGAACCTGCCGCGGTTGTCCGTCACCTGACCCTCCTCTGGCGAGTACTCCCATCACCGGCGCACCAGAACACATTGCACGCCGCGACCACCCCAGGGACCAAAACGAGCACATGTACACCAGACGACCCCGTGTATGGCAACTTTGGGCCCCCTGTGACGGGTTAGATCAGTGACCCCACCAACCACCAATTTTCGGCCGCAGGGGATAGGGACAGCGGCCAACGCTATACCGACCCTCCTCGCTTGCGCCACCCTGGGTTATCTTACTAACTCCGATTTAGTAGCTCATACGGGGCCATTATATATGACATATTTTAATTTAACCTCGTGTTTGCAATTCTGAGTTAAACTTTTGGCACAAGTGGGCATAAAAGAATTTTTGTAATCGGAACAGTACTTCCTTCAGAATGCCACCGTCTACAATCTCTACATACTTGTTTTCCTTCACTCTCGTTCATACATCTAGTCATACACGCACGCCGGTTATGACTACTGCGTACCTGCCTTTTCTGAAGAACATCACCAATGAGGTCTATGTATAATTATGTCTTTCTAGGGCGTCCCCTCCCGACGTCAATAGCAAACAATTTTATGTTTTTATAATATTGCTTTATTTTGAATAAGCCGTGGTAAGAAACTTCAAAACTTCAACTTTTTAGGCGTATTTTTGTTTTAAGAGTCTTGTCTTGTTTCTATTTACTCAAAAACCGATTCATCATTTCATAAATAAAAACTACAATCCCAAAATTATTACAGCTGCGAACTTTTGATCGATTACGTAAAAGTGTTTAAGATAATTCATTTTTATAATTCATTTTGATTATTCATTCGTTCCAAATGAACATTTTACTTCAAACGAACATTTTAACAAGCTATAACATTACACAAAATGTTGTACTCTCAAAAATATCAAAGTTTTTTGTACTAAACGGCGGCATAATTTCTTTACAAAATATGAACCATTTTCTATTTCCTGTAACGTTATTTGAAACTCGGAGTTAGGTTAGGTTAGGCAATTCAATATTAAGGTCCTAAAGGCGACAGTGCACGACCGACAAACGCTTCAGCGATTTTGTGACTGATCGAGCGATTCTTTCGATTCGTGGGAACGGTTGGATGAATTGGTAAAACCAATTTTCCAACTACCATATATTCGTATATGGTAGTTGGAAAATTGGTTTTACTGGCTTTAAATTTTTTAGAGAAGGATTAGTTGAGTAGGTAATTTTACCTTGTGCCGATGGCACACCGCCGTACGTCATGAAGTCTGAAGATGAAATGAGCTAGGCGGAATTAAAGCCTGCAATTCTATCGCACACTCCCCTAAAAGTAACAAATAAAAAACCGAAAGTAACCAATAAAAAAAATAATTTTAAAATCAAAAACCCGACTGCCTAATAACCGAACTTAAAAGATGTAAACAAGTAGAAAATTTTCGTCATGGGTGTCATTTTCAGGGTTTTTGGGGTCGCTAATTGCGAATTTGCGGTCAAAATAAAATTCCAAAATGGCGCCGACCAACATTTTTGAAACTTTCGGTCGGCGCCGTCTTGGAATTTCAGTTGGCGTCATCTTATATTTTCATTTTACCACTTATTCACATTTACCCACCCCAAAAACCATAAAATTTTAGCAATTTCGATCGGGTCATCTTGGATTTTGACTCAAAAACAGTAAATTTCTTCTTTTTTTTTTGTCCGTCCTTTTATGTTTTCAAAAACATTAATAGTTAGGTAGTCAAATAATTGAATAAATAAAATACGATTCATGCATTTTTTTTTAAAACTGTAAGTACACACTATAAGTTATTATTTATTTACTACGCATTGTAACTCTCGTATTTTAGTAACTTTTAAAAGCAATAGTAAAATAAACCTTCGCTACACACCTTTACTGTGACTTTTTTGTCGACTTTACGCACAAGCGAGCGCGCCGCTCGCTTCGCGGTAACAGTGGTGCATTAAATACCTACTTCACCGGAACTAGCAAGCTTTAATTAGATGTTTTGAACGGTGCCAAAACACTATTTTTGTTATTAAAAATTAAGTTTTTGATATATTAAAAAAATTGCAATGTGCAAAGGGAAGGGCGTTTTATGTTCTTTTTTTTATTTATAAGATTGTCTTCATTCAACAAGGTTGTGATAAAAATTAAAATAAAACATTTATTATATTGTTTATTTTTTCTTGTTGTGGCCTTTTATTCAAAATATGAATGTACATGTGAGAAATATTGTATATGCTAAAGGGACTTATGTGCTTCTAGTCCACTTTAAGTTATAGTTACCACAAAGTTAAAATAAATAAGAGGTAGGCAATTCAAATACGCATCGAAATATATATGACACAAAAGCCTTGAAAGTGAAATTGCAAAAAAAACAAACAAAAAATTAAATGATTTCTTTTAATTCATTCACTCCTAAAAAAATCTTAATTTCGATTTGTGGCACTTTAGTTTATAAGCAGCGATATGTGAATATATTGCGATTCCAACAATATTAGATACATACGTGTCGAATTGATTGCCTCCTTTGTTTAGAAGTCGGTAATAAAGAAAAGAAAGACATATTAGCCATTCGGGTCAAACTTCAGGGTTAAGGAACGCTTGCTTCGGTCGGTCCGTGCTGAGATGTTCACCCATCCATCTTAACGTATCGGGATTCTTACTCGCCTCGAAAAAAAAAGTTAAGCTGTTGGACCCAGCAGCCATTTGAAGATCCTTGACAGTCGTTACGCATATTCAGAAGCCAAGGCATCTAAAACAAGAAGAACATGATCAGATAGGCAGTAGCTCCATGTCAAGTAATTGTGGAAGCCGATTGTGATTTATGGCTTCGCAAATTGATTTTTGGCGGATAGGCTGACGAAATATTGTGGAGGATCCTTCTCAATGCCTAGAGACCCTAATAGTTACGTTGCATTGCTTGGCTTGAAAACAAATTTATAAAAATGTGTAGCAAGTAGGGACTTTCACATCGTGGACACAACCGACGTAGCACCAGACATCGACGCTATATCTGGCTGCGTGGGCGAATAGACGCCCATGCAGCCAGATATAGCGTCGAGAAGTTTTACGTTAGCCAAGTTAATTTAAGTTCTACGTGTTGTACATGGTTACGTGTATGTTTGTACCAACACATGATTATTACCAATCCTCATGTCTCATTATAAATACCACAACCCCTCATAAATGTTTTGTGCCTATATTATGGTGTAGAGATTGACTGGGCATTTATCAGATATAGATTTTCCTTTTTCTCGCCTTTGACCACTATTTCACCAGTTTTAGGCGACGATGTGGTCCCACGCTAGAATATGCTTCTTAGAAGTAACGACTCCCAGAATATAGCTATCAGGAAACACAGTCTTTGGCTGGGATTTCCACATCTTAGCTTTAGGCAAATATATCTAATGTATGGTAGTGCACTGAAAGTAATGTACGAGAACGAACGTCTACTCGATATTGGTGTGGAACCGAGCCACTAAATACACCTCTGGTACTTGGAGTAAATACTACACAGACAATAATAGAATTCTAAAAATCGTTATCTAGAGTTTCTTTGTCCCGTAAAGCAATACATTCTAACTACGTACTGTTGCCTTCAGACTGTGGTGATAAAAGAGTATCGAATATAGAGGACGTTACAGTGAACGATGGCAGCTATTATAGCTGTTAAACCTGAGTTGGGGTCTGAATTATAGGCTGATGAAGAGAAGTCTGATGTTGCAAAATTATGAGCAAAGTTTCGTTGCATCTTCTGCAGTCCGGAGATGTCTTAAATGGTTTTGGTATAAAAACCGGTATGTCATTTTAGTAACTGCTGGAGGGAGTGCAAATTAATTTTGTGTGACAGAATAGATCTGAGTATATGCTATCTAAACTAAAACAATAATACACTGCAGTAAAATTGTTGGTAAGCCTAAATTCTCTTTTTATATAGATATTATCGTTGATTTTTACCCCGAAACTACAGGGTTTGCTTTCTAAAGTGTATTTGTTTCCTAAAGCAATACATCCTATCTATGTAGTTATGTTCCAAGGGCTATTTTACTCGTAACAAAACAAAGGACATTCAGAGTGCGCCAGTAAAAGAGTATCGTTCTCCAACGTCACAGTGAGCGATGGCGGCCATTACAATCATTACACCTGGATTTTGGTCTAAATTACAAGTTGACGGTGACTGTGTAAGAACTAAATGGAAAGCTAGATTTTGGTGATTTTAACCCGACTATGGGTTATGTTTTTGATCGGTATATATGCATGTTCATCTGTTTCCTCATAGCTTCTAAACTACTTATCATAATTTGACAAATGATGCATGGTTGGAAGCGCCTTGTGTGTCCGCTGGTTATAGGCTATGTAACGTCTCATTAAATTTAATATGGCTCCCTCCAGGGGTCAAGAAGACAAGAACAAAAAAAAAACGACCCACCTCATCATGTGTGGCATTATTAAAGAACGAATAAAAAAGTGAAGCATCATATGACTCAAAAATTTGTAGTAAGACCAATCAATCGATCAATCTCTAATAATTTCCAACTTATTATTATTACTTACGACGTTATCTTCTACCACTCATTTTTCACAGTCTCCATCCTATTTTAGAATAACTACTTCCTTTTAAGACGCTGATTCCCAAAACTTAGACTCCCGTCAACAAGTGGTCGCTTTAAGTTGTCTAAAAGAACTTAACACGCATTAATTCTCTGCCTACCCTCGTTTCACTAACGGTCAGATGCGTGCTCTAAAAAATTGTCTAGGCACACAATCTTCTACATAAATAACTTGGAGCACTTGAGGCTTTGTCGGCAGTGCTGATAATGGACTCCTCTTTTTCACCTTTATCACTTAGTTTGGGTCAACCTTTAGCTACTTCTTCTTATTGTTTTAACCCGACTTTTCCCGGCAGAAGGCATACTTTTTGACATCTTAGAGGCAGCTACCAAAAGCATGTGTTTGGTAGAGTAACAATCAGTCCATGATCACTTATTTTATCACAATTTATGTAATAAGTGTTATAAAAGATGAAATGAAAATGACTGCACTGGTAAAACCATTATTGAATTGACCTTAGGAATTCAATTGGCGTAAAGAGCAACTGCTGTAGCGGTTGACGCAGAATTTTAAATATGAAGAGGCACATACATTTGCTGTCATCTTTCTCTTTCTCTTAAAAAAAAACGTTGCCCCACACTAGAAATTACTTCCTGTATCGTGGGTGCGTTTACAAACATATAAAATCACATACACAACACCCAGAGCCAGAACAACTATCTGTAGGTCATACAAATATTTGTTCCGTGCGGGAATCGAACCCGCGACACGCAGCGCAGCAGTCAATCGCTCAACCACTGCGCCAACCGTGCGCCCATCTATATAATAGGTTTGGTACATACTAAACCAGATAAAAGCTGACAGAAAACGATTTCCTGACAAAAAAGACATAGGTAATCGATTCTACATCCCTCAGTCCCTCCACAAAAACCCCTAAATCTTACCTTATATTTTGTCATTCTCAACACAATCGCTAGATCGCAAATATATTACGTTTCTACCTGAATGCAAACACAGGTCACGCAACCAATGAACATTGGAAGAGAGCCATTTCATCCTTCAGGCCATTTGTCTGACCCAGGGGAATAGGCAGGTGGCCTCATAAATATATAGGAAGAATTTATATGCGGGTGAACCTAATATCAGTGTTCGATTTTCCTATTCATTTTGTGGTTTATCAATTCAATTCAATTTATTCATGAACAATTCACATTGTGTTTGAACTCTTAATCTAAATAAATAAATAAAATCACTTTCATTAAAATTATAAAACTAACACATTCATAATAGAATAATTTTCCTTATATAATTTAAACATTCAATACAATTAAAATTCGATAACATTACAATTCGATTACATAATTATCATTACCCAGTCTCACATTAACTAATATCAAATTTAAAACGTGGATAAGTCATCGTCTATTGAATACAGACATTTTTCCAATAGGAACGCCCTGAGTGTTGACTAAAATGAGCTCTTGTAAATTATGGTTTTAATGTCCGATGGCAACATGTTAAAAATCCGCACTGCTTGATATTGAGGACTATGTTAAACAATATTAAGCTGGGGCACTATTTTGTTTTCAAAATCTTTCCTGTGCGTACTTTCCCTCAACTGTCTCTTTTCATCCGTTTCATAGGTATGCAGGAATTTCTTAAAATTCACTAACAGCACCAAAACATAGAGGCTGGGCACAGTAAGAATTTTTAAATTTTAAAGTGTGGCCGACAGCTCACTATTTGTGATATCCGGACCATGGTTGGTATGCCTCTTTTTTGGAGTACAAAGGCTCTCTGGCAGTTATATTTAAAACAATTGCCCCAGAACTCAATCAATCAATCAATAATTTATTTTGTAAAACATATGTATGGTTACAGTTGGTATATTGTTACAATATGTGCACTATGTTTTGCCAATATCTGGCGTACAAAATTAACATAAGCAAGCAACAATAAATAATACAATGAAGGTGGCATGTCGAAAGATTACATTAAATAATAAATAAATTTAAAATATGTCAATTAGGTAAACAGGTCATTACAATTTTTGATAAATAAACACATCATCAGCCTATAGCAGCCCACTGCTGGGCATAGGCCTCTCCAATCTAGACATAGGCCTCACCAAACTGGACAGAGACCTCTCCAAGCTGGACATAGGCCTCTCCAAATAAACACATTCATACATAATCAATAATAAAATCACAAGTGTCTAATTTGCAAGTCAGGATCGTCATATAACTGAACACTATATTATTATCTCAACCTTGATTCTATTAGAGCATAGTATTCTGTATAGTGTATTTTTTTCCTATCATTCAGTCCATCCAAAGGTTGTCTGTAAGAGATTGCCTAGTACGATAAAGTCGCCCATTGTACACTTGTATATTTGAAAGTTTGTCCTGTATGTTTTTTTTGTGGTGTACAATAAAGTATATAATAAATAAATAATATACCATTTTAAGGTGATTTATGTCTATTTCATCCCTAAGACTGCGTAAAACATAACACGCTCAGGAAATATACGAATCAATGGCTTTCAATTCCTTTTTCCAATTTAAATATTTGTCAATAACCCCTTAAAATTTTACCTCATTAACTATGTCAATTTTAAATTCATCAAGCGCGATCGTCATATTTTCTTTATTACGAGCTGTTGTACTAAATAATATTATTTTGGTTTTATCAGTGTTAATTATGAGCTTGTTACTTTCAAAGCAAGAATTAAAAACTTTCAACACCGCATTAACCATAGCGGAAAGCTCCTGTATGTTGTTGGTTTCAACTATTGCATTGGTGTCTTCTGCAAACACTGTCAGCTTTGTGTCGGGAAATATTGAATTAATGCAATTAATTAAATCATTTTTAAATAATATAAACAAAATAGGCCCCAAAATCGATCCTTGGGGTACGCCCGCTACTATATCCCGCATAGACGATTTATTGCAATTGTTACTACTATTTGCTTGCATATCCACATACATTTTCCTGTTACTTAAATATGATGAGAAAAGTTTTACAGTTTTGCCTCTTACACCATAATGCTCCAATTTTGCAATGAGTAATTTGTGGTTAATTATATCAAAGGCTGAGCTCAATTTAAGAAAAATGCCAGCTACCCTCTTTTTCCTATTCAATTTGCTAATAATATCTTCCACCAATGTATATATATCGTCCCCTTTTCCGACATTTTTCTGGTATCCAAATTGTCTCAAGTGCAAAACCTTGTTTAAACTTAGATATACTAAAAGTATTTTTTTTTAATTTGGAAAGAACAGGAACCAAAGTATCTCTTTCTGTGTCTATAGTTTTTTGGATCGGTTTTAGAGCCCTTTTTTGTGTATTGGGCTAACTTTTGCTAATCTTAACTGATCCGGAAAGATACCTTCTGCAATGCATTTATTGTAAAAAATAGTCAAAGGTTCAGCTAATATATCTTCATTTTCTCTAATAACTGTTATTGGAATGTCGTCATGATAGCAGTAGATCTCGCGATCGGTTTTCTTACATAAAACTGAGTTAGTAAGCAATAGTAAAAGTAGGGTTACTGTTGGTGTGACGTCACGGACACTTTGCAGAGCATATCGCCTGTTCGTACTCTTAGAATTATTAATAATAAACACGGGTTATTAAGTGAAAAAACTTTATTTACAAATTAAACTCAGTGTGATTTACGTGCGAGTTTGTTTGCGTTGTTGCGATCTGGCGAACACTACACCACACACAGTAATATTTACACAACTCTGTTTTATCGAATACTAGCCACCTTTTCACTTTGTTTATTTACAGAAATGTATAATAATAGTAATCTTTTCACCATTATTTCGTTTTTTATTTTGGCAGCCGACGCTGACCACAGATAGAGATTGGCGCGCTCTGTCGTTAGTCTACGGTTTCGACAAATGATCATTGAGCCGTCAGGATTTTGGTCGTATATTTATTGTGTTTTATTCATATATTTGTCTACGTTACACACATACATACTGTGACTCACCTTCTCAATTTTGTTATTATTTATCTTATTCTATTTTATTGATTTAAATATTGTATGTTCCGTTTCCGTGAATGTGTCCGTGGCATCAACAGTGGGCCCTATCAGAATATCAGCGCAACGTTATTTTCTTTTTAATATCGTTGCACATGCTGAGATAGGAGCCTTTTTGGTCTCGTACTGGGTTATTTATTTTAATTTTTTATTATTGTTGTGTTGCTTATCTCGTGTCTCCTGTGCGGGTCACAAACAAATATTTTTCTTTCTTTCTTATAATCAGATTTTAACGATATTGATCCGAGTAAATTCGTGATTCTCCGTAATATTATCAGGGTTAGTTGTTTCCCTTTTATTAGCCATCAGTATGTTCCAAGTTTTTTGAGTAATAAGCGCGAGTCTTGTGAGAAGGATCCCCGATCACCAAGTTCCTTGAGAATTGGACATCATAGTTGATGAAAGTGGTAGTGAAACTAAATCTGATTAACATTTCTACTCATAAGACAAATTCTGGACCACACCTCATGCGTAACATGTGGCGATGGGTCTATGAAGAGGTTTCATGAGTTGAGTATGCATTCCCTTTGAATTATAATAAACGGTAACATCGTTGTTACTATTACTTTGTTTAGTTATTAAACTTTTTGATCGCTGGACCTTTTTTAATGAAGTGTTGTGTAGGTAACTTTGGTACGAAAACTAAATGGGCCCTTTATTGAGTCCGCGATAGGTGATTATGACAGGACGGTGATCGTTATACACCGAAAGCTTTAAATAGATACGCTTAGAACCTACAAGTATGCACACGGTAGGATAAGGAAGATGCCAGCGGGTCATGTACCAGTCGATGTTGATGTTAAAAGGATTTTAATGATGATAAACAAGCTTAAGATGTCGAGTAGTTGAGTCTATCAGCCGTATTATGTTTGACCGTACTAGTGGATTCCGGCAGAGGTCGGGGTCTGGAGAGACCGTTGTGTGAGAGCAAAACGATTGCTGGTCGGCTATAGAGCCGTGGCGTTAGAGGTTTTACTCGAGAGTTTCTGTAAGTTTGGCAGCTTTTGCTGCAGAATAAGTTTAAATGTTTGTTTGGAATGACTGTGGTACATGGCTAGGGAAATGATTTAGTTAGAGTAGAGTTCTAAAATTTTCCCTATTTTCACGTTCCCTATTTATAATCTCGTTTGATCAGGACTAGCCGAGCGTTGTGGGTTGGCCTATGTGGTAACTGTTGGCCTCTGTGGCAACTGTAGGCCTTTGTGGCAACTGTAGGCCTGTGTGGCAACTGTAGGCCTGTGTGGCAACTGTAGGCCTGTGTAGCAACTGTAGGCCTGTCTGGAAACTGGAGGTCTTTGTAGCAACTGTGGGCCTGTAGAGCACCTGTAAGTCGGTGTAAAAACATGTACTTGTGTAAGGAACCTTACAGAAAATTCCTATTGAGTTATGAGGTAAAAGAAAGTAAACTCACATAGTCACCCAAGAATTGAGGTTACCATGTTAATGTCGTTGATGACGTTCGAATCGTCAAGCCCTCATTACGAATATTGAAATAACGTGGTTTTCTAATTTTGATTACTATGCGTAGATCGTGTTAGTAAGACACACAAAGCTCAAGTACCAATTTTATTGAGATTGTAGATGAAATAGATAATGAATTGACGTACCATAGGACATACTAAATTTCGAGTGAACAGATTCTGAGTTTAGAGAGAAGAGTTGACTCGACATCATGAGGATGTGCGAGTAGAGCAATTGTGATTGCTAAGAGAGCTAGGAGATAGCTAAGATAGCAGTGAGATAGCTAGGAGAGCTATGTGATGGCTAAAGATCGTTAATAAGATACCTGAGGTCTTGTTTCTTTTGTTTCATTTAATGTGACATTAACGATTATCAGTGGTACTAGGACTTTCTAATCACGAAGGTTAGGTACTTTTAGGTACCAAATCGATGATTAAGTTGCTATTTTAATTTAGAATTACTCGTTCCTTGTGATGAGAGAGATCTAAATTATCATGATTGCTAGTTTCAAAAAGTTTTCTCATTTCTTGACTCAGTCTGAGTCAGGATAAGACGAGCGAATACTGTTTGGAAATTTTGATTTTCAGAAAAACATCCCTTGTATCATACAAGGGATATTTTTTCTGAAAAACAAAATTTCCTGGAGACTGCCGGATCGGAGTGGACTAAGAGGACGTGTGGCGCAAAACAACATGAGGTGGCATGGAGCAAGGACAAGATGATGCCTGTGGCTGATAGATTTGGGGAGTCTGTCACCTGAGAGAGGCACGAGAAGGCGAAGTGCTGTGTTCCACGCTCGTCTCTCAAAAGAAACAACGGCCTACAGAACACCATGTGGTTTTAGTTAATAGGAGTCTGACAGATCCCTCAGCTTTCCCCAAGGGCTGAGGACATCCATGAGGATTTCTACATGATTCGATACACTGTTAAAACCTGGCAATGAGGAACAGACGAAGCCTGTCTTGCAGGTTCGCCGGGTCGGGTTTAGTCAATAGTACGGTCGTCAAAACAAATCACTAGCACGTCCTTGACAACAATCAAGAGCTATTACGCAGGCACGCTTTTTATAAGCGCTTGCGTGGTGGGGAATAGGGCAGTTGAGTACTAACAGCCTTAGAGCTAACATGTCGCAGAATCAGTTTCGATCCGTAATATTAGCAAGAAAAAACTGTGAGTTGTGACTATACTGTAGCTAGTACCTAAGTTTGTTATTGTTGTATTTTCTGTGATGATTGTGTGATGGACTGCACTATTGTGTTTTCTATCCCTAGTTGATATTCTGTTAATTTTGCACCTTTTTCTGTGATAAGCCTCATCATTATCATTTATCATTTATATTCTGTGATACACAGCACTTTTGCTCAAATTGTTATAAATGGAACCTATTATTTTGTATCTTTTTATAGCACTATTTGCTCAATTTTGTACATATATATTTTATATATTTAAATTTGAAACATAAATCAATAATGCCAGTAGCTAAGAAAATGAACCCACATAATATACAAGAAGATGAATGCACGATGAACAATCAGATTGAGGAACAAAAGTGCGAGAGGAATGAAAGATTGACCGGAATGAATGTGTTTGCACTCAATAGGCGCCAATATTGTTGGTGGGAATTTGTGTTAAGAAAAAAAAAAAATACCATTGCATCGAATAACTTGTGTGATTTCATTTTCACGTCTGTACCCACCGACCTGCCCATACACGATGTCTTAACATAAGGGAATCCATCCTGAATTTATATACCACGCGTTCCTGAGAAAAAATGTATTCACAGACGGACGGAGAGACAACAAAGTGAACTTATAAGGGTTCCTTTTTCCTTTTGGGGAACGGAACCCTAAAATATGTAGAGCTCTCAAGAAAACCTAGCACACAATATTACTAACCCCAAGTTATCATCTTTTGCCATATTAAATCTTTTCTTCGGAGAATTTGTGGGGAGTCCCAATCTGAAGCCGTACAGTTATAGGGGATTTAAGTTCTATCAACTTTAGCTGGGAACGAAAGGGAATTGTCTCCTTTTGATTTGTGTTATCAAACGTGTTTTATTGGTTTTACTTATGTTTTTATTCTCTTGTAAGTGTGATATTTTGTCGACGTAGCGGAAATAGATGTGTGAAAATTAAGTACGGTATAAAAATACGTACAAATTATATAATAGGGGAATGCTTTATTAATTTACTGTTACATAACATGACTTAAGGTTTTACATTACAAGTTAAAGTCGACGTTGAACCGAAAATATAAACAATATAATAACAATGAAATAGAACTACATGGCTGTCATAATACTCCGGAAATACCAATAAGATCTTCCTTTAATTCGTCATCGGTACATGGTGGATATTCCACCCATACGCACAAAACGTTTTGGGGACACTTTTATTATGCGTACAGCTAAGGGGTGGAATTCCCTGCCGGAGTCTAGTGTTACCCGATAGCTACAATCTAGGGATCTTTAAGTCAAGAGTGAATAGGTTTTATCTAGGCAAGCGTGCTTCACCGTCGTTTACCATCAGGTGAGATAAGGGTCAAGCGCAAGCCTATAGACAATAAAAAATAACAATCAGGTTTAAGATCTAAGAGTGCGCTGAGCGCGGAGATTGTGCGAGGTATAGGAGACTGGGCTCGAGTAATGTTTGGACTCCCAGGTACGGCGAACAATCTATATTACCGCTACAGTAAGTTAGACGGAGCAAAACTTGGTGCATTGTTGTAGGTATGTAGGAGCATGTTTCACGTATTTCACTTTCATGACACAAGATACTCATGCGATACGGGAACGATCTCATGCAACTATATATAAAAATATAACTATAATCGGGCAGCTTTTCGCCATAAAGTCGATAATGTATTAATTTATTTCTTCAACACGGTTTTGTATTATAACAACGATATAAAAACAGCACGTGTTGATGTGAGATCTGGTTTATTCTGGTATCAATTTTACAGGACGCAGTTCTTTCATGTAGAAAGTTATATTTTTCTCGGAAAGTGAAAAATAACACGAAGAATATTCTACTGGTTTCAATACCATGTTACACAGAAATTCAAATTCAGTGCTTTGCAGTGCAGGCGAAACATGTGTAGTGTTGCCAGTGCAAAATTCAATCGAATTGTATGAAATATTTGCAACACAATAATGTCGACTGCTGGCAATCGAAATTCCCGTAAAAGAATGAGGGTTCGGAACCTTCCATCTTGTCTTTGAAAATACAAAGATTTGTAATGCGGACTTTTGTGAGTCAAAAAAGTATCATTTTCACATGATTAAGCTGATAATGGCATGTGTCAGAGCCAGTCAGGAAGTTTAACGCCAAATCTTTACGCTAGAGTTTTATATTCTTGTCTTTAATACAACGTCCGTCTTCAAATACCCGCTGTGTGACGGGCCATATCGGCAATGCATGAAAAACTGAGGAAAAGTCGCCAGTTTCTTAGCAGTCTGGGCTAAAATAATTTCAGTATTTTTCCAAACTAAACACATCAATACGGTCTAGGGATATTTTTAAAAAAGCGAATTACTATCAATGTGTTAATTATTTATATGACATGTATATATTTAAAAGATACGTTATTTAATATTCTACCATTTTTTAATAATGGTTAAGGTACTTCGATTAAAATTTCAGGATTTTATGGAAAAAAAATGAAGCATAGACGGAAACTGTATATTATATATATATATAAGAATTAACTTTTAATTTATGAGAAAAACTGAAAAAATAGAAAAATTATTAAATTTTTTATAAACTTGAAGTTAGTAGTCTGAGAAAGCGCCCATGATGTTCATAACACTCATCTCACATCAAGACATTTTTATGCCACCGAAACAAAAGAATTTTCAAAAATTTGAATTTGGAATTAGTCTGAGATAAATTACAAACAAATCGGTGTATAAAAGATTCCAATGCGGCCAGTACTTATTTAATTGAGTATGAAATATCCCTAGACCGTGTTGATGTGTGAGCTAAACGTAAGCCACGTTAATAAAATAAAAAAAGTAATTAAAAATTAAAATTAAGGAAAAGGATATAAACTGAGGGACCGGCTTCGCACGACGTGGGTTGCAGGAGTTAGGCAGCTAACCAGGCAGCAGGACAGGCTGGAAGCCGTGGTATGACCGAGGTAGGCGGGTGAGTGGGCACCACGACGACAAGCAGGCAATCGGGCAGGTAGGCAGTAGAGTAGGTAGCAAATCGGTTAGGCAGGCAGCTGGACGGACTGGAACTCTTCAAAAGTCGTGGTAAGCTTGAGAGGGACCGGTGAGCAGACACCACGACGGTCTTTCAGGCACACGGTTTGGTAAGCAGTTGTGTAGGCTTACAGTAGGTAGGAAGGCAGGCAGCCAGGAGTGAAACGGATAGTAGTCAGATACGTAGGTAAAATCATACACAGTATATCACTCACAATATTTATATTTTAGTGCACTTCAGATATTATTACTGGATATTATATACACAAGCTGGATATTAAGGTTTAGAGAGTTTTAGATTTAAAAGACCACTTCGTATTACTGAGTAAATAAACCGACATTCGGCGTTCAGTCCCGTTTCAAAACTAAACAATCACGCCCGTTTTTCTTCGTTCTATGTTCTATCTACATTTCAAATTCAAATTTCAATTAAGAAATAAAGACCAGAACGAATAAAAACGGTTCACAAAGGGGTCTGTCTACGCTACCCTTATAATAGTGTACACCTAGCTTAAAGGAGGTTTAGTCCATGGTACCTATGTTACGGTCTATGGTTTAAAGAAAAATAAAATAGACCGACAGATGTCATGTCAGATGAAAATGTCACAAAAGAAAAATATTGCAAGAATTACAAATTATCAGTATAATTTAAGTTCCAGATATTAAAACAATCAGATATAATTAAAAGTATGCTTTTCAGGTACAAACAGTATGAAAGAAAACATACAAATGAATTACAAAAGTTGATAAAATATCAAAATATATGAAGGTATGGTTTGTATAGTGTTATGAATTGTAAATAGAGTTAAAAAATGTGGATCTGTAAATCAGAACACCACAGTATATATAAACTACTGAACCACCCGCCAGCTAACACCAACACTAAAAACAGTAATATAAACAAACACGGAACTTAGTACTTTTTCATAAACAAACTCAATAAATATTAAATTATTATGCCCTAAAAACTAGTTCCCAAACAAAAAAAATAGGAAAAACATCGTAAACAAAACATAAAACAGATGTACACCCTTACGAATTAACAACAAAATAGTTATAATAATCGAAACCACGTAAGTATTGCAACAAAAAAAGTTATTTGTTAGATATATACACGAAATATACTAATTATACCCGACATAATTTCTAAACGTGTATCACATATGTCAAAATAATTTATTCCGTCAACAAAAATCAATTTTGGGGGTACTAGACAATATAGAGGGTAACATCAAAGCTATTTTGAGGGTATAGATAAAGATATACATACATACATAAACTGACGCTTTTTTTTCATGGGGATAGGCAGAAACTACAGAACATCACCTGCTACGATTTTACATACTTCTGTTGCTTCACTCACATTCATACATCTAGTCATACACACACGCCGGTTATGAGTACTGCGCACCTAGCCTTATTGAAGAACATCACCTATAAGGTCTGTGTATGTCTTTCTAGGGCGTCCCCTCCCGGCGTTTCCATTCACATCTGCCTTGTAAATACATTTCATTAGTCGCCTTTCATTCATCCTCTCAACATGGCCAAACCATCTCAACATTCTCTTTTCAATTTTAGTCACTACATCTTCTTTTAAACCACGTTGTCTTTTTACCTCATTCCTCAACCTATCATTTAAAGTTATACCACACATACTTCTCAAGGAGCGCATTTCTACGGCATTAATCCTACTTTCATGTCTTTTTTGCCATACCCACCCTTCACTTCCATACATAAGTGTAGGCACCAGCACGCTGTTGTGAACGGCGAGTCGAGCTTCCGGAGACATCGATTTGCTGGTCACAACCGCATGAATAGCATCATTCACTTTATTCCCTGCATTCACTCTCCTTTCCACATCCTCTTCAATCTTTCCATCCCTTGTGAACATACTTGCCAGATATACAAACTTGTTCACTTGCTCCACACTCTTATCATTTATTTTCACTTCACACTCCGATATATCGTCTTCTCTTTCAAACACCGGTGTGGGTACACAGCCCTGTCTAACACCCCTTGAGATAGAAAACCAGTCCGTATACGCCCCATTAATCCTAAAACAAGTACTGGAATCCCTATATAGATATTTCATTGCTCGTACCAAGCGCTAGTCCACACCGTACCCGGATAGCGTCGACCACAGTTCATCCCTCCACACACTGTCACAGGCCTTCTTAAAAAACGAAAGCACGGTAGACTTTTTTGTGCTTTGCAAGATGTTTTTCAGCTATACTCCTCAACGAGAAGATCTGATCCATACAGCCCATTTCTTCTCTAAATCCTGCTTGCACGTCCCATAATTGTTCATCAGTCACTTTTACCACTCTATTTATTAAAACTTTCGCATATGATTTGCCGACAACACTCAAAAGACTAATGCCGCGGTAGTTTTTATACTCCTGCTGTGAGCCTTTTCCCTTATATAGTGGTACGATTACAGCCTTGCACCAGTCATCCGGCACGCGGCCATATCTCCAACACATATTAAATATCCGGCACAACACACAAGAAGAATTAGTATAAGACGGGGAAAATACACAACTGTTAGTGAGGTTTTAAAACAATGGCATATAAGGAAGAAAGAAACAATCACAACACATCGTCAGTGAACATTCATTGAGCTATTTACGAGTCTTGTTTCTCAGGCTCCCAGCTGCGTCCGCACTTCTTTCGCTCGTGGATGGATTTACGGCCGGCGACTTGGGGTACCTGGCTATCAGGGGCTTCAGCTCGTAGGAGAAAGTCACTTTGTGCCGACTACTATCCGAGGCCTTAATGATGATGACAATATCCTGGGTCCAAGACGACCGCATGCCGAAGTGCTCGCGCGCCTTCCCAAGACAGTCTGCCTGGTCCTCGTCAGGAACTCCTTAACAGATATTTTGGAACCCTTCAATCTTGTCTTCGCCTTCCAAACTGTCGCCTTAATGTCTGCACTGGTGAACCACACAAGAATTGGCTTATAATGATCATTGTTGGGGGCCCCGAGTCTGTGACAGGCCTTAATTGAAGACACTGCTACGTTCTTGAGGGCAAGCCTGGTATTCAACACATCCAGGATTACTGACTTGCTATCCTCCTTCTCCACTTCAGCAAGTCCCTGGAAAAATAGTGCCTTCCGCCGGTGCCTGGTCTCCGCACCATCAATTAGATTGGCGCACTCGTTGATCTGGGTGTGGAGCAGGCCTAGCATGGAGAAAACAAGCTCTCGGAATGTGCAAAACTCATCGGCTATCTTCGCCACTGTGTTTGCCTTAGCAGGCCCGGCACACTGGATCTGCGCTTCGAGTTCGCCCATCTTCTTCAGAAAGTTCTCCTCCAGGATCCTCTGAGCAGCAAGAACTTCAGCAAATTGAGACATCTTGAGTTTGTAAAGCGTCGACTAATGGTGCAGGTAGTGACAGTCTAGTGATCAGCTGGCAGTTGGTATATTATGATTATATCATATAAACACAGTACATAAATGTGCCACAAAACGTTGGTACCTGTCTTTTAACACTTGTAGGCTAATTACTTATCTGAATTTAAGCAGTATTTTCAATAATAACTATTAAATATTATATAAATAAAATTTACAAAAAAAAAACGAACGTCTATGCTTTTTCAACACCTACCCGCAAGGCCCATTAAATTCGATCATAAAACTTATAGTTTTGAAAGTCGTAGGTAAGCACAAAAGGAGAGATTTTTTGCAAGGCGCTCATTCAACACCCCTATTTCACCCCTCTTGTTAGGTATTTTCTTAAAAGCCGAGAAAAAACTTTTTACATGCAAAAAAAGGATTCATACCTACCATTTGTAAGGTAGAGTGGTGAAAGAAGTTAATTCCGCCCCGGGGCATGGCAGCGATGCCTGAAGTGCTGTCAAGAAAATGCGGGGATTTCAAGTGGGATGTCGGGACTCGGGAGTAGTTTGCATCGAGAAGTGGCTTGGTTGGGACAAGGTTTGATTATATTATAATTATTTGCTGTAAAATGTTTTATTGTATGGTCAATCTAAAGTATGAATAATATGCATAATAGTAGATTATTGCATCGAGCACAAAGTAATTTATTATTGCACCGACTGCCTGATTTAGAGCCCGAGCGTTAGCGAGGGCTCTAATCTAACAGGCACGAGGGCAATATAAATTACTTAAGGCGAGGTGCATAATCTGCTTTTTTTTTCAACTATTACCTATAGGAATAATAGATAAAAGAAACTCCTATCAAACAGTTAAAATAGAAGTTTAATTATTGAAATTAAAAGATTTTCTATAACACTGTCGGCTTCATTTAGAATGTTTTCCGGAGTTAATGTGTCGTTAGATGATTCCATTTAAATTCGAAGCCGAAGCACTCAAAATCAGATGGTATCACACTTTATCGTTTCCAAAAATAAAGTCAAGCAAAATTAACAAAATTCCCGCCAAATCACTTTTTTAAATTTCTTTCATTGTTAAATCAGAGTTAGCAGCAATCATTTTTCAAATTTGGAACAAGTAGGATAGAAACGAATAATACGTACGTAATAAAAAAAGTATTGATATCGGCTGGCTGAATAGAGCTGATCCATTGAGATTGGCACCTTTTGGTGCGATAAAAAAATAAACTGTGCAATAATGAAATTTCATACATTTTTATTGCTCTAGAGCATTAAAGACTCGCTTTGTACTGAGTGTTTAGTGTGATTGTGATGAAATTAAAGCCTAGTTGGAAGAAAAATAAATTAAATTCAAATTCCTTCCATCTTTCTTACTTCTTTTCACTTCAATCTTATTAGTAATGTTCTTCAGAAAGTAATTTGCGCAATATTCATAACTGGCGGGTGTGTATGACTAGTAGGTGGCGTTTTAGAGTTCATACATAAAGTCACCGCCTTTTTACGTTGGATTGACAGAAACTGCAGACCGCCACCTGCTGCCATCCTTTTCTATTTTTTTTAGTCTGGATAAATGCTCATGCATACTGCGCTACCACGGGAAGATAGCGCGGTATGTGAGACTCGAACCCATTTAAACTATACGGTGTCCTCCTGTGCCGATTATGGTGGGAACACGGGCTTGCGTCGGCACTCACTGCGAATGAATGAATGAATTTTCAACAGCCAATAACAGCAGATAACACGTGCTTGACAATTTGTCACATTAATTCTGCGATAATTTAGGTGTTGAGAACTCGGCCCTAGTGTGGTAAGATATTTACTCGCAACCCAGAAGACTTACAGTATTCATTTCTGGGAAGTCTTACACAGATTATAAGTACTTAATCCAAAACTTTCTCAAAACCACAGAATTATCCCCATACATCCAAAATCAAAAAATCAAAATATTTTTATTTTATTTTACATAGGCCTATATGGGCACTTATAAAACGTCGACAAAAGGTGCACGGTTCGGTTTGGTCGTTTCCTATGGAGAAGAACCGGCAAGAGACTCCATGATCCATCTCTTTTAAAAAATTGTTTGGATTTACAATATTTCCATGTTACAGCATTAGTTCTATGGGGGGACAACGTAGGCCCGACAATAAGTCGTAAGAAACTAAAAAAAAAAGTTAATATAATATATAACAAATGTTAACTAACATCTAGAAGGCCTACAATGTTCACACATTCACAAAATAATCGGTAAAAGAATCTATACAAAGATAAAAAAAAAACAAGACTAAATTTAACATGTGGCACAAATTTTGTTATCAGTGCTGTAACTATTCTTTGCAAAAGGCTATAAAGATGATTGTGAACTATTGTAAAAAGTCCAATCAAAAGAGAAAAACAAAAAAATAATTGAAAAAATGAGATTGAGAATAGTTAGAGAAATCCACATATTCGTGCCGTTTATGAGTTACCAGGGAAGCCGCATGCACAGAAGGAGCGTATCTGTACTAGAAGCAGAATTGTGCAAGGCTCATAACACCATTACCTCCATCGACTCGCTGAAAGTCAGTGAAGAGGTTTCTAACACCAGTAACCTGTACAATGAGCTGATGGATGCATCCAAACTGGAGTGTGAGCCGCCCACCATTACTATAGACCTTACAGGGGATGATACCATTGCTAAATGTCCAATTCTAAGTAGTCATAATAAAATTAAGAAATATATTAAAATCAATAAAAGTATTAAGAAATATAAGAAACTTATAAAAACTCAAAATGTTTGCAAAAATAATGTTAACCTTAGGAAAGATTTAAGAAACTTAAAAAACCAATTAAATATATGTAATAGTAAATTAGAAACTAGTACACAAATGTATGATGTTGAAATTCAGAACCTTGAAAGGGAATTATTGAGTAGGGAAAATACACTTAAGGAAATATTTTGTAAATATGAATGTAGTCAACAGATGTTGAGTGAACGCATGCAGGAGGCTTGTGAGTTGGTGGACCTGGTGAAGTATAATGCAGAGAGGTGCGAATCATTGACTAACAACCTCACCTGTAGTTGTGCTGCCGCTCTGCCACCTCTCATGTCACAACATGTTGCTACTACATCTTTACCTATTGATCATCCTGCAACAACTTTGAACCCCACCAAAAGTAATGTCTTAGTATTTTCTGATAGATTAGGAACAGGTTTTGGATCTTTGTTAAATAACCGTTCTAAACATACAATAGTGAACCATTGTTATCATAAACTGCAATTTAATGAGCTTATCCATAAAATTCAACAGACACAATTGAATGAGCAAAGTACTGTAGTACTTCTTATTGGAAATAGCCTTAGTATAACAAAAAAGGACATAGTTAATGGTATTGACACCCTACTTAAGTTAAGATTAGGCAAATTAATATTATGTGCATTGCCCTATTCTGGCAAGTTACTTGTTCATGAAAATGAATACATTTCTAGTTTGAATAACCTGATGCATATTTTATCTTGTCCTCATAGTGACCGTTTATTGTTTTTTGACACCAACAATTTTGTTAGTGATTTTGTTTTGATTGGGAACCATATGTTTCTTCCCAAAAATAGTCGACATTTATTAGCTACATTGTTAGCTTTTAATATACACGCAGTTATTGATAATTTAACTGAGACTAGGTTTAGTGATTTAACAGTATTATCCAGTTTTTCTGATAATACTTTAAACAATGATTTTTTAAACGATTAGAGCCGACAAAAGAGAAGTTGAATAGTAATATTTTACTATATCATCAAAATATAAATCGCTTCTCCGGCAAAATTTTAGACGTGGAATTGTTAGTAGATAAATACCCCATGGATATCTTATGTTTTTGTGAAACTTGGTTAAAACCAGATAGGATGTTGTTTAATGTAAATAATTTCTCAGTTGCCAGTGCGTACGACAGATCCACAGTGGGTGGTGGTACCCTGATACTTTGTATTAGTCATTTAAAATATAAGGAAAGGAAGGATATCGCTGCTTACTCTGTTGATCGCTTGTGTGAGGTAGCATGTGCAGAGGTCGAGGGGCATACTGTCTTGTGCGTTTACAGACCACCAGCATCAAACTTGTCATTGTTTTTGATAACAATGGAAGAATTATTAAGTAAACTTTTCAGAGATTATAAATTAGTTTTTGTTTGTGGTGACTTAAATATAGATCTGTTAGTCAACTCGCCTGAAAAATGTAAGCTCATTTCATTATTTAAATCATTTAACCTAACATATTTATTTAATGAACCAACAAGAATAACAGCAACTTCAGGTTCTTGCATAGATAATGTATTCACTAATTGTAAAGTAAAAGATTCGTTTTTAATTAGTGGCGTTAAGTCAGACCATACTGGTCAACTAGTATCTTTTGAGTCAGATAAAAAAAATAACCTAGCTAAATCAATTCGATTAAGACCACTTACTAAAAATAAATTATCTCTTTTAATAATAATGTTTAAAGCAACCTTTGTAACGCCAGTTTTGATTCAAACGACCCCAATATAAATTACGGCACGTTGTTTTCAACAGTTTGCCAAGAATTCAATAAAACGTGTCCTGTAAAAAGAGTAAAAGTCAACAATTCCAAATCGAAATTTAGTGAATGGGCCACTGTGGGCATAAGAAAAAGCCGAGACATCTTATATAATTTATATTACGAAAAATCTTTGACTTCCGATCAAGTTTTTCACACTTATGTTAGAAACTATTCCAAAATATTCAAAAGAGTCTGCGCTCAAGCAAAATCTCAAATAATAATTAACAAAATTGGTGTTTCTAATAATAAAATAAAAACTGTGTGGCAATTAATTAATAAAGAAACTGGAAAGATACAACAACGCGATCAGAATGAGTTGTCTTTGAAAATAACTAATCAAACCATTTCTGATAGGCAAGAAGTCGCTGAGACATTAGAAAATTTCTTTACCAACATTCCGTTAGAGGTTACGAAGTCTCTTCCTTCCTCTTCTAAATTAGCTGAAGCTCTTCTTAAAGAAAACTTTACTAAAGACATACCAATCTTTAAATTTAAACCAATATGTATTGATTCAATTAAAAACGCGTTCAAAAGTCTCAATAAAAAAAATACTGAAGACTTGTGGGGGATATCCGTTAGGGTTCTTGGAGATATTATTGACTCAATTGCTCCTGTCCTAACAGGCATATTCAATCAATGTTTGGACAGCGGCACTTTTCCTGACTTAATGAAACACAGTAAAGTAGTACCAATTTTCAAATCAGGCTGTAAGAGTGATCCTTCTAATTATAGACCTATATCCGTGCTTCCAGCATTGAGTAAAATCTTTGAAAAAATCATGCTGGAACAGATGTTGTCTCACTTCAATTCAAATGGGATACTGCATAGTCAACAGTTTGGTTTTACGAAAGGTGGGTCGACAACGGACGCGGGAGTAAAACTCATCAGCCACATCTTGGAGGCTTGGGAGAGGTCCCAGGATGCCATTGGCATTTTCTGTGATCTCTCAAAAGCTTTCGACTGCGTCGACCACAACACACTGATCTGTAAATTACACCACTACGGAATTCGTGGAAAATCTGCTGATCTCGTGCTTTCCTATTTATCAAACAGACAGCAAAAAGTAAATGTTAATGGGGCGACGTCCTCCGGGTCTCTAGTCAAGATGGGCGTGCCCCAAGGTTCAATTCTCGGCCCTTTCCTTTTTCTTGTTTACATTAATGATCTCCCTTTTATGATGGCCAAATTTTCGGATATAATTCTATTTGCTGATGATACTTCGCAAATTTTTTAAATAGATAGGCAAGATACGGATGTCATAAATGTCAACGAAAGTCTAATTGTTCTCTCAAAATGGTTCGCAGCTAACAATCTTTTACTGAATGCGAAAAAAACAAAATGTCTAAAGTTGTCTTTACCAAATGTACCACAACATGACCTAAACTTAAATCTTGACGGCAAAAATCTTGAAGTTATAACGGAAACTGTATTCTTAGGGATTACTATCGATTCAAAATTGCAGTGGGGCGCGCACATTAGAACTCTTTCGGGTAAGTTAAGTTCGGCTGCATATGCAGTAAGGAAAATAAGGCAGCTAACCGATGTAGCTACAGCTAGGTTAGTATACTATGCTTATTTCCACAGTATTATGTCTTATGGCATTCTGCTGTGGGGATCAGCAGCAGACGTTGAGTCAATTTTCATCCTACAAAAGAGGGCAATCCGCGCAATCTATAAAATGGGTCCTCGCGAGTCCCTCAGAGAAAAATTTAAAGAGATCGATATACTGACTCTACCTTCACTTTATATTTTGGAATGTATTTTGTATGTCCGTAAAAATCGGGGGCTTTTCAAAACTAGAAGCGACTTCCATAATTTAAATACACGCAGTAAGCACGAAATTGTAATACCCAAATTCAGATTAACGAAAACTAGCAAGTCTTTTCTTATAAACAGTATACGCTTTTATAACAAGTTGCCAAAGTCAGTTATAGAACTGACCGATGGAAGGTTCAAAAACTACATCAAACGTATCCTTGTTAAAAAGCATATTATAAAATCAAGGACTACGTTGAAGATAAAAACATTTGGCCTTAGCTCCTTCTGCGCATGCAGCTTCCCTGGTAACTTGTAAACGGCACAAATATGTGGATGTCTCTAACTATTCTCAATCTCATTTTTTCTTTCCTTCTTTTAATTAGACTTTTTAAAATGGTTTTCAATCATCTTTAAAGCCCTTTGCTAAGAATAGTTACAGCACTGATAACAAAATTTGTGCAACATGTTAAATTTAGTCTTGTTATACTTATTTTTATTATTTTTTACCTTTGTATAGATTCTTTTACCGATTGTTTTGTGAATGTGTGAACATTGTAGGCCTTCTAGATGCTAGTTAACATTTGTTAACTTTTTTATATAATCTTTTTCTTTTTTTTTAGTTTCTTACGACTTATTGTCATAATTCGGGCCTACGTTGTCCCCCCATATCTAAGTACTAATGCTGTAACATGTAAATATTGTAAAACCAAACCATTTTTAAAAGAGTAACCATGGAGTTTCTTGCCGGTTCTTCTCCATAGGAAACGACCAACCCGAACCGTGCTCATTTTGTCGACGTTTTATAAGTGCCCATGTAGGCCTATGTGAAATAAAAAAAATTGATTTTGATTTTTTTGAGCTAAAGCCAAATTTTTTATCTTCAACGTAGTCCTTGATTTTATAATATGCTTTATTAATAAGGACACGTTTGATGTGATTTTTGAACTTTCCATCGGTCAGTTCTATAACTGACTTTGGCAACTTGTTATAAAAGCGTATACTGTTCATAAGAAAAGACTTGCTAGTTTTAGTTAATCTGAATTTGGGTATTACAATTTCGTGCTTACTGCGTGTATTTAAATTATGGAAGTCGCTTCTAGTTTTGAAAAGCCCTCGATTTTTGCGGACATACAATAGTACATTGTGATACAAGGGTGGAAAGTAAGAGTTTGCAATAACCTACACACCCGTGTATCACACGACGTTTTTCAATACAGTTGTGGGAAATTGTAAAAATAAGTCAAAGAATTAAATTTTATTTTTGCGTAAAATAAAATTAACGTAAGTCGCCATGGTCGCCATATATCTTTCTCGAGATTTTGGAGGCAAAATTTCATCTTGCGCAGTGTTGGCCTGAGATAAAATATCTGGTGGAGTTAATTCCATTTCATCACTTGTACTTGAACTCATATAAAAAAAAAGAAATAATTTATCACACAAAAAAAATAATTTATCACACAAAAAATTATTACTGAAAACAGCGAAAAAAAGCATCTAATCACTGTGTTGGTGTTTGAATTTAGAACACCAATATAATATTCAAACTCCATCTCAATGCTATACAACCTCCTTGCGCATACAAACTTAGATAGAGATACAGTTAGAGATAGAGTTATACAAACTTAGATAGAGATAGAGTTAGAGTTAGAGATAGAGATACAGTTAGAGATAGAGATAGAGTTAGAGATCGAGATAGAGATAGATTTAGAGATAGAGTTAGAGATAGAGACAGAGTTAGAGATAGAGTTAGAGATAGAGAAGAGTTAGAGATTGAGTTAGAGATAGAGATAGAATTAGAGATAGAGATAGAGTTATACAAACTTAAATAGAGATAGAGTTATACAAACTTAGATAGAGATAGAGTTAGAGAAAGAGATAGAGTTAGAGATAGAGATAGAGAAGAGTTAGAGATTGAGTTAGAGATAGAGATAGAATTAGAGATAGAGATAGAGTTATACAAACTTAAATAGAGATAGAGTTAGAGATAGAGAAAGAGATATTAGAGATAGAGATATACAAACTTAGATAGAGATA
This sequence comes from Orthosia cruda, assembly GCA_964057195.1. Taxonomy (NCBI): domain Eukaryota; kingdom Metazoa; phylum Arthropoda; class Insecta; order Lepidoptera; family Noctuidae; genus Orthosia; species Orthosia cruda. The sequence continues at coordinate 21,473,300 of OZ059842.1, forward strand.
GAGTTAGAGATAGAGAAAGAGATAGAATTAGAGATAGAGACAGAGTTAGAGATAGAGATAGAGTTAGAGATAGAGTTAGAGATAGAGACAGAGTTAGAGATAGAGATAGAGATAGAGTTCGAGATAGAGTTAGAGAAAGATTTAGAGATAGAGTTAGAAATAGAGTTAGAGTTAGAGATAGAGACAGAGTTAGAGATTGAGTTAGAGATAGAGTTAGAGATAGAGTTAGAGATAGAGTTAGAGATAGAGTTAGAGATAGAGTTAGAGATAGAGTTAGGGATAGAGTTAGAGATAGAGTTAGAGATAGAGTTAGAGATAGAGTTAGAGATAGAGTTAGAGTTAGAGTTAGAGATAGAGTTGGAGATAGAGTTAGAGATAGAGTTAGAGATAGAGATAGAGTTAGAGATAGAGTTAGAGATAGAGTTAGAGATAGAGTTAGAGATAGAGTTAGAAATAGAGATAGAGTTAGAGATAGAGTTAGAGGCTGATCCTGAACGTTTGTGCCGATAATACCAGTCTCAAGTTATGTCGGTAATACTTATGGTTTGTTCATACCGAGAAGCGATGCTACTAGTAGTAGTAATGGGGAGCCCACTTTTTCGCAAGTAAAAGTTTTCCATTTGGTCCGTTGTGTGTGGGGGACCTGGCTGACATATTAACCAGCTTAGTTTCACACAGAAGTATTCTGGGGGCTTCACAAGGTTCGCGGAGTGAATCACTGTTACGAGGATTCGTGCACATTGAGAAGCCACGGCCAGATGAGCTGAGCGCTGCGGGGCGTATTCGAATTCTCTCACTAAAATGTGTTGAATATAACGATGTTTTCTGTATCGCTATCATCTTTCTGTTTCGGTGTGAGCTGACCCTTCATCATAGTTATAACGTTAGCTCCATAACTCATTTATAAGGGTCCCCTAGCCCACATAATTGCACGACAAACATGACGCCGAAATGTGGCCCACATTTATTTGCAGAATATTAAGTGGAATTGATTATGTTATTTTGAGGTCAGTCTTGTTCATTGGCTTGTCTTACGACTAAATGTTGCGGTATTTTGGCTTTTTCTAACAATCCCGATTACTTCCCAATTATCTATTATTAATTTTCTAGTTAGACTAGCGAACCGTTCCTGTTTCGCATGTATTGTAATGAATGAAAAATTCATAACCTTCCTTGAATTAAAAAAATCTAAGCGCCGTTGGTGGGACCCACTACCTAATACGCACTTAATCACCGAGAAAACAAAACGTAATAATGTCTTAAGTACAGAGGGGGAGATGCGGGAAGAGGGGAGGTGTAAGGTTTATAATTTATAAATAAAACAGCTCGAATTCGAAAACTATGAGCTCAACAAGAATATCGCAAACGCCCGAAATAAATGGCCGAGTCAGCACAAAGAGCAAGTTTTAATGAAATTAAAATAAATGATCGCTTCAGCCTGTAATTAATTCCGCACAATACGCTCTTGTACTGTATTCAATTAATTAACGGATGTATGCAGGCACAAAGAGTGATTATCACAAAAATACGGACCTGATGAAATTGCGTGTTTATTAACTAGCTTTTAGCTTTGCTTGTGTGTTGGTCGAAATTTATCTTTGGAAATGTACAGTTAAAAGTAGAAGTACAGTTTCAATAACCCAAAACTAAAGTGCCGAATTTATTTGTAGAAGAAAGTCTATGGTCCGCGACTAGTTTGATCTATCTTACTTCTTCCTAATACTACAAATGTGAAAGTTTGGATGGATGTACTCAACCACGCCAGAACGGCTGAACGGATATGGATGAAATTTGGCAAGGAGATAGCTGGCATCCTGGGAAAAGATACAATTTATTTAGCTACATTTTTATCAAAAATAAAAATATATAGGTAGGTAGGATAGAATCGAAAAGTTGTGGACCATGTAATGTAACTTCTTCTACAAATAAATGATTGGAACTTTAGCTTTGGGTGATTGTGACCGCATTTTTGACACTTGATTGTACTATCAGGAAAGTAACCTCCTTCGGCAGTCGAGTAAATAGTATTTAATTCTATGTCTACACGTGCGTTCCAAATTCGTTCAATGCGTGATTGATTTTCCAAGCGTCCTAACATTGAGCACGCTACAATTGCGGCGATAAGGCCCCTCTTTGAGGAGTGGCTTGAGAGGCGTCACGGCGCCCTCACCTACCACCTGACGCAGGTCCTCACCGGACACGGCTGTTTCTGGAGGTTCCTGTTCAGGATAAGGCGGGAGGAAACGCCCGGGTGTCACCATTATGAGGATCGCTCGCAGGATACGGTAGAACACACGGTGGAGGTCTGCCCAGCTTGGGCGGAGCAACGCCGTGTCCTCGTGGAGGCGATCGGCTGTGGCAACCTCTCGCGTCCAGCCCTAGTCCAGACCATGGTACGGAGCGAGAGGGCATGGGAAGATGTCACCTCCTTCTGCGAAGCATTAATGCTCGCAAAGGAGGAGGCAGAATGCGTGAGGGAGACGCAACGGAGGCGCCCTCACGCCCCAAGACGCCGCAGGAGACGCCTTGGGCGTCGGGAGTCGCAAGCCGATTCCCGGCCACCATAGGCACGGGCTTGCGGACGGCGAGTAATGGGTAGCTCGCCGTCCGATAAGGACCTGCCTTAAATCGACGTCCCCACGCGCGCCTCAAAAATATGTCAGCAAAATTGACGGGGTCCTTTAGGGCCGATGCCTGTCTGGGTCTTCGGATAAATTTTAAAAAGAGTTACCGCGGCCCTGGGTCAAGCAACTGAAGAAACACGGGTGGGTTTTAGTCAGTAAAAGTTTAACACGCCCTCCTGCTTCACCCTGAGCGGGAGAAGTCATAGGATGATTTCACACACAAAAAAAAAAGCGTCCTAACATAATAAGGAAGTATGATATTATGGAAATTCTAATAAAATCAAAGTGATTCATAGGATTGTATTACTATAATAATGATTATAGTTACGTACATTAATGTAAATTTAAGTTAGAAAAGTTCAAGTACATCTGTAGAATTTCAATAAACAATTTAATACAATCCTATGTTTCCAAATTAAAAACCAAACCCATAAATATCTCCCTGTATAATATTTTAAAGAAATAAAAAGGAAACAGTCAAATTAAATCCTTATAAAATGTCAACTGGAAATCCCTTCATTTTTAAAGGATTTGATCAGGTGTATCTGTCACTTACTCGATCTCAAAATAACCTTACTCTAAGAGCTTGTGGTCACCCCCTGTACACCAAAAAAGATCCAAAACTCATAAATGCAAATGAAACCTCCACACAAATGTTATCAAGCATTTACCAATTAATATAGCCTTCTGAAAGGCAATTTATCAATCAACACCAGCCTTGTAATGAATGATACAAGTTTGTGAAAGAAAATACAAGAAGCTGTATTTGTAATAAAACAGTGACTTTACCTCCCCATTTGCCTCCAAATCTCCAATTTGTCAGTAATGAGCCCCCGTTCCAACAAATCCTATGAAAACGAGTAAATTTGCTGCTCGACGGTGTATTAGCCAAAATGACTATCGGAAACAGGAAGAATTACGATGACCACCGTTACACTGGCCTTGCTCGCCGTTAGCAAATTGCAATCCCGGCATTTTCAATTACGCGTCTTTTCGTGTCCGATAGTGTAATAAAGACCGAAATAGCCAAGACTAAAATAAACTCCAGCATGCAGTAAATTAGGTTGAATTTCGATTGTCCAGTAAAGGTTTCAATTTGATAAAGTGCAAACATTTTAGGTCCATGTTGATACGGCCATAGGCGGTTCTTTTGATAGCTTTACTCATTTCAATGTGATTGGATCAGCTGTTTTGTAACCCCAAGTGGCAGGTGAAGCTCTATTTTAAAGAAGAGTATATTTTTTTGACGACTGAAGCGTGAATGACAAATGTAGTTATAGATACTACATTTTGCAGTCATGTCCATAAAAATCACTGAGCTGTTTATGCGTACCTACTGTTTTGTAATAACTCTGCAGTAGATGCTTACTTAAGTGCTGCTGCTTTAGAGTCGCCAAGAAGTTTGATGCTAACTGTAACAACATAGATAATACCAACAAAATCTAAATGAATATGATAAAGTTTGTAAGTTTGGATGTAGGAGGTTATATTCGGAACTGCTCATCCGATAAAAATCTCTGAACCCAGGCAGGCGGCTTTACTATGTGTTAATTATTTCATCAACACTGCTCTCAAAACGGTAAAGGAAAATATCGTAAGGAAACGAGCATATCTTAGAACCACAAATTCAAAGACATGTGACATCCACCAACCCGCACTGGGCCCGCGAGGTGGATGACTGCCCATTCCCTCTCACAAAGAGGAGGCCTGTGGCCCAGCAGTGGGAACATTAAAAAGCTGATAATTATGATCGAAATCTAGACTATAGTTCAGTGTCATAGACGACTTTTAATTTCGACAACGGGTACTGGAAAAACTTCCACCCACAAAATGCCGACAAACACCTCAATATCTCCTAAGACATAGAACCTAGATTCATAAATTAAAAAGTATAATGAAATCTATTTTATTATGGAAACTTAAACTCTTTTAAAATTGGTCTTTTTGAAGCCATGAATAAAAAAAATAGAAAAACAAAATTTTGGGGTTTGCAACATTCGGAATACATTTGTTTCGTTTTTTGTTTTGCTTTTGATTTCATCCTTGTTTTCGCCGTTGTGAAAGAATTCTTAAATTGTAAAGTCTTAAGGCTCTCGTACCCATAAATCATGCCGCTATCACCCGAGGATTGTACGAAAATCATCACTATGGTGGAATTGGAGACCAGCCAAAAGAAATACTGCCAGAATAATGGGCGTGACAAATACTACTGTCCGATGAGTGACCCAAAGGTTTAGGGAGACTGGATTAAACCTGAGAAGACCAGGTACTGGCAAGCCAAGGCATACAACAGTCCGAGAAGATCGTTTCATTGCGGCAGCCATGTTAATGCGGACTAAGAAGGCTTTATTTTTGTATATTTTTACATGTTTCATAAATTTATATTTACTTAAATTTGCATTTTAAAGCTTAATTTAACGCAAACGGATTCCCGAATCGATAATTGGTTTTCACAGACCCGTAATATTTTTGAATGGCCTATTAACCTATACCTCACACTATGAGATAGACGATATAAAAAACTCCCCAGTTTATTTGTACAGAAGGTACACATTTTTTTTTAATTTTTTTATTATACCATTTTGTCGGCGTGTATAATATGTATATTTGGTCAAATTATAGCTTTGCAGTACTAAAAGTCTCTTAGCTAAGCTGCGGACGGACAGATGGACATGGCGAAACGATAAGGGTTCCTTGTTGACAAAGGAATTCTAAAAAAGAGGTTTCAAGATGTCGCTCGTCTGCTCAGACGTACATAACGAATTAAAAAAGACATAAATTCAAAGATTTGTTTTATCCTCAGTCCCGGCTTTGACTCGGGACCGGCAGAATATTAATCCACCTAGATTACAGGAGATTGACAGAGCTGTCGGATTATACTGTGTTGTGAACATTTTACACAAAATGAAGGCCAGATTCAGTGCTTATGTAAGTACTTCCTGAATAGATGATCCTTATCGACTGTCGGATTATTAATGTTTGAAGGTTTTCATTAGTTGGGGTATTGAGTTGATCACAAGGCTTCCGGAAAGGTAGATAGGCGACAACGTAGAGATTGAGGAATAAAAAAGGGCCGGAGTTCGGTTTCCAGGTCCGCCAAAGTGTTGTTGTCTTTATCCATGGGATTTTTTTTAATAATTGTTTTGCTCGCGTTTAACCAATATCTCGCCTAATGATAAGCGATGATGTGGTCTACGATGAATTATGCTTGCCCAGAAGTAACAAATTCACTCTTGAATTAAATACCCCAAGGCTGTAGCTATCAGGGAACTAAGACTCCGGCAGAGAATTCCACTCCTTGGCTGTGCGCACAGTGAAAGTATTAGCAAAACGCTTTGTATGTATGGGTCGGATGTCCACCATGTGCCGATGGCATGACTTGTAGCACAGATTACTAAATAGTTACTACGTAACATGTAGTGCGATGATGGAAAGGGCTAGGTGGAATCAAATTGTGCAATTCCGTCGCACACTTCCCGAAATGTAACCGATAAAAATCGACTGGCCGGCAACTTGGCGTCGATGTACGAGGCTCTGGAGCTATGACGCGACCAGTGTATCGATTTACAGTCAAGCCTCTTGGCCTGACTGTAAATCGACTCAAGTGCATCATGCTGGAATTTAACAGATCCGTCCCAGAGGTGAGAGCAGTACTCCATGCATGACCGAACTTGCGCTTTATGCAAGTTGATTAGCTGTTCAGGTGTGATGTACCGTCTCACTTTTGCAAGAAACGAAAACTTTTTTGCAGCTAGCTGAGCCTTTGTCTCAATGTATGGGCAAACATTGAAAGTCTATCTCAAAGTAACACCAAGAAGCGCAAGATGGTCCGTTAATGGCACTGTTACACCACGGAAAGATGGAGCCGGGTAGAATTGGCTCTTTTTAGCGGAGAAAAGATACGCCGCATCATTGAAACTGACCAGATTGGCATCACCCCATTCGGAGACCGCCTTCAAGTACAGATTCAAGCGTTCAACCATGGCCTCCCAGAGAGACTGAATCTGAGGCCCAGTGCCCGTGCGCTAGACACATATCTCTCAGCAACAGTGCTGTCGTTTGCGTACCCAAAGGTTCCGGGTTTTAGCAGATCATTAATGTGCAGCAAGAATAATGGTACCGATAACACTGACCCCTGAGGGACTCCAGCATTGATATTTAACTGACCGGACGAGCAGCTATCGATAACCAATCGGATGGATCGATCCTTGAGGAAGTCCGCAATCCAATCACACAGACCACTAGGCAGACCGAAGGAAGGAAGCGTACCAATGAGGCTTTCGTGCCAGACCCTGTCGAAAGCCTTCGAGATGTGGAGAGAGACGGCTAGCACTTCCCCGTGTTTTTTATAGCCTCACTCCAAATGTGAATGGCATACGCTAGAAGATCCCCAGTGGACTGGTTTCTCTGGAAGCCGTATTGGCGGTCACTGAGGATGTTGTTGGCTTCTAGGTATGCCAGAAGCTTACCGTTGAGCACACGTTCCATGCTATTATAGAGGATCTTATTGTTAGTATTGCCTGTGATGAGCAGCACTATTTGCACAACCTGTGATATTAGCATTTTTTGTATTTTTGCACAATCTGTGATGACCAGCACTTTTTGTACAACTGTTATAAATATAATGTTTTGTAAAAACTGTGATAAATAGCATTTTTGAACTTAATTCTGGGATGAACAGAAACGTAATTTGTATATATATATAGAATTTAAACGTGACTAAATAAAAATGGCAGTAGTTAATTAAATAAACCCACACAGAGTACAAGAAGATGACTGCAAGAATCTATATTATGTTTTTTAAAATATATGCTGATAAATTAATAAATACGTCCACCATTACTGCTGAGCGTGCCCGCCTGCTGGCATGCTCAGTTGAGTGATAACACCTTCCGGATCGCTATGTGTCTGCGTTTGGGTGATCTTAGCGGAGCTCCAAATCGTTGTCAATGTGGTGAAGTAGTATATATACATTCACTCATGCCTTTTTGCCATAGGATAGGCAGAAACTACAGAACGCCACCTGCTACAATCCTTACATACTTCTTTTGCTTCACTCACTTTCATACATCTAGACATATACAAATGCCGGTTATGAGTACTGTGCACCTGGCCTTTCTGAAAAACATCACCAATAAGGTCTATGTATGTATTGCTAGGGCGTCCCCTCCCGACGTCAATAGCAAACAATTTTACGTCTTTATAATACTACTTAATTTAGATTAAGCCGAGGTATGAAACTTCAACACTGCCACGTTTTAGGCACTGAGTGCATGGAACGTGGATCAACGCAGGACATAATGGTTTTTTTAATTGTTTCGGTATTTAGGGCATTCAACCGTCTAAATGTCAGCTAGCGTTAGTAACATTGAGCATTTATACCACAACTCTACACTCCACAGGGATCTAAAACCAGGAATATCGGATAGCAATAGAGTTTGATTAGATCGTGCGAGCGCCGTGCATACAAACTGTTCATTACTCGAGATTAACCGCCGGGCTGTTGGCAACCAGGTCTCGTTTGATGAAAGCTTTTAGTAGCTAATGTCTGGAATCTGTGAATGGATGAATTTAAATTAAAAAATGTCCCATATAGGGCCGAATAAAATTGACTGACAAAGATGGTGGCGGGCAATCACGTTTTAAAATCATCATCGTCAGCCTTTAGCGGTCCACTGCTGGGCTTCTCAAAATACTCGCCATTTATAAAAAAAATCGGCAACTCTCATTCAGATGCTACCAGCCACTTGAAGCTAGCAAGACCAGGAACTGGGCGGTGGTTGGTTATGACTTTTCATTTGGACGATTTACCCATAATCACCACGCTGCCGCGCTGCCACTGGGCATGCGGGTTGGCGAACGCAGATTACAGTTTTCCGCATTGGTGACGCTGCTGCCCGTCACCGGTTGGCGCTATTCAGCTGTGAAGTTTTGTTGAATGGTCGCTTAACGTTAGAGCCTCGTTTCTAGTCCACTTGGATGCACCACAACAAGCAGCAAATAAGGTTGACTCACAACGCTACAATAACAAAAACATCAAAACTTTTAGGTAACAACACGATCAGTGGCCGTTGACCTCGGTGTCCATTATTCAATTGAATTTATTACACTTGTCTAGACTACGCCAGAAGGGTCCCTAACATCGTCAAGTCAAGTTGAAAACACTTAAAGTCCGAAGAAGTCCAAGTTCAAAGAATTGTAAAACTGAAGCCTAGGTTTAAATCACTTTCTACCTGACAAGTAAATTCAAAGGGATTTTTAATCTGACTTACAAAAATGTCCTGAATATCACAATTGTAGCTAGAGTTTTCTGAGGCTCGAGGCTACGTGTTATTTTAACAGCGATAATTATTACCAAAAATAATTAAATATACAATTACATAATTATTCTCATAATGCCAAATCGAAATGAAATTGACCACGTAACATTTCAGTAGATTTTTCAACAATTATTATTACTGTGTCTAAGCCCCTTTTGTCCTAAAATGTGTGTTACTTAAATGACGACATGGCAAATTCGCATTTTAGTTGTAATTTTCCAATGTTATAATGCTGAACCTGAGACTCAATACTCTTGTCTTAAAAATCAAACCTTACTAGTAAAAAACTATACATCAGTTTTTAATTAACGGAAAAAAGCTTTTGGACAGTTAAATGCGACCACTTTTAACAAAAACAGTAAATTTTTAATTAAATTTTGGAAAGCGCTGGTCGGTTTTAGTAGAAGTTTCGGATTAAGAAATATAATGTTTTATGGCTTTAGTGCTTTTCTTCGAAACTAATAATCGGATCGTGATCATTCATTATCATCCTTTGGTATTGGATTAAGTATCTCTCAACTTAGGGAGAATGTGAAAATTGGTGATTATGGGAATTTTGACAATCCATTTGGTACCTCACTATAGAACTTGCTCACTTTTTAGTAATGGAATACAAAAAGAAAAAGAGAAAAAGAAACACAAAAAATAAACCTTCTTCCAAAGCAGTAAAAAGTCCTATACGTATTTTGCTTTGGAAGATTGTAATTTTTTTTTGTGTTTTTGTTATTAATAGATAACATTCAAGATGCAGGTAGGTAGGTACATATTTATTACAAGTTATTTGAGTTATATTAGGTGTATTTAGATACAATAAAACTCGAACATTTTTATGTATTGATACCTCTTTATTTCTAGGCCATAGACAAGTGACAGTCTATCAGCGATAGCGATTGTCCAAATGCGACGTGATTAAACCCTTCATTTTGGCATCACAGTGGGTCCATCAGAATATCAGCGCGACGTTATTTATTATCATTAACATTATAAGCGGGATATTTACCATTTTACTGTTTGAAGCGAGTTTCCGATATTTCGGTGCTGTTGCAAGCACCATGATCACGGAAACTCGAACAAACAGTAAACATGGTAAATAGCCCGCTTATAATGTTAATGTTAGTGTTATTTTTAAATATCGCTGCACATGCTTAGATAGGAGCCTCTTTGGTCTCGCACGGGGTTTTTTACTATTGTAATTTTTTTGTTTATTTCTCGTGTCTCCTGTGCGGGTCAGAGATAAATATATTTTTCCTTTTTTCTTTATTGCTGATAGAATTTCACTTTGGTTAGGGCCTCTACACATTTAGTTGGTCTATTTGAGAAAGTCCTTAGGATCAAATCCGGCAAGCCCACCACTAGCGCCACCGTTATCTGCAAGTAAAATAAATAGCATAAGTTTCAATAATTATTATTATATACTATTTTTATATCTATAATTATCTATATGTGTTTAAGTGGTGGCGCGGGCCGCCGGTCGGCGACACCGCGCCAGGCCAGCGAATGTGCGGCGATGGCTCGCGTTGCCATCCACCACTGAACTGTTTTGTGGATACTCATTTATGTATACCTAAAGCTATTTGAGTCGTAAACCAAGTGTAACACGAGCGCTAATCCCGCTGACAAACTGGTACACAGTTTGGTTGGTTTGGAATCATAAGAACGGTAAAATATATTTAAAAAGTTAATTTAAAAAATCAAAAAACCCGACTGCTTAAAAAGCGAACTAAAAAGAAATAAACAAGAAGAAAATCATGCTGTGCAGTCGGAGGATACATATTCGCGACCTGGCTAACCAAAACCAGATGTATCCTTTTTTGCTTTTTATGCAGTCGGATTTTTTGATTTTTTTAATTAACTTTTTTTATTTACAACTTTGTAGTTATTTTTTTTAAATTAGGTTCTTTTAAACATATAAGTGTTATATATTTTTGAAATCACCTTTATTTTGATACCCCACACGATGGGTTTGGAAGAAAAAAAAAATTCTCCTACAATATGGCGCCCAAAATCCGTCATTTTTTTCTTTTCCAATTTTTATGTAGCCAGTGACAATCGTGGGGTTAAGACCCAGAGGCAACGGTTTCATATTCATACACGACAATGCTAGGGTTCACACCGCGAGTGTCGTACGAGATTGTGTTACCGAAGTCGGTATCTCCATTATGGAATGGCCAGCAAGAAGCCCGGACATGAATCCGATTGAACATCTATGCGATGAATTAAAGAGACGAATTCGTGGAAGAGATCCTGCCCCAGAAACACTTAGCCAGCTGCAAAATGCAATCTAAGAGGAATGGAATGGAATGCCACAACATTTGATCGTTACTCTCATCCGATCGATGAGGAACCGTATGGAAGCAGTAATAAGAGCTTGGGGAGGGAATACAAGTTATTAAATAAACGTTTCTTAGCTTTTTTTTTCATTTACGTGTGTAGTTTTATCAATTTACTTCATACTCCATACAGGGTAAAAATGACTTGTTAAACAAAATACGAAACCTTTGAAAAAATAATTTGGATTTAGAACAACATTATGATTTGAAAACCTCATATTATTCATTATAAAACGACATTTGACACATATTCTTAAATATACAAATGTTTCTGATAAGAAGTTTATAAGGAAATTAAAAGGAAAACTATCACAGCTAAGTAGGCTTTACTTCTTTATGAGTATTACCGTCACCTCGTAACTCTAACGCGCGGTCGTTTCGGCTCCTTTCGTAATTCACGTCTTTCATACATATTATTTGTTGCAGCTTATATATGTTGGTTGTTTGTTCCTATCGTTGAATAATTTGATTTTACTCTTTGGTAGTTGAGTAGGTAGGTTGTTTGAAAATACTCATACAAAAATATTCATTTTCGGTTTGTAAATAACTTTGCAGTTATAGGTATTTAGTTTATACTTCATTTTTTTGTGATATTCGGTTAGTTTGCCATACGAACGGACGTAATTTTAGTTGCTATTCTACGTTTGTACGGGGCGCTAACGCTTGCCTCACTCCCATCCCTGACCTTGAGCGCAATTTGGTTAAAATAATGTCTGTGAGTCAGCAGACAACTCATTTTGCGTGGCCGTGTGGCACAAACAGGACTTTAGTATGAAACCGAATGCAGCGTAAATTCCGCGACGCATTTTACGCGACTCAAACCGCGATCTTACAGTGACACTGCTGGAGGTGAACATTGTAAAGCTGTATCTGTTGAAGTAAACAATGTGAAGTAGTAGCCTTGTATAGATCATGCAAATGCCCTAACAGTGTCGCAGTAGGTTTCTTACGTAATTTTTATCGCCTAACAGCGCTTGCATAGCTAATATTTTGAGATTTTATTGAAGACTATCTCCGTAACGGCAATCCTACAGTATTCAAATTATTACGTGACGCTGGTTATCAATCTTTATTACAAACGCTTGCCACTACACGCGATGATACTCAAATAATTCGGTAATATTTTTTCTAAAATCAATTGCGAAGTTGGATTTTATAACTCCTTCTTCAGTTACCATCGTCCTTTGTGCCGCAGTAACCGTGTCAATGTTCATGTAATAACAAAAAGCCCTCTTCTTAGTTCGCAATATTGTGCAACTACGAAACCCTATAACTGTGCGTGGCCCGACACGTACTTGGCCAATGACCATGGTTATAGGTTCGGTATTACGTGGAACTTAAACATTGGTGAAAAATGGCTGTGCTATCGGTGCATCTCTGTCTATCATCTCTGTCTGTCTTCCGGCATTACAGGCGTGATATTATGTTAATTATGATGATCATCACTATCTTTTATTGATTCCAATTTATTTGGGGTCAACACTTGATATCTTCTTCCATACTTCTCTATTGATCGTCCATCCAATAGTCACCTTGCCTGTTTCTCTCTCTCTGTTTTTAATATTATATATATTATACTGGCTGAAATCGGAATGTTTTTTTTCCCGCGGCAGAACGATTTAGCATCAGTTATACCTTCTATCGAAGCATAGAGTTAAACTTAACAAATAACAGATTTTTGTTATAAAATATTTAAAAATATAATCATCAACTCGACAGCATGAGAACCAATAGTAATTCTCTAGACGTAACATAGGTATTAAAGTGCCCGCGACGGGGGCAATAACCGCGTGGTCCATCGGCGTCGGCCCGCCTAGCTCACGCTATCATTCGTTCGCTGGTTACCTATCGCGGGTTACTATTAGTACAATGTCGCTTACGAGTTATGTTTTTCAAAATTTTTAATATGCCATTTATTGATTCTGATGTTTATTTATTTATAAATCGATTGTATTATAAAGACGAAATTATTTCGCTGCGGGAAAATAACCATTAAAATATCAGCGAGTGTGCTTTTAATTGGCCTTCCCCTAATATGTATATCTACTTATTATTTATTTAGTCTACCTACATTGTCCCACTGCGGGGCAAAGGCCTCCTCCGATCTTTCCAGGTATGCTTATCCAATATTTTGTAAAATTTTCTTATTTTAGTCATACCTAGTCCAGCAGCTCCACCGTTGCCGCCGAAATTTAAACGGCCTAAAAATATAACACACACAGCAAAATTAGCGTAACAAGAAAAAAATATTGCAATACTTTTTTTACCATTGCATGGTGATTTTTCTTTTATTTTATGATAAAACATTTTTTCTTAACTGATCAAACAATTGAACTTTACTTTTGAAGCGATTGTTTCAAGTTTATTCAAACTAACATCAGCTTGAGAGAATTTCGTTTATATTCGCAAGCCTCTTTAGGGTTTTAGTTTTGAAATTTCGTAAATTTTTCATTACATACCGAGTTATTTGTTTCATTCATAATGTTTAGATATTTTTCGAAGTTTAGCTTTACCCAAATTGAGAGGGTCAGGGCACTTGTTATGTCCCTAATTATTCATCGTTTACCTGTTTCAACCATTTATAGCAGTTTACAATGATTTAAATAGACCAATGCATTTGTGATAGTATCAAGACAAGGCAGAAAACTCCTATCTATTTCTAACAGGAATAATCTTTTTATTTACTTCAAGCCAGAAACGAGCTGCAGAAAGTTCGAGGTGCAGCAGAAATTTAGTTTACGGTACGAAGAAGTTTGAAAGAACCAGCTTCTTTTGGTTAGTTCGTCTTCGCTGAAGGTCCAAAAATTGAGGTGCACTATCTTTGAAACATAATAACTTTTGCTCGGTAATATCGACTTTGGTACACGGAGTAATGGAATAAAATATTGTTCAATGATGATTATGGAATCAATTTAAATCGAATTGACTGACTGCAATTAATGTGTAAACATGAACAATAACAGCATAATCTGTATTTTTTAACAACTGTGGTATATTGTAGAGAAACAATATTAGATTCAGGTAGGATAAGTTTGGGAGCTCGTATGGACTTGGTGATGATCGATGGTGGCAAAGCAAATAACATTCTCAACAAACTAGGTGGGTAAAAACTTTATTAAGAGCAAGTTGATGAAACACGCGGTATAAAGATAATTATTATTTTATTGCAAAAATGATTTTTTATAACTTTTAACATAAAAAATCAACATTTTCCATTTTTCCCATTAGGCCATGTAACACAAAAAAAAAAATTAATGGAATCTCATTTTGATTTTAAAAGGTATATTTTATGTAAGGAAAAATGTCTTAATATAAGTTGTAAAAATTAAATCTTATTTAAAAAATCGTCATAATAATAATATGTATTTTGTTTCGCTAATTTTAACGGTGTGTATAGAAATATATTAATATTTCTTGTCTGCGAACACATGTGAATTCTTTCCATTAGAATTATTATAAAACTAGCTCTGCTGGCGCAATATCTTTATAAATTACTAGCAGATGCCTCGCAATTTCACCCACGCAGTTTCTGTTACAACTGTTTCTGCCCGTAGGAATATAGGGATAAAAAGTAACCTATGTCACCCGGGGATAGTGTAGCTTCCCAAAGAAAAAGAATTTTGGAAATCGGTCCCGTAGTTTTAAGTGTATTCGTTACATACAAAAATACAAATATTAACTCTTTATAATTTTAGTATATAAGTATATATTAGTATAGATATAGATGTGTTATTTTGCTGTATAAAACTACAGTGTACTACTGTGTACTAGCGATGCAGCTCTGCCTAACGCATCGATAAATACAGCCGTGATAAGTAAGTTATATAAAATAAAATCTCTTACCTAGAGGTTCAACACCAGGGCCTAGAATAACACGGGGGGCTGCTGCAGCTTTTTGCACGATCTAAAATGAAACCAATAAGTTTTTTTAGCGGCATCTATACCATCATCCACAACCCAAAGAATTGACGTCACACAAATCCTGCATCGCGCAAGCAGAGTTTTCGAGGGTATTTGAAGGTATACTACACTCCGACAACATCCGTCTGGCAGTTGCACGGAATAGAAACAATACCCGTCTGTCCGGTCGGAGGGTCTTCCCTTTTCAATGGAGGTATGTGGGACTTTACATCCTGTTCCGCACAACTCCAAAATTGTTTCATGAGTCATAATTAGTAGCTCGTAGAAACATTCAACACAATAAGTTTTTGTGTTGTGAACCTAGTGTGATGAAGGTTACGTACTAGGAGATTGATTTCTATTCTAATGGTATAGGTTAAGAATAAGTACACGCTAGGATCATCGACTAAACAGAACCTATAGGCCCTTAAAATGCAGTTTAGTTATAACTTATGCGTTCACTTTTTTACATTATCAAACAACATCATAACAAGAAAGTCGGTGTCGCAAAACGAAACACAAAAGGTACCAATGACACCAACTTCCGAAATGAAAGTTATTTTTGTACTTTTTTGTATTTTTTTTTTGCAAGTCGGTTTATTTTTTGTGATAATTTTTCTTAAGATAATAATATGGGAAAAATACTTACGATTCCAAACAACATCACGATAAGGAATAAAACAGATAGTTGTCTGAACATTTTGCTTTTATGTACTTCACTGTTGTATTTTAAGTATCACCAAATTAGTACTGTAGCGTTGACCAAACATCACAGGTGTATTTATACCCCTGCATGTAAGCACATGATTTATTTTAGTGTTCCGTAGGAAGTTTGCAGAATCTTCACAGAATTGGTTTGTTGGATTGGGTTTCTCAACAACATTGTTTATATGTACTGTATGTATATATCTCAGTATATATTTAAATATATACTTGTTAGGTTTTTTTTTCTAATTTTCTTTACATTTCGTTGTTTTTCATTCCCACTCACAGAGAGGAGACCTGTGTCCCAGCACCAACATTGAAGGCATGATACATGCTATACAAGCATGTATCATCATCAGCCTCTTAATGTTCATAATTATGGCCTCCCCACATTCTAGAACTGAATGAGACGAAATTTAAAACTTGCATAAAACGCACACTATGCAGGCAGGCATATTATAAGTTGGGGAAGTAAAAATGCTTGGCTCAATTCAAGTCTTGCTCCACAAACACTAGGGCGCAAAAACAAGTGATATGCAGAACATTATTGTTTTGAACTATTGTTGGACCTGCTGAAGACTGTATGAATATATTTTTATTATATAGACTCAATTTATTTTAGTATTGTATAACTGCGCAGCACGTGTGTGAGTACTATGTACCCAACTGTAGATCTACGATTTGCTGTACCTTTGTGTCGTTCTTTGACTTATGTGTGCCCTGGCAGTTGAGTGTGTCATGCTCTCTCAAATGTCTCTCTGATGGTGGCGCGTGTGTTGGATCATTCGGTTCCCTTCATCATGGTTGAGCTGGGTGGTGCCGATTCATGCGTCATGTTCGTGAACGGGCGCGGTCACTTGGAATTGGTCTTAACTTAACTGCTTCGGATGCTAATAATAAAAAAAGTTTTTCTAGTACCTATTATGTAACTTCACGGTACATATGTGAGTACTTTTAATACTTTGTACATGTACGCAGTATAGTATGTAGTGATTCTGCGTGCATTGTCCTCACACATATGAATTTATTAATGAATGTACTTATGTACCTAAATATTGTAAAAAAAACATATTTTTTTTAAAAGAGTATGTATGGAGTTTCTTGTGCATTCTTCTCCATAACAAGCTACTTTCCGAATGCACGGTAGGATCAATTTTTATTCCTTTTAAATTTTAATGTATTAACGTTCAAAAGTACCGCTTGGTGGCCTAGTTGAAATAAAATAGCTTTGTCTTTGTCTATGTGTATTAATCTGAAAAGTTAATTATAAAATTAAAAAAACCCGACTGCTTAAAAAGCGAACTAAAACGACGTAAACAAGAAGAAAATCATGCTGTGCAGTCGGAGGATACATATTCGCGAGCTGGCTGACCAAAACCAGATGTATCCTCCGTCTGGACAGCATGATTTTCTTCTTGTTTACGTCTTTTTAGTTCGCTTTTTAAGCAGTCGGGTTTTTTTAATTTTATAATTAACTTTTCAGATTAATACTCACACACGTGCTGCGCTTTTTAAGCAGTCGGGTTTTTTGAATTAACTTTTTTTATTTACTAGTTTTTAGTTTTTTTTTTAATTTAGGAAGGAAATTAGGAAGGGTTAGGAAGAAAAAAAAAATCCCCCGCAAAATGGCGCCCAAAATCCGCCATTTTTTTCTTTTCCAATTTTTTAGTAGCCAGTAACACTCGCAGGTTTATGACGAATCAATTGGCGTAAGAATCATCAAAATCGGCCAACGCGTTTGGTCTCTAGAACGCCACATAGGAACAAACATACATACATACATACATTCATAGACTGATAAACACATTACGCTCCTTCGGCAGTCGGGTAAATAAGGGGGGTATGCTTAGAGCAATAATTTAGAAATCCTGTAATTGAGACTTATTTTATGAATTGCATTTTTCTGTCACCTAGGCATCACTTAAGCAATTTTCTCGTATTTAAATAAAATATTTTAAAATATACTCTTGAAAATATAATCAAATGCGCTTTGGCACATTCACAGTAAAGCGTTCCATAATCGGGACAGGCCTACAGGACGATTTTTTTAATTTGTATTTTATTGATAGGGTCGCGTTTGACCACTATCTCATCTGATGGTAAGAGCTGATGTGGTCGGTGGTGTAGCACGCCTACTCCTAGATAGTAGCTGTCCGGAAATGCAGACTCTGACACGGATTTTCACTTCTTAGCTGTACGCACAATGAAAGTATTCCCAAAACGTTTCGTACCTGTATTTTATATTTCTATGTTTCGTACCATCTGTGTTGCCCAATTTCTCACCGGGTATGGGTTTTTTTTATAACAATTATTTGCCTTCAAGCTCATTGCCTCGCCTTTATATCAATTAGCTGCGTACTGACTGAGCAAGCAGCCTCGCGAGGCAGCCTCGGACGTTTGCCGCGCAACGTTTGCCGCGCAGGGCGCCTCGGTCTATAACTGTTTTGCATGAGGCAGCCGCGCGCGCCAAGGCCGAGCCACGTGAGGCTGAGCTACCATCGAGCGCTTAGTTTAATGAGAAGTAGAACAGAGACTGCGCGTGCCCGACGCGGCTTATAGCCACCTATAAGCCGCGACCCTCCTATAAGATCCTAGCAAATAATCCATCTTTTTTTGAAGTCCTCTGTTGGAATGTTTATTTCCCGGTTTATGTTTCTCCACACATCTTCTCTTAATCCTCTATTAGAATAATCAAAACATTCTGCGCCCCAAAGTAGTCTACATTCGATATATAATTGTATTAATTTGGGGTACTGTTCTATATCCATGACGCAAACGAGTCCGTCAACAAGCGAGGCAAAACAACCGTTTTGAGTGCGCGCGGAACACTTACTGAGGCGTTTTTGAGCATCGACAAAAAGCGACAACGTTCGGCTCAGGCTGCGGCACGTTTGGGCGAGGCAGAACCTGCGTTTGCATCGGCCGAGGCACGTCTTGACCGACCGAGGATTTGCCTCGCGAGGCTGCTCGCTCAGTAGATGCATTAATGATGAGAACATCTGACTGCGAATATGTACAATCTGCACATCATATCTTATGGGAGTGTATTCTTTGGCAGAATCACGGGATCCTAGCGCTAAGAAACAAAATTTGGTTCAAATAAATTTTACTAGATGGCGCGACATGCACCGAGTTGTTATTGAATGTGTGTAAAATTTACATTTTCTGGAATTGGACATAAAAATTGTATTTTCTTGTTTAATCAACTCATCAACATCGCAAAATTATCGAATATTTGGCTCTTAACTCACATTTCAAAGATTATTTGAACGGATCATTTAAAACCGCGTGCAGTTTCATTGCACCAAAATGTGTTACAATTAAATTTGTATTGTAACACATTTTGGTGCAATGAAACTATAAAAACGAATTTTCACTATATTTAAAGATAGCAATATTATGTTGGATAATGTACAAGCTACATCTAGAGTTATTTACTATACAGACCTTGTAGAAAATAGAAAAAATTTCCGTGCGTTCAAGCGTTTTTTCCTTACCTATTATTTGAATCAAATATAACAAGGTCACAATGTTAGGAGGAATATTATTAATATTTTTTATATGTGGTGCTAGGCAACTGCGCTTATCCCAATTGTAAACGACCCTTTGTGGCCATTGGCTTTGTTTGTTATATCTCCTGACATAACAAACTATCTCCTTGACATATTTTCTATACAAAAGCTGCCATTTTTATTTCTCAGTTAAAAACTATCAATCTATTGAAAAATCGGCTCTCAATCTTCTGAAATCTTGCTTCAATGGGTTATAGACAAGTGACAGTCTTCAAAGAAAACTTCAGTTGGAAAAAGTCAAAAATGTAACGTAAAGTCAAATTTCATGAAACAATTTTCATGGTTTACCGAAACTACCTACCCTTTAGGTTTCGAATCGCTTGCGATTTGTCAAATATGCAACATGAACGGCCGTATCTTTTGATTGCAAAGACCTTATACGTTTTTCTTACTACTAGACTGTGTACCAAAATTTATTGTTTAGCTAAAATGAAATCTATTATCATACACCTAGGTTAGCTATTTCCTTATAAGCGGTAGCTAACCAAAAGCGGTCCTGGCGAGAGGGTTTCCGCTGGTAGTGTGTCCTTGTCTGACTTCTTGCTAGCTCAACTAATCATTGGGTTTGGTAGAAATGGTAGAAAATTTTATATTTTGCTTTTTATTTTATATCAAAACGAACAATTCATAGACTTTGACACGTATTTAAATATTTCTAGAAACTTATTTAAATATTTCTACAGTTCCTATATTTAATCAATTCGTTGTATTTAAACAAAAATATTCATTAATACTGAGTAAGAGTAGTACTTTTAAATGTTTGGGCCTGGTAATATTAAATGTAAGGTGACGGTTTGCGGAATTTTCGGCGGACTTTTTTCACAGAACAATAATTTTGTTCGTTTGAAATTCAGCGGCTGTTAATATTATTTGCAAATTGATTCCTAGTGGAATACAATTGGTGTAGTTTTATTTCTCAACTGTCTACGCAACTGGACAATATGAGAAATCATAGAGATCCTTTGAGTTATATTTAGCTGCCGGTATTTCAAAGCACCGTCTGAAGACTGCAGGGTCATCTAACGCCTCTCCTGCATGAGCTTGAGAGTAGGATCAGAGAGCTTTTTGTTCCTATCTATACGATTGGTCTTGAAGAATGAGACTAGAGGAGACTTGGGATTTGAGGATTATTGAGTCCT
Source organism: Orthosia cruda (assembly GCA_964057195.1). Classification (NCBI taxonomy): domain Eukaryota; kingdom Metazoa; phylum Arthropoda; class Insecta; order Lepidoptera; family Noctuidae; genus Orthosia; species Orthosia cruda. The sequence continues at coordinate 21,493,890 of OZ059842.1, forward strand.
GCCCCTCTCTTCGAACTTCAGATAACCCTTTAATACTCCATCGTAAACTGCTCAATTCCTCTTCGAGTTCGGTGATTTCAGAGTGTGCGCGTGTTGTACGTTGCCAGGTCCAGTCGTCGGTATTTGTTGGGGTAGATGGATCTCCTCCAGGATTCTTAGCACCCCTTGCCATACCGTAACCTCGACCGCTACCGTAGTGGAGGGCACAGGTTGCCGGGCAATAGGGGCTACGTTTTATTTGTGCTATTCATGGGGTGTGCTTTGCAGGCTGGTTGGCGATCGCAGTATGGTTGTTACAAATGCACAGAGAAATCTGCTGCCCATTCTCTGGTTTTTTCCTTAGTCACCTCTTACGACACCCACGGGCAAACATGGGATGATGAAATTATTTACGCCCGACACCATACGGTTAGTGATGTAGATACCAAAAAATATAAACACTAATTTTTTTTCATCATCATCTCCTAGCCTTTTTCCCAACTATATTGGGATCGGCTACCAGTCTAACCGGATTCAGCGGAGTACCAGTGTTTTACATGGAGCGACTGCCTATCTGACCTCCACAACCCAGTAACTGGGTAACAGCGGTACCCCTTGGCTAGACTGGTATCACATCTCAAGCTTCTGACTACTCGTAACGACTGTCAAAGATTTTAAAATGACAGCCGGGACCAACGGCTTAACGTGCTTTCCGAGGCACGGAGGAAACTCGGTATGTTGAAATGGTCACCCATCCACGGCCCAACCTTCTCAAGCGTTGCTTAACCTTGAAGATCGACCCGTGCGGCTGTTATTATTTAGCCACGAGCTCCTCTCGTGCACACACAATTTTTTTTTATTAACTATAAATTTGGTAGGTTTAGGTAGCGCAGTTAGGTAGCATAAATATATCGGGCTACTTAAACTATCGTTTTAACAATCAATTTGTCCCGTGTTCTGTTTTGTCATGGTCACCTCATTAGAAAGAGACACACTACCAACGGGAACCTTCTCACGTGGACCGGTATTTGCGCCATAGTGCACAGTCTAGTAGTAAGAAGTATAAGGTCTTTGTTTGATTGTGTTGACTTAGAAGCTTTACATTTTCACAGCTCCATGGGATTGCAGACTTGTGTATATGACATTTGACATTGAAGCCTCCAGGCGTTCCAGAGAAAAAGATCTTGACGTTATTACCACGTGACCCTATAAGGAAGCCTTATCGGGTCACGACGATCCTATAAGTATATAGTTCCTTTTTTCCCTTTTGAGACACAGAACCCTAAAAATGTCCAGTCATCTCATTTAAAATTATTTTCACATTATAATCTATCTAATACCTTTAAACGAGCAATTTTTGCATATATGTATCTAAATAATATATATATATATATAATCTGAATCTCGAAAACGGACGCAACGATTTTCATGAAATTTAGTATGCAGGCGGTTTCGGGGGCGATAAATCGATCTACCTAGGTTTCTTTTTTAGAAAACGTCGTTTTCTCTATTTCACCCTAGCAGGGCTTGGTCACCCAGGTACTATATAATTATGCTGCCGTCTTATGGCTAGTAACGTTATATGACAAAATCATATTTTGAGTTATAGACGAAAATTAAAAACCGCGAAATAATAAAAATCGATGCTGTATAACAACCGTAAGTCATCCGCGTGCATTTCAGGTGTCAAAAATACATCTTATTGCGTACTTTTGAATAAGCACATTGTCAATTTAAATTAATTACTAAATTTTACCAAAAATACGTTTGTATCGGTTTTAAATGGGGCGTTTTTATTTTTTATAAATGCACCAAAATGTGTTACAATACAAATTTAAACAATTAAATTTGTGTTGTAACACATTTTGGTGCAATTAAACTGTAACAACGAATCTTCACTTTATTTAAAGATAGCAATATTATGTCGGATAATGTACAAGCTACATCTAGAATTATTTACTATACGGACCTTGTAGAAAATAGAACAAATTTCCGTGCGTTCAAGCGTTTTTGCCATACCTATTATTTGAATCAAATATAACAAGGTCACAATGTAAGGAAGAATATTAATGATAATTTTTATTCATGGTGCTAGGCAACTGGGCTTATCCCAATTGTAAACGACCCTTTGTGGCTATTGGCCTCGTTTGTTCACTCTCCTGCTTGATATGGAGGGCAGTGGCAATTTGTATTTTTTCCTACTCCTCCGTTATTCTTTTCTGATTAATTTCGTTGCAGGATCCAAGACAGTTTAATACATTCTCGGGGACTACGTCGTGGTTCGTTGTCTCGGCGCTTTTCTGGTGGACGCCACTATTGATCCTGGCTTTCAGGTTAAGCAGTGGTTTGAGAATAGTGCGGTGGGATTGTCCCAAAATTCCATAAAACCGTTCCGTTCCGTTTTTGCAATGGGCTACAGAACCCTGAAAAGTAAGTAAGTTCGTGGCTGACTCTAGACAGATTTTCTACAGCTAGACTAATATGCGTAAAAGATATAGAAAATAACAGAAGGCTTTCATCCCGTATCTAAACGCTGATCTATTCAGCGTTTAGATTCGGTGTACCCAAAATGTTCTAAGCCTGGCAAAATCCATGAAATATATTGTTTCACGTATCTTGGCTTGGTAACCAAGGCCAGGCTCTATTGTTTAGGCAGTTCCTAGACATCACTTGTCTATAGTTTCTTTCAAGCATATTTTCTATAGCTAAAAATTTTAAAGAGTTATTATCCGATTGTTTGTCCAAATATATTTGCACGTTATTTTGCCATGTCCAAAAATAAACCCCATTATGTACGCAATAAGGTTCGTTTTGTAATGGTCAATTACCGTGAACTGATTTATATAATGTTTCAAGCGTATAATAACTGTGTAATATTATGTATTTATTTTCATACCTATTATTTGTACAATTTCATAAATAAATCTAGTCTCATACATACTTGCAAGACAATTGGCTGGTTTCTGTTTTGAGTAAAGCAGCTTTTTACGTTTCACAATTGAGAATCTACCTAGCTCAGATAAGTAAGTACCTAAGTACCTACATAAGTATGGACCTGTCAAAGATCCATTCACTTTCTCTTTCACCCTTACGTTCCATTTTACAATAGAAATCCGAGACATCACGAGATTGAAAAGAAGAAAGAAAGAAAAAGTGTCTATTTGTCACAAAACGACATACATTATAATAACATGCTTATGCTAAACCCTAGTACTTAAATAGATTGCATAATATTTACTAATATAAATTTTATACAGCTATAAAAAGTACGTTAGTATTATATTACTTTATTCAAGATTTAAAAAAAATAAGTTTTTAAATATGTTATAATCTTTAATTACTTGATTTTTCATAATTAAGCAATTTAATAGATACCTATTTGAAATGTATACAACCTTATTATGAAACTATGAAATGGATCGTAGGCACTAGTCAATTACGTCAAGATTGTCATAGCAACCGTATTTATTTTGTCAAAGATGTCTTATCGAAAGAAAATAATATCTAATCTGTATCTAATATAATTTGTTATTGCCAAAATCAAGAATTTAAGCTTATAATTACTAAAGTGAATGTGTTCAGAGCGAGCAGTTGCTGGTTCTTGCGATACCTCATAGAACTACAGAATAGTTTACTCAGAATTTCATAAGATCTCTCAAGAGGGAAGAGAACCGACACACACACAGAATTCGTGCATCTGCATTGGAATCTGATTGCAATTGTGATTTACCAACAAATATGGACTTTTGTGATAAAAAATTTAATGACTGACCTGGTTTTTCAATTCAAGACCAAAGGTTTCGCTAGCCATCGAAGAGCCTCCGAAGGAAAACAATATTAGCCATGGTCGGTGCCATTGGATATGTGCCGATGAAGGAGGATTGTGTTTTAATATATTAACGAACAATATATTATCTGCCTACTTATTTTGTAAAATAATAAATAAATGAGACTTATCATGCTGTTTTTATCATCTTTATTGTAGGTACTGATACCAAAATCGTATCATACAAGAGCCAAATTCTGTACACATTTTCGTCGTTGTAACCTTTTCTTATCGTAAGGATCCTAATAATATTCTATATAGGTATGAAAGTCTGTATGTTTAGATATTGGTTAATCACACCTCAATGGTTGAACGTATTTGATAATATATCATTTGGAATACAAATACACAATGACTAATAATAAAATGATTTAATAATAAAAAATAGATAAAATAATAAATAAACGGAATAACAAAGCCTTTTATTCTGAAATCAGAGATATAAAACTGTAGTCTATACAATACATCTTTATAGTTTATAAAAAGTTCCTAATCTCAGTAAGCCTCTTGGCTCAAGCCTCCACTAACAGTTTTCACTGGGGTCTCTCATGAACTACTCGCCAATACCACAGCGCGCCATCGCTTACACTTTGTGCCTACATCTTGGTGCTTTTCTCTATTTCTTTTGGCTATCGCGAATCATATGACCGGTCCATCTTCACTTTTCACATAGTTCCTGTAGGATAACTCTCGGTTTTCGCGCAGGAAAAGCCACTGGCAACCAAAAACACAAAAACTGGCACTTTTAAATATTTTTGTTGAGGATCTCACTCATCATAATAATCATTTCTGCCGAAAGACTGCTGGATACAGGCCTTCCCGGCACTCAGCATTCAGCGTCACCACATCAACCGGTGCTGTGCGTCTTTCATACATTGGATGCCCGCGACCTCAACCTGGTTATCGGTCTGTAGAGGGAGGCTTTTCAGCCCCATTGACCACCCGTTCTTCGAGCAACTGAGATCTATCAGGCGTGAAATATTTGCATCCAATCTAATGTTTTCGATAATGCAGGTCGAACACTCTTCTGCCACGCATCGGTCTTCATTGAGGCATCTCTAAGAAAGACAAGGATGTATCTTAATAACTCGTTTTATAAGTTTTTATATATTATTTTGTATTTATTTCACTTGATTAACGTTTAAGCAAGGGCTTGTCAACTATCAACTGCCAAATGTAACCAGTGTAGCCATGCAGATTTGACGAGCCCCAAGTCGCCGAAAATTTCGTTTTTCCATTTATAAAAAACTCAAGACGACCACTATTCACTAAAACAACGAAACATTCTACGAAACGTAAATTTCCATTGTTGCCTTGAACACCCTAGAAGCTTATATCAATTTTAATGCGTTTGACACAATAATTATTATTGGTGCCGCATGAAACATTTTTCAGCATTTCTTTATTTTCCCTGTGTTGTCACGACTGAAGTATAATGAAAAAACAGATAAACTGTTAAGAGCATTTTGATTTCCAGTTATTTACATCATTTCTGAGGATTAGACATTCTTATTCCGAAATCACCTAAAATAGTCCCATGTTTTTAGGGTTCCGTACCCAAAGGGAAAACGGGACCCTATTACTAAGACTCCACGATCCGTCTGTCTGTCCGTCTGTCACCAGGCTGTATCTCATGAACCGTTATAGGTAGACAGTTGAAATTTTTACAGATGATGTATTTCTGTTGCCGCTATAACAACAGAATAAAATAAATATTTAAGTGGGGCTCCCATACAACAAACGTGATTTTTTTGCCGTTTTTTAAGAAATGGTACGGAATCCTTCGTGCGTGAGTCCGACTCGCACTTGGTCAGTTTTTTAAAGGTAGCCTAATTGGCGATCAGTCGCCGATCGTAAAAATTGGTCGCCTCGGCCACCCTTCCGAGTCTAAGCCTAAATGGCGAAAAGTCGCCCAATCTGGCCACACTGATTATGTAACGTTGACAACGGTTTGAGAATTTGAGAATGATCAAATGTGTTATTCTCAGTTCTGAAACCTAATTGAACGTCAATGAAGGTTTTTTGTATGACATTAGGTATACTTTGGCATGACTTGACTACGTATACTTAAACCTTGCTCAGCATCGCAGAAAACTTAAAGTGGCAGATGATCAAGAGTGACAGATGCTTAAATCGAGGTAAGCACATACTTACGTACCTCAGAAACCGGCCATAAGTCGCAATATTATTTGGTTATATTTTGAAAATATGATACTTTCTGGGTTATAAACAGTATACGGTATCTATTTTAGTAGTTTGTTTATAGTAACGAATTGTTCGTAGTAATACTAATAGTATGATTGGAATTTGCACCAAGTGCAACCCCATGTCGTGTCCAGGCTATCTCCATCACTTCAAGGTTGCCTGGTAGAGATCGCAAAACGCGATAAGGCCGCCTTTTGTATGTTTGTTTTAATTTTATGTGTCTTTTTGTATTGTTTTATCTTGATATAATGGGTGATTTTTTAAGAGTTATAGGATCTGATTTAAAAAAAAAACACAAAAATTTTAAAATTTTTATGAAATCTTTATTGGAATCGATAGAACGATCAATATAATTTAATGTTTGAAGATCATTTCATGCAAATGCTGGCCGCGGCTCCGGTTTAGATGGCCCATTCGCAAGGCCCAATTTCGGCACACTCTCTCCAACATATCAGCCGGTATATCACGAATAAATGCTTCAATATTGGCTCCCAGTGCGTCAATCGTTGCTGGTTTATCCCTGTAGACATGAGCCTTAACATGGCCCCACAAGAAATAGTCCAAAGGCGTTAGATCACACGATCTAGGCGGCCAATTGACGGGCCCAAAACGTGAGATAAACTGTTCACCGAAGGCGGCTCTCAATTGGGCCATTGTTTCGCGTGCCGTGTGGCACGTGGCACCGTCTTGTTGAAACCACATGTCAGGCATGTCCAATTCTTTCATTTTGAGCAAAAAAAAATCACCAATCATCACACGGTAGCGCTCGCCATTCACAGTAACGTTTCGGCCATTGTCGTCTTTGAAAAAGTACGGCCCGATGATGCCACCGGCCCATAATCCACACCAAACAGTACATTTTTCGGGATGCAGTGGTAGCTCTTGCAATGCTTCTGGCTGGTCTTCACTCCAGATGCGGCAATTATGCTTATTGACATATCCATTCAACCAGAAATGAGCTTCGTCGCTGAACACAATTTTTCGATAAAAAAGTGGATCTTCCTCCAACTTTGCCAATGCCCATTCACCAAATGTTAGACGTTGTGGGAGGTCGTGTGGCTTCAATTCTTGCACCAGCTGTATCTTGTAAGGTTTTACACCCAAATCCTTTCGCAAAATTTTCCACGTAGTGGAGTAACAGAGGCCCAATTGCTGCGAACGGCGGCGAATCGACATTTCACGGTCATCACTAACACTGGCGGATACAGCCGCAATATTTTCTTCGGTCCTCACTCTACGTATGCGTGTTCGTGGTTTAATGTCCAATAATGTAAACTGGGTTCGAAATTTAGTCACAAGCTTCCGGATAGCTGCCTCAGTAGGCCGACCAAACTGCCCATAAATTGGAAGAAGTGTGCGATGCACTCTCTTAACCGAGCATGCATTTTGATAGTAAAATTCAATCATTTGCAAACGTTGTTCGTTCGTAAGTCGATTCATGGTTAAATTATAGACCAAATTGAACAAGTTTGACAATGACACAAGACACGATTCACGCGTGATCTGTCAAAAACAGTGTTGCCAAAAAGATACCAGCAAAAAAATCACAAAGTATATATAAATAAATAAGGGAGGCATAATTTATAAAGTTGTTTTTATTATTTATTCGCTGTTACCTGGGTTGCTGTCCTAAGTTGATTGCACTATACCTATGGCGCAATATTGGATTTAATTTGAACTCATAGTCGTAATTCGTCACCCAAACATCACGAAAATGACACCCATATCGAAAAGTTAGTAAATTTTCGTCGGGGCCACCTTGGATTTTGGTTTTGTCTCTATTTTCGTTATAAGCAACGTCGAAGGCTAGAAGTTTTCTTCCTCGTCTCCGGCTTGCCTTTATTAACGTACCGGAATTAAAACTGTACCAAAGTCCCAGTGATGACCCAGTGGCGGCCTCGCTAGTCTCTCTTGCACGTGGTAGTGGGTTCAAATCTGGGCAAGTTCCAAACAATTTATCGATCTATCTAAGCAGTATTTTTCTGCTATCAATAGATTCCGGATAAAAAAAATAAAAACGCCCCATTTAAAACCATTTCAAACGTATTTTTGGTAAAATTTAGTAATTAATTTAAATTAATAATGTGCATTGTATGCCATATGTGCAATGTGATTTGTTGATTTGATTTGGTTGTGTTTTCGTTTTTTTATAGATTATTATGATTTTGAAGTTTGCTATGCATGTATTAGATTTTATTATATTTGTTATAGCGGTTTGAGAAACCTCTTCATCCTTGTGTCTATCATGAAAAGTGGACTGTATTTGAAGGGTTCTGGCAATAGTGCGTTGAAAATAAGCGGGAAAATATTCACGGATCAATTCGGGCGATCTAGTATGGAAATGAGGGAAGTAGTACGCCTTACCTTGTAGTGGTCGATGCCAGCCCACGTGTGGCAGCGAGCTGGTGTTCTTCTACTCCAAAATGGCTCCTTCAGGATCCACACACTTCACACAATTGTTTTATATCCGCGAGGCGGGTTAATAGACACGGTTCACAAGGTTCTCTGCAATCTAACTAATTAGATGCATCAGTCTCCAGCCAGGTGGCTTGGAAAGCTGGCGGTTGAGATACGAGGCCCGTTCACGTTGAAGTTTCGGTTCGTTCTGGCGACCTGTCATTAAGGCGTACATAAAGGGAAAAGGAATGAGGAAGGAACGAGATAATTAAGATATCAATCGCCCGCGAAATCTCAAATGCGTTTGTCTATGTGTTTTCGGTCATTGATTTATGACATTTACAAGAGATGGCGCTACCAATATTGAATTGATTAATCAAGTTTTGTAAATGACATGTCTAGATTATTGTTATTGTCATTCTCTGTTATTTTATTATTTTTATGAATTATATGCGAAATGTTTTTAATTGTGACAATAGATGTACTTAAATTTGATTAGTATTATAAATGTGATGGTAATATTGTGTTGGTCCATAGTTAAAAATTGATTTTAGCTTGTTTTTAATATTTTTTTGTAAACATTCAGACACAGTGTAAAATTGTTAATGCATAAATGAAATGAAAATGAAAAGCATCAAAAGTACGCAATATGATGTATTATTGACACCTGAAAAGCACGCGGATGACTTACGGTTGTTATACAGCATCGATTTTTATTATTTCGCGGTTTTTAATTTTCGTTATAACTCAAAATATGATTTTGTCATATAACGTTACTAGCCATAAGACGGCAGCATAATTATATAGTACCTGGGCGACCAAGCTCTGCTCCGGTGAAAATAGAGAAAACGACGTTTTCTAAAAAAGAAACCTAGGTAGATCGATTTATCGCCCCCGAAACCCCCTGCATACTAAATTTCATGAAAATCGTTGCGTCCGTTTTCGAGATTCAGATTATATATATACTATTTAGATACATATATGCAAGAGTTGCTCGTTTAAAGGTATAAGATAGATTATAATGTGAAAATCATTTTTTAAATGAGATGACTGCACATTTTTAGGTTCTGTGCCTCAAAAGGGAAAAAAGGAACCATTATAGGATCGTCGTGACCCTATAAGACTTCCTTATAGGTTCACGTGGTAATAACGTCAAGATCTTTTTCTCTGGAACGCCTGGAGGCTTTGTGGTGTTCTGACTTACAGATCCACATTTTTTAACTTTATTTACAATTCATAACACTATACAAACCATACCTTCATATATGTTGATATTTTATCAACTTTTGTAATTCATTTTTATGTTTTCTTTCATACTGTTTGTACCTGAAAAGCATATTTTTAGTTATCTTTGATTGTTTTATTATCTAAAACTTAAATTATATTGAAACGGGTAAATAAAAACCGGGCAGAGCTATGTTCAGATCTTGTATTCACAATCGAAAGAGAGAGATAATTCACAGGCAATCGCTTATAAAAAAATCAAAATCAAAATTTCTTTATTCAATTAGGCCCATTAAGCGGCACTTTCGAACGTCAAAAATAAAAATTTAATGTAATAATAATTGATTCTACCGTCCATACGGAAATGTAGCTTGTTATGGAGAAGAACGGACAAGAAACTCCAAACTTACTCTTTTAAAAAAAAAAATGTGTTTTACAAGTATTTGGTTACAATAATCTTGTAGGAAAAATACATATATGTGAGAACGATGTAAAAAACGCACTTAAAAGCGTCTAGAGTAAAACAAACAATAAAAATCCAATAAATAGGTAATTAAAAACAGGCGGAGGCAGCTAAGATATGACCAATCCCAACTGACGGCGCCCGTTCACGAACATACAAACATGACACATGGATCGGCACCACTCAGCTCAACCATCATGAAGGGAACCGAATGATCCAACACATGTGCCACCATCAGATAGACATTAGAGAGAGCATGACACACTCAATTGCCTGGGCACACTGAAGTCAACGAACGACACATAGGTACAGTAAATGGTAGATTTACAGTTGGTACATAGTACTCACATATGTGCTGTGCAGTTATATAATCCAAAAAATAAATTGAGTTTATACAACACAAATATACATTATAATTATTTGTGCAGTCTTCAGCAGGTCCAACAATACTTCAGAACTTTTCTGCTTATCACTTGTTTTTGTGCCCTAGTGGCTGTGGAGCTGGAATAGCGTTGGGCCAAGCATTTTTATCAGCGATGTAATCCCCCAACCTATAATATGCCTGCCTGCATAGTGTGCGTTTTATACAAGTTTTACATTTCGTCTCATTCAATTCTAGAATGTGTATATTAACACATCCCGTTGCTTGAAATGGCTTGACTGGAGGGGAAGCTTCAATATGGCGGCTTAGCTTCGGCGGGTTCGGCGGGCATTGGTCGGTTGCACGTAGGCTGACGTCACATCCGTTACATTCGGCCATCCTGGAAACATTGCTCCCGCGATGGAAGCAAAACACATTCATTAGCTTTCAAATAAATCAATTAAGTAGGTATTCAGTGTGAGTACTATTTTTATTGTCCGATATAGGTGCTTTACTTCTATATGGCCTTAGCGCATTTACCGACGAAGCACCCGTGAGCTTTTGTAACCACGTAAACCTTTTAGGTCTATAATCCAGTATCTATAATTTGCCACTACTTTACGTAATGCATTTTCAATATGGACTGGACAGATTCTTGCAAACCATTGTACCGCATTCAATGTAAATAAATTATGGCTATGATAAATACGTTATACGAGTAGCTATGGCTTTGCCATTGACTATAGTTACTATATTAAGACCTTAATAAAAGTCATCCAGTTTTTATTGACTAGCTGCACTAATTATAGTCTTAAAACAACCCTTTTGTACACATGATCACTCTTGCGTTATCTGAAGCTTTATTTTTAAATTCAATATTTGACATTCAAAGTGCCGCCTAGTGGCCTAATTGAAATAAAGGTCTGACTTTGGCTTTACTTGGCATTAGTTGGCGTTGCAAAGCGCAACTTGGCGTCGGAAGGCGTTACTTGGCGTTGCAAGGCGTTACTTGGCATTGCAAGGCGTTGCAAGGCGTTGCAAGGCGTTGCTTGGCGTTGTAAGGCGTTGCTTGGCGTTGCTTGGCGTTGCTTGGCGTTGCATGGCGTTACTTGGCGTTGCAAGGCGTTGCTTGGCGTTGGAAGGCGTTACTTGGCGTTGCAAGGCGTTACTTGGCGTTGCAAGGCGTTACTTGGCGTTGCAAGGCGTTACTTGGCGTTGCAAGGCGTTACTTGGCGTTGCAAGGCGTTACTTGGCGTTGCAAGGCGTTACTTGGCGTTGCAAGGCGTTGCTTGGCGTTGTAAGGCGTTGCTTGGCGTTGCTTGGCGTTGCATGGCGTTACTTGGCGTTGCAAGGCGTTACTTGGCGTTGCAAGGCGTTACTTGGCGTTGCAAGACGTTATTTGGCGTTGCAAGGCGTTACTTGGCCTTGCTAGGCGTTGCAAGGCGTTACTTGGCATTGCATGGCGTTGCTTGGCATTGCATGGCGTTGCATGGCATTGCATGGCGTTGCATGGCATTGCATGGCGTTACTAGGAGTCACTAGGCGTTACTTGGCGTTGCAAGGCGTTACTTGGCGTTGCACGGCGTTACTTGGCGTTGCAAGGCCTTACTTGGCGTTGCAAGGCGTTACTTGGCGTTGCAAGGCGTTGCTTGGCGTTGCAAGGCGTCCCTTGGCGTTGCAAGGCGTTACTTGGCTTTGCAAGGCGTTACTTGTCGTTGCAAGGCGTTACTTGGCGTAGCAAGGCTTTGCTTGGCGTTGTAAGGCGTTACTTGGCGTAGCAAGGCTTTGCTTGGCGTTGTAAGGCGTTGCTTGGCGTTGCATGGCGTTACTGGGCGTTGCAAGGCGTTGCAAGGCGTTGCTTGGCGTTGGAAGGCGTTACTTGGCGTTGCAAGGCGTTACTTGGCGTTGCAAGGCGTTACTTGTCGTTGCAAGGCGTTACTTGGCGTTGCAAGGCGTTATTTGGCGTTGCAAGGCGTTACTTGGCATTGCAAGGCGTTACTCGGCGTTGCAAGGCGTTACTTGGCATTGCAAGGCGTTGCTTGGCATTGCATGGCGTTGCTTGGCATTGCATGGCGTTGCTTGGCATTGCATGGCGTTGCTTGGCATTGCATGGCGTTGCATGGCATTGCATGGCGTTACTAGGCGTCACTAGGCGTCACTAGGCGTCACTAGGCGTCACTAGGTGTCACTAGGCGTCACTAGGCATCACTTGGCGTCACTAGGCGTCACTAGGCGTCACTAGGCGTCACTAGGCGTCACTAGGCGTCACTAGGCGTCACTAGGCGTCACTAGGCGTCACTAGGCGTCACTATGCGTCACTAGGCTTTACTTGACTTTACTGAAAATCGTAAAGTCACATGGCCTACCAGTACGAGCGAATATTAAATCTTAACGCTTCAAGGAAGTTGGTGTCATTAGTGGTGCTATTGATTCCCCAGTTATTTAGTTATTTGTTTAGGCTTTACTATAGTAATTATAGCCCGCAAATAGCATTATGAATGGATTGAATTTTACGTTAAAATTAACCAGTAGCAAGCAATATCTTTTAATATGTAACTAAACTGTTTACCGAACCTTTTAAAATGTTTGCTCGTGAAGGTCTTAATATGGTACCTCACCATGATTGGGAGAACCAAAAAGGCAAAATATATTTTTCAGTGTCCGAATCGTCACGAAAAAACTGATAGTACGGAAGTGTTGACTCAGCAATAACAAATTTGGAAAACTCATTCGTCACTACAATCATTACCAACTGTACACAATCAATCTGCGTAGCCTCTTCCCAATTATGTTGGGGTCGCCTTCCAGTCCTACCGGATTCAGCTGAGTACCAGTGTTTTACATGGAGCAACTGCCTATCTGACCTCCTCAACCCAGTAACTGGGAAACAATACCTCTTGACAAGACTGGTGTCGGATCTCAAGCTTCTGACTACCCGTAACGACTGTCAGGAGATCTTCAAATGACAGCCGGGACCAACGGCATAGTGTGCTTTCCGAGGCACGGAGGAATCTCGGTATGTTGAAATGGTCACCCATCCATTGACCAACCTCGTCAAGCATTGCTTAACCTTGAAGATCGACCTTGCGGCTGTTATTATTTAGCCACGAGCCAACTGTATATTATTTATTAAAATATACTTTCATACACCCCCACACACATACCTCTTTTTTTTTGTCCAACAAAACGGACCTAAATGGTTTACATGAATCATAAGCATTGGTTCAAAAGGTTTAGGAATTTAGATGTAATGTTCGTTCTTTCATACACTAACTGCCCTTGCCATATGCACAATGAAGACGTGCGGTTATGTATTTTCTAATGGATTGCTATCATGGTGGTGGTCAACATGATGCATTTGCACTATCTTATCTATCTACCCAAGCTCCGAAGCTCCTATCAGTCTACTCCCGTTTAGGGTTTTTCTATAAAGCCCCTCGTCAACAATCAAGTAATTGCTTATTATGTCCGGATCGGCGGTGTGGGTTTTTAGCAGGTTAATTAGTGAACTAAGCTTGTCGTCCTGGAATTGTGACGGTTCTACAACCAATCAGCGACTTAGACGTATTTTTTTAATTCATTGTATCTACTGGATTTCTGGCAAGCGCACCTACATGTTTCGTATGATAGCCCGGCCTATACTCAACACTAATGTTAAAATATTTTATCAAAAACTACTGTCCTGCGATGCGTGACCGTACTTTGGACCGCTACACAATAGGTAACTCAATATAACAACCTTTACATGACATTTTTTCCTATAAAATACACGCGAAATCGACATAACGAGTCCAAAAGCGAGGGTTTGAAGCTCATAATAATGGTCCATGCTATCCTCACATGTAACACGACTGATCGCAATGAATTTTATTTGCAGTTTGTTTTTGCATCAATATCCGGTATATTACGACACCTAACTTACACGCATCCGTATGCACTTCTATAGGAAGCGCGGGGTCATACTATACGAACACTGGCTGGCAGGCTTAGAACACGAAATACTTTGCAATTGTTCAAAACTAATCCATTAACGGGTACACAATCAACGTGGAATTTGAAATAAACTTCTTAAAATAACTGCACAATCCGATAAATGGACGTACCCACATGACACCCATTACTAGGCAAATGAAACTTGAAACTGCCAACACGACTGTATGCCACTCGTGGCAATTTGACCTGACCATTTAAGGGATATGATTTTTCAAAACTAGTGTATTTACGAATATTCATGTTTAACTTTCGGTATTAAGTCCTTTTTTTGTTAGACATTTTATAAAATTATAACACCGGAATTTAAATCAGTTGAGGGTAAAAGTAAATCTTCTAAAAATGCCAATACCTACTTCGTTTTGGGTATCGACAGATCTACCGACAGATTATGCTACTATATTAATAAATCTCACACTGAAGGTCTCTTTTCTATACTAAATGGAACCCCGGTATACTTATGCTACTATTTTTGCTAGTTCTAAAATCAGTTTTATGAGTGTCATCTGGATTAATTGCTAACTTTGGACTATACTAATATGTAACAGTTAAAGTAATTTTTGCCAGCTAACTCAGAAACTTGATCATCTATATAAGGTAACGGAAAACTTTCATTTTACAGTGACATTTAAAGCGCGGTAATCAACACAGCCACAAAGTATGTAAGCGGCGGTGTTCTATTTTGAGACAGAGCTTACTATCGACGTTAGTTTTTGACTTAGATCAAAGGATAAGCGTAACTGCATTCAGATTGTAGTCTAAAGATGTCTAATGTCTATATACTGGTTGATCAGTGTTAAGCTTAATTTTGATCTGCGTAATTAGTACAATATCTTTAGTGTGTACCCGAAGCAAAACAATGTTTGTATTTGGTTAATCTATTCATTCCCACTGCTAGACTAAATGGCTATAGCCCGGCTCTATAAGAGTTAATTATAAGCACATATGAAGGCACCTACAGAACGCCATCTGTTATTATCCTTATACCTTTTGTTATATATATATACACAGCGAAGTTTTATCCTTATTATTGAGAATATGGCGACTAGTAAAACAAGTGGCTATGGCCTGACTGGAATTAGAGTTATTGATATTGCAAATATAGAAATGAGAAAGACAACGCACCTGGCAAACTGGCTGTGGCTCGTGGCAGACTGGCTGTGGCTCCTGGCAGCTCTCGGACCTTGTTAGGACCTCTCCTTACAGTCATACGCAGCACATCTTGAAGAGTTTGATGTAATCTCTTGCTCGGCGTGCAGTTGGATCGATGGCAGAGTATAGCACATGCCGTGAAGCTCGTAGTGTCGTTCAGTCCGTGAATAACACAAACTTGTTCGATTTTTCTTCAGATTGGGGTGATCTTTTGGTTGTGGCGTGGATATATTATTAAAACGAAGCTTACTTTTTGTGTATACCACTTCTGAGTGAAACGGGTAAATAAAAACCGGGCAGAGCTATGTTCAGATCTTGTATTTACAATCGAAAGAGAGAGATAATTCACAGGCAATCGCCTATATTAACACATCCCGTTGCTTGAAATGGCTTGACTGGAGGGGAAGCTTCAATATGGCGGCTTAGCTTCGGCGGGCTCGGCGGGCATTGGTCGGTTGCACGTAGGCTGACGTCACATCCGTTACAATATTGATAATTTGTAATTCTTGCAATATTTTTCTACTGTGACATTTTCATCTGACATGACATCTGTCTGTCTATTTTATTATCTTAAGCCATAGACATAACTTAGGTATCATAGACTACTTACATCTTTCCTTAAGCTAGTTGTACATTATTGTAAGAGCAGCGTAGACTGACCCCGTTGTGAACCGTTTTTATTCGTTCTGGTCTTTATTTCTTAATTGAAATTTGAATTTAAAATGAAGACGATATGACACAGAACGATGAAAAACGCGTCAGTTTTTAGTTTCGGATCTGGACTGAACGCCGAAAGACGGTTGAATTCTTAATACTACCAAGTGTACTATTGTATCTGAAGACTCTTTAAAACTGTAACTTATACGGCTGTGAATGTTATCAATCTTTGAGTGCAATAAATATATTTTATTGAGTGTGAAACTTAAATGTGAGCATTTTTACTGCGTTATTAACCTCGTCGGTCATCACTTCATCTAAAAGGGGGCGTTTGATCGGCGTATGAAGCCACAGCCCGGCCTCCACACCCCTTGCAGCCTGTGCCTGCACCCCTTGCTGCATGTGCCTGCACCTGTGCTACTGCCTACCTGCTCGTTAGCCTGACTATTAGTTCAGCTGCCTTCGACCATCTATCTGTTTGCCTGCCTATCCGTCCTGCTGTCTAATCTACATCCTGCCTATCCGTATTACTTTTTGCATCCGAGGACAACGTGTATGGCATCAAACGGACAGACCGACGTGAGTGATTATAGATTCTTAAAAATCACTCCAAAAGCGATACTAAGTAGTTAATGATATTGCCATAAACTGCAAATACAAAATAAACAATGCACCTACTTTGTCCAGTTTACTCGGTCGAACTCGTTAACTAAATATCCCAGAGAACTTGGCGGTTGCTGCACAATGTAAGCACTAGCCGGGTAATGCCAACTCTAACTGCTGTGTACTTTGTCCGGTATTACGGGGAACACGGCCTGCAGTTTGTAACTGTGGTGTTATTCTTGTGAATTTATTTAGCTGAAGTGGATTTGAAAATGTAGCATTTAAATTGTCTTATCTTATCTGGCTATGAGATCGCCCGAGTGTTTGAAAGGAGAAAGGGTTGGCCTTTGCCCAGCGGTGGAACACAAAGTAGGCTAACAAAAAATATTATTTTACACTAGCCCGTTCTTATGCCCAATCACACCCTGATGGTAAGCGATGCTTGAAGTCTCCGATGGAATAAACAGAGCCAGAAGACAAAATTTCCTTAAATACGATAAGCGTTTTACCAATTAATTGACTTACGACATGCATTCAAATAAATTTTACCTCCTTTTCTATTCATCAAGGTTACAAAAGCATTAAAAGAGCTTACCATAGTGTCTTGCCAGCCAAGGCAGACTGCCCCCCGCAAAGCAAGCTGAAGATCTGTCTGTCTAACCTTTTCTCAACAATGTTAGGGTCCACTTCAAGACCTACTGGATGCAGCTGAAAACCCGTTCTTGATCTATCGGGGTAAATGTTAGTCAATGTCAGTGTTATCCTAGTATTAGCCAGTGCTACAATGTAAACAGGTTTCAATTCAATAACTGTCAGAAGGAAATTAGAGTTTTATATGATCCCCTAGGGCATCGTAGTGGCACATTGAGTGTTGTGTAGTCTCCTGGGGAACTTGTCTAGGGGATTTTAGTGGAACGAGCGTATTTTACATGGAGCGACTGCCCATATGTTTTCCACAACCCAGCAAATCTTGCCTAGAAATATCTCGTAACCCACAAAGTATTTCTTGCCAAGACTAGTGTCAGATTTCCTGGAGGTAGTCAGAAACCCGCAACGACTGATAAAGATCCACAAATGACAGCTGGTGTGCTCAGGCGATACTGAGCGCTCCCAAGCTTACGCTCACATAAACAATGTGCATGTGCATCACACACACGACTAAGACCAACCCGCCGTCTTGAGAAAGTACAATTGTACCAATAGTTGCTACCGTATTTTTTTTTAGCAACTGTTTTAAGAAGAAGGGCACCATAAAGCGTAATATATTGATCGACTCTACAAAAGAGGCAATGAAACTGGTTATGATTTCTATTTCCAGCTTACGGAATAACTACAGCCTTTGAATTTCAAACATCTAATAATCGTTTTCAAGGTGAAAATGTATAAAGATTAGGTAGGTTT
The DNA here is from genome assembly GCA_964057195.1 of Orthosia cruda. Taxonomy (NCBI): domain Eukaryota; kingdom Metazoa; phylum Arthropoda; class Insecta; order Lepidoptera; family Noctuidae; genus Orthosia; species Orthosia cruda. Next base: position 21,512,148 of record OZ059842.1, read on the forward strand.
CTTATATTTCTTTTTCAGGCTTTCGCTATTGAAGTAGGTTTTAAGCCCTAAAACAATTGATTTCTTAATATCATCCTTCTACTAAAACCAACCTCTGTGCTTTTAAGATTTAATTAAAGATTTACTTTGTACTTTTAAAAGTGATCGCCTATAACAGCCTAAAAGCTTTTTTCGTTAATTAAAAACTGTGTTAAATTGGATTAATCTATTTATTTTACCTATTGGATTTTTAAGACAAGGGAGAGTTTCATATTCAGCATTATTACATTGGAAAATGATACTAAAATGCGAATTCACAATACACAGAACCCAGACAAAGTGGCGATAAAAATGTGTCGATTAAGGGCCGATTTTTCAATAGTCTGATAACTTTTAACTGAGGAATAAAAATGGACGTTTGACATATTTTCTATACAAAAGCTGCAATTTTTATTCATCAGTTAAAATTTATCAGACTATTGACAAATCGACCCCCAATCTTCTGAAATTTCGCTTCAATGGGGAAGATGTCTCTTCAGTGACAGTCTATCAAAGAAAACTTCAGTTGAAAAACCCAAAAATGTAAGGTAAAGTCAAATTACATGATTAAATTTTCATGGTCTACGAAAAGTACCTACCCTTTATGTTTTGAACGGCCGTATCTTTTGATTGTGTTGACTAAGAAGCTTTACATTTTAACGGCTCCATGGGATTGCAGACTTGTGCATAAGACATTTGACACTGAAGCTGTAGCGTAACGTTAGCTCAGTCGAGCTAACGATAGCCACGTTAGTAAAAATAAAAGGGAATATAAACTAAAACTAAGAACCGGCAAGAAACTCCATGGTTACTCTTTTAAAAAAGGTTTGGTTTTACAATATTTCCATGTTACAGCATTAGTACTTAGATATGGGGGACAACGTAGGCCCGAATTATGACAATAAGTCGTAAGAAACTAAAAAAATAAAATAAAAAGATTATATATTTTATAAAAAAGTTAACAAATGTTAACTATACTCGGAATTTTAATTCGATTCCAGATTTGACAATTTCAGTGTTGCAACGTTATGACAAGTACTAAATAGTGACGTTGCAAAATTATTCGATATGGAAATGGAATATTTCCGGATCGATTCTTCTCGTTTATAATTTTACCCTCGTAAACTAAGTATATCAGGAAATTAAATATTTCTGAACCGATAATTTAGTTTTGACGATTAATTAACGATTTGAGACTTTTCTTTTATAATTGTGTGTGAAATAAATAAAAAAATGTGATCATGAAGGAACATGACAAATAAAACAGATGGATGTATTATGGTAATAATTTATTTAATATATAGTCGCCGTCATCGCTATCGCTATCGCTGTCACTTTCTGTAACATTTATTATAAATGTGTCTGTGATATTGTCAATTAACATATCTAGCCTACTCATGTTTTCCTCTTCTTTGACAACATGGGATACGCATTTAGACCATTCGGTAGCCGTAATTTTTTGAATGCCTTCCTGAAATAAATTTCTCACGTCTGTAAATTTGAAAGTTTTATTATTTTGAGCTACATGCCCCTTTACCTGCGCCCATATCAATTCGATAGGGTTTAGCTCGCAATGGTAAGGGGGCAGTCTTAAAACCGTGATCCCATGTTGTGCTGCCATTTCGTCTACAGCGTACTTATTAAAAGACTCGTTATGTGGAATCAGTTCTAAAAGCGTAGCTTTAATCATATCTGGTTCGTAATGAATATTTTTATTTAAAAGCCAATCTTGAATGGAGCTTTTTTTCAGCTCATTTTGTTTTTCGATTGTTTTTCGATTGTTTATCGATTTTTGTGTTCATCACTACACTATTATATGTGGTATCATTATTTCACAAAATGACAGTAGCTAATGTCAAATCTGGAATCGAATTAAAATTCTGACTATAGCATCTAGAAGGCCTACAATGTTCACACATTCACAAAACAATCGGTAAAAGAATCTATACAAAGGTAAATAAAAATAAGTATAACAAGACTAAATTTAACATGTGGCACAAATTTTGTTATCAGTGCTGTAACTATTCTTAGCAAAGGGCTACAAAGATGATTGAAAACCATTGTAAAAAGTCTAATTAAAAGAAGGAAAGAAAAATGAGATTGAGAATAGTTAGAGACATCCACATATTTGTGCCGTTTACAAGTTACCAGGGAAGCTGCATGCGCAGAAGGAGCTAAGGCCAAATGTTTTTATCTTCAACGTAGTCCTTGATTTTATAATATGCTTTTTTAATAAGGATACGTTTGATGTAGTTTTTGAACCTTCCATCGGTCAGTTCTATAACTGATCAGGCGGCTGATGAGGCATTGGTACCCTGCCGGCCCATTAATGTTACTGGGGTACTTTGATGCCTACTACCAGGATTGGCTCTTCCCATACCAGTGCACTGACCATGCTGGACGGGAGATGCGTAAGCTTTCGCCTGTGCTAAACCTTACCCAGCTATTCGAAGGTGCCGTTTGTTGGTTCGCACACGACCAATTGGGTTGTTGAACCAACTTTTTTCGTTTGTTTAATATGTTTGTAAAGAGTGATCTCTAGTAGTACTGATCCGATTACGAAAATACATTCACTGATAAATAGGTTCACTTTTGCTGAGAATCATAGGCTATACTCTTTATCTCTCTAGCGGAAGCCTCGCGGTTTCACCCGCGTAGTTCCCGTTCTCGTGGGAATACAGGCATAAAAGTAACCAATGTTACCCGGAGATAGTGAAGCTTTGCGAAGCTACACTATCCCCTAGCTTACAACGGTGAAAGAATTTTTGAAATCGAGCCAGTAGTTTTTAAGTATATTCGTTATTGAAAAACAACATATCACGGGAATTTAACGCGATGATTATACGCGTTTTATTACGCGTGATATATTGTTTTTCAATTATGAAACGCAAAAGTTTTCAAGTTAATATATTCGTTATATACAAAAATACAAATCTTTCCTCTTTATCTATATATATAAAAGAATTAACTGACTGACTGACTGATCGATCAACGAACAGCCTAAACCGCTAAGCCTAGAAGCATGAAATTTGGCAGAAAGATTCGTCAAGTGGCGTAAGTGAGCACTAAGAAATAATTTTTGGAAATTCGACCCCTAAGGGGTTAAAAAGGGGGTTGACAGTTTGTATGAAGTTTTTACAGTTTGTAAATTGGACACATGAAATTTTACATTACGCTCTTGGTTGATAAAAATAATTAATGTGTTTATTGGTTTTTGAAAATTCCAACCCTTAGGGGGTAAAAAGGGGGTTGAAAGTTTGTATGTAATTTCTACAGTTTGTAAGACGGACACGTGAAATTTTAGATTTACGCTCTTGGTTCATAAAAAGAAGTAATGTATTTATTAGTTTTTGGAAATTCGACCCCTAAGGGGTAAAAAGGGGGTTGAATTTTTGTATGAAATTTTTACAGTTTGTAAATTGGTCTCTTGAAATTTGACATTACGCTCTTGGTTGATAAAAATAATTAATTTGTTTATTGGTTTTTGAAAATTCCAACCCTTAGGGGGTGAAAAGTGGGTTGAAAGTTTATATGTAATTTCTACAGTTTGTAAGTTGGGCACGTGAAATTTTTGATTCACGCTTTTGGTTCATAAAATTTGGACACTCCGTTGGGACGTTACACAGAGTAGACGTATCGCAAAAATACGCTCTGATATTTATAAACAAAGTTAGTCCAAATTGCATTTTAATTATACCAACGACAACTTCCTAAATAAACTGTGCCGCATATAAGTGCTTACGACTCTTCTCTTCCGAGAGAACACTGTCGACATCGACAGTACACCAGCGCGGGAGCCGCTCTTCGCCCCCGCAAGAAGGAGATGAGCTATTATTTTCTTACTCCCTCACACAAGTAATCAGCAGGACGTCACCTCGCAACAGTCGAACCACCTACTGAGTGAGTAAATATTACAAAGATATCATGAGTGGAGTGCGCGCAAAAACTGGAAGTGCCCAGGATGTCGATTCTCAGCCCAAATGCTCGGATACTTCCAAAATAAACCATCGCAAATTCAAACAGAGGCAGATGGATGATTCTGAACACCTTCGAACTGAATTAAGTGAAATGCGTAGTGAAATGGCTGAAATAAAATCAATGATAAAATCACTTACCACATCACAAAGCGAGTTTACAAAAACAATCACTGCAGATATATCAATAATTAAGGAACGAATTGACGGTATTAAATCCACTACGGACAATCTAATTGCCGAACAAAGCAATATCAAATCGGATATAATATCGCTCCGGAATGACAATTGCATAATCGAGAAAAAAGTTCTAGAGATCGACCAAGTAGTTCAATTGCTAAACTCCGATAGTACATCCTCTCAAGTCTCTTTCCCAAATGAAACCCAAGAAACTATCATAGCAGAAATCAACGAGCGTGAATTTAGAGGCAAAAATATTATTATCAGTGGTATACCAGAACCATAATCTTCGAACAAAGACCAACGCATAACCACAGATAAAAACGAGGTCGTGAACTTGCTAAAGTCGATAACCTTAATAGACTATCCCGAGCCAAACAGGATTATGCGTTTGGGAAAGTATGATGCAAATAAAACACGCCCAATAAAAGTATACCTCAAAACACAAGAAATCGCGAAATCTATTCTACGTAACCAAAACAATTCTAAACGAGACACAATCAAAATATATTCTGATCAGACACCTGCACAGCGTAAATACCTACAAAATCTCAAAGAGGAATTAAATCGCCGACAGCTTATTGAAGACAAAACTCTCACCATAAAATATATTAACGGCTTACCGAAAATCGTGGAGTTACCGTCAAAAAACGAATAGCCGCTGAAACCTCAACAAACAATCTTACCAAATCTAATAATGAAAAAATAACCTACCAAGTTGTTGATAACTATACCAGCATTCTAACATCAAGCAAATCTTTTAAATTTCTATACGCTAACATGCGAAGTATCGTGAAACCTGGTAAATTTGACGAACTAAAATGTGTGATAAAAGCTTTTCCATCTGGCTTACATGCTGTGGTTCTAACAGAAACGTGGATCAAATCAGACGATGAAGGTAAAAGATTTCAGATTCCAGGATACACACATTATTTTAACTTTAGAACTGATACGAGAGGTGGTGGTGTTTCGATATTTATGAACAATAATCTGAAACACAGTCTAACGGAGGAAATATGTGATAATGGCAACCACTTTTTGTGGATTCATATCGAAAACTATACTCTAGACATCGGAGTTATATATAGGAAACCAGAACAATCAAACGTCAAAACCTTCCTAGATACCTACTCTCTACAACTAAATAAAAATAAGCGTGCTGTGGTCTTTGGCGACTTCAATTTCAACTTATTAAATACAGAGCGTGCAACTAATATGTACAAAGAAGTGAACAAAGAAAATGGCTACGAATTGTTGAACAAAATTGATGAAGACTACTGCACAAGAGACTCAACAACAGCAAAGACTATAATCGACCATATTTCCTCAAATCTTAAACAGAACAATTTTCATCTAGCCATTATCGATACACCCATGTCAGACCATAAACAAATTTATCTCGAACTAAAACGATATAAGCCAGAACCATTGAAGAAGATAAGCTACTATGTTATTGACTATGAAGCACTTCAAAAGAATGTCCTGGAATACCCCACCATAAACCTAGACAATTCATACGATATCCTGGAAGAAAAACTGGTGAAGAGTATAGAACTAAGCAAAATAACCAAAATCAAAATGCTAAACTCACCAAGACAAGACTGGATTAATAAATCAATCATAACTGAAATAAACAATAGAAACAATTTATGGAATCAACACAAGAAAAACCCTAAAGACAAGCAAAAAGAAGAAATATTTGTAAAGAAAAGAAATGAAGTATCAGAATGTATCCAACGAACGAAATCAAAGTACTACATGAAAGCCTTTGAAAACTGCAAGAAACAGCCATTAAAAATGTGGGGACTGATTAACAGCTTATCCTGCAACAAATTAACTGAAAAATCTGCCCCTCGGAAACTTCAAACACAAAACGGCACTGTTAGTGATTTAAAGGACATTTGTGAATGTTTCAACGATTTCTTTGCAAATGTAGGTTCGATACTGGCAAATCAAATTCCGAAAAAACATCACCCGTCTGGTCAATCGACAAGTTTATCTGGATTCAGCTCATCCTCCCTACGTAATCTAGAACCAACCACAACAGATGAAATCCTAAAAATTATCAATAACTTAAATAATAACACCAGTTCAGGCCTAGAAGGAATCACCACAAAATCACTGAAATGCGTTGCAAACTTAATTCTTGACGAACTCACTAATTGTATTAACAAATGTATCGGATTGGGTATTTTTCCGGATAGTCTTAAGGTTGCAAAAGTTACACCAATTTATAAGACCGGAGTTAAATCGGAGCCGGGTAATTACCGTCCCATCTCAGTTCTGCCCGTGCTATCAAAAATATTTGAAAGGGTCCTGTTTAATCGCCTTGAAAAATACCTTATTTCTCTTAACTTTATATACGAAAAACAATATGGTTTTAGACCGAAATCAAATACACTATCTGCTACAATAGACCTTGTGACTACTATAAAACTTAACATTGATAGCAAGAAAATCGCACTGGGTGTCTTTATTGACCTAAAAAAGGCTTTTGACACAGTCAGTCATGAATTATTGCTAAACAAACTCATGGAAATAGGCATAAATGGCTCTGCCCTTAAATTTTTTAAATCTTACTTGTCAAATCGATACCAAGTTGTTAAGATTGGTAACACCCAGAGTAATCCCAAAATTATAACTTACGGTGTGCCCCAAGGCTCAATTTTGGCTCCCCTATTATTCCTCCTGTACATAAACAGCGTCCACAGAATTGGTCTAAAGGGGGACTTAACACTGTATGCTGATGACACATGCCTGTTTTACTTCGGTCACTCTATAGATATCATTGTTAAACAAGCACAGAACGATTTGGATGTACTAAACTTATGGTTCCAGCAAAATCTCCTTACCATTAATGCGGCTAAAACTAATTTTATGATCTTCAAAGCAAAAAATAAAAAAATTGGCAATTATGCACCATTAAAAATAAATAATCAAATCATAAATAAAGTAGACAAAGAAAAATATTTAGGCCTGACCCTAGATAGTAAATTAACGTGGCTTCCACACATTCAAAAAATTAAATCAAAATTACAATCGCTGACTGGTACCCTACGAGGCATCGTTCGCTGCTTACCCAGAAAAGTTCGCTATTCAATCTACTTCTCACTCGTTAAACCACACATTGACTACCTAGTTGAAATATGGGGCGCCGCTGCTAGGCACATACAAACCTTCTCCAAATTACTCAAAATAAACTACTAAAAACGTTGTTTAACTATGACTACTTAACTCCAACAGACACTCTTTATAAACAAACCAAACTTATGAACATTACACAATCATACATTTACAATACATGCATACTGATTAGAAAAATACTTAATAAAAATATACACACAAACATTACCTTCACTAAAACTAAAAAAAAACACAAAATGACATTAAGACGTGAACAAGACTTTTTACAACTACACTCAACCCGTACAAACTACGGCAGAAAAACTATTTTATATGAAGGATCCAAATTATTTAATAGATTGCCAAGAGACCTCAAGGAATCCAAATCCACGACTACTTTTAAAAAGCTAATCAAACAAATAATATTAAAGAACGCACTTTCCTTGAAATAGTTTCGAGCCACATCTAGTTGCGCTTGTCCGTGTTGTGATCGTAAATGACGGTGACTTGTTTACTTCAATGTATGAACCAGTGTCGAACCAAAATATTGCTGCTTTTGGCATACCCTCAAAATTTTAATAATTATCTATTTTGACCTACCTCTGTATTAACTCCCAACAATAATAAATCTACCTACTGTTATTTTTTAATATTCACATGTAAGTGAATTATTGTATTCTTATGTGAATAAAGATTTCTTAAACCTCAAAAAGAATTAATATATTTATTGGTTTCTGGAAATTTATCCCTAAGGGGGTAGAAAGGGGATACAAAGTTTGTATGTAATTTCTATAGTTTGAAAGCTGTACACGTGAAATTTTTGATTGATTCTCTAGGAAGATAACAAAAAATATGTATTTATTAGTTTTTGGAATTCTATCGCTATGGGGATAAAATAGGTGTTGAAACTTTATATGAAATTTCTTCGATTTGGAAGGTAAAACATCTAAAATTGTAGGTTTACGCTGCTGATTAATCAAAAAACAATGAGTTAAATTATTTTCGGAAATGACACCCCTAACGGGGGTAAAAAGGGGGTTGAAAGTTTGTACGTAATTTCTATAGTTTGAAACTGGACACGTGAAATTTTTGATTCACGCTTTTGGTTCATAAAAAGAATTAATATATTTATTGGTTTCTGGAAATTTATCCCTAAGGGGGTAGAAAGGGGATACAAAGTTTGTATGTAATTTCTATAGTTTGAAAGCTGTACACGTGAAATTTTTGATTTAATCTCTAGGAAGATAACAAAAAATATGTATTTATTAGTTTTTGGAATTCTATCGCTATGGGGATAAAATAGGTGTTGAAACTTTATATGAAATTTCTTCGATTTGGAAGGTAAAACATCTAAAATTGTAGGTTTACGCTGCTGATTAATCAAAAAACAATGAGTTAAATTATTTTCGGAAATGACACCCCTAACGGGGGTAAAAAGGGGGTTGAAAGTTTGTATGTAATTTCTATAGTTTGAAACTGGACACGTGAAATTATAGATTTAATCTCTAGGAAGATAAAAAACAGAATGTATTTATTAGTTTTTTAAATTCTACCCATATGGGGATAAAATAGGGGTTGAAACTTTATATGAAATTTCTTCGGTTTGGAAGGTAAAACATCTAAAATTGTAAGTTTATGCTGCTGATTAATAAAAAAACAATGAGTTTAATTAGTTCCGGAAATGCCACCCGTAACAGGGGTAAAAAGTGGGTTGAAAGTTTGTATGTAATTTCTACAGTTTGTAAGTTGGACACGTGAAATTTTTGATTTACGCTCTTGGTTAATAAAAAGAATTCATGTATTTATTAGGTTTTAGAAATTCTACCCCTAATGGGAATAAAGTAGGGGTTGAAACTTCATATGAAATTTCTTTGGTTTGGAAGGTAAAATATCTGAAATAGTAGGTTTACGCTCTTGATTAATACAAACAGTAATGAGTTTATTGATTTCAGGAAATTCGGGTTGAACTAATGGAGGTTAAAGGCTGTAATTTGTTGTCCTTATATATTTGAAACTTGGCATAAATACTAACAGCTGATATTTTATATTTTTTTATTGTTTTTAAAGTAAAGGTTGTCATTACAAGTTTTTCAAAACTACTCCTATAATACGATTTAGGGTGTGTTGAAGATTTTTGAAGAATTTTATTGTACAAGGCTTCTTTTCTTTTATATAGGGGAGCAAACGAGAGATATTTGTTGGAATGAATTCTAATTCCTTGGGCAAAATAATAAAAGTAACGTTAATTTTTCGGAACTACCCCCAAAAGACGATTTAAGGGATGTTAAAGTTTGTATGGAAAATCTCATTTATTGAATTAATAAACTTGAAATTTGGGACAAATACTAACCTAACCTAAGTAAATAATAAAGGATATCATTGTTAGTTTTTCAAAACTACCCCTAAAAGATTATTAGGAGGGTGTTGACGATCTTGGGTTAATAAACTTGAAATTTGGCACAAATACTAACCTTAATAAATAATGTAGGTTGTTATTAGTTTTTCGGAACTATCCCCAAAATACCATTTAGAGGATGTTCAAGATTTTTGAAGTATTTTATTGCACATAGCTTCTTTTTAAGCTGTAGGAGAGCACTAAGGAGAGATTTTTGGAAATTGAACCTTTAAAAAGACATTTATTTGTATAAAACATTTTTCCAAAAAAATATTACCGTTTTCCAACTTAAAACACTACAAAATGAAAAATAAATTTATTTTTCGAAGTCGGTGTCTTTGGTAGGTACATTTTTTTTTCGTTATGGACACCGACTTCGAAAAATAAAGTTATTTTTCACTTTGTAGTGTGTTTAGTTGTATTTCAGTGTCAGTAGTGTTTGTAGTATTTTTCACTTTTTAGGTGTACCTAATAGGCAATTTGCCTTTTGGCACTTAATTGATTTTTTGTATGTTCGCCGATATCTCCGTCAAACAACACTGTGTTTGTAGTTCCAAATCGAGGAAGAGAACGACTTAGTGCCGTAAGATTCTTCAAAAAACCGTTGACACACCTAAAACATCTTCTGGGGGTAATTCTGAAAAACTAATGATGGCAATTTATTATTGCCCAAGGAATAAGATTTTTAACCGACTTTCCAAAAAGGAGGAGGTTCTATGTTCTCTAAATCCAAACTTGAACCGTAGATATCTACGATTCCTTTTATTATCATCCCATTTATTATTGTTTTAACAATAGCTTATTTTTGGTCGCCTTCACTAACTGCACATAATTTAGTTGAATAAAATACGAAATCATGCGAACGACGTCGCGGGCGGAGTGCTAGTCATATTATATAAAAAGTATAGATTATATAGATTTCATAAATTCTTAATTCTTTCACCGTTGGGAAGCTCCACTATCCCCGGGTGATTTAAGCTACTTTTTATCCCTGTATTTCCACGGGAACGGGCAATACGCGGGTAAAACTGCGAGACGTCTGCTAGTATTAGTATGGAAGTATAGATTATTATGAAGTATAGATAAAAACTTTTTAACAAAAACTTAAACGGACTTTTAAGTCACCGACTTCAGAAAACAAAGTTATTTTGCCCTTTGTTTTGTTTTAGAAGTCATTTTATTTGTTAATATGGTTTTTATTTTAGTCTTTTTAGTTTTGCAACCTCAATTTTTCATGAAAATCATTGATAGCCAAAGACTCATGACAATTCTAATAAGCTTAGACACGACTAGATTACATTGTTTTATTAAGGCATTCCTGTGCCTTTTTTTCCGGCTTTATCATCAGATCAGTTCGATGGTACCATTTTCATCAGTACTTGCTTCGACATAGTTGGTTACCCGTGACATTACTTATCACAAGAGTTCCAGTGACCATCTGCGGTCTTCTTCACCAGTTTAAATTCACCAAATGATACTATCTGATTACAAATGATTGCATATTTGATGAAAATACCAAAATCGCTAATTATGTCTATAAAATTTGAGGAGTTTTTTCGATTTCCATGGGATCTCTTCATCAGATATGATTTGGTGACAATGAGACAACGTCAAGATGATATCTTTACAAACAAAAAAGAATTTTCAGATTTATCCTCGATTTTGATGGGATCCCATCATCATATTTTGACTTGGTGACAATGGGTGGTCCCACTCGGACACACAATTGACAGAGGAATCGGCGAAGATATATTGAAAAAAATTAAAAGTACGTACAGTCAAACATAGAACCTCCTTCTTTTTTGGGAAGTCGATTAAAATGCACGTTTTTTGCAAGTTAAGCTAGTAAAGCAAAGTCGCGGGAAACAGCAATTTTCTAATACAATGTTTTCAATTTCCATTTTTGTGTGTATGTTTATTCCTAATTTCTTTATTATGCTGCTCCAGGTAAGGGCAAGTGGTACTGAGATTTCGAAATCATTATTATGTTTCCAACATCTTAATTTTTAAACAAAAATACGATGGACCAGAACCCATGAAAATCCCATGACTCAAACATAAAGCTAATATCAGCCTCGCCTAGAAACCTAGCTATCTCCTCCATCGTTTTCCTTAATCAATGTTTACAATATCCGCAGGAAACGTCCCTATTTGCAGTCAAGACCACGTGGCAAGATTATCCGATAACTGGATCTGAATGAACTATTAACGTAGAGGTATACCTTCTTTTGTTTAGGCATGTATAGATTAGCTAGCTTTCTGCCAGCGGTTTTGCCCGCGTGAATGCCGGCAGTTTTACTTTATAATGATGCTAATGTCCTGATTGTTTAAGAGTAAACCGCTCATGATTTCAGCCCCGGAAGTTTAACTTCGTCATACTTCTGGGCTCCTGGTAGTTGACGATTCTTTACCGCTCATCATTCCAGCCTGTCTCCGAGCTTCTGCTTGAAGCATTATCATTTATCGGCATAAATAAATCCTATGACCTATATTCCAAGTTTCTTCCAAATCAGATCAGCCGTAAAGGCGTGATTGCGTAACAAACAAACAAAGTAACATTCACATTTTTATAATATTTGTCGGATTTAGTTAATAGTACGGACGTCAAAACAAATCACTAGCACGCCCCTGGCGGCAATCAAGAGCAACTCAACGCTTGCCAATGCACGCTTTTTATAAGCGCTTGCGAGGTGCGGGATAGGGCAGTTGAGTACTGACAGCCGTAGAGCTAACACGTCTTAGAATCAGTGTCGATAGTAATATTAGAGTCTGGCAAACGAAAGTAGACACTCGAATTATTTGCAAACTTTTTATATAGCAATGCTATACTAATGTAACATACATTTTTGGTGATTTGTTGTGGTCTTGATACTAGCATTTATTAAGTGAAAAATTCTTAAAACAATTAAAAATGGATTACGAAATATATCATTTCGCATGATGTCTAAATATCAAGAAAACAACACGAGAAAGACGTCGAATTCAAACAATAACATTATTGCATACGTGTGGTGATAGATTTCTTATGTTAGAATGATGCTTATAAGTTGATACTTTATTTTAATTCGTAATCACTAATTATTTTTGATACTTAGTAACTAAAGTATTACCTAACTAAAGTACCTATAGTATTTTTACTCAGACGAAGTAAATTAAATAATTGTAAAGTATCAAATTAGGTTATTCCAGGTATGTCATAATAGTTTTGGGGATGCCATGCGGATATTTATTAAATTGCCGCGCTTTTTCAGTCTCTACTTTCGTTTGCCAGGCTCTAGTAAGCAAGATTGTAACTGTGACTATATAAAATAAACCAAGTGTATCGAATAATTTCTGTGATTTCATTTGTACGATTGTACTCACCGACCTGCCCACACACGATGTCTATTTTTAAATATTGTTTAAAGTCAGTGTAAGGGAAATTTTTCCAGATTTGTGTACAAAAGGGGACGGAAATAAAAAATAAACCATTATTTCATAAAGTTTTTTTTTTTTTACAGAAATACACCCTAGTCCACAATGGGATCCCTTTTTTTCGTATACATTTCTTTTCCTAATATACTTTGGCATAACTGTTTTGGCATAATTTATTTTGCCATCCTGTTTATGTTGGCATAATTAACTTGAAGGCTAATTTGTTTAGGCATAATTTTAATTCGCATAATGTTACTAGCCCTAATGACTATTAGCATAATAGTATTAAAACATAAAACATAATAGGAATAATGGAAACAAATTTGAGTTATATTTACGTATTTTATTTTGAATTTTCAAGCAAATGATTTATTATATATAATATTCATTTCATTTAATTTTTTATGTAACGTTGCCCCACACTAGGAATTTCTGATAACTGTCGGGTATTATGTAACTGTCATGTATTACAAATGATTAATTAATTGATTAATATTCATGCATCTCACAATAATCACTTTTTGATCACTTTTTTTAATTTATTTGAGGTTTATATTTTTAGCAATTGCTTGTAAATATGCAAGTTACGTAGAATATTATTTTTTTACCTGTCAAAAAAAAACTTGGCTCCCAGGATATCAAGAAACTAGCTGACAGAAAGGAGCGAGCGCAGTATAGCGCGAGCGACGACATTTTTGACAGAAAACGAGAGACAATTAAAAATGCGAGCGAAGCGAGCGCGAGTGCGACGAGCGCAGCGAGGAGCCAGAAAAAAAACATTAATCATAGAATAAGAATTATTTATTTATATTGTATAGAAATGTGTATTGTGTCTAACATTTTTCGAGTTAATTATTATGCGTATTTGTTATGCTTAAAAACATATATTTTAATATAATTATGCGTAAACAAATTTATGCTTTAGAATATTATGCTTAAATGTTATTATGATTAGAGTAATTATGCTAAAAAAAATATGCTTAAGCTTTTATGCGAAAATAATGTTATGCGTAAATATTATTAGGATAAACAAAAGTATGCCATGTTATATTATGTAACTACCTAATTAACTATTATTGAGCTTTTATGCAAATGGATAGGGAACCGTCCACAATAATCAACGAAAATATCACACCTCCCTATACATTTTTTTCATACCACAAGCATTACAAACTTAAACACAATTTCATAACAACAACAAGCCAAATCAGATCAGTGAATACACGGGCATTTTGTTCTTAAGCCTAAGGGTATATCCCGACTTCCCGATGGTTTGCATATATCGGCCAACCTTGATGCGACATATTAAAGTAAGGATGTATAGGTAGATGGATATCGGGGATGTAATGGACTGCATCAAACTTAATTGTGTTACAATTAATTTATTAAGGTTGTTAAAGTTATAGGCATCTATGTATATTGACTATGTAATGGTATATACGTTTCATGAGAATATTTATGGAAATATATCATATCATGTCTAGTTGACTAAGGGCACTTATAAAAGGCTTGTTGGGCTAGTAGCTTCACAAAAACAGCCGTACAGGGAACCACGTTGTAGGCTTAGCATGTAAGCAAGCCCTACGTTGAACTCTACTTACCGCAATCGCTTCATAATCGACATCACTCCGTGCTTCAGAAAGTACGTTAAGCTATTTGGCCTTGGCTGTTATTTTATGCTACTTGACAGCCGTTACTGGTAGACAGTAGCTTAAAAGTCTGAAAATCAGTCTTACCTAGGTTAACCGTGTTACCCAGTTACGAGGTTGTGGAGGTCAGATAGAAAGTCGCTCCATGTAAAATACCGATATTAGCTGCATCTGGTTGGACTAGAGGCCAAAAAGACTACTTAAGATAAGGATAATTTATATTCGGCAAGATATAAAAGTTCATGCGGCAATGACAAACATAAATAGAAAAGCTAATATCCACGCGTGTATTGTATTAACAACATATAGTGACATTAGTTGTGACATAATACGGGCGAAAGGAAACAACATGGCTCACAATTTGATTTATTGAACATGTTTCCGAGAGGATTAAGTGCTGATTAGGTTGGCAACATTGTATACAGACACACACAAGACAGAGATCCAGTATTTTTTTCTAACTGAAGCTATATATTGTATAAGCTGTGGTGATGGTTGCCTTTAATGATGATGAACTAATTAACTTCAGTTTAAACTTGGAACGTTGACTAAGGACCATACATATACCTGTTAAATGTTGTTATAACGCGCACGGAAGGAAAGTTTGAATTAAAATAATTTCTAATGCCGTAGAAGTGCGATTAAATATAAAATCAGATGCGCGCAGCCCCTTTTTTTCGAAAATAACAACATTTTCCGAAACATAAAACTCTAATAAAGCAGTGATTGGTAAATTCCGTACCTAACTTAATCTAACATACACAACATAACAATAACAATAAATGAAAATGTAAATAAACTTGCTCTAAAAGCCAAAACACTATGAAATTTGACATAATATCGGAGACCTCACGTCACGATATTCACGATATTAACGTGAGGTCGTTACAATATAATGATAAGGTGTACCAATTTTTATATTTTGTACAGTATTTATCTTTTGTTAAGTTTACTCGTTGATGATCCTTAATTAAATAAATAATATTTATTGGACACCACATGGCCACATCTCATCGCGCTCGCCAAGAGTATAAAAGGCAGCGAACACCAGTCGTCAAAAATATGTTCCGTAAGGTTTGCTTCGTATCTTAATTGTAGGTAAAGTGACCTCTTAAAAGACCGCCCTGGAACCCCCTTGTGTAACGCAAGTAA
Source organism: Orthosia cruda (assembly GCA_964057195.1). Classification (NCBI taxonomy): domain Eukaryota; kingdom Metazoa; phylum Arthropoda; class Insecta; order Lepidoptera; family Noctuidae; genus Orthosia; species Orthosia cruda. The sequence goes on from OZ059842.1 coordinate 21,528,053, forward strand.
GGGCACATCCCTGGAGAGACTTTAGAAGCGCCTCCCTTGAGCCTCGCTATGCACGGCAGCACGTGATCACTGTCACTGTCTTTCCTGGAGTTACTTAGTGGCCGGACAGAGTCCCCAATCTGAGCACCCGCGACCCCGGACTACCACTCGCTTATGATGCAGGCGGGGTTTCGGCGTTTTAGTCATCGGCGCGGTTGCCTCCCCGATGCCTTTTTCTCCGAGCGTGATTTGCTCTCTTGTGATCCCGCTCGGCGAACTTTTTCTGGACCATCATGGTCTCACAAAAGGAGGCTATTTCCCTCTAGTTTTCTGTATCTGCCTGCATGGCCCTAAAAACTGCTGGCAATGAAATTGAAGTCCTAGTGAAGTGCCGGTTTCTATTTCCAGGACAGGCAAAACATTTTTGAAGTTTTTATATTGGCATTTCTCAGTAGCATTTTCGAGTCTAGATTTTGTACCAGGTTGATGGCATAGGACTTGCACGTATGTACTCGGAAAAACATAAAACATAAATAGCGATATGTGAATGGTATACCTCATCCTAACTCTCGGGAAAAACAGATCAGAAGTTACGTTATGCAAGAGTCAAACAAACTACGAGAGAAGACAGCAACACTACAATTGAAAGTCAGTCTCTCATATTGCATTCTCTACCTACCCTTGAGAAAACATTTACTTACTGACGCAATATATATATATTCAAAATTTGAATCGCGTCGCCAGTCGCAGTACATTTCTCACCCGCACAGTACTGTCAGGGTCCTATTTACCTCCAGATAAATAATGCAAGGTCCACTCCCGTGGGCACCATTTGCTGGACCTCACGTCCACTATTGTTCACAGTAGCTTTTGTTGCCAAACTTTGGTAGAAGCTGAGTAGGTATTATTCTGAAATGGACATTGAAGTAAAAATCTTTTTGTGTGACGGTAGTAATGTAAAAGCTATGTTACTCGTACCTACGTATTAGTTTGTTATAAAAGCTGTGATATTATATTCTTCATACGATAAAATAAGTATTATAGGATTATATCGAATGTTAAGGCCCGTATTCCAACTTATAAACTAAAAACAACTGCCAAAAAATCACAACTATCAAGTTTGGCTTAAGATTCTTGAGCTTGACATATGTGTACTCAATAGAGCAAGTGCCCAGCGCCCTAGGTGTTACTGAATTCTTTCTACCAAAATGTGTGGTAAGTAGTGAATGAAAATTAAAGTTCAAGTTAGCAAATACGAGTACGTTCCAAGTACATGCTAACACTAATCAATTACATTGATTTTGTGTTAAAAGAGTTTGGTAACGTTTGGGACGTCTAAGATCTTGGACTTGAGCACTTTAATGTCAAAAAAACAAGCCAACCAATCACAACTGTCCATTTCCAGTTTGAGTTGAGCATGAGAATGTGCATCTGGAATACCCGCCTAAGTCTCTTTTTATTCTTCGTGTCCCTGGTACGATTATTATTCAGGTTTTTTGTCCCCAAACATTGTCACTTCCACGGTACCATCGGTATCAGCGCAGAGCTCCCTTTGAATGCATGTTTTGGGTCTCAGAAGGCTGAATAAGGGTAGAGCCTAGTTTGCGACTCGGATCTACAACCGTATCCTGTTGTTGTTCCGTCAAGATGTGTAAAGTTGAACCATCTATTACAATAAAAAAAAAATATTAATCTAATTATTTTTTAAGAAAAATAAAAAAGAAATACCTATTTCATAAATACCTATCATATAAATGAGAACGTAAGGAACACGCAATGGGTCTTCCTTTACGAATATGTAAGCCCAAATAACAAATATACATTTGCATCCCAACCCTTTATCTGTAAGGACCCTCTTACTTCCTAGGAATGGCTTTAACGATATTGCCATTGCATGTATTTGTGTGTTGTGGGTTTATATTCATTACATTATGTTGGTAGATAAGTTAATCTTTACTGTAGAATAATTGAAGCTCCCGAAAACAGGTGCAACTCGACGATATGCCTACACGTTTTTATAGAAATTTTAAATATATATACATGAAAACCTTTGTTGCATCGTTGCCGAATTTTCACATCGTTGTCACGTAGCAATAGTGGCCCAGTGGTATCAGCCGTGACTTACAAGTTATAAGGTCATAGGTTCGAACCCAGGCGCTTTACTTTGTGTAAATTATTTCATCAACACAGCTCTCAAAACGGTGAAGTAAAACATTGTGACGAAACCGGCATGTCCTAGAACCAAAAATTCGAAGACATGTGACATCCACCAAACCGCACTGGGCCCGCTTGATGGATTATGGCTCATTCCCTCTCTCAAAGAGAGGAGACCTGTGTCCCAGCAGTAGGAACATTAAAAGGCTGATGATGATGATGTCACGTAGCAACTGTCTGCGGCCATTAAAATTCGACGACAACAAAGAACAAACGGCTATCTACAAAATCACTAGATTTCAGGAGAACGTTTTTAACGTGAAAATGTAATAACACCTACAAGAACAAAGCTTGCTTCTTTGCAATTGTTTATTAAAACGGCATTTCGAAGTAATATGAGATGATCAAGTAAGTGTAATATATATATCTAAATATGGCAATGGTCTTTATGTACTTGGAACAACATAAATAACAATAAATCCATTTGTTTTTCAAATTCTTGCCAAACTTAACAATAATGTATTTCTTCTATGGTACAAAATTGACGTTGTAGGAATAATTAAGTGCATTCTTACTAGTTTAAAAAAGTCGAACGCACCGTGTTGAAACGGTCAACCGGAATTGTACGAAATACACACGGACAAATGTAGATGTGCGTGTGTATTTCATTACTTCATTAAAATAGAGTGTAGTCCTCTTTAAATACGCGACAAAATACCAATAAAAAATCTTTTTGACTAGATAAAGTAAAGAATTCCGATTACATTTATGTAATAAGGTGAATTTCGCAAAAATATAGTTGACTTTTCGTTCTCTACTACTATATGGTCCTTGTTTTTGGCCGAACAATAAATAGAACCCAATCAATAGATATCTATGTTCTGTTTTAGAAGTGACCCATTTAAAGGTCTTAAAATTAATGATCTACAAGAAAAATAACATTGTTTATCTATTCCTTTCATATTAATACAATTTGGAAGTAATAAGTATCAATAAATTAGAATGGAAAACAATAATATTAATGTTTTCAGTAGAATTACAGTTGGTACATAGTACTCACATATGTGCTGTGCAGTTATATAATAGAAAAATAAATTGAGTTTTAAAACACAAATAAAACACATTTAAAACAGTCTTCAGCAGGGCCAACAGTACTTCAGAACGTTTCTGCTTATCACTTGTTTTTGTGCCCTAGTGGCTGTGGAGCTGGACTAGCGTTGCCAAAAAGAAAGTTTCAGGACGCTTTTACCTTTTTCTACAAATAACATTGCTTTTCAGGTACCATTTCAATGTATATGCAATCACAGATGTGAAGATATCATGGTCTTAATTTAAAGATAATACATTCAGCTCCAGATTGGCATCATACAAAATTTTTGCACAAATACGTTTTAAAAATATGTTTGAGTTTCCTACAATGAATGAGAATGAGATTTAAAAATTATGTTGGGTAATATCGGGATTTGGATAGGGCAGTTGTTGACAAGGTTGAAAAATGGATGGGTGGGTTTAAGCAGCTCTTAGTGAGGTTTAGGATTTGGATGGGTAAGGTTAATCTGTCGGCGGTGAAGTTTAGAAGTGGATGGATGGGAGGAGATTTATGATTTTAACCGGTTTGTATGTATGTATGCATGACAAATACGGGGCCAAAACCAAAACCCAAGATGGCGCCGACAAAATAAAAAAAAAATTTCGTCCTGGATGTAATTTTCATGGATTTTGGGTTCGCTTATATCGAATATGGGGTCAAAATCAAAATACAAGATGGTGCCGACGAAAATTTGACATATTTTCGTCATGGGTGTCATTTTCATGATTTTTAGGGTTTTTGGTAATGGATACGGGGTCATAACCAAAACCCAAGAGGCCGCCGATAAAAAAATGCCAACTTTTCTTCATGGATATCATTTTCATGGATTTTGGGGTCGCTTATATCGAATACGGGGTCAAAACCAAAATACAAGATGTCGCCGACGAAAATTTGACATCTTTTCGTCATGGGTGTCATTTTCATGGTTTTTGAGTAGAACCTATGTCATTAGCTGCTGCTCATTATGTAATACTCCAAAAATTTTAGATTATAATATTTTAAGTTCCATTTAATGCAAAATGTTCAAGTTAGTTTTAGGGTTCCGTAGCCAAAAGGCCAAAAACGGAACCCTTATGGATTCGTCAAGTCTGTCTGTCTGTCCGTCCGTATGTAACTGCGACTTTTTTCCGAAACTATAATAACTATGCTGTTGAAACTTGGTAAATAGATGTGTTCTGTGAACCACATTAATTTCCCACAAAAATAGAAAAACAAACATAAATTTTGGGGTTCCCCATACTTAGAACTGAAACCCAAAATTTTTATTTATCAAACTCATACGTGTGGGGTATCTATGGATAGGAGGTGTTCAAAAATGATATTGAGGTTTCTAATGTATTTTTTTTCTAAACTGAATAGATTGCGCAAGACACACTTCCAAAGTGGTAAAAAGTGTATGTGATAAATCTAAAAAAATATGTGATGTACATCACCATGTAAACTTCCACCGAAAATTGGTTTGAACGAGATCTAGTAAGTAATTTTTTTATAATACGTCATAAATCGTAAACCGCAATTTACCAAGTACGGAACCCTTCGTGTGCGAGTCCGACTCGCACTTGGCCGGTTTTTAATCCTTGTGACCGGAAATTATTTCGTATTAGGTATCTACTTATTTTACGTGGCGTTTTTTTAGAATACCTACTTACTACAATAAAGTGAAATCTAATTTTCTTTTCGGAAGTCGGTGTTGGTACCTATTGTTTTTCGTTTTTCTACACAAGAAAGTTATTATTTTTCTGTTTTTTACTTTTTGTTGGTACCTCATATTGGGTAAACTAAATACATCTGTTTACCCCCCAAAACCGTACAAGCATGATGATATGTTATGGTATGGTGAAAATAAAACAATAAACACGTTCACAGTAATCGCAGGTCATTTGCTGTTTGTTATTTAAGAGTTCCATTCATCTCCGAAGATCTTTATCAGATCCTAATGTATTATACAAAAAAACCTTCTCTGAAAACACATACATTTACCGACGCAAACCCGATCAGTAACGGATAAGTAGTTTTTTAAGAAAATCGCGGACACATACAGGTCGAATAGATAGAGCACCTCCTTTTTTTAAGTCGGTTGGAAATAATAACCTACTTTTTACGACGACGGTTTGTAACAGTTACCAAATGCATTTTTAAAGTGCCAACTGCCATCTATCCTTCCTGAATCAACTTCAATAAAATAAAAATAAATATCAAGAATCAATATATTTCAGTGATGTATAAAATCGAGCGCTCAGTAGCGAGTAATGTTGCTGTGTGCGACTAGATACCTAAATTTGAGTTCGTCGAAAATGTAACAGCGTCCTTAAGGCCAAACAGCTCGTAAAGTCTTTCCCTACTTTTCCTGGTTCCTTTAGTCACCCAATCACTGAATAAAAACTTAGGGTATATAGTTTTAGTTTTCTTCTCAAAGGTATTATTGAATTCTGTTTGAACAAGTGAGAAAACTTTTTGTATAAAATATTCAGTTCATTCATCGTTCACTGTGAGGTCCTGATATCTTAAGGGGCTGAGGACGAACAGTTGACAATCGACATCTGAGGTTCTAAGCCACGCCCACTGTCATCGATAGTTTTGGGGAAAACTTAAATTGGAGCGAAAAGTTTTGAAAATTAAATACACAAGGCCGATCACAGAGGCCCATATCATAAACGGACTCTTCCGATGGTTTTTTACAAAAATATAACCGCGCAAGTTCTTATTTCAAACTGGCTAGCATCTGACATCAGATCGTTCACTGTTATTTTGCCTATGAATGCAACCTTATTGCTACGAAAATAAAGATCACTAAAATAGGTAATCTGGCTAGTGTCATACGAGTCTTTGCCGTGCAAATTGAATAAATATTATAATTATGTCTGCTTCTATGCGACTGCCACATATAAGAACACAGTACGTTACATTTTTTTTATATTGGTTTAATAGCTAGATAATTGTATTTATATTATTTTAATGAGTTTTACTATACTGAAATGGACTGTGCAATATTAAACTGGAAACTTTAAATTTGAATTGAGATTTGGTGCTTTCAGTAATCAATTTTATCATTATTTACAATAGGAAAGTCACATCAAATTGTAAAGACACCTTAAATTAGCAAATATCCAAAACTTACTAGGTTTGGAATTGTCTTTTTTAGGCATGTTTAAAATATGCAATAGAATGTATGACGCTATTAATATTATTTGTACAATCAGTAGGTTAATATTCCTTGTTTAGTATTCTCTTGAAATCTTAATATATCATTTAGTTACTAATATAAGATGACTTTCCGCTATCCTGGAATATAATAATTACAAAGCACTTACTGGGTTTTGATATACATCAGCCCTCTGTGGTGAGGTCACGTGGTGCCGCTTTCCTGTATATTAGAGTTAAAAAACAAATAGACAGGGCGCAAAAAACACGGTCATGTAAACTTTATCTATCTATATAAATAAAAAAAACCGGCCAAGTGCAAGTTGCACTTGGCCGGTTTGGTTGCACACAAAGGTTCCGTACCATTATCGCAAAAAACGGAAAAGAACACGCATGTTGTATGGGAGCCCCACTTAAATATTGATTTTGTTCTGTTTTTAGTATTTCTTGTTATAGCGGCAACAGAAATACACAATCTGTAAAAAAATTAATTGCCTTGCTATCACGGTTTATGAGATACAGCCTCGTGACAGACGGACAGACAGGGAGATAGACGGAACCCTAAAAATGCTGTATGTGATTGTAAGCGTCTCACTAGAGAGCGGCTGAAACTATTTGTTGCTATTGTTTGTTATATATCAATCAATCAATCAATCATTTATTTGCTATAAGTATTGGTACAGTGTAGGTGTTTAAAGATAATATAGAAAGAAAGAAAATGTTTATATGCGCCAGGCACAACGCATGCCATAAAAAAACCGGCTAAGTGCGAGTCGGACTCGCGCACGAAGACTTCCGTACTTGTTAAATTGTGGTTTACGATTTATGACGTATTTAAAAAAAACTACTTACTTGATCTCGTTCAAACCAATTTTCGGTGGAAGTTACCATGTAGTAATGTACATCATATATTTTTTTTAGTTTTATCATTCTCTTAATTTAGAAGTTTCAGGGGTGGGGGGGACACATTTTACCACTTAGGAAGTGTCTCTCACGCAAACTATTCAGTTTAGAAAAAAATATATTAGAAACCTCAATATCATTTTTGAAGAACTATCCATAGATACCCCACACGTACAGGGAGGATCAAAAAAAAAATGAGTTTCAGTTTTTTTCTATTTTTGTTTGAAATCTTAATGCGGTTCACAGAATACACCTACTTACCAAGTTTCAACAGCATAGTTCTTATAGTTTCGGAAAAAAGTGGCTGTGACATACGGACGGACAGACAGACAGACATGACGAATCAATAAGTGTTCCGTTTTTTGCCTTTTGGCTAGGGAACCCTAAAAAGGAAAACATAAATACTAAAAACAGTGTATGCCTCACAACCACGTATATGTTACTGTAAAAGCCGAACTGTTGTATCAGTTTAAAAAAAAAAAATGATTTAACTTATTATTTATCAGTAAAACAGATTTACTGTCTTACCGGTAAAAGTCTGAAATCATCATCATCATCATCTACCTGTCCTTGTCCCATGTTACTTGAGGTCGGCGCAACACTTTTTTATTCTTTCATATCGTTCTGTCCCGCACCACGCTATAATTGACTCCCTTTTCTTTAATATCACTCCTCACACAGTCCATCTATCTTTTCTTTGGCCATCCCCTCCCTCTTCATCCATCCCCAATTAAATTCATAAGAGTACACTTAAGTCATTCCAGACTTTCTTTTCCCGCACCGTCTAGAAACAGCGCTCACGGTACGCGTCCAAATCATCTCGGCACCTATTTCTTGGCCGGCCTCAACGGTGCGTTCCATCTTCAAGATTGTGGAGGCTTGCCCAGCACTCAATTTGCATGCTACTAACGTGAGCCGTAATGGCATTGGCCCATTTGAGCCGAACAGCCTTTTTACCCACTGTTGGAATGGCTAAGATAACATTGCATTCCTATTAAAAAATAAAAAGAATGTCACTTTGACAGCCCGCCATAAGCGGTTGTCAGTTCTAAAAAGATTGTGAAATAGCTAAGTAGTTTTGAATACTGAACTCAACTGAATATGAATAAATTCTTTATAATAGAGAATTAGTTTCATTATAAAACATGGTGGCAGCGTAAACCTAGCACAATGGAATATACTTCGCTAGTAAATATCGTTCAACAACAAACTTTGCTCCTGAAATCTATGCAAGAAGAGATCGCAAGACTTTCGCAGAAAACACACCCACAAAACATAAATGTGCCCTGGCCAACTGCTATAAACGTTGATATAGACCCGCAAGATGCATTTAAATCATTCTTATCTGCGTGGACTAATTATTGTTCTGCGACTCAAATGGATGAATGGTCGACGGAACAAGAACCAAGAAAAGTAAGCGTATTGTTCAGCGCCATAGGCGGCGAAGCGTTAAAGAAATATGGGAATTTCAGTCTCACAGACACAGAAAAAGCAAACAAAACATGCAAGGATATTTTGAAATTATATCTACAAAAATGCTCCCTAAGAAAAACATAATCTACAATAGATATATCTTCTTAAGTAGAATTCAACAAAAATACGAAGTGTTTGATGTTTTCTATGCAGACTTAACAAAGCTGATTGAAGACTGTGAATATGCTACATTCAAAGATGAAATGTTACGGGATAAAATTGTTTTAGGAATAAAAGACATGCAAACAAAGAAAGACCTTTTAAAAAAAGAAAACTTAACTTTAACTGATGCAGTCAATCTGTGTCGTGCTGCAGAGGCCACTGAAAGACATATGAAAGATTTATCAGGAACAACAACTTCAGAAATAAAGAAAATAGAAGAGAAAGTTACAAATAGGAACAGAAAATGCAAGTTTTGTGGAAATTTTCATGTATTCAAGAAAGAAATATGCCCAGCCTGGGGTAAAGAATGTGAAAACTGTAAAGGAAAAAACCATTTAGAGAAAGTATGTAAGAAGAAGAGACAAGTAAAGGTGGTGATGAAAAATCAAACAGAAGAAAATAATTACAGCATTGACTCAGACTCTGACACTGATCATGTTATCAACAAGATCATGAACAAAAAGAATAAGAACTTAGCGGAGTGCACACTTGAATACATTGTCAGAAACAAATGGAAATCTACGAAATGTCTACTCGATACAGCAGCTGATGAGTGTCTAATTGGTCTCCAGAATGTCAGGGAAATGTTCGGTGAAAGTTATGTACATGAGAAAAAGCGACCGTCAAATAAAACTCTATTTGATTTTGGAGGAAATCATATTATTGTATATGGGGAAATAGATTTAACTTTAAGAACCAACATTTCAGGTCATAAACAAAATCATACTGTTACATTTCAAATAGTACACAAAACACACATTCCTCTCCTATCATGCCAAGCTTGTATTGATATGGGTCTCGTGAAATTCTGTAAGGAAATAACACAATGCAATTATTCACAGGAGACACAAGATATAGTAAATAAATTTAGTTCAGTTTTTGAAGGTAGAGGAAGCTTTTCAGGTGAGGTAGATCTGGAAATTGATGAGGCAGTTTCACCAGTTATCCAGAAAGCTCGTCGTGTTCCAGTTGCTCTACGACCCATGCTGAAAGAAGAATTAAAGAGATTAGAAGAAGAGGGAATAATAACCAAAGAAGATAGTCACACAGATTGGGTAAGCAATATACTTATTATAAAAAAGAAAGATAACTTTAGAATATGCTTAGATCCAATTCCTTTAAACAAAGCTATAAAAAGGCCTAATCATCAATATACTACAGTTGAAGAAATCCTACCAGAGTTAGGCAGAGCTAAAATATTTTCTACATTTGATGTCAAAAAAGGATTTTGGCATTTGAAACTATCAAAAAAAAGCAGTAAATTAACAACATTTTGGACACCATTTGGTAAATACCGATGGAAGGTCCTTCCCTTTGGCATATCTTCAGCACCAGATCATTTTCAGATAAAAATGAGTGAAATGATTCAGGGTTTAAATGGTATTGAGGCACTGGTAGATGATCTGCTTGTATATGGAGTTGGGGATACAATGACCGAAGCCATTATAGATCATAACAAAAATCTTCAAAATTTGTTTATCAGATTACAAAAATATAATTGTAAGTTAAATAAAATTAAAACAAAACTCTTACAAACTTCTGTCAAATATTATGGGCATGTGTTTTCAAATAAAGGTCTCCAACCAGATCCATCTAAAATAGAGTCAATTTCAAATATTCCAATTCCAAAAAATAAAAAAGAAGTTCAGAGATTTCTGGGTATAGTTACATATCTCAGTAGGTTCATTCCTAACTTAAGTATTTATATTATTTTAATGAGTTTTACTATACTGAAATGGACTGTGCAATATTAAACTGGAAACTTTAAATTTGAATTGAGATTTGGTGCTTTCAGTAATCAATTTTATCATTATTTACAATAGGAAAGTCACATCAAATTGTAAAGACACCTTAAATTAGCAAATATCCAAAACTTACTAGGTTTGGAATTGTCTTTTTTAGGCATGTTTAAAATATGCAATAGAATGTATGACGCTATTAATATTATTTGTACAATCAGTAGGTTAATATTCCTTGTTTAGTATTCTCTTGAAATCTTAATATATCATTTAGTTACTAATATAAGATGACTTTCCGCTATCCTGGAATATAATAATTACAAAGCACTTACTGGGTTTTGATATACATCAGCCCTCTGTGGTGAGGTCACGTGGTGCCGCTTTCCTGTATATTAGAGTTAAAAAACAAATAGACAGGGCGCAAAAAACACGGTCATGTAAACTTTATCTATCTATATAAATAAAAAAAACCGGCCAAGTGCAAGTTGCACTTGGCCGGTTTGGTTGCACACAAAGGTTCCGTACCATTATCGCAAAAAACGGAAAAGAACACGCATGTTGTATGGGAGCCCCACTTAAATATTGATTTTGTTCTGTTTTTAGTATTTCTTGTTATAGCGGCAACAGAAATACACAATCTGTAAAAAAATTAATTGCCTTGCTATCACGGTTTATGAGATACAGCCTCGTGACAGACGGACAGACAGGGAGATAGACGGAACCCTAAAAATGCTGTATGTGATTGTAAGCGTCTCACTAGAGAGCGGCTGAAACTATTTGTTGCTATTGTTTGTTATATATCAATCAATCAATCAATCATTTATTTGCTATAAGTATTGGTACAGTGTAGGTGTTTAAAGATAATATAGAAAGAAAGAAAATGTTTATATGCGCCAGGCACAACGCATGCCATAAAAAAACCGGCTAAGTGCGAGTCGGACTCGCGCACGAAGACTTCCGTACTTGTTAAATTGTGGTTTACGATTTATGACGTATTTAAAAAAAACTACTTACTTGATCTCGTTCAAACCAATTTTCGGTGGAAGTTACCATGTAGTAATGTACATCATATATTTTTTTTAGTTTTATCATTCTCTTAATTTAGAAGTTTCAGGGGTGGGGGGGACACATTTTACCACTTAGGAAGTGTCTCTCACGCAAACTATTCAGTTTAGAAAAAAATATATTAGAAACCTCAATATCATTTTTGAAGAACTATCCATAGATACCCCACACGTACAGGGAGGATCAAAAAAAAAATGAGTTTCAGTTTTTTTCTATTTTTGTTTGAAATCTTAATGCGGTTCACAGAATACACCTACTTACCAAGTTTCAACAGCATAGTTCTTATAGTTTCGGAAAAAAGTGGCTGTGACATACGGACGGACAGACAGACAGACATGACGAATCAATAAGTGTTCCGTTTTTTGCCTTTTGGCTAGGGAACCCTAAAAAGGAAAACATAAATACTAAAAACAGTGTATGCCTCACAACCACGTATATGTTACTGTAAAAGCCGAACTGTTGTATCAGTTTAAAAAAAAAAAATGATTTAACTTATTATTTATCAGTAAAACAGATTTACTGTCTTACCGGTAAAAGTCTGAAATCATCATCATCATCATCTACCTGTCCTTGTCCCATGTTACTTGAGGTCGGCGCAACACTTTTTTATTCTTTCATATCGTTCTGTCCCGCACCACGCTATAATTGACTCCCTTTTCTTTAATATCACTCCTCACACAGTCCATCTATCTTTTCTTTGGCCATCCCCTCCCTCTTCATCCATCCCCAATTAAATTCATAAGAGTACACTTAAGTCATTCCAGACTTTCTTTTCCCGCACCGTCTAGAAACAGCGCTCACGGTACGCGTCCAAATCATCTCGGCACCTATTTCTTGGCCGGCCTCAACGGTGCGTTCCATCTTCAAGATTGTGGAGGCTTGCCCAGCACTCAATTTGCATGCTACTAACGTGAGCCGTAATGGCATTGGCCCATTTGAGCCGAACAGCCTTTTTACCCACTGTTGGAATGGCTAAGATAACATTGCATTCCTATTAAAAAATAAAAAGAATGTCACTTTGACAGCCCGCCATAAGCGGTTGTCAGTTCTAAAAAGATTGTGAAATAGCTAAGTAGTTTTGAATACTGAACTCAACTGAATATGAATAAATTCTTTATAATAGAGAATTAGTTTCATTATAAAACATGGTGGCAGCGTAAACCTAGCACAATGGAATATACTTCGCTAGTAAATATCGTTCAACAACAAACTTTGCTCCTGAAATCTATGCAAGAAGAGATCGCAAGACTTTCGCAGAAAACACACCCACAAAACATAAATGTGCCCTGGCCAACTGCTATAAACGTTGATATAGACCCGCAAGATGCATTTAAATCATTCTTATCTGCGTGGACTAATTATTGTTCTGCGACTCAAATGGATGAATGGTCGACGGAACAAGAACCAAGAAAAGTAAGCGTATTGTTCAGCGCCATAGGCGGCGAAGCGTTAAAGAAATATGGGAATTTCAGTCTCACAGACACAGAAAAAGCAAACAAAACATGCAAGGATATTTTGAAATTATATCTACAAAAATGCTCCCTAAGAAAAACATAATCTACAATAGATATATCTTCTTAAGTAGAATTCAACAAAAATACGAAGTGTTTGATGTTTTCTATGCAGACTTAACAAAGCTGATTGAAGACTGTGAATATGCTACATTCAAAGATGAAATGTTACGGGATAAAATTGTTTTAGGAATAAAAGACATGCAAACAAAGAAAGACCTTTTAAAAAAAGAAAACTTAACTTTAACTGATGCAGTCAATCTGTGTCGTGCTGCAGAGGCCACTGAAAGACATATGAAAGATTTATCAGGAACAACAACTTCAGAAATAAAGAAAATAGAAGAGAAAGTTACAAATAGGAACAGAAAATGCAAGTTTTGTGGAAATTTTCATGTATTCAAGAAAGAAATATGCCCAGCCTGGGGTAAAGAATGTGAAAACTGTAAAGGAAAAAACCATTTAGAGAAAGTATGTAAGAAGAAGAGACAAGTAAAGGTGGTGATGAAAAATCAAACAGAAGAAAATAATTACAGCATTGACTCAGACTCTGACACTGATCATGTTATCAACAAGATCATGAACAAAAAGAATAAGAACTTAGCGGAGTGCACACTTGAATACATTGTCAGAAACAAATGGAAATCTACGAAATGTCTACTCGATACAGCAGCTGATGAGTGTCTAATTGGTCTCCAGAATGTCAGGGAAATGTTCGGTGAAAGTTATGTACATGAGAAAAAGCGACCGTCAAATAAAACTCTATTTGATTTTGGAGGAAATCATATTATTGTATATGGGGAAATAGATTTAACTTTAAGAACCAACATTTCAGGTCATAAACAAAATCATACTGTTACATTTCAAATAGTACACAAAACACACATTCCTCTCCTATCATGCCAAGCTTGTATTGATATGGGTCTCGTGAAATTCTGTAAGGAAATAACACAATGCAATTATTCACAGGAGACACAAGATATAGTAAATAAATTTAGTTCAGTTTTTGAAGGTAGAGGAAGCTTTTCAGGTGAGGTAGATCTGGAAATTGATGAGGCAGTTTCACCAGTTATCCAGAAAGCTCGTCGTGTTCCAGTTGCTCTACGACCCATGCTGAAAGAAGAATTAAAGAGATTAGAAGAAGAGGGAATAATAACCAAAGAAGATAGTCACACAGATTGGGTAAGCAATATACTTATTATAAAAAAGAAAGATAACTTTAGAATATGCTTAGATCCAATTCCTTTAAACAAAGCTATAAAAAGGCCTAATCATCAATATACTACAGTTGAAGAAATCCTACCAGAGTTAGGCAGAGCTAAAATATTTTCTACATTTGATGTCAAAAAAGGATTTTGGCATTTGAAACTATCAAAAAAAAGCAGTAAATTAACAACATTTTGGACACCATTTGGTAAATACCGATGGAAGGTCCTTCCCTTTGGCATATCTTCAGCACCAGATCATTTTCAGATAAAAATGAGTGAAATGATTCAGGGTTTAAATGGTATTGAGGCACTGGTAGATGATCTGCTTGTATATGGAGTTGGGGATACAATGACCGAAGCCATTATAGATCATAACAAAAATCTTCAAAATTTGTTTATCAGATTACAAAAATATAATTGTAAGTTAAATAAAATTAAAACAAAACTCTTACAAACTTCTGTCAAATATTATGGGCATGTGTTTTCAAATAAAGGTCTCCAACCAGATCCATCTAAAATAGAGTCAATTTCAAATATTCCAATTCCAAAAAATAAAAAAGAAGTTCAGAGATTTCTGGGTATAGTTACATATCTCAGTAGGTTCATTCCTAACTTAAGTGCTAACTCAATATACCTAAGACACCTTACACATGACAAAACTGAATGGTTGTGGAATAAAAGAGCTCAAAAAGAGTTTGATTCGCTCAAATCCATGATCTGTGACACCAAAACATTGAAATATTTTGACAAAAATGAGCCACTCATTGTAGAATGTGATTCCAGTGAAGGGGCTCTGGGTGTGGCGCTGTTCCAACAGAACCTTCCAGTAGCATATGCATCACGATGCCTCACTCCAACTGAAAAGAAGTATGCCCAAATAGAAAAGGAACTGCTGGCAATACATTTTGCCTGCAAACGGTTTGACCAGCTTATTATAGGTAACACAAAAACAATTATTAAAACAGATCACAAACCATTATTAAATATATTTAAGAAACCTCTTCTGCAAGCTCCAAAAAGGCTTCAATCAATGCTTCTGATGTTACAAAGATATAGTCTTGAGTTGCAATTTGTATCTGGCAAAGAAAATGTTATGGCAGATGCATTATCTCGATTTTATTTAGAGTGTAAAGACATTGATAGATCAAAAGACTTAAAAATATTTAAAATTATAGAAAAATTGATCCTTTGTTAAACTTACCTATAGCTGATAACTGTATACAGGAAATAGAAAATACAACATCAAAAGATAACAATTTGCAAGCTTTAAAAAACTTTATTCTACATGGATGGCCAAAATATTTAAGAGATGTGCCAGATGCCCTCAAAAAGTACTATAATTATAAAAATGAGTTAACATCCTATAATGGCCTTATACTTAAGAACCAAGCTATACTAATACCGGAAAATTTAAGAGAAAAAATGTTGTGTAAATTACATAAAGCACATTCAGGAATTGAAAATACATTAAAATTAGCTAGAGAGGCTATATTTTGGCCATCAATGTCTAACGACATAAGAGAAATGATCAAAACTTGCACTACTTGTATTAAATATCAACCAAGTCAACAAAAATTTACCATGCAAAGTCACAAAATACCTGAATATCCATTCCAAATGATATCTATGGATGTTTTCTTTTTCAACCAAAATGGTAAACAAATTAAATATTTGGTAACGGTTGACCATTACTCTGATTTCTTCGAGATTGATGTATTAAAAGATTTATCTTCCAAACAAGTAATAGAAATTTGCAAGAAAAAATTTTCTCGACATGGAATTCCAGAAATAGTTGTCACAGATGGTGGAACAAATTTTGTCAGTCAAGAATTTTCAGAGTTTTCTTGTAAATGGAACTTTACACAAGTTACATCGTCTCCACATCATCCCCAAGGTAATGGCAAAGCTGAAGCTACTGTTAAAATAGCCAAAAAATTAATAATGAAAGCTACTGATGATGGAGAAGATATCTGGTTGAGTCTGCTTTGTCTGAGAAATACTCCTAACAAATTGGACTCAAGTCCTGTACAAAGGATATTTTCACGTAGAACAAGAGGTTTCTTACCAACTGTTAAAACTTTACTAAAACCAAATGTGATTGAAAATGTTTCTGAAAACATCAAGAGTAATAAAGAGAGGGTAAAATATTCACATGATAAAAGAGCCAGAAGGGCAACCACATTAGAAATAGGACAGCCCGTTTAAGTTCAAATTCAACCAGCGTCTAACAAAACTTGGACTCCTGGAATAATAACAGATGTGCTTTCAGATCGTTCCTACCTAGTTGATGTAAATGATACAACATATAGAAGAGACCTTATACACATTCGCCCACTTTCACCACATTCAACAGATTTATCTGAGACACTACAACAGACCACTGATACAACACCACAACAAAATATACTACCTGTTGTAAAGGAACAAGAAAATGTATCTTTGAAAACACAAGAAGATGATGACACTACTTTATCACTCCCCTGCACCTCTTCAATTAATTTAGATAACACCCTAGAGGATCCTGAATCCCAAAATTCTTTAAAAACTATTAATCCATTATCAAGTTCTCAATCTACTACTAAAACTCCTGAGGTCAGGGAAGCACCTACTCCATTAACTAATGATAGCAAACCTAGTAGACCCAGGAGAGATATAAAAACTCCTTCTTACCTGAAAGACTATGTATGTTAGGTCATTGTGTTTAAATTATAAGTATTAATTATATAGTATAAGTTGAAATTATACTTGCATTATTATTATTGTTAACTAACATTCAAATATTTTCTAAATATATTGTACTTTTAGACACATAAGAGACTTTTTTGTCAAATTACTTTCACTCATATTGTATTAATTAAACACATTATATGTGTTGACTGTTCATATTTATAACTGAACTCTGTGTGTTGACTTGTTAAGTTTATCTAGTTGTAGTTTACACATACCTATGCACATTACTAAGTATGTGGGGTAGCAGTTACATAGTATTTTATATGTTGTTCTAATTTCATACCATATATCCTTTTGTTAATTTCTGTAAAAAGACAGCGTGTTGGAATGGCTAAGATAACATTGCATTCCTATTAAAAAATAAAAAGAATGTCACTTTGACAGCCCGCCATAAGCGGTTGTCAGTTCTAAAAAGATTGTGAAATAGCTAAGTAGTTTTGAATACTGAACTCAACTGAATATGAATAAATTCTTTATAATAGAGAATTAGTTTCATTATAAAACACCCACGTCTATTATGCCCGTTTGGGAACACAGCGTGTTCCGTATTCGGTCTATTCTTTTTACATCCAGAATGCTGCGTAAATCTCTGGCAATCCCTAAGTGTAAGAGTTTACTCTCCAGGGTGATCGGCGGATTTTTTGTTAATAAATAAGAATTGTCAGTGCCGATTTGGCAAAATGATAAGATCAATTAATAATTAGCTTAACATTATTAATAGACTAACAAACTATTATTGTAACTCGTTATTGCAATTGAGATAGTTAATTGCGAGAAATACAGGACTGATCACAGGTGATTCTTGGTGAGTTTTATGTCCACATGTGGACGATTTTTGGTTGAATCGACGAAAAATGTCAAATTCGTGAGAAATAGATTATCATTTCTCACGAATTTGACATTTTTTGGTCAGTTCTAGGTGCCGTATGTTAGAAAGAAACAAAGATTGAAACAAATGGATACGAAGAATTTTATTAGTTCTGTCATGTCGAGACACTGCCAGCGTGGTTGGTACGACCATTCCATGTTCTGTGTTTTTTGCTTCTATTGTTTTCACATGAACGAAGAAGGTTAAAATAGTATTCGACCTCACCTATATTTTAAATATTGTTTAATTCAAATTGAGATAACATTTGTTGTATTTTCAAAGAGGTTCAAATACTTTTAGTTATGGACTTAGTAAGTAAACTAAACGACGTGAGTCGTTTATAATACGACAAAAATATAGATGCCAATGACAGCGGTAGTGCCAAAAAATAAAAATAATACAGACTTTGACAATATTACTTGTGATTTCGTTAGTTCCAATTATAGCTACCAGGCTACATGATCTGGCTGTATTATACCTGATATTTTTTTGACAGATTGAATTGACGAGAAATAAATTGAATATAATTTTTGCTTTTTGCGGAAAAAAGCGACATACGTCCACCTAGCAACGCCGCAAAGCGGTCACTGTCGAATTGCACTGGATGGAAAGAGAAGCACGATGGAATTTGTATAGACTTTTTTACAAAACATAATAATATGAATTACTTAAAAATAATGAATGAAACTTCAATATATAAGACAATGAAGTTTTGCGTCCTTTTATGATATGTTATTGTTGTTAATTGTACAAATGTACGCTGGTCAGTATTACCGGAAAAATCTTTTGAAGATCACGGTAAGAGGTTACTTTGCCATTCAATTGTATCGAGGTTTTTGTGCGTAAACGTGTTTCGGCCACAACAAAGTTTTCGGAAATATGATCAAGATTAACATATCTTTTTTCTGCTGCCACATCTTCAATAGATTTGGCTAAAAAATGTTTAAAAGAAAGCCTATTTTGAGTATTCAGCCCCTTAACTTACCAATTAAAGTGCTGTTAAATTTATTTAATTTACCGGATGTCTACCGGTCTTGATTGAATCAGCACTATTGGTGTGTTGGACTCAAATGTTACCAGTAGCCCACTATGATCTGAAGGCAGACAATTCATAATGGCTTTGTTTAAGTAGTCGCAGCAACAAAAACCATTATCAATACATGTAGCAGTAGTCACAGTAGTTCGGGTTGTTTCCTCAAACACATGTGACAAATTAAATGATTTGAAGAGATTTAATAGTCTACTGCTATCTGAATTATTTTTTTAAATATTTATACTAAAGTCACCACAGATAATGACTAGTTTATTACCAGTTGCAAGTTTTGCCAAAACATCTTCCATCACTGACTCAAATATAGCGTAGTTTTTATAATTTGGGGGTCTATAAACGCACACTATGACATGCATAACCAGCTCAACACAGGACAGTTCAACACTATGTTCAACTGATAGATCTACAATATCTTTGCGAGGTTTTGATTTAATACCATTTTTTATTTAAATAAGTGATCCTCCACGCAACATAACAGTTCTGTTATAAAAAACTTTTTAAGAAAAAATCGAACCGAATTCCAGAACAAAAAACTACAAAGCAAAAAATAACTTTCTTTTCCGAAGTCGGTTTCTTTTGTACCCATTTTTTTCAGATTTTCGACACCGACTTCGGAAAAGAAAGTTATTTTTTGCTTTGTAGTTTTTTGTTCTGGAAGTCAGTTTGATTTTTTGTTAAAAAGTTTTTCTCTTTTTAGTTTTGGTAGGTATGTCCAATTAACATGATAATCATTTATGGCCAAAGTACATCTCACGACGATTCCAATAAGCCCAAGCACGACTAGGATACATTGTTTTATTTCAGAGTTCCAGTGCCTACCTTCCGGCTTCATCATCAGAATAGTTCAATGGTACCATTTTCATCAGTACCATTCATTTATAAGTATTTGCTTTATCATAGTCGGTTAACTATTCGACATAGTTTATACCCGTG
Organism: Orthosia cruda; assembly: GCA_964057195.1. Lineage (NCBI taxonomy): Eukaryota > Metazoa > Arthropoda > Insecta > Lepidoptera > Noctuidae > Orthosia > Orthosia cruda. The sequence goes on from OZ059842.1 coordinate 21,548,057, forward strand.
ACATACTTAGCATTTAGGAGTTCCAGTGGGCATCTGTGGTCTTCTTCATCAGTTCCACTTCACCAATGCAATCACTTGCACTTAGATAGTATATTACTTTCTGAGTGCAAGTGATTGCATTGTTGATGAAAATACCAAAATCACTATATGTATGCCTATAATATTTGGGGAGTTCCCTCGATTGCTCTAGGATCCCACCATCAAATCCTGATCTGATGACTATGGGACCAACTAGGAAGTATACCCTTCAAAACAAAAGAAGATTTTTTGAAATCGGTCCAGGCGTCTTTGAGTAATCGGGGAACATATATATAAAAAAATAAAAAAGATTCCGACAAATTGAGAACCTCCTCCTTTTTTTGAAGTCGGTTAAGCTGCCCACAGTATAATTTTCGTAATTAATAAGCACTGAATAATCTTTCAGCCAATGCTCAGTAAAACAAATAATTTCAAACATTGTCTTTTCTAAAAACAGTTATATTTCGAATTGCTTTGCAGAAAAACCTTGAATGTTTTGATGGAATTATTTTAAAGAATTCTGCTTATCCCCTTTTTTTAATTAACTATGAGAGAGTTAGAAGGTACCTTCTTGTTGGTGGTTGTACTCCTAACTATTTCGCTATTGGTACCCTCCCTTGTCCTACAAACTAGTTTATATTATAAATATTAATAGCAGAATTGCTAACGTTATTAATGTTATTGAATACCTGTAATAGTACATTACTGCAGAATCCAGTAAGGAAGCCTTCCTGGCCAAGTATGAGTTAACCGGACCGAACCGCAGGTGAGGTCCGGTTATATACGAGGCCAGGATGGCTTTCTTACTGGTTGAGGATTAACAAAGGAAGGTTAAATTCATATTAGGGCAATTATTGATAGATATTGTGATCGATTTACCTTTAGCGTTTATATTTTCGGCCTCAGCTTTTAAATCAGGAGGAGTGCCATCTATTTCCGAATCAGATTCGCATGAACTCATTTTTTGGGATTATCTATGTTCACGCGATAAATTAAAACACAATAGTCGCAATTGAATGTGAAATCCCGCCAGTCTTTGTTTTTTTTTACCAAAAAGTTTGCGTTTTTTTTGAACATTGTTCTATTTTTACATTACATGAATATTTTAGTAAAATAATGTAAATTATTGTTTTGAAACTCCATGTAAATTTTTAAATAGAAAGTTTTAATCCAACATGATTTAAAAACTGAAATGACTAAATACATACATAAAATCCCACACAATACTTCTACGACATTACTAAGTACAAAACGCAACGTGCATACTTTTATGCGCTGCGTTAAGTGTCACAGACTATAAAATGGCTGTTTAAGGCTCCAAAAATATGTCTATCTCATAAAATTCATACCAAAAAAGAGATATATATATATTTGGAGCGTGCCTCCTATAACCATGTTGTAATGGCTAAACTCTAATCTGTGTCTGGTACTATATTTTTTTTTTCCAAGCACATCTAAAGAGATAGATATAATGACCATAGATATAATAAAATAAATATATTATAGGTTTCCCGGCGTGACAACCAGTCCATAGAACGCCTTGTCATTCAAGGAAAAGTGGAAGGCACTAGACCGCGCGGAAGGTCACCCACACGGTGGACTGACCAGATCAAGTCCGCGGTTGGAGGCTCGCTGAATGAGTGCAGCAGGATGACGTCTAGCAGGCAGCAATGGCGAAACGTCGTGAAGCGGATCACATCTGACCCCTCCAATAATACTACGAGCTCATAGCGATCACGACCGCTCTGTCAAGAGCGTACCGGATAAGAAGAAGAAGATATAATAAATAAAACATGACCTACTGTCCAGTAAGTAAATTACATACTTAATGGACAGTAGGAGATTCCAAATTTAAAATGTCGCTTCTTACTGGACAGTTGTGAATGGAGAGTTACTCCAGAGAGAAACTCTACTGGAGACTTATCTCCATTAGAGTTTATTTTCTAGATACTTTTTAGAGATGTTAAGGCGACATTACATACCATTTTTGAGAAAATTTGTATAACTACTAATATCAAATAAAGTACATGACTTCAACATACTATATAAAGAAGATATATACTGCACAAATTCCTAAAAAAAGCACAATCACAAACAATTTCTCATTGCCCGGGTACCGGAGCGCAGAAACAGGAGGTATTGATTGAACAAGTCGTTTAAACAAAGAGGTCTATTGTGCTCGCGTATGGAAGGTGTTGGAGTGAGGCCCGGATATTACGTTGTTCTGCGCCGGAAACGGGCCTTCTTCTGCCTTTGTTTCGTTTTGTTACGTAGAATGGGATATAAAAGCAGTGGAAATATGTGTCTAGAGCAAATAATTAAGAAATAAATTACTGCATTCTATTTGCTCGCAGAGGAGTATTTAGTTTCCTTTGATTTACAAAAGACCCCGTGTTCCTTAATTTTAAGGTACTCAAAAAAACACAGAATACTACGGCTTATTCTGATGTATAATCTATTTTTAATATATTATAGTGTTATCAAAATCCATTCGAGAGTTTTACCGTTAAAGAACAACAAGCATCACTCACAAACTTTCACATTTATCATAATATACATATTTATTCCTTTTTCTTTGATATGTGTATCTATACTTTGAACTAACCACCTGGTAGTTCACAAAATAGCTGAAAACCAGAGACATAATTAAAACATAGATAAGTACCGGAGCATAAAACCGCTCATCATTATGAGCTAGATACTGATTTAATCAAACGAAGCTAATTACAAGCTAAAACCGAGGTGTCTATTGCAAAATAAGCTATTAAGCTATATTAATATATTTCTAAATTATAGCCTAAATTAATCTGTTGTATAGTTTAAATTAAGGTAAACTTACATACGAGTACATACAAACTTACACCTTTTTTCTATGGGGTTAGGCTGAAACTACTGAACGCCTTACATACTTCTTTTGCTTCACTCACGTTCATTTATCTAGTCATACACGCACGCTAGTTGTGAGTAATGCGCACCTGGCCTTTCTGTGAATAAAGTCTATGTATGTGCTGCTAGAGCGTCTCCTCCTAGCATTTCCATTGACGTAAACTTCCATCAAAACCCGTTCAGCTGTTTTTGAGTGATACAAACACAACCCAATTTTTCCAACAAACATATATCCATCCATCCTCACAAACTTTCGCATTTATATTTATAAAAGCAAGTAAGCAGAAAGATAAGACAGGATGATAATTCTTATTATCGTATGCGTAATAGGCGCAAAATATATTGACTATACTGTAATTTTTAATTTTGTAGACTAAACTGACAGCTGCTAATGACCTTATTTTTTTAAATGTTGCAAGTGCGGTGCATAGTGTTGTAGGCAAGGCTTAATCATTAGTGATTCATCGAATCGATGTGCCACGACTCCTCAATTTAATTTTACTAATTGGTGTAAATAAATGTTTTATGAACATAAACGTAATATATTTAAATATAACAGTATTCATACACATAGTACATAAACTTTTATTGTGTTAAATATGAAATCAACAATTAAATAAATGCGATCGATAAAATGAAGCCTGGCAGAAATGATTAGAAACTAAATGAGGCCGCTAGTTTCTAAACAAATATTTTTTTTTGCCGTAAAATAGTTGCATTTTCGATCTACTTTGATTTTCGATTAATTTTCGATCACTCAGGCTAATTAGGATACGACGCTATTTTTATTTAACGATAAAGTCTGTTGTCACTTTAGTCTACGAAATTAAAAATCACATTATATGTACTTGTTTTGCAGCCTGGCTTGGCATAGTTTTTGTACTCTGTAACTCTATGAATGGAAATAGAAGTTTTTTTTTCATTCGTACAGTGTTTTCGCGGGTGATTGTTAAGACGAGAGATTTTTTTGATTGAGATGAGACGAGATTTGTAAGACTATTACCGAGTAAAGCCACACAAAAGTAGTTATAGGCAAAACGTTCTATATACATGATCTTAATAAAATTATTTAGACAATTTTTTGACTTCATTAAAAGATTAATTATTTCTGAAAACATCATCGGACCGACTACTTACTTACCAACTCCTTGCTGATATCTTGCCTTAAGGGAGGTATAAAGGTTTGTGAAATGATAAGACACATTAAAATCGTTCACAACGTTATTATATAGAGTTTTTAGAATAGAAGTTGCTATAAGTTAGTGTCTCCAATTTTACATAAACTCGAACATTTGATAAAATTGTACAAAATAGTCTAACGACTATAAAATGCAACGAATTTTAAATAGTTATATTTACAACTTTTGGATTGGTACTAACACTAATAAAGAAGCGATTATTAACAACGATAGAGGAAGCACGGAGGAAAAAAGCACAACACAGAGTAAGTCTCTAAATCTAGGAAACTTCGGAATAACATTTATTCTATAGGTTTTCAATATTTTACACAAAAAATTCAAACCCATGGAATTAATAACAATGAAGAAGAAGAATTAATACTTACACTACTATTCTGTTACAAATATGAAAACAAGAATATAAAAGAAATGATTAATATAAATATTTGGACGATAAAAATGGTAACTCAGATATAAAAACAAGCAATATTAAATATAAACATGATATCATTATCTCTCTTTACTTAATGAGTCGGTTAATCATTATTGAATCTATCAAATTGTACACTCAATATTCAAAACTTACAGGTATGTCGAGATTCTAATTAGTAACTAGACATAGAAGTGTTAGTAGAAAAGTGTAAAAGTACCCTAAAATAAATTTAATACACGAATATAAGTTTAAAGCTTATATATTGTTTGAAGGGCGAATTGTTGGCTGGTGAAATTTTGATAAAAAATATCGTGGAGAAAATTTTAGGACAAAAGAAAATTTTATGCAAGAAATTGGAGTAATTTTTCTAAGGTGTTTTTTTGAAGTCTACCAAAAATATAAAGATACTTTTATTAGAGTTGTTTTTTGCAAAAGTAATGGCTATAAACAATAGTGAAAAATACATAGCCCTAGCAGTACAATTTTAATGTGCACTCAACGCCGTATGTAAGAGCAAATAATTAACATTTGTTTGATCTATTTCATTTCAATTACAGCGATGTCACTGTTTACTGCAAAGCTCAAAATAACTGCTATTTCCTGGTATTTATTCAACAACAATTTCATTGCAAAAATAATAAATTCATGGTATTTTAAAGCGGATAGTAATCAAGCAATTAGCTGAGCCCTTGAGTAAATTGCTGATGACAAAAAAGACTTCTACTGTTTTTGTGAAGGCATGTGACTATGGCTTATTTTGCTGCTTTCGCAGAATAAAAACAGTATTAATATCGGTATAATGATGGCAATCAATTTCCACATAAGCTTTATTACACAAAAAAGTTGTTCTTATTCCTCTGATATAATAACTGCCATGATTTGGCTTTTTCGGTACAAATTATTCGTGGAAGCGATTATTTCTCTATTCTTAGAATTTATTAAGGTTCAATTATATTTGTTTTGGTTTGAGAGCGGGTCAATGTGCTATTATTAATAATTTATGTATTTATGATCATTATTTAGGGATTGTCCAACAATACCTGGAATAACTGATTAATACGTACATACTATTATTAACTACAACCATTTGGAAACATTAAACGTTCGCATATAAACAATATTCATTTATCCCTAAATTCTGTGCGTTTAGACATGAAATGTAAGTAAGTACTCGATTATTTTTATAAAATCAACAAAAGTTACTATGAAAATTGTCACCAACGACAATCCTGTAAACAAACACACCAACAACTGAAGAGCACTTGCCCAGTTTGATCAGGACTAAAAAAAACAGCGACTAAAAATTAAAATGAAAAATATAACAGAGAAGCTTGGCTTTCAAATTTTGCTCGAAGTTGTATGAAATATGGGCCATTTACGAGGGTTAGATTGGATTTTGCAGAAATAAAGCTCGTCAGCCAAACTTTTACACTTGTGCAAGTTTGTGAATTGATGAATATACAGAACGGGCTAGCACAAGCAGTGAATGGTCAATTAGAAAACCATAAGGGCTCTACATACCCTTTAGTGCCGTAAAACGGTAACTTTCTAAAGCATACTCCGTAGTAACGGCTAGGTTAAAAGGTTTGAAAAAAATATATATTTATTATTGATTCATGTACATAATTTTGATCACAAGGTTTTATCGTGTAACTAATAGATTTGCTTTAAATAAATAACAACACGATATTTTTTCGCAACTTTTGGACACTGCTCCAAAACGACTTGGATATTTAAAAATATTTGATGGCTGGAATTTCTTCATAACTAACATAGCATATGTATATCAAATAATATTTTGCAAACAAAACTGTTCAAAACGAGGTTCAATATTGATATTTTGGCATCGAGCGGGCGCACGGCCAGTACTGCGTTAAAATTGGGCGTATAGAGCGCCTTAAAGTAGATAAATACCCCGCGGGGATCTTGCAGCCTCTGTAACTTAATTAAATTGGATTAGATAAATACAGATTTATGGGACAAAGTGATTACTTTGCCCTGTAAAGGCTCCATTGGGGATTTTTTTTGGTTCTTTTAAAATAATCGAGAAATAGGTCAAAGTAATTAATAGTGCTAAGCAATCACGCACCGAGTCTCGTGTGTACTCCCACCAGCTGACGAGTCTGGAGGAAGCTCCGAGCTCCTTCCACCACCACTCCATTCAAGAGCATCTATCATCTCCATCAGCTCTTTGAACACGGCAACAACCCTCCAATTATACTTAGCTGAACACTCCACGTACCCACACTTCCAGTGCTTACGAACTAAGTTTACGATATTTCTTCTCTTCTCTCTTGAATCTCCGCAAGCGCTTTCAGCAATAGCAAGCTGCTGAAGTCCGCTCGCCGCGGATGGAGTGTTACTGCAAAGTAGATCCTGCTTATTGCCCACAACTAACACTGGAACGTTCCTTATGTCACGACTTTCAACCATTTGGTCTCTCAAAGTTCGTATATACTGGAAAGTTTCAACGTTAGATAAATCGAAGACGAGAATGTAGGCCGTGGCACTTCTGAGTCCGTAGAAGCGGTAGTGAGCCCACTCGTAGTACGAGTTTATTGGAAAGCATGGTATGACTGGTACGTCTGTGATTTTGACTTCATAAAGGTGCTCGTTGATGATCACCGAAGGGTAGAATGTGTGTTTACGGTCTGTTGGCACGTATTCCTCTGAGAAATCGCTCCACACGAATTGCTGCGAACAAAGAAAATCGTATTATAAAAGGGGTTTTGTAAAGTGACTAAGATGGATTTGGGTTGGATTCATTAATCACATTATAAGTTCTACCTTAACGTGCCCGGATATGTCGTAATCAGGCTGACGACCCGACACGAACGGAATGACACGGGCTACAACTTGGGCAGTGAGGTAGGCAAGAAGCTCGCTATTGCTCCGTAGGGAAGCACACAGAGTAAAAGCTGCTGTTTTGTCAAAGCTGTTTGGTCTTGTTTGCGAACAACTTGAATAGAATAGAATATAATTTATTGTTAACCAACAAATTAATAATATTTTTACAAGAACTCAATACTATAGATATAAAGGCAGACTTATCGCTAACAGCGATATCTACCAGACAACCTTTGGATGCATTGAAATAACTTAACATAAAAAGGGGGTAGTCTACGGTGTACTGCTACAATAAGATTTTAATTTTAATATGTAGTTATATAAAATACGGTACATACATAACTAATATTACATATTACACAATTTCATAGAAGGGGAAAAAGAAAAAAGTTTGAATATTCATGGAAGAAATTAGATAGAATCCAAAAAGCATTAAAAGGACAGGAAGTGGTTTTAACGAGGTTTTTAAATGAAGTAGTGACTGGGCTTGTCTTACTGACAACGGCAATTCATTCCACAATCGCTCAACCTGGACCGTGAATGATTCTCCGATGAATTTAAGTGTTAAGAATGTGTGTCATGAAGGAACTTAAAGCGTTTTCTGAAATACGAGGGCTTTGTAGGAATAAACAGAACACTGTAGAGTAAAGATAAATTATGGGCATTCCAGCGAAGGTGGTGAATTAGATTTTTAGCTTGAAATAAAATTGGGGACCGTAAATAATTTATTTTAGCTAATATTCCAAAATATAAATGACTTTGAAATGACTCTTGATGTCGATAAAAATAAAATAAGGCATTGGAAACCGTAGTTTATGTACAAATAGACTGAATATTTTTTGCAATTATTATTTCAAAGAACACTCTCTTTACAAAGCACGTTTTCTGTATTATTTTATGACGAAAAATATATTTTATTCTGTATTTTATATTATCTGTAACGAAAAATTGCTAGCTTTCTTATACTATTGATACATTTTAGGGTCTTCAATTTCAAATTAATACGAGTTTCGTAAAATCTGAGCGTTATTTTAAGTAATTTTTATTGTTTCTAACAATATATTTACATATAAAAATAAAAGCTATCTCTGCCATTCTCTTTTTCTAAATTCAATATTTGTTGATTCTCACAAGTCATTCCACAGAGTTTCGTTCAGTCAAAACAATTTTCCTTCAGAAGAAAATCTCGAAAACTTCGAGAATTCTCAAGTAAAATTCCACTTTGCAGCAGCTCGAAAAACAACAAAGTTATTCATACAACACCAATGCTATCCAGAAGGAAAGCAGGTGATGAAGAAGTAAATAAGACTGCAGTTGTAGAACAAATTTCATGGCAAACTGTTCGGGAATATAAAGCTGCTCAATTTTATCAAATCAAATCAAATCAAAAATTTTATTTGATAGAAATACATGGTTCAGAAGGGAAGATTTTAAAGCCTAAAATTAATTGTATTCTGCCAGCAAGCAAGCGTGCAAACTATTTATTATCTAAATGATAAGACATTAAATAAACTTAAAAAAAAGAACACAACAGCGCAGATGCATTTCAATAAATTAAATAAATTCCAAATAAATCAACATTAAAATTTCATCAACTCACTCAAAACATGTACAAAAATTTAAAATCTAAATAAAATAAAATTTCAAAAATCATTATGTCAATAAAATAAAAAAATATGTCATAAAAATAAAAAAAATATGTCAAAAATTAAATTGAAATGTCAAAAATAAAAAGAAAAATAAAACAATACTAAAACAATTGATAAATCATAGACAATTTAATTCCTAACATCCATTTTTATGTTCTCAAAATTCCCTAACGCTATAGAAACAACACTTTTGTAGCCACTGTCTTAAATACATTACCATTTAACAATTTAAGCTTACTTGGTAAGTGATTATATATCAATATACACATATTGAATACATTTTTCTTATAGATATCTTTATGACAAGGTGGATGATACAATAAGTTTCGAAACTTTGCCCTTTTTTGTCTTGGTATAACCTCAGTCTGCTGCTTAAAATTATACATGTGGGTCTTTGTAAAAGTGCAGATATCTCTAATATATAAACAGGGCAGTGGAAGAATTTTGCATTTTTCAAATAGCGGTTTACAACTATCCAAGAACCATGCCTTGTTAATAACTCGGACGCAACGTTTCTGGAGCTTGAATACTCTGTCGTTATCGATAGAGTTGCCCCACATGATTAGTCCATAGCTTAGGACAGATGACACGTAGCCATGGTAAGCCGAAAGAGCAGCTTCGACAGACACGTTTTGTCTCAGCTTTTTCAAAGCAAACACAAATCTATTAAGTTTTTGACAAATATCTTTGAAATGACTTTTCCAATTTAGATTTTTATCGACTTTTAGTCCCAAAAGTTTAAATTCCTCTACTTGTTGTACTTTTTCGCCTTTATACATAAATAGAGGACGCCTCGCGGTTTTACCCGCGTAAAAAAAAAGTAGCCTATGTCACCCGGGGATAGAGTAGCATCCCAGCGGTGAAAGAATTTTTGAAATCGGTCCAGTAGTTTTGGAGCCTATTCGGTACAAACAAACAATCAAACAAACAAAAAAATCTTTCCTCTTTATAATATTGGTAGAGATATCTAAGGATAATTTTGAAGTGTTATAGGAGTTAATTTCTATTAATTTTGTCTTGTTAACATTTATATTCAAGCCATTTTCTTTCATCTAGCTTATTATTTCTAATAGGGTCTTTAGTGTTATAGTAGTTAATTTCTATTAATTTTGTCTAACTTAGTATAGGTAATTCTGAAAATTGGAATAGATGACAAATACGTAGAATTTTATACTCCAATGTATTCATCAAATCTTTTATTTAAAGAATATTATACATTTTTCAAACCATAAAAAGAAGCAAAAGAAAATTAAAACAGCAAAACCCGATTACTGAAAAATCACGCCCTTAAGGACGCTATTACATTTTTCTACAAATAACAGTGCTTTTCAGGTACAATTTTAATGTATATGCAATCACAGACGTGAGGTCTTAATTTATGGTTAATATATTCAGCTCCAGATTGGCATCAGAAAAATTGCATGACATCATACAAAATTTTCGCACAAATACGTTTTTCCCATCACAATAATCGCAAAAATATTAAAAAAGTAGGGTCCGTATAGGTCCCAGTTTAGGTAATTTTACAGCATATTTTATCTTCAAAATTATGAGAAATTGCGGTATATATAGTCCTTTACAGGTTCAGTTAATAATTTTTTACCCAAATCAATATATTTTTAAATTATTAGCTAAAATAAAAACACTTGCCGACTTCTTCATACATTTTGTACTCGAAGCTCATCATTCCGCGCTCAGAAGCGCTCGTGGAAGGACGAGCGTATCGCTTTTTCGCAAAAAATAAATACGATAAAAGTAATAGAAAAGATTGAAGTGTGTATGCGTGAGTCGTTTGTCGTGATCGAAAGGTGTTGATATTTTATCGGACCGAAATAAAAGTATGTTACAGTTTCCTATTATTAGGATGTGATTTAGAAATTATGTTGGGTAAGATCGGGATTTGGATAGGTTAAGCAGTTGTTGACAAGGTTGAGAAAAGGATGGGTGGGTTTAAGCAGGTCTTAGTAAGGTTAGGATTTGGATGGGTAAGGTTAAGCTGTCGGCGGTGAAGGTTAGAAGTGGATGGGTGGGAGGAGATTTATGATTTGAACCGGTTTGTATGTATGTATGTATGTATGACGAATACGGGGTCAAAATAAAATACAAGATGGCGCCGACATGGGTGTCATTGTCATGGTTTTTGGGGTCGCTTATATAGAATATGTGGTCAAAACCAAAATACAAGATGGCGCCGACAAAAATCAAACATATTTTCGTCATGGGTGTCATTTTCATGATTTTTTGGGTTTTCAGTAATGAATATGGGGTCATAACTAAAACCCAAGATGCCACCGATAAAAAAATTACATCTTTTCGTCATAGATGTCATTTTCATTGATATTGGGGTCGATGATATCGAATACGGGGTCAAAACCAAAATACAAGATGGCGCCGACGAAAATTTGACATCTTTTCGGCATGGGTGACATTTCCATGGATTTTGGGGTCGCTTATATCGAATACGGGGTCAAAACCAAAATACAAGATGGCGCCGACGAAAATTTTACATCTTTTCGTCATGGGTGTCATTTTCATGGATGTTGGGTAATATGTCATTAACTGCTGTTCATTATGTACTCCAAAAATTTTAGATAGTAATATTTTATGTTCCATGTAATGCAAAATGTTCAAGTAATTTTTTAATCCTTGTGACCGGAAATTATTTCGTTTTAGGTACTTATTTCACGCAGCTTTATTGAAAAAAATACCTACTTACTACAATAAAGTGAAAACTAATTTTCTTTTCGGAAGTCGGTGTCGGTACCTATTGTTTTTCGTTTTTCGACACTGGAAAGTTATTATTTTTCATGTTTTAGTTTTTGTTGGTACCCCATATTGGGTATACTAAATACATCTGTTTACCCTCTTAAACCGTACGAGCGTGATGTTATATTAAGGTATGGTGAAAACAAAACATAAACGTTGTTTGTTATTAAAGAGTTCCATTGTCTATCTCCGAAGATCTTTATCAGATTCTAATAAATATACAATAAAACCTTCCCTGAAAACACATACATTTATCGACGAAAACCCGATCAGTATCGGATCAGTAGTTTTTAAGAAAATTGCGGATACATACGGGTCGAATAGATAGAGTACCTCCTTTTTTTGAAGTTGGTTAAAAATAATAAGCTACTTTTTACGACGACGGTTTGTACCAGTTACCAAATGCATATTCAAAGTGCCATCTAACCTTCCTGAATCAACTTCGATAAAATTACAAAATAATATCAAGGACCAATATTATTTGAGTGGTGTATAAAATCGAGCGCTCAGTAGTTTCAATGAGTGCGTGCGCGTAATGTTGCTGTGTGCAACTAGATACCTAAATTTGAGTTCGTCGAAAATGTAACAGCGTCCTTAAAAGTATGAAACAAGAAAACATTCTTATCTGAAATTATTATGCATAAACTATTCGTTATGTATCGGTAATTAAATAAAGGGATAACATTATTTGATGCTCTAAAATCTAATTGATCTTTTGTAAATGAGCGCTTTTAAAAATAATTTATGTATTTTTTTGTGTTTAATCTTTATATTAATTATTGCGTCTATATTCGTTGATCTAGGAATAAATTTATAAATGAAAGGCATTCAAGGTAACATGATAATTATGTTTAAACATACTCGATTAATATTTGATATACTGAAATAGTATTAATCCGCTTTTTTAGTTATTACGTAAAGGTTGGGCAATTTGAAAATTATTGCCAATGAATCAATCCAAGAGCGAGTGAAGCGAGCTTGGGAGCTTAGGCCACCCCGACACGGATATGTTAGGGTCACATAATAAGCAGAGTCAAATTATGATGAGTATAGAAGTTATGAGGGAACAAATGAACAATAAATGCATACTTGCATACTTTCATACGTACTTACTTACGTACATACTGATCAACAAACACTGCGACGCTGTCGTTGGGTAAAGAATTAGTTTTGATGACTTTGACGGGTTAGGTCTCACAAATTGTACGCTTCTACGTTGCAACTGACCCGTTCCAAAGACACCTCATTTGTCAAATTATGATAAGTAGTTTAGACGTTATGAGGGAATAGATAAACATATACACAAACACACATATTGGTCAAAAATATAACCCTCCCTTTTGCTTCGCCGTAGTCGAGTAAAAATTCAGAGTCGTGGAACCGTGAACCCAAAGAAATCATAAAATATAGAAACAGGTTATCATTATTATTGCTCCAAAAAATAATATTCTGAAACAAAATATATTTCCGATTGAGATTCTCTTCATGATCGAATGATTCCAAGTTTCATCGAATTTTAATATAAACCAAATTCACTGATATTCATTTATAATATATGATCAAACGAACTTCCAAGTGAAGTTCGATAATTATTATATGAGTCGCTTCATTCGAAGATATTTTTAACCATGTAGTCCCCTTCCCTTGCGCTAGCAATCTACGCACGTCTTTTTTGAGTTTTTTTTTTGTAGGTGGTCTTTCTTACCACACTGTACCCTACTTCGTTGTGTCGGCCAGTTGTAACCGTCATTTTTTAGAGATGATTATTAAGTTGTGATTTTTGCAAATCTCTTCAGGGTTCTTTAGGGCGGGTTGGGAAATTATATCTTCGAATGAAGCGACTCATATAATAATGATCAAACTTCACTTGGAAGTTCGTTTGATCATATATTATATTTCGTCGCTTCATTCTTCAGATATTTTAACCATGTAGATGTTAAGAGATAATGAGATTTGCATGTATGTTCATTTAAATAAATCGCAAGGATTTTTGAAATGATTATTTATTTATTTTTAATTACATTTTGAAAAGTAAGGAATGTTCTTCTATAATTATTATGATTTGTGTTAGAATTACAATCAATTCTTACAATCAATCAATTTTATTATTGTTACAAATGTAGACATACTGATTCTGCAAACTCAGATTCATTCATAATATTAAGTTTATAAAACTTGGCAAACGTTGGAGAACGACTGGTCCATCCCGCGGTTTTTCGAATTTTTTCAATGCACACGCCTGCCGAGCTTGCAGAAGAAGTTGAGGCGTGTCGTGTAATATGTGCATTGAATATTGATGTATCGACACCGCTTTCTGATAGCACTAATTTTATCCATGAACTTATAGTTTGAGCTGTGGCCGCCTTGTTAGGTTTTTTAATTGTTAATATTAAGTTTTTTATATTTTTAGCTCTTAGGTTGTTTGTTATGAATAAGTAATCTGTGAGTACGGTACAGGGACCGAATTACCGTTATTTTTTTTAACGTTTCCATTTACCGTTACGTTAACGATAAAAAAGTAACGATATTAATAAATAAAATAAATAAAATAAAAATAAAACCCATAAGCCAGTTAACGTTATCTAATTACCAGTATTAGTACCGGTAAAAATTGCAATCGTTATACCGGTAATTTATACGCCTATCTCTTTCTAACAATGAAGGTGGGGAAACTAGCATATTTTGGTATTAGTACGACTAGCTTCAGCGTGTATAAAATATTGTTTCTGTGCTGCATCCTGCGACGTATCTATACTAATATGATAAAGCTAAAGAGTTTGTTTGTTTGCTTGAACGCGCTAATCTCAGGAAATAATGGTTGGAATTGAAAAGTTCTTCTTGTGTTGGATAGTTCATTTATCGAGAAAGGTTATAGGCTATATAACATCACGCCACGACCGCAAAAATTAAAGCGGAGCGGAGCAAAAATTAAAAATGTTGCAAAAGCACAAACCCAATTGGAATCACCAGTTCCTGAAGATTGCCATGATGGGTTCTTTTTATTTATTTATCGACAGGCTCGGGTTTGACCACTGTCTCACCTGTTAAGTGATAATGTGGTCAATGGTGAAGCACGCTTGCCTAGATGTAACCTATTCACTCTTGACGTAAAGACCCCAAGGTTGTAGATATCAGGAAAAAAAAGACTCCAGCAAAGAATTCCACTCCTTAGCTGTGCTCACAATGAAAGTATTCGCAAAACGCTTTGTACTTATGGGTGGGATGTCCACCATGTATCGGTGACGCATTGCCGTACGTCTTGTTGCCCGGTGATGGCTTTCCATCTAGATGGCTAGATGGCTAGGCGGAATCAGATTGTGTAGTTCCATCACTGTGTGTGTACTCCACGAAATGTAACCGATAAAAAACCGACGGACTAACCCGACTCCGACTTGGCGTCGATGTTCAAGGCTCTGGCTTAGAGGCTTATTGTTGCCGATAAGCCTCTTGGCCTGTTTGTCAATCGACTCAAGTGCATCGAGTTGATATTTGGCAGATCCGTCCCAGAGGTGAGACCAGTATTCCATGCATGTCTGAACTTGCGCTTTATACAATTTGAGCAGCTGTTCAGGCGTGAAGTACCGTCTCACCTTTGCAAGGATCCCCAACTTTTTTGCAGCCAACTGAGCCTTTGCCTCAATGAATGGACCAAATATATCCTTATATAGTTAATGTAAGTTTGAAATAGCCAAGTCAGAGGCCTGAAGGGGTTCCCAGAGGCGACAATAATTAACTCTGACACCAGAGGTGGCCACACCTCCTACGAAAAAAAGAAGAAATGAATGGACCAAAATTCAGGGTTAATGTTAACGTAACACCAAGAAGGTCGAGATGGTCCGTTATCGGCACGGTTACACCACGGAAAGATGGAGCCGGGTGGAATAGGCTCTATTTTGCTGAAAATAGACACACCTGGGACTTAGCAGTATTGAAACTGGTTAGATTGGCCTCACCCCATTCGGAAACTGCCTCCAAAGACAGAGTCAAGGGCTAAACTATGGCCTCCTAGAGAGACCGGATCTCAGGCGCAGTAGCCCGAGCGCCGGACACTTATCTCTCAGCAAACGTGCTGTCGTCTGGGTACCCAAGGATTCCTAACTGACCGGACGAGCAGCCATCAATAACCACTCGGATGGACCAATCCCTCAGGAAGTCAGCAATCCAGTCACTCAGGACCTATGGAAGGAAGCTTACCAATAAGGCTCTCATGTCAGACCCTGTCGAAAGTCTTCGAGATGTCAAGGGAGACAGTAAGCGCTTTCCTATGCCTCTCGATGGCCTCACTCCAGACGTTAATGGCATACGAAAGAGGATCCCTAGTTGACCGATTTCGGCGGCAGCCGTATTGGTGGTCACTGAGGATGTCGTTGTCTTCTAGGTATGCCAGGAGCTTATTGTTTGTTCAGCACACGTTCCATACTCTAACAGAGGATGGACGTTACTGAGATGGGTCTGTAGTTAACCGGGTCAGCCCGACTTTCTTGGGCACGGGCTGAACGTTAGCTTGCTTCCAAGCCTTCGGCACCTTTACAGTCACTATCGAAAGGCGATATAGGCGTGTCAGGATCAGAGACAATTCAGAGCACAAGCTTTTAATACAATTGCCGGTATCTCGTCGGGGCCACTTGCTTTGTTCACGTCAAGGTTACGCAACACCCTACAGATCTCCCTCTGATGGGTGCGAATGTCCAACAGACTCGTCCCACATCCAACAAGAGACGGAGGGGGCTGTGCGCCATCAGAGTTCAGACGCGATGATGCCGCAAAAAGGGACGCAAAAAAGTTTGCCTTGTCCTCGACGGAGTGGGCCAGTGAACCCTCGGGTCTCAGCAGTGGTGGTAGTGAGGGGCGACAGAAGTATGATTCAACCGACTTAGCAGGACCAAAAGGGAGGATATGAAGCTAGTTTGTTCTCGATTTTGCTAATATGGTCAAACGTGCCCTTCGTATCGCTTTTTTGCAGGACTTTGCAACCCTGTTGAAGGCTCTCTTCTTCTGAGTTACGTCATTTGCCTTGTGCACTCGAGCGTCGACCCATAACAGGTAAGCCTTGTGTTTAACCACATTTGCGCGGTTGCACTCGGCACCAAACCATGGTCGATCAACGCCGGACAGTGCTACGTCAGAGAATGGAATGTAGTACTCCATCCCCTGGCGCAACACATCAGTCACAGCGTCAGCGAATGACGATGGATCTTCCGAAGAGAAGAAAGTGGGCCGCCAAGGATAGCATGCGAAGAAAGATCGCATCCCATCGCAATCTGTTGACCTGTACCGCCAAACGCGCCGGGTGCCTCTCGGACTGGGATCGGGCGGGGAGTACAGTGATACAGACTTCAGCGGGAAGTGGTCGGAACTACCCAAAGGTAATGATATTGACACTAAGTATCAGTCTGGATCTGTTGTCAGCAGAAAGTCCAGGCAATTGGCCACATGCAAATCAACATCAGGCACCCAGCCCGCTGTTCCAGCTGGGTGAGATTTAGCGCTAGCGAAAGATTTCGCATCTCTCGTGCAGCATGGTCAGTGCACTAGTATGGGAAGAGCCACTCCTGATGGTGGGCATTAAAGTCTCCCAGTAACACTAATTGGGCGGAAGGGCACAGTTGCTGGGCCACATCTGCACAGCTGGTTGTCTCCAGATTACTGCTATGTGATCGGTAGATATAGGCATAGATAATCTTACCCAGACCTGAGCCCTCCAGGGCCCATATCACAATAGTTTGAGTCTTCAAGGTCACGAAGACACCGATAGCAGATGTCGTCACGGGCGTACATGCATACACCCGCGCGTGGCTTGAATTTGTCGTCGACGGACATCCGACCGCGTCTCCGTAAGGAAGAAAAGTGCTGGTTTCTCAGTCTCAAGGTGGTAATGGACTGCGACAAGGTTCGAGTGCAGACCTCGGATGTTGCTGACGTGCACCTTATGTGAGAGTACTGCCGCTGTTCAGATTTTTTCTTTTTGTTCCTTGGCATTATTGCTGTGAGTGAAGGAAGGTGAGGAGAAGGAAATGAGATGAGGTTCCACGCTGGCAACCTTTAGACACGCGCAGACAGGACGCCAACATTGGGAATTAACATCGGGCACTCTTGTCTGGTCGCCAACCAGCACGATGGCGCATCCCGGGATTTTACGACAGTTGGCGGAGCAGCCTTTTGTATGTGGCTGGTACACTACTTGGGCCCCCAACTACCTGCGATCGGCCAGCGGCGCACCATGCCTCAGATCTCGCTACCCTCCGCGACTAGTCTCGCGATAGGTCCATAACAATGCGAGTGATGCTGGTCTGCGTGCAGTGGAACAACTATCTCGACCCAATCCCTCTTGTGGCTACACCGGGCATCGTACCGGAACACAGTTACGTAAACTACGAACGAGCAAAGACGTCCGCTTGGCGGTACGTCTTTGCTCGGTGGATGGACGCGAGCTTTCGGCCGAAACCTACCACCAGTTAGTGTCACCTGATTGGCACCATCCGGGGACCACGGTAGGGTAACAAAAGGGGTACTCACTCACCTACGGACGCGAGTGACTCAGCCCCCAAAATGCCATGATGGTGGTAAGTAATTTAGTTAGGCATCTGATTTTAGACTAGTGCTTAATGACAATGCCGTTTCCCCCCCCCCCCTTCCCTTCTCTTCTCCTTTTTTCTTTTTTGTTTCTCGCTCTTTCTATAAATTTTATGTATGTATGTTTATAAATAGGTATATGTATAGTATTTATTATAGTAATATAATCTTGTATATATTTATGTGTTTATCTAATAGCAGTACACCGCAGACTACTCCCTTTTTTATTTTAAGATTTTTCAGTCGATCCAAAGGTTGTCTGGTAGTTATCGCTGTTAGCGATAAGACCGCCTTTGTACCCGTATAAATAAGTTTTTCTTGTAAAATTCTTTTTGTGTATAATTTTATGGTGTACAATAAAGTATATTCTATTCTATTCTGCAGCCAGCGATACGTCTTTTAAATATCGGTACTATTGTTGCTCTTCTTTCGGCCCATAATAATATTTATCACAAATAACTTTTACTATTACACGATGTTTGTTATGATTATTAAAATGAAACGCGTGATCGCGAGCCGTCTCGTATTCATATTATTGTTGCCACTCCACTTAGAAGCCCCGGCGAACGCAAAGCGCGTGGCACATGTTTCGGTTTGGCAACGTCGCACCAGACGTTGCTAGATTTTAGCGAAATGACGTTATTAGTATTGCTATTTAAATACCGGTAAAACCTGCGACTTAACGTTATTTTTAACGTTAAATATTTAAAGTAACGGAACGAAATGTTTGGGTACTTTTATCGGTATTTTTTTGGTAACGGTAACCATCCCTGGTACGGTAGCAGGACAAATATTTTTATTCTCTACAAAATAGGGAAGAAAAAATACTGGTTGTTCTCTTCCTGGAGACTAAGAGTCTCCACAAATGGAGTAAAAGTATAATTAGTAATAATAAGTACCATTTGTGGAGATATTTATATTCTCTAGTTTTATTAGGGAAAGCATTTGGACTCCCTGTGCCGTACATAAGGCCAGTAAATAACATATACTGTACTGAGGGGTCTCTGGACCCTGGGAACCCCGGGAAGTCGGCTGCAGTAAAACCACGTCAATCGCGTAACAGATTTATTGAGAGACTGGCTCACCCATGCAAGGTTGTACATACCCACTTATTGCCTAGAATATATAATATAGAAATACCTACATCACACCTCCACACTTAAACTTCTAGTATATAACTAATACAGGAAGATATAAAACTAAACGTTACATTAACTTACACACTAACTTAACCTAATTATAACTAAACTTTTACCTTATGTACTATAATAATAATAACAATATATTCTTACATCTAATCGAACTCAAATCCATATCTAACTGGTTTCTTGCGCATACGGATGGGACGGTTCACGGGATCCGGGACGGTCGCGGCCGTCGGCGATAATTTACTGCCGACTGGTGGTGACGATGGTGCCCTACGGGTTGGTGAGGTCTTCGTGACTGCTGTATCCACCGCGTCACTCACTACTGGGCCGTCGCCCCCGGCTTCGCCCCTACTCGTCCCCTCCCGAACCCTTGGCTCCGATATACTTGGAGACAGCTGTTGCTGTTGCGGTTCAACGACATCCTCACTGACCTGTCCCTTGGACATTACGTCTGGGTACATTATCCTTGAACGTCGAGTTCTATGCCTAATTTGATCGCTATGCCGTGTGAGAAGTCGACCATCATCGCTGTTTACTACATACCTACGTGAACCTTGTTGGTTTACTACTGTTCCTTTTAACCACTTGTCTTTGCTACCGTAGTTCCTGGCCCATATCGTATCACCAACGGTGTGTTGCAATGGTTCAGTGCCCGCACTCGTCGACTGCTGACACTGCACCCCTTCCACGCGGTCCTGACGCGCGCGGTCTGCGCGCAAAAGATCTAACCGAGAACGCAACGGCCTACGTTGTAACAGCATGGCGGGACTTTCCCCTGTAGTGCTTTGAATACTATTTCTATACGCTAGTAGGTATGTCTGTAAGGCTGTGTCGATGTCTACTGCCTCTCGGACTGCCTTTTTTATTGTTCGCTTACATAATTTGACGGCATTTTCTGCTGCCCCGTTTGAAGCTGGATGATATACTGGGGAATACGACTGCTTTATACCGTTAAATTTTAAGAATTCTCCTAACTCCGTACTAGTAAATGGTGGGCCCTGGTCGGATACAACTTCCAAAGGCAAACCGAATCGCGCAAATAATGACCTCATAACCTTAATGACAGCCGAAGCATTTGTTTTATTCATTTCGAAAATTTCAATCCACTTTGTACTGGAATCTATGATTACGAAAAACGTTTTTCCCTGGTATGGGCCTAAAAAGTCTACATGTAATCTACTCCACGGCTGGGCTAAATACGGCCAACTACGTGGTGCAGCCTGCGGCGGCGCAGCTGCTTCCATCGCACATGTTTCGCAAGAGAGGCATGTCGATTCGATGTCTGCGTCTATATTAGGCCACCACACAAAACTTCGAGCCATCGACTTGGTCTTAACTATGCCCATGTGGCTAACATGGAGCTCTTTTAGTATTGTGTTCCGAAGAGTTGGTGGTACAACAATTCTATAGCCCCACATAATACAACCCCGTTCCACATATAATTCGAGTCGCCTATTATAGTACGGTTTCATCAATTCGTCTGTGCAATGCGACGGCCACCCTGACTGTACGCTCACCATCACTCTACTAAGCACCTGATCCCGCGCTGTTGCTAGACGTACATCATCATTCGTCACCGGCAAAAAACTTTCTGCAAAATTTAAATAGGTATATTCACGCCCGATTTTATTCTTAACTGTTGGTTGAGGCAGTCGCGATAATGCGTCGGCACAGTTTTTAGCAGACGCAACATATTCTATATCATACGAATAGCCTGTTAGTATTATTGCCCACCTTTGCAACCTGGATGCTGCCATAACCGGAATACCTACTTTATTTCCAAAAATGTATGTTAGGGGTTTGTGGTCTGTTCTTAAAGTAAACTTCCTACCATACAAGTACTGATGGAATTTTTTAACACCGTATATAATCGCTAATGCCTCCCTGTCAATTTGTGCATACGATCTCTCCGCGGAGTTAAGTGTGCGTGACGCGTATGCAATTGGGCGTTCGCCCTCCGGCGTGATGTGCGAGATGATGGCGCCTATTCCCGTGGCGCTAGCGTCTGTCGTCAGCACAAGCGGTAGCTCCAGGGTGTAATGCACAAGCACTTCACTCGTGCTCAGTGCCCGCTTAACCCGAGCAAAGGCTACCTCACAAGCATCGCTCCATACGTACTTCACCCCGGCACGCAACAAATTATACAATGGTGTGAGGATCGAACTTACATTTTTTATAAATTTTCCATAATACATGACCATACCTATGAATGCTTTCAACTCCGTTACGTTCCTCGGTATCGGAGTTTTAACAATTGCTTCCACTTTATCTTTGCACGTGTGAACACCTTCCCTACTTATTACATACCCTAAATATTCGAGCGATTCCACAAAGAAAGAACATTTTTCTTTTTTTACTTTTAAGCCACTCGACTTCAGACGTTCAAAAACTTTATGTAGGCTACTTAAGTGTTGGGGTGTGTCCTTTCCCGTTATAATAATATCATCTAAAAAAACTCCTACGTGCGGTATATCTGCAAACAATTGTTCTAAACGTCGTTGAAATATTCCTGGGCTCGACGACAACCCATACACCAATCGTTTATACATGAAAAGCCCTTTATGTGTGTTTATTACCGCATATCTCCTAGTATCATCCAGTTCAAACTGTGCGTACGCCTGTGACAAATCGATTTTACTAAATCTTTCGCCCCCGTGCAACCGAGACAAAAGATCTTCTACCTTAGGTAATGGATAACGGTCGACTTCTAACACTTTATTCAAGGTTAGTTTAAAATCGGCGCAGACTCTAATGGTACCATCTTTCTTGACGACCGGCACGATTGGTGTTGCCCAGTCTGAGTGGTGGACGGGAGTGAGGATGTCGTCGCTCACCAGCTGTTCCAGTGCGCGCTCAACCGGCTCCCGCAGCGCGTACGCCAACGGGCGCGCGCGCAGGAAAATCGGTCGCGCGTCCTCGCGCACGCGGATGCTCACTTGTCCTCCCGTGAACCGCCCCAGGCCATCCGCAAACACCTCACAGTATCTGGAACTGAATTCCGAGAAATTAAAATCCAAATTCCGATTATTATTGACTTTATTATAATGCATAGTCGACACCGATATATTTAGCTCCGCTAACCATTGTCTACCTATTAAAACGGTTTTTCCATTGTCAATAACATATAAATCCAATATCTTTTCCGTATCATTATATTTAACAACGGGTTTAATAACACCTACAGGCCTAACTAGTTCACCCGTGTAATATCTTAAAACCAACTTAGTGGGTTTAATACTTAAACTGGAAAACTTTTCCTGATATAATTGGTAATTAATGCACGAGATTGCACTCCCCGTGTCACATTCCATTCTTAAGTCACAACCGTGCACACTTACATAAATCATAATAGGTTCACACTCTCCAAGTGATAAGCGATTAATAGGTACCATTACCTCGTCACTGTCGCTCTCCGTCGAGTAAGCGCCACACCTGTCGCCGCTGCCCTGCCCGTCTTCTTTTATGTTATTTAAGGAATTATTCTTGGTCAACCTCGGACACATCCTCTTCAAATGTCCCTCCTGGGTGCAAATTCTACACACATACAGTTTGAATTTACACGTATTCGAATTGTGTTTGCCTCCACAGACTTTGCATTCCTCATTTTTAGTGCCCGCTCGAAGTAAGTTGTAACCCGCTCCGCTTGTGGTACTTGGACCGCCGCCGCCGGATTGTCGTGAGTCACGCGTCGAGCGAGTGTTTCGCCTCGCGGCCGGCTGATAGCCGCCGCCGCCTCCCCACGCCCCGCGCCTTCCTCCGCCGCCCTCATGCCCGATCTTATGAACGGGTATGGACTCCGCATCCGCTGCACTGCCGCCGGTCTTTCTTCTCGTACCGTCTTCCACTATTGCCGCGTTTGTCTCAGCCGCCTCCATCGATAAGGCCAGCTTATACGCCCGGTCGATACTGATACTGTCGTCTTCAGTAAACAACTTCTGCCGAATGTCATCGTTTACTAAGCCGCACACAAATTGATCTCTCATATTTTCTTTTAAACTGTCCGCCGTAAAACAACAATCTTTACTCAGTCTTTTAAGCTCCGAGAAGTACGTCGCGATATTTTCACCAGGTTTTTGAATCCGTTGCCGAAATTTGAACCTCTCAGCGAGCATACACGGTTTGGGGTTTAAGTGTCCTTTCATTACCGCTATTAACTCCGAATAAGTCTTTGTGGATGGTTTAACGGGTGTGCATAAATTAACCATTAACTCATATGCACTATTACCAATGACAGTAATTAAAGTTGCGACTTTTAATTCACTTTTTACACTGTTGGCAATAAAGTATTGATCTAATCGATCCACATACGTGTCCCAATTGTCTTTCGTTAGGTCAAACGCACCGATCTTTCCAACCGCCATCTTAAGTCCGTTATTCAACTTCACACCGCACAGATCGTACACGAAAAAAAAAAATATTTCCACAGCACCTTTAGAGTTTTCTGGTCGCAACATAAAATTTACACGCGTGAAATCACTTAATCGTCGCCACTGAGGGGTCTCTGGACCCTGGGAACCCCGGGAAGTCGGCTGCAGTAAAACCACGTCAATCGCGTAACAGATTTATTGAGAGACTGGCTCACCCATGCAAGGTTGTACATACCCACTTATTGCCTAGAATATATAATATAGAAATACCTACATCACACTTGTTAATTGACTTAAATCTAAATCTCAGTTCGGGTACCATTTAGAAACGAGATTAAGCACTAATTGTGGGTCCCACGTGTGTGTATATTTTGGCCTGCTAAGTTTGAGTTTATAGGCTCCTTTTAATAAACGTTTGATGCATTCATCAGAACCAATATTGTTACCTAATAGTAACGAGAGTGCGGATCTGTGGGAATTCAAGGCTCCATACGAGGCACCTTTATTAAACTCTGTTTTCAGAAAAGAGATGACCTTAGCTACTGTGCTCTCAAAAGTATCAATTTTGTTAATTTTGCAGAACTGTTTGTTTGTATGAAACGCTATATTGTTTTTTGGTATTATCAGAAAGCGATGCTAACATGAGATCAAATGCTCCTACGGGAATGTTACGTTGGAGGAATGCTTCCCGGAGAGTATCGCTGCAGCCAGTGTAAGATGACTGTGCAGCGGGTGGTGGTGATCCCTGCAAGAGGATAGAAGCAAGTTTTTACTGGGTTCAAAAAATATTATTTCTGAAGAGATTAATTCTGTAACAATGGGGAACCATGGCTGTGATGGCCACCATGGGAATACTAGTATACTAGTATACCACACGCCTCATCATTTATTGTTGTATCTCGTTGTTATAAACAATCAATCAATCAATCAATATTTGTTTTTTTTTTTTTTGTAATCTCTTTTAAGTATTAATGAGAATGGAAAGAAGCAAGAAAAAGCATGATGTCATGTGATGATTCGCAAGAAGTTTGCAGAATCATCACAGAATTGATTTGTTGGTTTCGGTTTCTCTATAGCATTGTTTTTGTATGTATGTACGAGTATCTAAATATATATTTGTACATATTTTTTATATATGTTTTTTTCTCAATTTATCCCTTAATTTAGTTGCACCTGCCTTATTTTATCTCTGCACCACCCTAAGGTCGACTGGTAGAAAATGCCTTAGGCATTAAGTCCGCCTTTGTACTTGTGCATGAAGTTTTAATAAATAAATAAAATAAATGGAGGAAAGGCGTAGAAAAATTATGTTTCCAATTAATTGTAAATGCGTCGACAAATGACGCGTCTGGGTCAGGAAACCACGATGCATACAAATGGCATTTGGCATTAATGCGAGAAGCGAATAAATCCATTACAGGTTGACCTAGTTTATGAATGATAGTTTTAAATGCTTGATCTGATAAGCTCCATTCTATATCGGGATTAATTATTCTTGATTAAATATCAGCTTCGATATTTTGTTTGGTATTAATATAGGATGCAAATATCCATATATTCCACTTCTCGCACCGTTGCCAAATTTGATAAGCAATATCGTTTAAGTGGGGATATTGTACTCCTCCCATTCTATTAATATAACTCAACGCTGTGTTATTGTCAACTTTAAAAAATATGGAGCAATTTGATCGGTCCTTCGCGACGGTTTTTAGTGCTAAGAAACTAGCTAATAACTCTAAGTAATTTATATGACATTCTCTTTCGGTTTCCTTCCATGATCCTTGAGCGCGATTACCATCACAAAATGCTCCCCATACTGTTTTCGAAGCATCGGAAAATATTTCCAATTCGAAATGGGGGTTGTCAACAAAGCTTGTACATGTAAATATATTTTGTGACCACCAATTAAAATCATTTAGTATGTAACGTTCTAGGTTTATTTTAGAATTATAATTATTATGACATCTGTTCAATAAAATGTATTTTTGACGCTCTAGAGTTTTTGTGTATAACCACCCGTATTTAACGGCAGGACATGCTGCTGTGAGGACGCCGATTAACTGAGCGAATTCTCTTATATACAAGGAGGTAAACCGATGAACTTTTTAACAAGCTGCGCGATATTATGACGTTTGTCAATAGGTAAGGAAACCGAAAGGTTTGTCGTATTATACATGAAACCTAAAAATTTGCACTCTCGTTGGGGTATTAATGAGCTCTTTTTATAATTTATCATAAAACCAAGACAGGTTAACACTCGTAAGGTTTCGTTAATGTTGTTGAGGCATTCAGTATAGGTTTTTTCCTATACAAAAAATGTCATCTAAATATATGACTGATTTATGTCCTTTGTATCTAAGGTACTCGTAGGTCACGACCTCTTTCATATTTTTTGTAAACACTCTAGGAGCAATAGAAAGACCGTAGGGCATTGCTTTAAATTCATATGTTATTGTTTCGGATTTATCATTTTCAAATTGAAAAAGTAGGTATTTTCGAAATGATTTTTTTATTGGAACTAGAAGGTAAGCTTCTTTGAGATCTATCGTTGCAAGGAAACTATTTTTTGTAATAAGTTTAGATGCCGTCCTATGATCTTATATTTTAAAGTGAGATTTTTTGACGAACTGATTAAATGTTTTTAGATTTAAGATTAATCTTTTTTCTCCGTTTGTCTTAGGTGATAGAAATATGCGAGATATAAACTGGTCTTTTACAGGTTCACAAACGTTAACCGCCCCTATAATAATCTATAAGCTTGTTAATGGCTATCGCCATATCACATTTTTCTTGTTTATACCAAAATGTTTTGGTTGTATTATGGGGTTGTAGTACCCTATTTGATAAAGGGATATCTACACCTTGGTTAATCCATTTAAGAACTGTCATATTGTCGGTAATTTTTGCCTAGAAATCATAGTAAAGCTTAATTCTGCCTGCATGTATCTGAGTCAATGACGTCGTGGTGGGGCACGTTGCTTGTAGTTGGTCTTTGCCTGGCTGGATGTAGGGGGAGCTCGGTAGTTGGTGCGTTTCTGAGCCCCTCACCCCCCTTCCCTGTTCGACTGGAAGCGAGAAGGTCCTAACCACTTTCCCTGGTAGGTGGACCGGTTAGCTGCTGGTTGTGCTCTTGAGCTGGAACTAGAAGGCTTTAACGTAGGCAAAGCTTTCTTGATTTGTTCCCCTTGTTTTACAATTGCCTTTGAGGCTTTAATTTTTTCTGAAAGTTCGTTACCAAACAGCGTGTGATCACGTTCAGAACGTTCGAGAAATTGTAAAAATGACTTGTCCAAACCGGGAAGTATAAATCTGACTCTAGCTTCCGTATTTTGGTGATGTAAGTCGGATAAGATTCGGCATCCGTCACTTATAAATTTAATTGCCTCTACTCTGCTTTCATTATTTACGAGCAAGTGTAAACCTCTATTGTCAGCGGTAATGCCCACTCCCTGTTGTTGTTGGCTAGCGGTAATTTGTTTGTCCCGAAATCTACCAGATTCCGGTATGGCTGCAGAAACCTCGAGGTTAAGCGTTGGTGCTTGAAGTAAAGGACAGTTTTCGGGTATGAGGTAATTTCTCAAAAGTATCTGCCTACTTTCTTTTGTCATACCCTTTTTTAACAAAGGTAACCATATTTTGACGAAATTTTCATGAATTTTCTCGCCAACCTACGGTGTCTCGTCTGTGATTTTGCCTAACGCTGCCAAAATATTTGGATCCAAATCAGGGTCAGTGTGATTCGTTGTTTCGATGTCAACGCATGGTGGATCGGTCAGCACTTCTGGGGCAGTAACCACATCGCTCGGCGACGGTTCGGCTGGTGACGTGTCTGGCTCGGAGTCCACCACAGCGTCTATGGTCTCAGGGTTTTTTATAAGTTATGAGGGTAGTCATAATTTTTTCTGGCGACGAATTTGTAAGTTGGTAGTTACATAAGAACAGTTTTATACGATTCTAGTTTGTAGAAACCGTGTTTGTTCTATTTTTAACCATCGTGTTATCATCTCAGATAACCTCCCGGTATGATTAAACCTTCGTGTTGCCATCGCGGACAACCTCCCGGTATTATTGGGTTACTTATTAAATTAACAGGTAGGTGTAGTGTATCTATCTCACTCGCACGTTCACTTTGTCATCCCCACTTTCCCCCACACAGACATACACAATCTCGTGCGCACCGCGTTAGTATTACGAGAGCCGCTGGCCAGAGTAGACGTGTTGAAGTGTGGTCATTTAGTGCGTGAACGAGCCTGTGAATTGCCCCATAGAACCGGTCACTACAAATGGCGACGAGGATAAAGTAAGAAAACATTGGTGTAAATAAAAAGAAGAAGGATTGGGGTAAGTAGATAATGCATGACATGACACACGGTTATTTGTTATCGTTAGGCGCCCACATTCCGTTATGAAAATAAGACATTTAAGCAGGTCCTAAGTGTAAAAATTAAAAAAATTACATAGTAAATACCTATTTGTTGTGTTAACATCATACGACTGCTTAAACATAACTACGTAGCGGAAAATAAATTCTGCCTAAGTATTGAGTAAATAACCATACCAGATTTTAATAATAAAGGACATTTAGTATTATGAAGGTAAAGAAATTCGTGTTATTCTAATCAAAGAGCCGAGGGCCATGACTAAGTTGTGTCTAATAACAAAAAACTGTGTCGTTAAAGAAACATCAAACTAACTATTCTAAAACGATTGTAAATTATATTGGTGGGTAGGTAAATAACAAAATTTACTTTACGATTTCAAATCATAACATCTGATTAAAATAATAAAATCGATGCATTTTTATTTTGAACCTGACTACTGCGGCTGCAACGCGGATATCTTTGTAATATTTACACAGACAATCGAGAGTCTACCCTATTTAATGGAATCATTCTCTGATCACCGTTAATAATTCAAATAGGGGTTTTCATAGATCGGGAAATACGTTTTGTTTGACTACTTAAGTTTTATGGCGACATATTGTGATTTCGTTTCCATTCGGACACATTTGGACACTATTCGAAATTGTGGTACATCGATGCTATGGAATTTCGGTAATTCGGAAGTTTGATTTGATGACTTAGGAGAATTAGTCATGGGGCACATGACATTCGAAATCAAGCAGTAAACCCAAAGATTATATAGTCGCTCTAGTGAAGTTTGCAGTTACAACCACGCCTATGTAGAAATCCTAATGAAAGAACTTAAAACATAGGTATACACGCACTGACTGTTTATGTGAATATGTACATTGTAGGAACATATATACCTAAATGCCAACGTATTTATTCATTGTTTATCGAGCCTAACCCTTAAAATAAACAGGTTAAAATTGAATCGTCTACCGATTAAAATGTTAATGACAATAAACAGTAACCTATAATATCACCAAAGGTGGATAGGGCAAAAAAAAATTGTACATCTTAATAACCAATGCAATATAAAATTAAATATCCACATTTGTAGCCGTAACTACTTAAAGGAAGGTCTCAAGTTTAAATTGAATCACGTCAAGCCACGCAGATTCTAAAAAGCTCGTAATGGGCACGTAAATATTTGCAACATCCTAAGGCCAAGCAGTCATGTTTTGGTTACATAAGCCATGCATATGAGTCCAAATTCCTGATGTAAACAGCGGTGACTCATGAAAAGACAGTGCTATATAAAATACGGGTTTCAGTTACGTAGTTTTAGGGCTAATTAAACGTAAAAAGAAAAGGAATGATTGATTTATAAATAGATAAAGTTAGTTAAATTACACTATTAGTTAGTTAACAAATTCGTGTTAACTCTGAAATAATCTTTTCAAGACCTCGTTGTTTATTCATTGCCTACGAAGCATATACAGTACGTTTTGGAACAATATACTAAACTTATTACTTTCTGGGCACGAAAAAATATTTATGAGCTAGCTTCTTCCAGCGGCTTCACAACCGCGCAGGTCGAAATTTATTCCTAGTGGACATTACACCAGGGTAAGTGGCCTATGGGCTGTTCCGTACTGTGATCTGTCTTTGTGCCGAGTTTCAGCCGGATCCGTTCGGCAGTTCTAGCATGGTTGGGTGCCGGACATGCAGCCGTCCGTCCGTACTTTCGCATTTATAATATTAGTAAGGTTTCCGATCTGTCTGAAATGACAGTTGCCTACCATTCTACAAAAGGGTTTGAGCTGCTCACCCTATCAGGTATGTACATTTTTGAGAGTGTAGTGGTCGTGAAAACAGATTTACACCATTGCATTTGAAACATTCTTAGTTATTTTTGTACACAGGACATACAAAATAAAATAAATATTTGTACAAAGACGAGTTTAGCTCTGGATTCGGTTTTCTACTACCAAACTTTTGAGTGGTGGAGAGAGTTTGTAAAAGAGGGTAGATGTAGTCAGGTGTAAAAAGTCAAACTAACACAGAAGGAATAAAATATATCAAAAATATACTACATATGTAACAATACCCAATACATACAGTTAGGCTGTTTGATTCTTGACCCATCCGTTTGTAAACTTCAAAACATTAGAGTTTTCTTACTATATACCAGTCATCTTATGGTGGATATAAGATGTTTCAAAATTATAAAAAACTGAGTTAGTACAGGCATCTGGTCGCGCAACTACTATGACCATTTTGTTCATTGCAGTAAGATTATTAAAAGAAAAAAAAAATTGTGTTATAGCAGATATTGGAATTAACTGTCGTCGCGCATTGTTTACTTATATAAAGAAGCGCAGAATAGAATTTGATAAAATAAATTCAAAATACGAACTATTTAGAATACTACTATTTATGAGTTTATTCTGAATTCAAAGAAAAATGCTAAATATCAAGATGTTGAGTAAATATTCAATCTGCTAATATCATTGAAATGACAGCGAGATTGGTAAACTAATTGTCACTGACTTTCACTCTATAATATATTAGTATATGACTGTCTTATTAAGTCGATGGCAAGTTGTTGCTCAGAAAAAATATATTTTTAAGCAAGATTAGACCTAATTGGGTTAGAATACCCGTAGAATAATTAGTATATGGTGGGTCAGGTTTCAATCTTGTTGATTGTACACATAATTATATTGTGTCATTGTAAAATAAATTATTTTCAACTGAAAATTTAAATAGAGGTGTCGTGACACTGAGATTCACGCCACTATACAATAATACAACACAGAATTTACACTTACAGTTTTCTGGGTATTTAAAGCGGGACGCCTGAATGTATTAGAGTAGATACGATGAGCAATGGCGATCTCTTTACTTTTCTTTACACATAAGTATGTATGTGTTACAAATATATAGTTTGAGTATGAGTTCTTCATTAACGTCAAACGGACAAAAAAGTTAGTTTATGGTCAAACTAAGATTTGCCTGACGGCTAAGCGTATTTCAAGCGGAAAAAAAAGAACGTATTTATTTGTTTGGACTTCATGCACAATTCATGCCTTCATGTACAGAGGCGGACTTAATGCCTGTATGGCATATGGTTGGCTGCATCATGGGCGGGTGATGCCAGTTTAGGAGGCTGGATCCAAGGTGGCTGATGCCATAAGGTATGACTAGATCCTAGGCGAGTTATGTCAATTTAGTTAGATTCAAGGCGGGTCATGTTCTGTAATCGTGCCTATTTCATGTGGAATGAGTATTATGAAGGCTAACCACAATATACGTAGATAACGATATGATTTAAAGTGGTGTACAGCTTGGAGAGCGCGCTGGATCAGAATAGCCATATGGGCGCAAATCAGTTAAAACTACCAAGTACACTGCTGTTGTAAAAAGATACCTCGGGGACCAGACAACTATCGAAATGTCAGTTTTAACAAAGTGCGACATCGATAGCCTTTAAGTTACTTAGCTGTGAAGATATGCAATGTTAACGTTAACACTGAACTGTTTTTGTAAAACTATAAAGGTACCTAAATAAACAGTTTCGTAGGTGACCACACTCGATTGGTGTAGTGGATTGTCAGATTTCCAATGTCACGAAATAGTACTCAGTTATTCGGGGACGTGTGACGTCTGCCGGGCAACGCTTAGCTCATGTGATGGATTGAGGCCTTGTCCCTGTCGCAGAGGGGAGGTTCGCTTTCCGGCGAATGGAGCATTATAGGCTGATTATGCTTATAGGAATAGTTGGAGTAAAAAGACGCTGCCATTTAATTGGTTGGTTGTTCTGACATTAGATTGGCGGGTTTGCTACCATTAAATTGGTGGGTTTTGCTATCATTAAATTGGTGGGTTTGCTACCATTAAATTGGTGGGTTTTGCTGTCATTAAATTGGTGGGTTTGCTACCATTAAATTGGTGGGTTTTGCTGCCATTAAATTGGTGGGCTTGCTGCCATTAAATTGGTGGGTGGTTGCTGCCATTAAATTGGTGGGTTGCTACCATTAAATTGGTGGGTTTTGCGGCCATTAAATTGGTGGGTGGTTGGTGCCATAAAATTGGTGGGTTGCTGCCATTAAATTGGTGGGCTGCTGCCATTAAATTGGTTGGATGCTGCCATTAAATTGGTGGGTTGCTGCCATTAAATTGGTGGGTCTTGCTGCCATTAAATTGGTGGGCTCCTGCCATTAAATTGCTGGGTGGCAGCTGCCATTAAATTTGAGGAATTGTGATTTCCATTAACATACATCAACTCACACTTTTTTTTTATTTCCCAGTGACAATCTAGAAAATGTAACAAAATACGTAAAAAACTAAAATCACAAACAAGTACTCATGTCACACATACTAATGTCCACGTACTAACAAAATAATTATAAAAGTACACTGTAAAATTACAGTTTTCAGAGATTTTGGTGATAGCTTTATTTTCTCTCATTAAATTGGAGAAAAATAGGAGGGTGAAGGGATATTGAGAGCGTGAAAAAAAGACAAGAATCTGTCACGTGAAGAACAAACAATATAATTATGATTACATTAAGCATACCAAAAATACATTATACAAAATGAATTAATATTAAATATATTCTTAATAAAATCATTAATGAGGAAGGGATGTAGTGTATCTATCTCACTCGCACGTTCACTTTGTCATCCCCACTTTCCCCCACACAGACATACACAATCTCGTGCGCACCGCGTTAGTATTACGAGAGCCGCTGGCCAGAGTAGACGTGTTGAAGTGTGGTCATTTAGTGCGTGAACGAGCCTGTGAATTGCCCCATAGAACCGGTCACTACAGTAGGTATTTATATAGCTTTCGTGTTACCATCTCGTGCAACCCCCAGGCATGTTTTTATTTTAGTTTTTAAAAATCACTTTTATAACCCCAACTATGAAAAAATGTTACTTACTTCGATTTGGTTCCGAATCTGATGACGAAAAATACGTTATTCGACGACGATGAGCCTTCTTTTCTAACTTCGGTATTTTGATTTTGTAATGCTCGATCTTCTCCTCTGAGTTTCGCTTCGGCGGCATTCTTGGTAACTAAGTTGGTACTTAAAATCACTTTTAACTACTATTTTTGAGTGTTGAAGACGTCCGTTCGTTGCTGTTCACGAAAAAGAAATGACGGTTACAACTGGCCGACACAACGAGGTACGGTACAGTGTGATAAAAGCAACTACAAAAAAAAACTTAAAACACGTGCGTAGTTGCTAGCGTAAGGGAAGGGGACTACATGGTTAAAAATATCTGAAGAATGAAGCGACGAAATATAATTCGGTATGAATCGAAATCACCAAAATAACTTTTTCAAAGTAATTAAGGATAACCCGAGCGCTGCCGTACGCATACGGTAGGTGTCTCAAGTTGATCGTAGAATAAAATATTC
This sequence comes from Orthosia cruda, assembly GCA_964057195.1. Lineage (NCBI taxonomy): Eukaryota > Metazoa > Arthropoda > Insecta > Lepidoptera > Noctuidae > Orthosia > Orthosia cruda. Next base: position 21,581,699 of record OZ059842.1, read on the forward strand.
ATAGAATAACTGATGACGCTGTTACAAATATACATATCTGATAATGTCATATTGCATCATGTAATTTAGATTATGAAAACTAAGCGAGTGGAGAAGACTTTTCATATTTATAAACATGTAAACGTTTTAAAAAAAAGAGAACTAAAGAAAATAAAGAAAAATGGTATTAAAATTAACTGCAAAAATAAAAAAAAGAAGTTACCTTCCAGACTAAAGAAGTCCCTCAGGGGTCGGTACTCTCAGCGACATTATTCTTGCTGCACATAAATGAACTGCTAAAACCCGGCACCTTTGGGTATGCAGATGACAGCACTGTTGCTGAGAGATACTAGTCCAACGCACGGGCTACTGGGCCTCAGGTCCGGTCTCTCCGTGAGGCCATAGTGGAGCGCTTGAGCCTGTCCTTGGAGGCAGTCTCCGAATGGGGCGATGCCAATCTGGTCAAGTTCAATGCCGCAAAAACACAGGCGTGTCTCTTCTCCGCTAAAATAGCCAATTTCACCCGGCTCCATCTTTCCGAGGTGTAACCGAACCGAAAACGGACCATCTTGAGCTTGTTGGCGTAACGTTGACATCGACACTCAATTTTGGCCCATACATTGAGGCAAAGGCTCAACTGGCTGCCAAAAAATTGGGGATCCTTGCGAAGGTGAGACGGTACTTCACGCCAGAACAGCTGCTTAAAATGTATCAAGCGCAAGTTCGATCTTGCATGGAATGCTGTTCTCATCTCTGGGACGGAACTGCCAAATACCAGCTTGATGCACTAGAGTCGATCGAAAAACGGGCCAAGAGGCTCATCGGCAATGAGGCACTGGTAGAATTACAGCTCCAGAGCCTTGAACATCGTCGTCAAATTGCCAGCTTGTCGGTTTTTATAGGTTACATTTCGGGGAGTGTGCGATGGAGTTGCATGATCTGATTTCGCCTAGCCCGTTTCATCATCGGACTATAAGACGTACGGCGATGCGCCATCGCTATATGGTGGACATACGCACTAAACGTTTTGGAAATACTTTCATTATGCGTACAGCTAAGGAGTGGAATTCCCTGCCGGAGTCTGTGTTTCCAGATAGCTACAACCTCGGGGTCTTTAAGTCAAGAGTGAATAGGTTACTTCTAGGCAAGCGGGCACCATCGCTTACTATCAGGTGAGATAGTGGTCAAGCGCGAGCCTAACAAGAATAAAATATATATATATAAGGAAGAAGTATCTCAATCCATTGAAGAATCCAAGTATCTCAATCCAGGAGGAGCTCGTGGCTTAATAATAACAGCCGCAATGGTTGATCATCAAGGTTAAGCAACGCTTGACGAGGTCGGTCCGTGGATGGGTGACCATTTCAACATAGCGAGTTTCCTCCGTGCCTCGGAAAACATTTTCAGCCGTTGGTCCCGGCTGTCATTTGAAGATCTTTGACAGTCGTTACGAAGTCAAAAGCTTGAAATCTGACACCAGTTTTGCCAAGGGGTACCGTGTTACCCAGTTACTGGGTTGTGGAGGTCAGATAGGCAGTCGCTTCATGTAAAACACTGTTACTCAGCTGAATCCGCTAAGACTGGAAGCTGACCCCGATATAGAATAGAATAGAATAGAAAACATTTATTCGACATAGACACAACACGACAGCAAAAATCACAAAGTAACAGAGAAGAACAGTAAAAAAAAGTACAAACAAGGTTTAAGAATAATTGCACCGGGCGTGCCCATACCGAAAGGGCTACCAACTGAGCATTTGCTGGGCGTCAGACACCAAGCGCTGATTTTCAGTTGGCACCCCGCTAGTGACACACGGACGTGGGTAAATAAAATAGATACTTAATATAATGTCATAAAGTGCAAATGTGTGCTTAATTTGTAAATTGAAAATATGTAAAATAGATAATATAAAGTAATATAAAAAATAGATATAATGTAATATGATTTATAGTATATAATGTGCTACAATATGATGGTTTAAAATTGTCTCAAAACCCCAAATGACAGTGTGGCATAGACGCAACCGGCCTATCACATCCAGCCAATCTCTTCCCGACTCATAGAAATATAGGCACACCACTTGATGGATTAAACTAAATTTTAAATAAGCGTAGAAATAATTCATATTAAATAATAAACATTGGATTGAATTAAATTAAAATAAGGATAGAAATAGTTGGGGTACTAACTTTTATACCGAACAAAACTCTATTCAATACCTCACTTACACGCTCCACTTAAAGCCACACGAAGGAGAGTATAAAAGTTTTAAAACATAACTTTATTCTGCGATAGTTACTTCTCGTCGATCGTTTATAGCTCGATAATAACCTCTTTACCTCCATCCCCTTTCACAGATCCTGGTAGGTTTTTTCGCCATTTTAAAAGTGAAGGACGTTAACAATGCTCGTTATCGTGCCGTAGTGCAATATTGGAAAATGTATCTCATCACATTTCAAGCACCTATAGCATGTGTTGATTGAACATGCAGTAAAGCAAAAACGGCCTTTTTGAATTGTTTACTTTACTTCTTATTTGACTAGTAATAGGCCGTTGAAGTTGCTGTTCCAGTACTATCATTTCTATAATATATTTACTTATGTTGTGACAAAACATTAATCATGACAAATTAGAAATGACACGCAAAATTATGAATGTTATAAAAATGCTGAAACATACGTGAATAACGATACTTTAATAACGTCACATAGGCAACTTTATAACCATTTCCTGCTCGTAGACGCGGACTCAGCGATTAATGACATGAATCGTGACCTGGAGAGAATTAGTGAATGGGCTAAGTCTTATGGCTTACAGATTCACCCTTCCAAGTCCCAGGCCATGATCATAGGCAGTCGATGTTATCGAACTGCGCTTGACACATCTACCTTGACGTCATTATCCCTTAACGGCTCGACCATTGCTTACACCTATACAGCAAAGCATCTCGGTGTCTTATTTGAAAGCAATCTTACTTGGCGAGCGCAAGTAAATGAAGTTGGTCGTAAGGTGCATTTGTCCTTCCACTCTTTAAAAACTCAAAGGTTCCTACCATTTAAAACTAAAATTTACCTAGCCCAAACTTTAATTCAGCCGATCATAGACTACGCCGATGCTTGCTATCTGGATGCTACTGAGGAGCTCTTAAATAAGCTTGAGCGCTTGCAAAACCTGTGTATTCGTTTTGTTTTTGGTTTTAGGAAATACGATCATGTCTCTCAGTTCCGCAAGGATCTCAAGTGGCTCCCTATCCGTCTTCGCAGGAACACTCGCATATTATGTCTCAGGTTCAACATCCTTTTTAACCCTGCATCCCCTGTGCTATGTATGTGGCCTTCTTTGTTATATATTTACTTCGTTTTTGGATTATATCATGTCATCATTCTGTCACTGTGAATTTCATTAAACCTATTGAATATAAAATGAGTGTAATTTTACATGATACATAATATTGGCGACGATGGAGGCAGAACTGGCGCGACTTACTCGCCTGCGCGCAACTATACGCGGCCAGCTTACCAAGTTCGAAAGTACACTGGAACAATTACAAAATCCTTCGGATTACGAAGTAAGTTCACGTCTGACAAGTCTAACAAATTACGAACAAAAATTTGAAAAACTACAAAACGAAATCGAATTGCATACATGTGACGGTGAAGCAGAAATTGAGCAGCGACATTCTACAGAAGAGCACATATTACAATTAAAGCTTAAGCTGCATGGCTTACGCCCTACACCACCGACAGCACCGTCGACTTACGTCACGGCTTTACGTGAAAGCACACCGGAAACTACACCAAGAATTAATTTTCAACCGTTTCAGGAACGAGAAAGTTTCAATAACTTTGTTCAGAGATTAAAAACTTATATGAAGCTAAATAATTGTCACAATCCACAAATCCAGACCCTCACGCTGCTTAGTTTATTACCACCAGAATTACACCAGAAAGCTTACGACTTGTACGCACCGAACGATCCTTGTGAACTAGAATTCGGCAATTGGTTTCAAATGAATTTGAATCATTCCTCAGAGAAAGCGGGGTTGTTCACAAAACCACAGCCCCTTACCATCCGGCCACGAACGGACAGGCGGAGCGATACGTTCAAACAATTAAAAAAGCAATACATAGCATCAGTGCAGAGCCAGGCACTTTACAGGACAAACTGTTGGGTATTAAGGAACGCCTACGGAGGACGCCGAGCAGCAGCAAAAATAAAAGTCCATATGAGCTCATGTTTGGCAGGGAAATAAGAAACACCCTAAGTGTTCACTTCAAGGCGAGGACGAGGCATGAAACACGTCCGCCAACTGATGACGCAACGGTACGCTCATTTACTGTTGGGCAGAGAGTGCAAATACGCAGTTACACAAACGACCAAATTAAATGGGAATTCGGAACCGTTTTGAGGATATTAGGCCGATTGCATTATCAAATAGAAACTGATTCTGGTCAGATTTGCAAAAGACATGTTGATCAGATGCTGGGTACCCTAATACCAAGATAGCATCAGTAAACCTGAAACAACGTGACAACTAGACGATTTGGGACGGAGGTGCTATGTATGTGGCCTTCTTTGTTATATATTTACTTCGTTTTTGGATTATGTCATGTCATCATTCTGTCACTGTGAATTTCATTAAACCTATTGAATATAAAATGAGTGTAATTTTACATGATACATAATACCCTGGCTACCTGAGTGAACGTTTTTCGTTTACTCGCCCTCCTGACGTCCTGTGTAGATCCCGCCTTAAACTCCATCTCAATTTCCCATCCCATAAAACTTGTTTCTATTCCCACTCCTTCTCTGTTCATGCAGTACGACTGTGGAACTTACTTCCACCTAAGATCCGTGACGCTAAAAGTATCTCTATTTTTAAAAAGCAAGTCAAAGAACACTATCTTTCTTCTATCCCGTGATCTTATATGTTATAGGTATTTGTTTATTTTACAGTTATGTTTTTTTTTCTATATATAATTATCTTTAGGTATTTATTGTATTTTTTTAATATATTATTTTTATATTTGTTAAGTTTTATAGTATATTACCTTTCCTTGTACTTCTACACACTGTGTCTATGTTTCTTATCCAACTCTCCTATCGCAGGTCTGCTGGAAGATATTTCTCTAGAAATAAGCAGCACCTTTGTGCTCTTCTATCTTTATATGTATTTTCTCTTTTAAGAGTTTTGTGTGTACATAAATAAAAGAAAAATAAAAAAAAATGCACATAATACGCGAAAAGGTAATGCTAGATACACAATCAATCATTTTGACGTATTGTTTTCTGTTCCCCTGTCTAGTTACATGTGTTACATGTATATTGTATTCAAAGGAAGAAAATGATCGACATTGCAAAAAATGTTTTATGCAAAATGTTCTGGATAAAATAATCTAAAAGCAACCATAGTACAATATCGAAATATAAAATGATAATATAAGAAAATACTATGCATGCTAAATCATGTTCGTAAATAATAAGAAAAGATAAGCTGAGTTCGTGTTCATATATCATGCAACATAAAAGATATTCCAGAATTTTTGATGTGACGCTTCCCAAAAATGTTATTCATTATACGCCCGACAACACAATAATATCATCCAGATAAACTACTAACAAAACTTATCATATCACATAAAACACTGCCCGAATATGGAATAATGTAATTACACATACCGTTTGCCGACGTTTTACACCTGTGCCCGAGATAGTTAACGATCTACCCTCCCATATAATATAAGTAATACAACCCTACTACCGAAGCTAATTTGGTAGAGCGCGCCTGATAGATCAACTGTCAGGGTATACCCTTAACGTTTATAAAAGACGGCGTTGTATATGGCCGTCATATTTTATCTGTCATTCTGGAATTGTGTTTGATCAAGATATATTCGTATTTTTATATAATAAAGAGTGATAGGATGACTTATGAAAACCATTAGCTGGTGTATAAAATGAAGTTCTATCAAACAGAAGTGTCATTCTGGACTCAAATCTGTTCTTATTTAAGTTAACATTCACATATAAGTTCTTTATTTGTCTGGATCTAAAAAAATAAAAAGAATTGAAATACAAAATCCCAAGTCGTATTCTTTAGTGAATTTCTGCAAGCTGGTTAGTAATTCTCAGAATGTGTGGGTATATTTGCATTTACTTCTTTAAATTTATTATTTGAAATAGAATTTTATTGCAAATATCTGATATTAAAATAACATGCAGGAAAAACATGGTTATCTAGATAAAATCCATACAGTAGTTACTACCACCACATTCTGTGCCCTACTCATATTTAAGAAAACCATATCATGGAAATTGCTGTAACGTGAATGCGGGATCCGTTTTTCACGCCTCAAATTCTAAAACCATACGCATAACTAATGAATCGGAAAATATGTAGAGTCATCCGAATGTGAGCTCCATTGACGGCAGTAAATATATAAAACGAATAACAATTCGGGTATTTTCGTGTTCCTAAAATATGATGGCCTTATTGTGTGAAGTTGTTCTTGAATTGTGTTGGTGATGGAATAAATATAATGATACATACTTGATGGGGTACGGTTAAGGTGTTAATGAACTTTCTTAACTTTCTACTAGCATTTTATCAGTTTGACGTAAAAAAAATAAACATACTTAAACATCAGGAGTTGCAGTGTTTTGGGAATAGTGCGGTGGGACTGTCCAAACAAAAAATTACATTTAAGCAGCATGGAAATAATATCACGGCAATATATTCACTTTTCGTCTTGGTAACCAAATATGAGTACGAACGAATTATAGGAATAACTTTTGAGCAGATAATATAATTATCTGATAAAAATAAGTAGTTCATAACATACCATAGCTACATAAAAATACACTTAAATCAAAAACTACTAACTAACTAAGCTTACAAATAAACTAATCGAAAATAAGGCGTTGTAAATCTCCGCCACATCGGTGTCCATTGGTAATGTGCCCAAAAGGCTGGCAGCATTGTATGGCAATGCTTATCCTCTAACCAAAGTAAAAGCCAGCCCTTGGATCATACAAAGTGTCAACTAGGCATTTAGATAGATCTGTATATAAAGCGTGAGCACTCGGACCCCACGGACGAAGAGTTGCAAACCCAAACGGCTCGAAAATATAATTACTGATGAGGTTTTTATATTTCCGCCGCTTGAGCTTCTCTGCAGCCGCAGTGGCAACGTCAGCACAGCAGGACGTGCTAGGAAGATAGGAAGGCGCAAGAGTATCGACACAAGTAGCGCCCCACACTAAAGGCCTACCCATCTTCCATGGAAACAAAGACATGCCGTCCGTTCTGCCTCCATCGCCCTGTTTTGCCACCATCGCATCTGATTGAAACCTAGCTAATGATATATCGTAAAAATACGTTGACCTGAAAATTTCACATTTATACTTTTTCTCTATAACACAAACCGAAAAATTGTCTGAAACTGCATCAGTTTTTATATGAAACCTTATCTAAATTAAAAAAAACTACTGGTGCGGCTTATAAAGCTGCTAGAACCCAAAGACTTTATGCTTTCAACATATTCAAAGAGGGAAGCAAATTCGTAACATTAATTTCGCTTAAATAAAACCACCAGATAGTCGTTGATAGCTTTTTATTTTATCAACAACAAAGCCTGTGACGAAGTCATGTAGTATGTTTGCGTTTTTTCTACGTAGTGAACTAGCCACAATGGATCAAAAACGTACAGATGCCTCTACATTAGATCATTACATACTCAGCAAATTAGAATAAAATGTATTAAGCCATAGTTCATTAAACACGCTAGTTACAATGAAATAATAATAAAATATAATGCAAAAAAAAACTTTTACATAAAAAATACTACCAACCTCCAAATAAAAATACTACGAAGTGAAAAATAACTTTCTTTTTGGAAGTCGGTGTCTTTGGTAGATACCAATTTTTTTCGTTATGGACCGGTGCCCAATATATATTTGGAAAATGGTAGTATTTTTTTTAATAAAAATATGTTTTAATTTCACTTTTTAGTTGTACATGGGCAAGTTCTTTTGTAAGGTACTTATAATGCCAGAATAGATTACCCGAATGTTAAACGAAACTTGAACATAAACGGTGAAATGAGACGGTATCATGGTGAACTGTACGTATCTGCGTATACCTTTAGTATACTGGCGTAATGTTATGTTATGAAATGGTATAAATAATAAACAGACATGCAAATGCAGCAATCCCGAGAGATTTGGCGTCATTTATTGAAGAGTTCTGTTTTAATTCTCCAAAGTTCTTCATCAGATCTTCACCAAATTAAAATGAGACCAATCTGGAAACATACTCTTTTAAACAAAAAAAAATTCAAAGTCGATATACAAACATAAAGTAGAACATAGAACCTCCTCCTTGTTGGAATGTCGGTTAACCAAAGAGTGAGCCTGATTACTGCGCCAAAAAGGATAATTTCGACGATAATGTCAGACTGTCTGACGCTGGTTTTCTAATAAACCTTGCAAAGGACGAGTGACAGATAATTTATAAGTTATAGCATCAAGCGATATTATTCAAACCCCTCATAAAATTAAATATCTACCTTAATAAAGTTATAAATGAAGGTGACCGTAATTCCAATTCAAAATAAAAGAAGGCGTATTACCTGTATAATGCTAGTCTTGCCAACAGATGGAGCCCCGAGGAGCACCACTTTGACGAGGTCGAGGCTGTCAGGACTTGGCTCCAGGCGTGGAGCCCCACCCACTGTCAGGGTACCCCCTCCAACCCTCTCCAGGTAGTCCAGATCCAATTCTACGACAAAGGAAAATTAATGTTATGTAACGTTGTACTCGGTTGCTAACACATCGGAATCCGAGTAGCAAAAATAGGAAATAAGAAATACCTATTTACGCTTGCAGCCGATGTTTTTAACTGGCAATACTGTAATTAATTAAATACTGTCACAAACTCCGCGTACGGAACTGGTTCGTTGAATGTTGGTAGTTGACTTCCCTCTCAATACGGTATGACTAACGCTTGCGGACTTCCTGCGGTTCGTGGGACAGTCCTGACCGGCGGTGACTTGGCACTACGCAGCAGCAGAGAGACGGTGTCTGTACAATACTATTTGTACCTCTGCCACTTTCGTATCGTCAACTCAAACAACATATTTCTGCAACCGTTGTGAACAAAAAGACAAACTCTTAAAATCAGTGTATCCCCAGATTGGATGAGTGTTGCAAAACCTAAATTATCTAGAATTATGTGATCATTGCATGACTTGCTAAAATTACACTATTTGTAGAATTTTGAAATAATGTCTATTTTGAACGCTTGAACCGTTGATTCACATAAATTGCGCTGGTGTATCAACGGTGATTGTTAATTTAAACACCATATACTTTTATGTTTTCACCGTGTGACCGTAACATAGGTGTAATGGTTATTTTTAAATACATTTGATGACATCCTTTCATCTATTATTATTATTTCAAAACATTATTGTTATTTTTTCCATCTACCTCACATCACTAGATGTTATAATTTTTATGTTTCATCATGCTTTTAAATTGTACCACGCTGCTTAGCCTGCTTCATCTTGATGGCTAATTGATGCTAGATCACCGCTTTCCACCGTATATTCCATGTTCGACAGTTGTCAGGATGTTGCAGTCAGTGATACGAATTCGGTAATTTGCTAAAATGCCTAATTCGGGATATTCCAGGGTCCTTCTATACCGGACATCCTTCCATGTTGCTACAAGGGCTGTGGCTGGACAACGATATACTCCGTTACGAAGATCGACCTACCTACCTGGCTGCCACCAGTCACCTACGTTCTGGAACTACAGGATAGTGGTTTTCTTTCGGCGGTCTAGAACCTAACACGCGCTTGATATCGAGAACCCATCCCAATCTCGTGCTGGGTTTCTATTTTAATTTTATATAGTTGTTTTTATAAAATAAATGTATGTACCTACCCTCTCTTCGACAGTTTAATTTACCTGCCTGGCCCCTAACCGTTACAGTTAATTGAAACATGCAGTTGCGAAAGCAGAATTCAATGTTGGTTCACCAAAATTACTATGCATTCGTTTTGATACACCCAACGCAGCCTTAGGAGTAAAATTTGGATCTCCTCGCTATAGAGAAGTTTAGTATACACGCAAGTAAAGATTATTATAATTCTTTCTTGAATCCAATATTCCAGTTGTAGGTACCAGGCCAGCAGGTCTTTCGAATACCATTAAAATCTAAATCAAATTCGCAACTTTCAGGCACGTACCTATTAAGCTAGCTCTCGAACATTAAGTTTGACTAGAAATACATAAACATAGCCCGAAAATATAGGTATCAAATAGGCGGACACATAAACTATAAGTTATATTGCTCCACAAAAGTTACTGCAAGTCTTAAAATAATACTAAGTTTTCCACGTACGGCTGTAGGCTGTTTATTGTTTAGTCTATGAAGGATAGTTTTATTGGCTGTACGCAGTAATATAATTTTATGGCATACACAAACAAAGAAATAAGAAACAAGTAGGCATTAAGAATATATGAGAGAACTTACTCACATGAGCAAAATAAAGACGACCAAAAATAAAAATTTACGACATCGCTTAAGTCTGTAATCCATGAAAAATGGTGTATAGGTAGTATAGATGAAGCATTGAATGAAAAACACAACAATGAGATCATCCAACGTGATATATTGCCCAAAATAATGGCTATATCGGTTCATCTTCCTTTTATTGTACATATAAATATTTTGGAACAAAAGGCTGGGATTATGTGGATATCAATAGCAATAAACAAAATGGATTTTATAAGAGCAAAACGAATTCCCGAAATAAACTGATCACCAGTGCAAACATGAAAGATAGGCCAGGCAAAATTTGAAAAGAATATTAAAAGAAAAATTGCCAGGTTTTTAAACACTGCTTTGTCTGTTGCTGTTGTCGTAAAATTAATATTGAAAACGATTTATTGAATTAGCATAAATTTTCAAACTAACGAGCCTTAAAAAAGCCTATGCGAAAATATAAAAAAATGTTAGCTTGCCAAAAAACCCACACAACTTACTAACAAAGCAATATTCGATTGCAAATCCACATCAAATGCTGTACATGACGAGGCAACAAAGTTTGAATTCAACGGAGCGACTCTAATCTAATATTAATTGAAATTCCTTTACAATCACAAGCTTTAGAATCAAAGACAACAAGAAATGTTATTTGTGAAATGTCTTTCGAGATAAAGGAATGAGTAATACAAATTATTTTATTTTTTCCATGCACTCTTTGCGACCTACCTGAAGGCTTGATGCGATCCGCAGGCCTATTACGTATCATTTGCAAGAGAAAAACGATGGCGATTTTTGCGCAATAATTGTCCTTCAATACAGAAGTTGTAGAGTTGTTGGCGGTTTCTTTTTTAAGTAAGTGCATTTAACTAACAGCGAGCGATTCGCAAACGATTGTGTAGGACTTACCATAACTACACTGCAAGTAATGCCGACTTTTATGACATAAAGCATTTGATTGCTATCGTTTTGCTCTTGCAAAAGATACGTAATAAACCTGGCGATCAGGGATTTAAATTGCAGGTACGTTTACATGGACACAATGCGATGCCTTTTAACCGATTGAAGCTTGACATATTCTTAAAAATACGTGTGCGATATCCGACTGATATAGCCTATCGACGCAATTTAAATTGCGTTACACCATCCGGAAGGTCTCTTTCACTATTGGCTAATCCTTCTCAACTATCTGTCGTCAAGAAATGAATTTCAAGTTTGCACGGATTCTCAAGCAACTTTCTGTGTCGTAGTTGTTTGTAAAGAAAAACAAGTAGTACCATGTTCCCGGCACTTTTAGTTAGTTCAAGTTTTTACCGAGGTTTTTGTCAAGGATAATTCTTCGTAATGCTGTGATTTTGTTTGGTAGAAGTAACTGAATTACGGAGCTTTTCGTTTACTTTTTCGGAAGTAATAAATGTAGTTAAGTTCTTTGTTTGGTTCTGGTTTTATTAGGACATGTGGAAAGGTTTTTTTGTTTGAGATTAATTTTATCCTTCTATGTTGGTTTCGTAATAAGAATCTTAAAGTTAATGGGTAAGCAATATAAGGGACCTTTATAATGGTGTGAAGCAATTAAAATTAATAAAGCAATTTAAGTAATCACGCAGGTATGTTTAACGTATCACTTAGCGTCCATGCGCAAGTAATTGCAAGTATGCTTAGTAAAAATCGTTTATCAGTGTGTTATAATCAAATCACGTCCAGCCATCAGGCAGGTCGATATAATATTAATACAAATTTTATATAATTGTACGAGTATTATTTTAACAGAAAGGAAAATTCACCTTAATGTTTTTAGTAGATACGATTTATTTATTTATTATATACTTTATTGTACACCACTTAAATAATTACAGAACAAAACATTTATAAGGATAAGTGTACAATGGGCGGTCTTATCGCACAGGGCAATCTCTTATAGACAACCTTTGGATAGACTGAACAAGAGGAGGTAGACATAGGGTTGTCAGTGTACAAAAACTATCATGAAATAATATAACTTAGACATTACATAAAATACATACATACAAATAAAATAATATACTAATAAATATCAAATATAGAACAGAGAAAGAAGAAGAATAGTTACAGAGAAAGGAAATGATCCTTCACCATTTTCTTAAATGTCGGCAATGTTTGCGCACGCCTTACCTCAATAGGTAATGCATTCCACAAACGAGCTGCTTGAACCGTGAAAGATTTGTCGAAGAAGGATGTGGAATGCATACGAATGCTTAATTTCAGGTTTTCCGATGATCACAAGGACCGAGAATGTGTGTCACAGAGGAACTGAAAACTTTCTTTAAGATAAAAAGGACTAGAAGGATTAAAGAGCACATTATATAGCAAAGAAAGTATGTGGCCATTCCGGCGAAGGCGAATAGGAAGCCATTTGAGCTTGATTAGAAATTCAGAAACATGGCCAAATATGAACCTGATACAGAGATTTTGAAGTCGCTCAAGCTTGTCCAATTGGTTTTGGGTGAGATCGAGATAGCTGGCATCAGCATAGTCCAGGATAGGGAGAAGAAGAGATTGTGCTATCGCAATTTTAGTGGTGATGGGAAGAAAGTTACGATTACTTATTCCCTAAATTGAAATCAAATTAAACATCACTTGAGTTTCAAAACATTTATTTAATTAAAACCATAAAATGAATTCAGACCATTCTTGAGTAAAGTTTTTCGGGTCTGTAAATTCGGACCAAATATTTAAAACATCTGTGGACTTAAGCAACAAACTCTTCGTAATTTGGAAGTTTACAGCTCCTATTTGTAATTTAGATTCCTAAATGCCAGATTTCGGTTAGATGAAGAATGCTTGACAGTAATATATCTGCCTAGCCTTTTCCCAACATATTGGGGTCGGCTTCCAGTCTAACCGGATTCAGCTGAGTACCAGTGTTTTTACATGGAGCGACTGCCTATCTGACCTCCACAACCCAGTAACTGGGTAATACGGTAGGTACCCCTTGGCTAGACTGGTGTCAGATTTCAAGCTTCTGACTACTCGTAACGACTGTCAAAGATCTTCAAATGACAGCCGGGACCAACGGCTTAACGTGCTTTCCGAGGCACGGAGGAAACTCAGTATGTTGAAATGGTCACCCATCCACGGCCCGACCTCGTCAAGCAATGCTTAACCTTAAGATCGACCCGTGCGGCTGTTATTATTTAGCCACGAGCTCCTATGCTTGACAGTAATGAAAGTCAATGCTTGACAGTAATGACTGAGATAAAATATTCATGAGCTACGAGTACGCTACTGAAACAGCTCTCTTTTGAACCGAACACAATAAAACTAGGACTGAATTGCTCGTTAATGGGATCATCATCATCATCATTTCAGCCGAAAGACGTCCAAGGCTGGATATAGGCCTCCCCTAGGCGTCGCCACATTGACCGATCCCGTGCGTCTCGCATCCAGCGCTTTCCCGCAACCTTAACCAGGTCATCAGTCCACCTAGTGGGAGGCCTTCCAACGTATCGTCTTCCGGTTCGCGGTCGCCATTCCAGAACTTTTCGGCCCCATCGGCCATCCATTCTGCGAGCAAAGTGCCCTGCCCACTGCCACTTAAGTTAGGCAATTCTTCGGGCTATGTCGGTAACTTTGGTTCTCCTGCGGATATCATCATTTCTGACGTGATCACGCAAGAAAATTCCGAGCATAGCCCTCTCCATTGCCCTTTGGGTGACTTTGAGATTTCTGATAAGGACCATTGTGAGCGACCACGTCTCGGTCCCATAGATGATCACTGGCAACACACACTGGTCATAGACTTTTGTCTTGAGACACTGCAGTAAATTAGACGAGAAGATACCACGCAACTTCCCGAACGCCACCCAGCCGAGTCGGACTCGACGGTTGACCTCTTTCTCGAAATTGAACCTACCCAACCGTACCGTTTGTCCCAGGTAGACATAATCGTCTACAACTTCGAGAGTAGAGTCTCTGACCTTGATAGGAGTGGGTGTTACATGGGCATTCACCATGATCTTGGTTTTGTCCATGTTCATTTAAAGACCCACTCTTTCGGAAGCTCTACTGAGGTCATCGAGCATTTTACTGAGGCTCTCCATGGTCTCAGCCATGACCACTATGTCGTCGGCAAACCGAAGGTGAGTAATGTACTCGCCATTAACGTTGTTGCCCAGCCCCCTCCAGTCCAGAACCTTGAAGACATCCTCCAGCGCAGCAGTGAACAGTTTCGAGAAATGACGTCTCCCTGTATCACGCCGCGCTGGAGAAGGATTGGTTTCGAGGTCTGATCCTAAAGACGGACTGACATGGTGGCGTTTTTGTACAAACACTTCAACACCTCAATATACCGGTAGTCGATCTGGCACCGTTGGAGAGACTGCAGTACAGCCCAAGTCTCGATCGAATCGAAGGCTTTCTCGTAGTCCACAAACGCTAAACAGAGAGGCAGGTTATACTCATCGGTCTTCTGTATAACCTGCCGCAGCGTATGTATGTGGTCTACGGTGCTAAAGCCTTTTCGGAATCCAGCTTGTACGGAGGGCTGGAAATCGTCAAACCTGCGAGCGAGACGATTCGTGATGACTCTTGAAAACAACTTGTAGACATGGCTAAGAAGTGAGATGGGCCTATAGTTCTTCAACCGGGCATTGTCGCCCTTCTTGAAGAAGAGTACCACCACACCCCTGCACCATGCCTGTGGCGTTTTGCCCTCGAGTATGACGTAATCAAACAGCTTCTGAAGGGCCCTAAGGACCGGTTTTCCACCCGCCTTCAGAAGTTCGGCCGTAATTCCGTCATCACCCGGCGCCTTGTTGTTTTTGAGCTGTTTCAGAGCTATCCTAATCTCGTACAGGCTGACGTCTGGGATATCTTCGGTATAGTGCCGGGTCAATCTAGCTCTTGGGTCGTTTGCTAGAATCGCAACGGGCTTGCTGATCGATGTGTACAACTGCCCATAGAATGTCTCGATCTCCCTGAGAAGCTCCGGTTTGGCGGATGCGATCCTGCCATCGTCGGTCTTCAGTTTCGTGAGTTGACTCTGCCCAATAGCCAGATCCCTTGAAAATACCTTGGAGCCTTTATTTCGCTCGATCGCGTCATTAATACGCTTGGTATTGAAGCGGCGGAGGTTTCTTTTCAATGATTTAGAAATTTGTCTATTGAGCTGCCGGTATTTGCACGCCTCATCTGTAGACTGCAGGATCATTTCACGCCTGTCCTTCATACGCTTGAGGGTATGATCAGAGAGTTTTTTGTTTCTATCTGTACGACGGGTCTTGAAAAACTTAGACCCGACCGTATGGACAGCTTCCACGAACCCGTTGCTGTATTCATCCACGGAGCTTGCTAGGCACTCGAAACGATTCTGGAGTTCGAGCTGAAAGCTCTCGGGGTTTTGGACCTGGATTTGTGCTGGCCGGAGCGTGGACTTCATCAGTCTAGACTTTTCAAGCTTAATATTAATGTTCAATGTGCCTCTTACCATGCGGTAATCGCTCCCGGTTTTTACCGAATTGATCACAGAGACATCCTTGAACATTTGCTTTTTGGTTGACATGATGAAGTCGATCTCATTTTTTGTTGCACCATTGGGGCTCTGCCAGGTCCGTTTCCTGTGTTCACGCTTTTTGAAGAAGGAGTTCATCATATAGAGGCCCTCCTTCTCCATAAAACTGGCCAGTAGGTGACCCCGGTGGTTCCGTGGTCCAACACCAAATTGCCCCACTTGCAGCTCATCATCGTCTCGTTTGCCCAGTTTCGCGTTGAAGTCCCCCATGACAACGGTGAAGTGAGTTTTGAAACCATGCCGGGTTGGCGATCGTAGTATGGTTGTTATAGAAGCACAGAGAACGCTGCTGCCCATTCTCTGGTTTGTCCCTTAGTCGCCTCTTATGAAACCCACGGGAAGACATGGGATGGTGAAATTCTTTACGTCCGGCACCATACGGAACATAATGGGAACACGTTAATGGGATCAGGGAATTAAAATTTGAGACCAATTGCGAACAGGATTTTGTAAGAGAAAACTAGAAAGCTTCTAGTAGGCAAAAAGATTTTAATAAGGAAATTTCAAGTTCTAAAAGTTTTATTACTAGTATTTGGCCAAACAGATAGAAAAACCTTAAAATTTAAGTCGTGGTTGTCACAATAAGTGTCTACAGACCAATACCCATAAGTTAGAATAGAATTTAGTAGACTGCGGGTCAGACATGGTTGAGACTCGCATAAACCAGGGATATGGCAATTAAAGGGAGAAACAGCCTTAACAACAGTACGTAGAATAAGGCTAACGATATTTATGATCTAAAGTGACTGTCATTAGAAAAGTAATGTGAATTGATTGAAATACCCAAAGCCAAGCCATTACACAAAATATTTTTTACTGCGAACATCAAGCAATAGAATACAACACATTAGAAACGAAGTAAATAAAAACTTAAACACCTCAATAGTAAACGGAATATTAATTCCCTCGTCATTCATTAAAAAAATGCGATTGACTTCATTTATTTTACTAGCAACTGAAAGCAGTACCTAATGAAATGGAACTTACGACTTGATATAGTACATTACTGCAGAATCCAGTAAGTAAGCTTTCCTGGCCAAGTATGAGTTAACCGGACCGAACCGCAGGTGAGGTCCGGTTATATACAAGGCCAGGATGGCTTTCTTACTGGTTGAGGCTTGTATAATGCTTTTCTCAAAAATGTAAGAAAGTGTAACAACAAATTTGTTTAATTAATATTGAAGGTTACATTCATATTAGGGCAATTACTGATAGATATTGTGATCGATTTACCGGGGGCATTTATATTTGTTTTGCTAATTCGGCCTCAGCTTTTACATCAGGAGGAGTGCCATCTATTGCCGAATCAGATTCGCTTGAACAAATTTTTTGGGATTATCTATGTTCACGCGGTAAATTAAAACACAATTGAAATCCCGCCATTTTTTTTACTAAAAAGTTTGCGTTTAGTTTTGAACATTGTTCTATTTTTACATGACATGAATGTACTAGTAAGAAAACAAAAAAGGGTTTTTGAATCTCCATGTTAATATTAGAATGGAAAGTTATAATCCAACATTATTTATAAACTTAAATTACTAAATACAAACATAAAATCCCACACTATACTTCTACAACATTACTAAAAACAAAACGCAATGTGCGTATCTTTTCTGCGTCGCGGTAAGTGTCACAGAGTATAAAATGGATGGCTCCAAAAATATATCTATCTCATAAAATGTCAAACCAAAAAGAGAGATAAATATATATTTGGAGCCTCCCCCCTATAACCATGTTATAATGGTTAAACTCTAATCTGTGTCTGGTAACATGTTTTTTTTTCAAGGAGATCTAAAGAGGATGACCAACTGTCCAGTAAGTAAATTACATACTTACTTACTGGACAGTTGTGAATAAGTCTCCAGTAAAGTTCACTTTCTGGATACTTTTTAGAGATGTTACGGCAACATTACATACCATTTTTGAGAAAATTATATTACCACTTCGAACAACACTTCTCACTCAACGGCAATTCAATACACATCTACATTTTTAACCGACTTCCCAAAAAGGAGGAGGTTCTATGTTCGACTTCAAGTTTGTTTTTTTTTTTTTTTTTTTTTTTTTTTTTTTTTTGTGTATGTTCACCGATTACTCCGTCAATTGTGGACCGATTTTGAAAATTCTTTTTTTGTTTGAAAAAGTATGTTCCGAAATTGGTCCCATTTTAATTTGGTGAAGATCTGATGAAGAACTTCGGAGATATACAACAGAACTCTTCAATAAATAACGGCAAATCTCTCGGGATTGCTGCAATCGCATGTCTGTTTGTTGTTTATAACATTTCATAACATAACATCACGCCAGTTCGCTCTTAAGGGGTAAGCAGACCTCTAATTTCACCGGTTATGTTCAATTTTCATGAAATCTATTCTTGCGAAACAGTTGCCTTACTAACTTGCCTATTAGGTACGTACAACTAAAAAGTGAAAAATAAAAAAACTTTTTGCAAAAAAATACTACCGACTTCCAAATACAAAACTACAAAGTGAAAAATAACTTAATTTTTTGAAGTCGGTGTCCATAACGCAAAAAAATGGCACCTACGAAAGACACCGACTTCAAAAAATTAAGTTATTTTTCACTTTGTAGTTTTGTATTTGGAAGTCGGTAGTATTTTTTTGCAAAAAGTTTTTTTAACCATTAACGTTTCACAAACACATACTTCGTCCAATTGCCGAAATATGAGCAAAAAATTCGATTTTAGTTGTGAATTTATTGGATACATTAAACATAATTCATGGCGTCTTTCGCACGAAAATACTGGTAAATATATTAAATTGTGTGGAGTAATATAACCAGTAAAAATGTGAACCTATTAGAGCGGGAGCTCGAGTATAAATCAGGGATGTTTTTCCCTTTAAATCTCGGGACACGACAGTTTTACCTTTAGCTGACGCAAAAATGTGTCGTGGAATTACGTCATATTCGGCCCGAGGTTTAGGAGAAAGTAAATAAGACAGTGGTGTTTGTCAAAGGGATGAATAGTAGTATTTCCTTTGTAAGGTGAATACACATGTAAAGATATACATGTTTATTCACCTTACAAAGCCATACTTATGTCTAGATAGGTATGTGCAAGTTACAGAAGAAAAGAGACTGTGACCTGAGTTTATTTCAGTGTTTCTTATCAGATTAGCTGAACAGGAGACCACTGCCGCAAATGTGTTTGGCCTATTTAGTTTATAAAATAAAAATAATTTAAGTTTAACATTTTTTACAGTGCGAATGTTATCAAAACTTGATTTCGTCTCTGCTTTCATTCGTACGTTAGTTTCTTAGAAAAAATATCAATCAGACGCAGTAAATTCTTTATTTTTTAATATGATTAAACTATAATACATATTATGAGTTTAATCAGTACGGTACGGTTCCCACGATACAAAATGAGATTGACATTCAAACAAACCTTTTTCAGCTGGTGTGTTCTCTTTACATGTATTTTCAAGATCAACCCGATAAGGTTCCAGTACAATGATAATAATCAAAACCAAAAATCTAAATCAAAAATCAAATAAACCTTAGAGGTACTTTTGAATTGTCAAACAAAAAACAAGATGACTCTAGTTGCAAATTCGCAAGCGTCAGTAGGTCTCAATGGGCAAGAATTTGCAAGAAACTCCACGGACACTCTTTTCCATCAGTTTTAATTACAACGAAAAAATACATATATGTGAGAACAAAGTAAAAAAAACGAGATCCCTTTTTTCACATCCATTTATTTTTCCTAATATACTATGGCGTTTCTGATTCTCGTGTAGGATGTTATTCGTATTATAATGAATGAGCATTTGATTTAGCATTATCTTTTCAAATATCTTACTGAAAACCGGCAGCACCGATACTGGTCTATAATTATTTGTGTCTTTACTGTCCCCGGATTTAAAAAGTGTTATAACCTTACTATGTTTCATTAGATCCGGAAAGATTCCTTGATCTATACACAAATTATAAATTAAAGCTAAGTACGGTGCTAAAGTCTGAATAATGGAGGTACAAACTTTGATGTACAATCCCCATAGATCTTCTGTCAGTTTGATCTTGATTTGCTTAAAAGCTTTTATTACTGTTATTAGGTTTATATGTGAAAAGTTAAATTCAGTCGGACAGGCTGTAACGTTAGCGTTAAATAAACTAGAAGCAAGCGAGGGCGAAGAATTTAAGGTTTCAGTAGTTTTAATTGGGATGCTGGTAAAGAAATTTAAAAATTCGTGAGCAACCTTTTTGTTATCTCTAATAAGTCCATGTTTAGTTTCAAGCGTGTAATCATTATTATTTCTTTTGTTTCTGTTCGTTTCACTGTTTTTAATTTTCCAAACAGTCTTGATTTTATTTTCTGCGGTTTTAACCTTATTGCTAATGTATAAAGCCTCAGCAAATTTACACGTATTTCTAAAAATTCTTGAATACATAGCAACATATTTAGTAAAAGTTTCAGTGTTAATATAAGGTTCAAGGCCGTACAGCTCGTAAATTCTTTCCCTTCTTTTCCTGAGTCCTTCAGTCGCCCAGTCACTGAATAAAAACTTAGGGCATATAGTTTTAGTTTTCTTCTTAAAAGTATTATTGAACTCTGTTTAAAATATTAAATATTTATATTAAAGTCACCACAGATTATGACTATTTTATTACCAGTTGCAAATTTTGCCAAAATATCATCCATCACTGACTCAAATATAGAGTGGTTTTTATAATTGGGGGGTCTGTAAACTCACACTATAACATGCCTATCCAGCTCAACGCAGGATAGTTCAAAACTATGTTTAACTGATAGATCTACAATATCTTTACGAGGTTTTGATTTAATACCATTTTTAATTAATATAAGTGAACCTCCACGCAACATAATATTTCTGTTAAAACAACTATCCACAATATAATTTTCATAATTAATAAGCATTGCATGGTCTTTCAGCCAATGCTCAGTAAACCAAACAATTTCAAAAATTGTTTTTTTTCTAAAAAAAGTTCTATTTCCAATTGCTTCGCAGAAAACCTTGAATATTTTGATGAAATAATTTCAAGGAATTCTGCTTGGCCCCTTTTTTAAATTAAATAAGTGAGAGCAAGAAGGTACCTTCTTGATGGTGGATGTACTCGTCTTTGTTGATACCCTCCATTGTCCTACAAACTAGTTTAAACTACAAATATTAATAGCAGAAGTGCTAACTTTACATATTGACCACCTGTAAATTTGTATTACTACTAATATCAACCACAGTACATGCCTTCGACATACTATTTATGTCTGAGTTTATAGTAGAAGATAATAGCATAGCTATTTGACGTCTTACCGTAATAGGCAGATACACTGTATTGCCTGTTGTTTATAATTTATCAACAAAAATGTTGATATAAGTTTTTAAACTGTCATGGTCACTAACACTAATATTAACATTCCTATATTTCGGTGCTGTTGCAAGCACCATGATCACGGATAAACGGTTTATATAGGAAACTCGCTACAAACAGTACACACGGTAAATATCCCGCTTATAATGTTAATATTAGTAAAAATGTTGATGTCAAAGAAAAATAATTTGTCACTGTAATGGCTGACAAGGAAATGAACACGTTTATTCAGCATGTGAATATGATTATTTAGTCTAATAGACAATTATTCAAAATATGGAAAAGCACCCAATATTAAATACAATACAATTTAATTTTTGTAACCCAGTGATGTCATCTTTTTTTACACCCAAACTGTTACCTATAAAGACAGTTACATTGGTATCTGATGTATATACATTATTTGTTACAGATTCCATGATATGCTTGTAAGATGACCCAGGCATACAATAATTCAAAGTCTAATTACTCTGATTGCTATTTAATAATTTACATTTATATTATTTAATCTAAAACGGTGGTCTAGTACCTCATTTTTACCGAACATGTGTACATTTTGGTTTTCATGAATTCGCGTTATTGGTGCGTATTTTCTCGATGTTCACGATAAAATTTCCATACCGAACAGGAATTTTTGATCTTTAATAGTCAAAGAAAGCATATTAAATTAGAAGGCAGAAATAAGAAGGTTAGACGAGGGAAAAAAATCTTTGACAAATTTATTTTGCAACTATGATGAGGATGTAAAAAACATGTAAGTAAGTCAAGTACAAACCATTAAACTAAAGCGAAAGTTTTGACTTGCCAACCTTGTTATATATGTTGCTGGTTAGGTAAGGTAAAATCATGAAGAGTTTCAGGATTTCACTTTAGATTTCGTTGAAATTAATATTGTTATAAACGAAGATCCTTCTTAAAAAGCAGCATAGTCAATTTAGACAAAAAAGAAACGCTAAAATTCATTTGAACAGATAATATAAAAAAAAGGAAATAGAGTCGCCTTCAAAGTCAAACGCGATCTTCCCAAACTTGTCACGACAAGACAATAGACCCCCAATGCAATTATTCACTATAATAAATTAATTAACGGAAATCAAACGGCAAAATGGAGAAAAGGGTCTCTTAGATTCCATTAGTGTTCTCCGCTAGTTAATTTCCAACATAGATAGGGAGACAAAGAGGTCTTGTAAATTTTACAAAGAGATGATAGTGATAAGCAAACGAAGCTTTTTGGGATGCTGTGTTAGAGCGATCATAAATACGAAGTCTTATAACCATGTGCTATGCTGCTTGAAATACAACGCATGATTTTACTATATTGGGTATAAAAAAACTAATGAAATCGAGAGTCTATAATTGTTGCTGTCAGTGTGATAATTTGCATGAACCATACCTGTAGACTGTTACGCAGATATTGTAGTTTAAACCTTAATGCCAGGTTTGAAAAAAGGGAGTTTTGTAGGAAACCGGGCCAAAAATGGTGATGATGCAAAGGCCACATTTACTCTTGATGTAACAATATCTGCCTGGTCTTTGCCCAAATGTGTTGTGGTAAATATGTTTTAAATATGATTATCATGAACCGAAACACGTGCACAAGCTTATTTTATTCTATGTTTAGCATGACCTTTCAACGCAGTGAAAATGCAGGTAATGTTTTGGTGATAATTGTTATGATATTGAAATAGAATTGGGGTAGTAAATTGTTGTTATTTTCTATATTCGTTTTTTGAAGTATTTAACTACCGATACGATTTTAACATAACAACAAGCCTATATCGACAATAGGCATGTTGTTATGTTAACATCATAAATATGCATATTAAGCAGAGGTTTAACGGTAACTATTGGACTATATTGTTATTTGTATAACCCATAGTCGCGCCGCCAGTTGAATAAAAAAAAAGGAAACCAAAATAAAAATGCGCAAACTACAGCCCGCGTTTTCGTAAATTTTCACAGATTGTTAGAAAGTCATGATTTTGTTCTGAAAAATTAGTTCTTCAAGTGAAAGTATAGAATTAACTCCAGAAAGTATTAGAATTAATGCAAGAAATGTGATGGATAATCTATTACTTGCAAAATCCCGGGCGAAATATATGAAAGCCTATGGTAATTTTCTTGAATGGAGAAAGGCAAGAGGCGCCAAGGATTTTTCAGAATTTGTGTTTTTGGCCTACTTCCAGTACTTAGCCTAAACTAACCAACCTTCCACTCGTAAGAGTACCTTCTCAATGCTAAAATCAACAGTCAGTTCTAATAACGATGTAAAACTGGACACATATTCGAAAATAATAGCGTATCTGAAGAGGATGTCTGACGGATTTAATCCTAAAAATCCAAAGTGTTCTCAGTAAAAAAATAAACTTTTTAACAAAAAATACAACCGACTTCCCAATAAAAACACTACAAAGTGAAAAATAACTTCAATTTCGGAAGTCGGTGTTCCGGTTTTGGGATCTTCGTTTTTTGACACCGACTTCCGAAATTGAAGTTATTTTTCACTTTGTAGTGTTTTTATTTGGAAGTCGGTTTATTTTTTGTTTACTGTTAGTAAAGCTGACAGACACAAAAACAAAAATTAACCGATCCTTCGTAATCCTAGGAGAATAAAAAACCATTGTACAGAAATACCTAGACCTGCGTCCTGCCGATATGAAGACCAATCGGTTTTTCATCCGTTATCAAAATAGCAGGTGCTTCAAACAAGTTATGGGAAAAATAAAATATCTAACAGCCACAAGAAATCGCTACTTATTTAAAGTTACCAGATATCAAGCTGTATCCAGGACATTGTTCGTCGTACTTCTGCTAGACTTTTGGCAGATTCTGGAGCGGACTTAACTGTTCTACAAAAAATACAACCGACTTCCCAATAAAAACACTACAAAGTGAAAAATAACTTCAATTTCGGAAGTCGGTGTTCCGGTTTTGGGATCTTCGTTTTTTGACACCGACTTCCGAAATTGAAGTTATTTTTCACTTTGTAGTGTTTTTATTTGGAAGTCGGTTTATTTTTTGTTAAAAAGTTTATTTTTATTTTTCACTTTTTAGTTGTGGGTACATAACGGACCAATTCTCCAAAGTGAAGCCAGAATAGATTTACCCAGAAACAAGAAGCTTAAACAAAAACGGTGGAATTAGAGTATACCAGGGTGAACGGTTCACACCTGCGTACACAAACAGACATCCGATTGCAGCTGTCCCGAGTGATTTGCCGTCATTTATTGAAGAGTTCTGATGTATATCTCCGAAGTTCTTTATCAGATCTTAATCAAATTTGAATGGGACCACATGACAAGCACCAGCTTTCAAATAAATAAAGAATCATCGAAATCGGTTCACCCAGTAACAAGTTCTGAGGTAACACACATAAAAAAAAATACAGTCGAATTGAAAACCTCCTCCTTTTTTGCGAAGTCGGTTAAAAATGCGGATACATTCCTTAATGAAAGTCTTTCTTGTCGTAAAAGTAAGTAACTATGTATATGGTGGATTAGTAAAGGTTATATTGTAACCTGTACTTCGATAGATACTTGTCTTATTCATATTCGGTTTTGTCACAGGTGGCTTTAATTTTCGGAGTACATGCATCTTGTCGTGGCAATGACTTTTAAAAATAACTGTTGATGATGTCGAAAATCACTCATTACTCGGATGATTTACTGTTAGTAAAGCTGACAGACACAAAAACAAAAATTAACCGATCCTTCGTAATCCTAGGAGAATAAAAAACCATTGTACAGAAATACCTAGACCTGCGTCCTGCCGATATGAAGACCAATCGGTTTTTCATCCGTTATCAAAATAGCAGGTGCTTCAAACAAGTTATGGGAAAAATAAAATATCTAACAGCCACAAGAAATCGCTACTTATTTAAAGTTACCAGATATCAAGCTGTATCCAGGACATTGTTCGTCGTACTTCTGCTAGACTTTTGGCAGATTCTGGAGCGGACTTAACTGTTCTCAAGCGACATGGGGGATGGAAGTCGAGTGCTGTAGCAGAGGGGTTTATAGAAGATTCTATTGAGAACGAGGTAAAAACATGTGAACGCATCGTGGAAGACATTAAATTGCAACCTTCAGTTAATCCATCCATGCCGCTATCGCTGCACCCATGTACACCCAAACAACGAGATTCACCGTCACATTTTTCTCAAAATTAGCCAGATTTGGACATTCTTTCAAAAACGCAGAATATAAAATCCACAACAATCTCTAATCCTAATAAATCTGAAACAAAAAATTTTCATAATTGCGAAAATGACTCAAATGTAAATATAAGTTTTTACTTGTTTTATTATTAGATACTATTTAATTTCAAGTTAGTTATTACTCTATGTTTTATTAAATAATAATATTACAATAAAATATGAGGCACCTTTTATTTTCTCATACTCGGGCGCAAAATATATTTTAGGTTCGGGCGACGTACTTTGAATCCCTCGCTACGTTCAGGATTCTACTAAACAATCCCTTGCTACGGGAGCTTTGTTTCTAGTCTAGAAACCCTCACTTCGCTCTGGATTCAAAAAAGCGCCCTCGCCGTAAAAAATATTATTTTGCTCCCTTATGATACAATTTACTATTATATTAATTAGCTATCGGCCTTTCAAAGTACATACTGAAATTTCACACATTTTGTGTTCAGATTCAGTAACGTCTGGGGCGTCTGGGATCTTGCTATATTGAGTACAGATAATGTCAAGCTAAACAATCATATGCTAAACTCGAGAGTTGTGATTGGTTGGCAGTAGATCAGTAGATGTGGCCAATTTTGAGTTTGAGTCGAGTATTAGCATCTGGAATATGGGCCTCAAATGACATTCTATTAACGAAAGCTTCGCCATACCGATTGGAAAAAGTCAAAAATGTTATGGGAACTTCAAGCGCTATCAAAATATTACGTGATCAATCTCTGACTTTTTGATATTTCGTTTGTTTGATCCAAAAAATGATTTGCTTAGACATTATAGGAACACAGATGAATATTATATTCAATGATTAATTTTATTGAACGCTGAGTAACAACATATAACTTTTTCTTATTTTTGAGTTAATGGTTGATTTTAAGATAATATTGAATTACGTAAATAAAAGCGGCACAGGCGTTCATTATCCTAATGAAAACCACTGACGAAAATTAAACAGTAGGTGGTATTTAGTGCCTCATCTATAGAACCTAAAAATAAAATCGTTTTAAATACTATCCAAGAAAATAAAATAGAAGCTCTATCATTCAAAATAAACCTTATAAACACGAAAACCTAGCATTAGTCTCCTGAAAAAACCAATTTCATTCACCTTTTATATAAAATGCGACCAAAATCTTCTCGATTCATAAACGTAATCGCCACATAGGACCAGTGGTCAGGTATAAGCTCTATAAGGACTTATTAAGGCTTGGGACCGCTACATGAGTTAGAAAAGTAATTAATTCAGTAAAGGTAGTTTTATGATGTAACTTTCATTAGTAACTCAGTCATCGAAATATTTACTTCCTTTATCATCTCAGGGTCAGAGATATTGGCTTGACCTACAATAGTAAACAATTTAACTAACCCATTGGAAAAAAGGGAATGTACATAATAATAATAATGTATGTTGATTCCTTGCTGCTTTCTTTCCTTTTATACAACTCACAAGTAAAGGAATAGTTTGTTCGCAAAACATGTTATAGTATATGTATCTTATGAGTAGTTTCAAACTTACCCAATATTTTGTTTTGCTTAGTACAGTTCCCTCTTGCATCGTTATCATCTTCTTTATCCTGTTTTGACGTATTGTCAAATCTATTCATTTCAGTAACACACTTACGACTCTCACATTTCTAATTCTCAACATCTTTTGATGTTTTTCACTTTGAAATGTTTTAATAGTTTTATTATCATGGTTGTGTTCAATTTTGTATTTTATGTTTCATATTGCATCTAATACAATTATCTTAGAATTATTTGCTACGTATTAACGTTACACACACTTTCACTACGCCATTTGTGTTACAGCATTGTTTTACGTATTTACATGTTTATTTTCAAGCTCATTTATATCTAATCTTCTATAAACAGTAATAACATACCCAAGTCCAATTATATTATTCCAAACAAAACTTATATCCATCAACTGCCCCTAATTCAAGTTAAATCTAGTTTAAAACTCCAAGATCAAGCACGTAATTGTCAATTTTCGTTAAATTGGCGGCAAAATCTGCGAAAGGCAGCGTGACTGCCCCCAAGGACGCGTCGGGATCTACTGAAGCAGCCACGCGAAGTCGCGAACCAGGATTCGAGCGCCGTTCATAACGTTCATAAAAGGGCTTCAAAATACAGACTTAATGTCATCCCCAGGATTTTCTGATGCTGGCTGAATGTTTATGCCACCTTTGCCAAATTTTCACTTCTGTAAGAACTTCTTAAATACCAATGTTATGTTAATATATTCGTAGCTTAAAACTGTATAATGCCAATGAAAAACGAGTGAGGAAGAGGGTAGACAGATATGTCAGCTCGTAAACAACACCCACCCGCAAAGACTTTAGTTCTCGTGATCATGGCGCTTGTAACGGTGCCGAAATATCGAGCTCTCAACCAAAAACAAAATATACATGGTAAATATCCCGAAACAAATATTAACTCTAATGCCAATGAATTCGAAATAAATATTAAATATCTACTTTTCAATGAAGAGGATCAAAGAAAATTGAGTAGTGCTACTGAATAATGTATCAATACGTATGCATGTATTTGGTTTATGTATGAAGTAGAAACTAATGTAAAATTTCCATTTTAACGCTAATATCGAAGTAACTTATGTATATTCATAGCTGTTGCTAAATTACTTTGAAAATAAAAAGGTTTCTGCGAAAAAATATTCGTCACTTGTAAAGTTAATATAATATAACTTCCGTTATTTACAACGTAACAAAGATTTAAGGTCGAAGATTACATTTCTAAGGACCTTTAACAAATCCTTATTCAAAGCTCCCAAAGATTCAGAATGAATTGTTCATCTCGACGTTAGCACGTTGAGTAACATTAAACCCTTTGGATTGTATTTCCTCGAAGGCTTATTCAAATAAGGTTTAAGAACAAAACTTGAGGCTTACCACAAAGCTAATAACTGCATTTGGCAGGAACCTTGTTTGAAATACGCAGAATTAACGAATTTAGGCGAAATTCACAGAAACATTCGAGAGGAA
This sequence comes from Orthosia cruda, assembly GCA_964057195.1. Classification (NCBI taxonomy): domain Eukaryota; kingdom Metazoa; phylum Arthropoda; class Insecta; order Lepidoptera; family Noctuidae; genus Orthosia; species Orthosia cruda. The sequence continues at coordinate 21,610,331 of OZ059842.1, forward strand.
CTCGGAGAATGGGCGTTTTATTTTTTGGAAATATTTCTTTGATAATAACGTGAATTGTACTGTCGAATGAGACGTAAAATTGTTCACAGCCAATTTAGAAGTTGAGATGTTATTACATAATATACCTTCAAAGATTTTTGCAAAGTAGGTTATATTGTATATTTTGGATATATTGTTATTTATACAAAATACCAGAGGTATATTGTTTTGTTTTTTGTCAACTTGAAATAGCTACACGTTCGTTAAAAAATTAATATTGTTCAAAATTGATTCTGGAAGAAACAAAAATACCCAAGTATTATTTTCTTGTTAAGATTTTATTCGTGAGAGCGTGAAAGACAATTACCTGAAGGTTGCATAAAAACCAGATCAATATCTACGAGAAAAAGTCGTTGCTTTCGTTTGCTGCTGTAATGGAGAGTAAAAAGAAACGTTGCTTTTTGATATACATCATTTATGTTATAGGTTTCGAGGCAAGACAAGAAACTTTTCTTAAACAAAGATATTGAAAAGGAGATGGTCCAAAATCTGTGGCACGAAATCCAGAAATCGATAAGAACTAACGGTATGCGGATCGATTGCTTATAACGATCGAAATAACCCTACATAAGTCGCAGAACCCATAATCCATGGAGTATCGGAACTATAGTCTGACAAATTATGCATGAAAAATTATTATCTTCTAACGATTTTCTTAAACTCTAGTACCAAAATCAAAGGTGTGCTTCAACCTTACTATTTATTTTAATTATTATTTTGAACTAACAGGTATAAAAAACAAAACAAAAAAACCCTAAACTAAACGTCTCTTTTCGCCACAATGTCGATATGCAAAGAAGAATCGATATCCGGTAAATAAAGGACGGTGGGAGATAATCTCTGATTGTAATATTTAAGAAAATACTTGGATAATTATGATGATTTTAATAATTGAATAATGATTTTTCAAGCATATTTTGACAGCCCATATATTTGTGATTTGGGTAGGGTTATCTCGCTCGTTCTAAGCGATCGATTGGCATATAGTTTGTTCGTATCGATTTTTGGGACAATTGTGAAACCTCCTTTATATGATTTTTTTTCATTTTTGCCGATGAAAATCTCAACGAGTACGGCTTTGTTTTAAAATAAATTATCATCGCCTTTCAAAGATTAAGAAAATCAATCAACACAATATTGTATTCATTAAAGCATCATCAATCACGAATAATTTTCCTTAACTTTCAATCGATTGACGCTAACAATATTAATCACTTACTCCTCTCGCTCATAAATTATTGTCTAAATTTTAAAATGTTGACAAGACACAACAATCTCCCTGTTTTTAATCCCCGACGGAAAAAGAGGGGTTTTATAAGTTTGATGTGTTTACCTGTGTGTTTATTTCTGTGTTTGTGTATTAGTGTAACTGACTGAGTCATCATAGCTCCTAAATGGATGAACAGATTTTGAGTTATTTTTTTGTTTGAAAGGAGACTTTATCGAGAGTGTTATTAGCGAGTGTTATTATCCAAAAGTTATGGGTACTATTTGAATTAGGCTGTTTCCGCAAGATATCGTGTCATAATTACGTGTTCAATAGACTGTCGATCGAAATGTATCTACTAGATAAATTATATAAACGTGTAACGGAGTAAAACTCAATAGATGGTTTCCAACTATATAATACGTAACTGTTTACATTACAAGTTCATGACATACAAATAAACACTTAGCAAAAAAGGTAAAATGTGTTACTAGTTCTCAGAGCTGTCCGACCAGTGAAGCTGAGAGATTAGTAGGGTAGTTGTAACATATGGTGGAAAGTGAAATCGCTCCCAATTCAAATTTTAATTAAAAATTTAATTACGATTTAATTAAGTTATTAAATGTATGCATTCACATGCTAACATTTATAACCCACTAGTTTATTGTAATCTTCAATATCTACCTAAAACACAAAAAAACACACTCAGAAGCACATCATGGAAGCACTGAAAGTCTCATTGTCCGATATGATGAGACTGTACCAAAACAGGATGTCCAGTTTTGAGGTTGAGCTAAAGGTAAAAATCCTGCAAGCACATCATCTAGCGACACGGACGGACGGGTTGCAGACTACACTTCGTTCAAGAAGTTCATTCTGGATACGTTGAGCTGTCTTCAGCGTCAGTTGGAGGCACTAGAACAAGGGCTGGACATCTTTGAGATGCGGAGTCGGCGGAAGATGGTTCTACAGCATTGTGTAACCGAACAGGCCAAAGAGGATAATGCGCAGGTAGTTGCCGAAGTTGTGCGTTGCCACCTCAAGCTGCCTGATTTTGCAGTTGCTGACATCAGACGCTGCCATCGGATAGGTAGAGCGACAGGTACCAGCAAGCCCTGGCCTATTCTTTGCAAGCTGCGGGACATCAACAACCAGAATAGTATCTGGTTTGCAAAGACTAAATTGAAAGGAACTGGTATTACACTATCAGAGTTCCTGACAAGATCTCGGCATCAGCTCTTCATGTCGGCGAGGGAAAAGCTCGGTGAGACCAATTGCTGGACCAAGCAGGGCCTCATCTATGTTCTTGGTTCAGATGGCAAACGGCATAGAATAAATTCCATTGTTGACCTAAATTTAATCGAGCCAGCCAGGAAAAACCCGAATCACCCGTCGCATCGCCGAATCCGTTGTCGTCACCATCACGAACTCCGGCACCGAAGAAGGCCTGGCGTGCTGCGAAGAAGTGATTCGTGGTTGTGCTCCAACTTTTCATGAATTGTATCGGTATACCGGATAGCATTCATTTCACTTGTTGTGAGTACCGCTCTCCAATTTTATTGCATCTTGATTTCTTCTACCCTTCACCTTTTCCTTTAACTAAATGTAGCTAACCCGCGATCTAATTCGCTATTTCCTATAAATTTCTCGATGTTTACTTATTTGCAATGGTAGCTGTCAACTTGACATTTCTTAATTTCTTGTCATTGTCATTTACGTTTAGAAATAGGTTGACAGTGCGCCCAGTATATTAGTTTTGTATAGTCGTTTTGGCTATTTATTATTTTTCTTTAATCTTCTCTTTATTTCTTTTATGTTTTTATAGTATGTTGCTGCTTATCCGGGCGATGAGATTATTGTGCTTGTTGCTTATTTGTGTTGTAAAGTTTTTTAAATGTTTTAACACACAACTGGCGGGTAAATATAAATTGCCCTCCGTTTTTTTTTTTTTTGTAATATTAGTTTTCATATTTTTGTTATTCTATCAAATATAGATTTTATTTATTTATACATTTTCGATGTCAAGCAATAATGACAGCAGCGACGCCGAAAGCTTTGTTACTGCAAGTAGTGATGATAGTTATGTTAGCATTCCGACCCTTGCTGACACACTTGAATCCCAATTTTCCGATGTTCCGAAGAATTTTAATGTAGTCCATATAAATGCCCAATGTAATCCGGCGCACCACTCTGACATGCTAGCCTCCCTTGACTGTAGGAACATCCACGCCAACCTTATCGCCGAGTCTTGGCTAAAAGCATGTCTCCCATCCACATCCTATTCCTTGCCGGGGTTCCAACTGATAAGAAATGACCGTGCGCGTGGCGGTGGAGGTGGTGTTGCTATTTACCTTCGCCTACACATTCCTTTTTCAATTATTAATATGTCAGCACAACCTAATCCGTCAAACGCGGGTGAGCATCTCTTTTTAGAAGTCACCCTGAACCTTACAAAAATCCTTCTAGACGTTTATTACAGCTCTTGATCTCGAATAAATTTCTTCTCTAATTTTGAAACCATCCTAGAAAACCTGTTGCCTTCCTACAGTCATACAATCATTATGGGAGACTTCAATACTTGCTTATTGAAGAATGATTTCCGCTCCTCTTCTCTTCAATCTTTGAACCTTTCCTTACTTCCCCTAGGTGCCACACACCATTTTCCAAATTGTAACCCGTCGCTCTTAGACCTTGTTACTTGTTATTGTTTCCTGTTTATAACATGTCGGCAAGCACGACCAGTGCCATGCTGACATGTTTTCCTATCATGACCTCATTTTCCTCTAATACAAAGTTCGACATCCTAAGCCAAAACCTAAAATTCTCTTGCAGCGCAATTTTGTTAGAAATAATACAGATGATCTCCGAAGGGATGCCAGCAGCATTGACTGGGAACCCCTGGTCAGCCTTGATTTAATTGATGACAAAGTGAACATGTTAAGCCCCTATTTAAAAAACATGACAAAACTGACATTAATAACTACAGACCCATTGCCCTTATACCAGTAATATCAAAAATATTTGAGAAGGCTATTTATCACCGTATGAATTCCTTCTTCACGAAACACAATATCTTGGTAAAGGAACAGAAGGGTTTCAGAAAAAATAAATCCATAAATATGGCTATCTATGATTTTCTTAATATTATAATGACAGATATTAATGAAAGAATTCCTATTAGCGCTGTATTTATGGACATGACGAAAGCATTCGATCTAGTTGATCATAATATACTATTACAGAAACTTAATGCATGTGGAATGAGGGGCAATGCACTTTCTCTTGTACAGTCTTATTTGGAAAATAGAACACAATGTACGGAAATTAGACGTATTTCTAAAAAGGAAAAAAAAGAACTCAAATTTATTTCAGCCAAACGTAAAATCACTTTTGGCGTGCCACAGGGCAGCGTATTGGGTCCGCCGTTGTTTTTAGTTTACATAAATGACTTTCCAAAACACGTCGCTTTTCCTATGGTTCTTTTTGCTGATGATAGCACAATAATTGTAAGAAATTATAAAAATAGAAACTATGAATTTGACATCAAAGATGCATTGCAACAATCTATTGACTGGCTTGAACATAATAATTTAAAATTAAATTTAAATAAAACTAAAATTATGCAGTTTCGACAAAATATGACCACTCCTGACATAAATATAACTTTTGGCGATAACAGAATTGAAGAAGTAGAGCATATAAAATTTCTAGGCTTGACAATTGACTCTAAACTAACTTGGAAACAACATGCATCAATTCTTATGACAAAATTAAGTAGGTTCTCCTTTGCTCTATATAAACTTAAAAACATAGTTAATCAGGCAGCTGTTAGCTGCGTATTATGGCTATGTAGATTCCATATTACGTTACGGAGTAATTTTTTGGGCAAACTCCTGCGAAAAAAATAACATTTTTAAAGCACAGAAGAGGTGCATTCGATCGATATGTAGTCTTAAATCAACGGAAAGTTGCAAACCGCATTTTAAATCTCTTAAAATACTCACATTACCTTGTCTTTACATATACGAGACCGCATTGTTCGTCAAGAAAAATAGTGAACTGTTTAAAAAAGCTTCAGAGCAGCGCTATAGATCGACAAGACAAGAATATCGTCACGAACTATGTCTAAGAGCCTCAAAGACCGCCCTTATGCTCAAAAGCATCCTCTGCATGGCTCCGAAAATATATAATAAAATACCAAATCACATTAAAGATTTAAACTTGACTCAATTTAAACGGAGACTAAATATTTTTTTAATTGACAAATGCTACTATACCATTGACGAATTCCTGCTTGACAAAATGTAATATTCTAAATGATAATTATTTATCTATGCTTTTCAATTAAAAAACTTGACTTATTAATGTATTCTGTATATTTATTATAATAATTAATTGTATTCTAAATGTTTAGTATAAGGATTGATTGTATTGCTAATATTGAAATTGTGTTAATTTGTATGAAATATCGATTTTAAATTCTTATATTGTTAAATTGTGTATGCCCTAATGGGTAGTTTTTTGAGTCACCATAATCTAACTATAAGACCTACTGTATCACCAAAAACACACTAATAAATACTTTGACTTTGACTTTGTTAACGGACAATTTTTTGCAGCTGTATGATGTTCACGCTACCATACATGCAATAAAAATTAAACATCTTCCGGCGCCATGGCTAACAGGCGACATAAAAGAGTTAATCCGCAGAAAAGCTGTTACCAAAACCAAATTTAAATGTTGTCCCTCGTCGCCAAACCGGGAGAAACTTTTGGACGCACGAAATCGCTGCAATAAGGTGTGTAGAGACGCCCAACGATGCCATATCCACACCTCAGTTGAAAATGGAGAACCAGCTAAAGTCTGTATTTTTTTAAATCTATAGGAGTTGGGAAATCTCGCCAAGAAACGATTCCTAAAGGCCTTGACCCTGATCAACTAAATCAGCACTTCTCGTCTTCGTCCTCATGTAATAGGATCTATCATTCAAACCTTCCAACTCCGGATCATTCCCTATTTATTTTTAGTCAATTCTCTGATTATGATGTTAAGAAGAGCATAGTGTCAATAACCTCTAACGCAGTGGGCAGTGATTGTGTCAGTCGAAAAATGATACTCCCTGTCCTCGACGAAATCCTTCCTGTCCTTTGCTATTACTCAATATTCAATGGGATCTTTCCATCAGATTGGAAAGAGGCCAAAATCACTCCTTTACCCAAAAAGGCGAATCCTACTTCCTTTTCCGAATACCGTCCTATCTCCATCTAGCCTTTCCTCTCCAAAGTCCTTGAACGCCTTGTCCACAATCAGCTTAGTATTTTTTTGTAAGAATAGTCTGCTGAATCCTTTTTAATCCGGATGTCGTACTGGTCACAGTACAGCTACTGCCTTAGTGAACGTTACGGATGACATACGGCTAGGCATGGAACGAAGACATCTGACGGTTCTTTGCTTGCTACATTTCAGTAATGCATTTAATACTGTCGATTTCGATATCTTGCTTGGCATACTTCGCTCGCTTAACATATCTCCAACGGCGATTGACTGGTTTCGTAGCAGTACGACCTGCACGGCCTGTACGGCCGCCGGCAACGTATATGCATTGAAGAATCTAACTCTTCTTGGTGTTATATAACTGCCGGTGTACCTCAGGGTGGCGTTTTATCTCCTTTACTCTTCGCAATATTTATAAACGCTATCTCCAAAAAACTTCTCTCCTCCTACCATCTTTTTGCAGACGATTTACAAATCTACAAACAAGCTGCCCTTGTAGAGTTAGCTGATGCAATTAATGCTAAAAATAAGAATTTGGCTACAATTTGTTAATGGAGTGAGGCAAATGGGCTTTAATTAAATCCATCGAAGACCCAGGTCATAGTTGTTGGGAGCTCTGGGATGATTCCAAAAGTAAATTGGCCACAACTTCCTCTGGTAAAATTTAACGGAACTACTATTCAAATTTGTGAGAAGGTTAAGAACCTTGGGTTTTGGATTGACAGATATCTGTCTTGGGGTCCGCAGCTTCAGGACGAAGCTGCAAATTTTTGCATCTGCCAGGTCCCTTAGACGATTGCGAAACTTTCTTCCCACTGCCACTAAAATTGCGCTTGCACAGTCCCTTCTGCTTCCTATCCTTGACTATGCTGATGTCAGTTTATCGATCTCACCCAGGCACAACGAGATAAACTTAAGCGTCTTCAAAACCTTTGCATAAGATTTATATTTGGCCTGCGCAAATATGATCTCATTTCTGAATTTCGTACAAAGCTCAAGTGGCTTCCCATGCGTCTTCGCCGGGATACTTATATTTTATTTCCGGATCCCTTTTTTTCGCATACATTTCTTTTTCCTAATATACTTTGGCGTAACTGTTTTGGCATAATTTATTTTGCCATAATAATTGTTTGCCATATTTTATTTGCCATACTGTTTTCGTTGACATAATTATCTTGAAGGCTAATTTGTTTTAGCATAATTTTAATTCGCATAATGTTACTAGCCCTAAAGACAATAGGAAACATAATAGGAATAACGGAAACAAATTTGTTATTTTTACGTATTTTATTTTGAATTTTCATGCAAATGATTTATTATATATGATATTCATTAATTTTTTCATTTGTTTTTATGTAACGTTGGCCCACACTAGGAATTTCTTATAACTGTCAAATATTATGTAACCGTCATGTATTGCAAATTATTAATTAATGAATTAATAGTCATGCATCTGACAATAATCACTTTTTGACAAGGTAGGCGTGTTTTTTAGTTTTTTAAATTATTTTATTGATTTATTTTAGGTTTATATTTATAGCAATTGCTTGTAAATATGCAAGTCTCGAAGTATATTATTTTTTTACCTGTCAAAAATAACTTGGCTCCCAGGGTATCAAGAACCTAGCTGACAGAAAGGAGCGAGTGGAATGCTTTGCCCGTGTCAATAAGGCGTGCTCAATCTCTACCCATTTTTAAAATTATGGTAAAGAATCACTACCTCTCTCTTTAATATGTTTTCTTGATATCTATGTTTTTGATCCATACTAATTACTGTATATATTTGTCTATATAAGATTTATATATAAATAGTACACCAAAGACTACCTGATAGTAGAAGATAGTACTGTAGTACTGTCTTTCCTTACATTTTTTTTTATATCCATCCAAAGATTGTCCTGAAAAGATCGCTTTTAGCGATATGGCCGCCCATTGTGTCACCCAGTGTAACGTTTTCTTCGTCTATACTTTCTCTGTAACTTGTATGGTGTACATAATAAAGAGTATTCTATTCTATTATATTCTGAAGCAGTCCAAGAGCTTAGTGAGCACACTCTGAGCCGAACCGTTGGAAGTCGCGTCGCCCCCATAAGGGGGCGAGGCGAGTGGCCACGGAGCTGACCTCACTGCCCGCAGGGGCCATATCGGGGCTCACAAATACGAGCCCGTCGCTTTGTTGTTCATATGCACCTAACTACATGTGAGTGCGGATAAAGCGCCTAGTCACTTTGCCTTAGCAAATCCGCACTCACTATACTGGTAGCTTGTTGTATGTATCTGAAGACGCACCGCGGTGGGCGGTTCGAACGCGCCACCTCTTCTTCACGGCACCCTGGCGGTAAACGTCCCCCACCAGGTGGAACTCATGGCGAACCATGCGGAGCCCAGCGAAGGTGACAAGCATCAGTAGTGCCGACTTTGACGAACCTACAGAGAAATGTATGGCTTCCGTCTGCCTCCCTTCCGAATCTAGCCGGTCGTTACTCAGACTAGGGAGCCGTATGTGTGTGTGAGCGGTAGTGTATGTATTTATACACCGCCTGTTAAATACAGGTCTTCGGGTCCCAAGCCAGGAGCTCAACACTGGGGCCCATAGCAGCATTGGGACCCTTGGACACTGTCTGAACCTGTATCCCATGAAACTGCCGTAACGCAGCAGTGGAAAGCTAGGGGGTTCGTTCCTTATTGGGAGATATACTGGTTCCTACTACTGGTGTAAGGTGTCACAAGGTTTGGCCGGTAATATTATAGACACTTACCTGGGAATCCTGCGGTAGGCTCCTGGGGGTCGATAAATATCGTGCTGTGCCGGGAGATTAGGGATAGGAGAATATATATAATATTACGACAATAAGGGAAAGACTGACGGCTGTCTGGACCGAAGGCTCCGGCGTCCACCAGGCAGAACACGTTTCCCGCAAAAGCACTTCGATGTGCGCGAAATATATTCAAAACCGACTTCGCGGGCGCCCCACAACACCAATCGCGACCGGCGGGCGCAATTAACAATCACAATGGGCGAAACACATCTCGATTAGATATGCTTGCTTCCACAAGAAGCCGAATTTCGGTAAATTCGGCTGATAAGACACGGTTGTCTCCGTTACAAATTTTCTCTTTTTCGACTCTTGTCAAGTGACAGCTGTCAATCCAAAGCTGTCAAATTGCTGACAGCCAACTGACATGGTGTTGCAATTAAATATCAAATAGTGAAAGAAACTTTTGGTTCAGAACATCCTACCGTCTCGGACATAAGGAGTTATGTCCGCTAACAAATGGGCAAGCGTGCTAAATTGCCACTGCTCGCTTCGAAACCGAATCTCCGACCATGACCTTTGCAACCCTGGGATCTCCGTCAGACCCATAGAATAAATCTACAATGCGACCACGACGCCAATATAAAGGCAACAAATTAGGTTCTTTAACAAGTACAAGGTCTCCGAATTTGGGAGGGTCAGTTTTGTCAGTCCACTTAACGCGCTGCTGCAAAATGTGCGAGTACTCTAAAGACTAACGATGCCAGAAACTTTGCGACATCTGTTGGAGCAATTCAAAACGCGTCAATTGCGAAAGATTTAATTTCCCAGAAGTTGTATTCCGGCAGGGCGTTGAGGGGCTGACCAATCAAAAAATGACCAGGGGTCATTACTTCCAGGTCATTTGGGTCTAAGGAGATCGGACAGAGAGTTCGCTAATTGAGGACGGCCTCAACTTTACAAAATACCGTAACAAGTTCCAAATGTGAAAATAGTTTCAGCAACGACACGGTGGAGAAGCAGTTTTGCTACTTTCACAATGTTTTCAAAAATGCCACCCCAATGTGGGCAGACTTGGCCCGTGTCAAAATGGCAATTACAAATTTGCCAATTACAATAATTACAAATTTCACTTTAATATCTATCAGCGCGCTAATAATTAGTACCGTTGTCAGAACGGATCAAAGATGGATATCCTCGGTGGGAAGCAAATCTACCTAGCACTGCATATATTTAAAGATTATGCCCCTTATAGTGCGTCTGACAGTCAAAATTCAAAACTCACGCTGCAATATGGCTAAGCGTTGCAACCGGCGTGTGCATTATTAATGTGTCGATCGGACACCAACAACTTCACCAAAGCTCCTTCCATAAGGAGCGACAAAGGATAGCCAGCACCATAAAGCAAATTCGAATTCCGAAGTCGTTCTCCGCCTCAGAGCAAACCAGATTGGTCTAAGAATAAATTAAGACGAGCGATTGAGCCTCTCAATGCTGAGCATCTCTTTAGGGCCTAAATAGTCTGGTCAAAGTGCTCGGCTTGTACAGCACGAATCAAGAACATCAGTAACTCTTGTCGGGCATGAGGTGACAAAACTAAAGACAACAATTCATTATTCGGCCTCCGTCCGTAACGTATAAAACGCCGGATCCAAGCGGTGACTCCTAACAATTTCGACAAAGAACTGTGTGTGTCCGAAAGACAATACAAATTGTATGCAGGTTGCGTTTCAACAATTCCAATATGCAAAACTGGCAAAACCTCTGGAGAGGAGAACCTAATTTGGGGTCAGGGCGACTTGCGATGCGTCAACCAGTCTGGTCCCCACCAAAGAGAATGGTTGACAAGGACAAGAGCAACGCGACACGCAGTCTGCGGAGTTGAATTTTCCTGGGACATGTCTCCAGGTCAGTTTAGCCTCAGAGTTCTGAATCTGTGAGACTCTATTCGCCACAAAAACCTCCAACGTATGAGCCGAGTTGCGAAACCAACAAAGGACTATCCCATTATCAGTACTTGGTCCTCCATCCGCGGTGCGGAGCCCTTCAACACGGGACCTGTAAGTCCAAAACTAAAAACCGTCGGTAAAACTACTAACCTATTCGTCTGCAGAACCCACTTAGTCCCGGACAAAATCAAACCCAAACCATCCGAATCCATATACGGGTCCGGGTACCAACCACTTCGGATCGGCAGGAGTTAGGTCTGACGTCAATTGCACCACTGAAGGGCTAATCATTACCTGCGGGTCTGTCCAAAATATTATTCAAAACAACGGCCTTGGCCAAGATTCTTGGCCCTGAACAGGCGAAACACAAATATCAATTTCTCCCCGTTGACGAACCGCTTCAATACCACCCATATGGTAGAAGGGTGGAATCTACGTGGGAGACCCAATCTTTCCACTAAACAAAAGGATACAAGACACCTTGTCTTGAGCACCCGAATCCAAAAGAGCACGAACTAACAAAGATTTACTCTTCGGGCCCCAGATCATTAAAGGGACAGTTGGCAGAAGGACTGTCTCTGGCTGGGCGGCTGTAGTGCAGGAGAGGGAGGCGACTACCTATTGTTGATAACCCCTCTGGGGTTGGTAGTCGTCCTGAAAAGCGGATGCTTCCTCCAATTGAGAAGGGGGTGGAGGGGTACCCCCGCCTTTGCGAGGTATACCCCGTCGAGGATCCCCCTGGGGTTGGTGGGGATGCGCTCCCCCGCCTATGGGGAAGCGTCCGGCATCATCAGGGCCACCAACACCATTTTGGTCCGAACACAACACGCGGTGGTGCCCATCTTGACAGTGTGGGCAAGGATCTGACCTCTGGCAATCCCGCTGCAAATGCTGTCCCAGACAAGTGTAGCACCACTTGCGGCCTTTGGCGATTCCACGTCGGTCCTTTGTGTTCCGTTCTAGGAACTTCGGACAGGACGTGACCATATGGCCATCCGTGCTGCAATATGAGCAGCGCATACTGCGATCCAGAGTCGCTACAAATTGATGAGGCTGGCGTCGTGGCTCACCCATCCCACGAGGGGAGGGGCGCGCACCAACACGACTCTGGTCCGGAGAGGGCCGCTCTGGGGCCCACAAGGGACCTTTAACACCAGAATTGTCCAAAAGGCGACATTCCTCATCCAGGAACTTCAACAAGTCATCGGAAGGGGGAGATATGTGGCATTATCCCCACCATACCTCTGCTCGAACCGAACCTTCAAGTCGGAAGGCAACCTTGACAGGACAAGGTGAAGTAACATAAAAGACCATTGGTCAATGGGTAGGCCGAATCGCTTCATGGCGTTCAAGGCCACCGTCAGTGGGTTTACCAAATCCACTCGTAGGGTGGCAACCCGATGGATGCGAGGCAACGAAAAATCTGCTAGACTTGGGCGTCCGCTAAAAGCCTCACGTTCACATAGCGCTTTATCAACAGTTCCCAGGCACCATGATAGCTCTGTTCCGTAACAGTTAGATGGCTTACTAAACCTAAGGCCTCTCCTCTTAACGTGTAGAACAAGTAGGCCTGCTTTTGACTAGGCGACAAGTCTGTCCTAGCATCCACCAAACTGTTGAACAGGTCGAAGTAGGCAGTCCAACAACCCAAATCTCCACTAAAGTGTGGCAAATCTAGTGTAGGCAACCGTCCTAACAAAGCAGGATGGGTGGGAGACCTCATCTCCACCTTCAAAACATCCTGTGCAGAACCCTTCAATTTACTGGTTGCCTCAACAATATCATCCGAGAAACTGTAGAATTGTGTGACGTCTGCCTCAACCGCAGCGGCTAACTCAGAGTCCTCGGTGGACAATAGCGCCAAAAATTCCGCATGATATTTATTTACCCTGGCTTGACGCGATGGTAGTTCGTCACAAGTCACAACGGACCAACAAATCCCCTGATCTATCAGATCTACTTATTTAAGAGGCCGCCGAGGTCACCTAACTCAATTCCGCTCTTATCTTACAAGCAAATGTATTGGCAGTCATACTTTCAAAATGTAAGCAACGGTGATCAAATATTAATTAATACACAATATGTTCAATAAATTAAATTAATAATATTTGTGTGTAACCAAAACAACAGTTTGAAAGTAATTCTCTTACCAAATTAAATATCAAATTATAAAGTCTGTTAGAGAAACAACAAGTTAATTCAACAAATAGTACTGAATCCTGATACATTTACTTAATTATTTTTCAGTACAAATTTATTACGGAACCCCAAATATCAATTTATAAATTAATCAAAAACAAAGTGGGTACCTCAAGAAAATAAAGTATCAACCCACAAGAGGGTAGGTTGATGTTACAATAAGAATTCAATATTCAGTTTACTTTAATAGTTAAAAACAATGACTTTAACTTCAATCAATTAGAATATTACTGTCAATATCAAACAAACTAACCAATTTTCTTATAGAATTGGCAACAACACACTTTACAACAATAAGTTCTGTAGCGGGCACTGAGTATGTTTATAATGTAAACAAACTTACCAAACCAATATAATAGGTTCAAGGTCCAACAATAACTATGATTCAATTAAATACAATTAGGGAAGACTATTTAGTCTGCACAAAACCTATATTGTATAGAACAAGTAAACAAATTACAATACCAACCTTTTATCCCGGAGTTACAATATTAAGTTGTGAGTTGTACACTTTATTTTAACAAATTGGAATGTAACTGTGGGGGTTGTTTGTCCCTAACAAGGCACAGCTAACTCTGAGTGACTCAAAATGTACCACTTTCCAACCCAGTATTCTCAACAATAAAAAGCAAACCGACTAACAATACAGCGTTCACTATGAACAAGTGTCCTAGCGAATACTATGATCGTGGAATGCAAACCACGCTCTTGCTACCAAACGTTAAATACAGGTCTTCGGGTCCCAAGCCAGGAGCTCAACACTGGGGCCCATAGCAGCGTTGGGATCCCTGGACCCTGTCTGAACCTGTACCCCACGAAACTGCAGTAACGCAGCAGTGGAAAGCTAGGGGGTTCGTTCCTTATTGGGAGATATACTGGTTCCTACTACTGGTGTAAGGTGTCACAAGGTTTGGCCGGTAATATTACAGACACTTACCTGGGAATCGGTAGGCTCCTGGGTGTCGATCAATATCGTGCCGTGCCGGGAGATTAGGGATAGGAGAATATATATAATATTACGACAATAAGGGATAGACTGAAGGCTGTCTGGACCGAAGGCTCCGGCGTCCACCAGGCAGAACACGTTTCCCGCAAAAGCACTTCAATGTGCGCGAAATATATTCAAAACCGACTTCGCGGGCGCCCCACTACACCGATCGCGACCGGCGGGCGCAATTAACAATCACAATGAGCGAAACACATCTCGATTAGATATGCTTCCAGAAAAAGCCGAATTCACCGTGTCTCCGTTAAAAATGTTCTCTTTTTCGACTCTTGTCAAGTATCAGCTGTTAATCCAAAGCTGTCAAATTGCTGACAGCCAACTGACAAGGTGTTGCAATTAAATATCAAATAGTGAACGAAACGTTTGGTTCGCCCATGTTTACACCGGTAATCGAGCCCGCGCTATGCTATCCGGTGTAGCTGAGCCGAAAGCGCGCGAGTTCGTCTTATATCAGCGGGGACTTGGAGAGCCACGCTTAGCCCCTCTGTGACGTCTAGTGCTGTGAAGTACGGGCGTGGCGTACGCGCTGTTTGATGTTGTTTATTTAGTTGTTACCAGTCTCCCCCTCTGGAGGAAGATCAGAAGGTTTAGTCTTGGATCTGCCACACTACCTTACTTGTACCGCGTCTTCTCCCTCTCCCTGGACCAATACTGCTAATATCGCATAAGTTGCGCAATAACTTGCGTCACCTTTTATTATGTAGGGTTTGGTTTCATCAGCCTGTCTGGGTATTGCGGCAGACGTCAAGCGGCTCTTCCGTTCGTGTTAGGCATTCTGCTGGTCCTCTCTCCACTCCTACTCATTTGCGTCAAAGAGACTGGCACTCTGTGGGGATACCTAGATTACCTTTGTTAACCATTTTACACTAAGTAAATTGTTCACCATTACATAATTACCTAATTAAATACGAAAGTTAATAACTGTGGATGTAATTTTATTTATAATTTTTTGGTATATAATGATATATCTGGAAAAATACTTTTACAGGATAAGAAAATGTTACATATTTAAAGATAATTAGACAATTTATTTATTTAAAATTTTTGTTGTAATTTAATGCACATATTCTAGTCTCTATGTCTATATTTAACTTAATTAAACCTAATTTACTTTTTTTAACCATTTCTTGTATAATTATAAAACTAAAATGATTTGATGAGTACTTTACCCTCTTCTTATCTTATCTTGTGCTCGGGAATATATTCGGTTCAATAATTGCAAACGAACAGCTCAGCACTATTACCTACGTCAGTTAGTGCGTTTTAATAGCCTCATCATAGTTCAAGGCATCTAGATAATCTAAGTTGCCCGTGACACTTTTTATAACGGACCCAAGGCTATCTACAAGACCTCTTTTAATTTTAACAGGTTCAAAATATTTTATTTGTTGTAATACCTTACTAAGTTTGTTTGCAAGATATTCAATCTGATATTCATAAACCATATAAGTCTCGTTAGTGAGTTTAGTTCTAAAAGTCTTTAGTTGCGTCTGTACGGAATTAATTTAATCTTCGATGTCGGATAATTGAATGTACTGTATGAATGAGTGGTAATGTGTAGTTAGTCTGGTCGGGCCTAATCTGTATGATAGGAGTCCCGGTTCATCGTCTAATGTCTCAAGTCTTATCTCTTGAGGGTGTGTCGTTTGGGCTGTCAGTAGTATCAAGATTCTGTAACAATTGGCTTGATTTAGGCACACGTTTCAGCCACGATTTGGCTACGGGGCCACGTTTTTTCGAAGTGTATATGTGTATAGGCAGGTCAGCGAGTACTGTAGCCTGCATATAACGTGGTGCAGCTTTTTGGCGACTGGCAAAGGGGTTTTTAATAAATATTTGTTGCTGAGGGGTATATTCTACTTCGGGCTCCCGAGTTTTGTTTCTACTGTTAATTAAGGCTGTACGATTTGCAAGAGATGACTCGTTAATGATTTCATAAACTTGCTTCATCTGTTGTCTATGATTCTGCGCATATTGCTGTAGGATAGATTTTGGGGGCCGAGTCACCCACGTCTGTAGGAGTGTACCCTTTGATTCCCTACACGTGGTCCCCGGGTGATGCAAATCAGGTGACACTTATTTATTTATTTATTATATACTTTATTGTACACCACTGAAATAATTACAGGACAAAACATTTATAAAGATAAGTGTACAATGGGCGGTCTTATCGCACAGGGCAATACTGGTGGTAGGCTTGGGCCGAAGGCTTGTGACCACTCACCGGGCAAAGACGTACCGCCAAGCGGCCTAGCCGTGTTCCGGTACCATGCTCGGTGTAGCCACTAGAGGAGTTGGGTCGAGATAGCTGTTCCACTGCAGGCTGACCAGCCTGACGCACGCTGTTTGGGACGTATCGGAAGACTGGTCGTGGAGGGTAGCGGGATCCGAGGCACGGTGCGCTGCTGGCCGACCGCCATAGTTGGGGGCCCAAGTAGTGTGCCAGCCACACATGAAAGGCTGCCCCGCCAACTGTCGAAAAATCCCGGAATGCACCATCGTGCTGGTTGGTGACCAGATGGAGGGGCCCGATGGACATTCCGGGGGGCTCGGGCTTCCCCGCAGTCTCCGGACTAGTGCCCCAATGTTGGCACCCTTTCAGTGCGTGTCTGTAGGTTAGCAGTGTGGAACCTCGTCTCATTTCCATCTCCTCTCCTCCCTTCATTCACACACAAACATGGCATGGAAAATAAATACTGGAGTTCAACAGTGGCTGCACCCCCTCCCCCACAAAGTGCACCTCACCAAGATTAGAGGTCTGCACTCAAATCTCTCTGCAGTCCACTACCACCTGGAGGCTGAGAAACCAGCGCTGTTTTTCCATAAGGAGACGCAGATAGCGAGTCCGTTAGACGTGTCGTACTTGGCTTACCCAGGGTTTACCCTGGAGCATAATTTTAAACCACGCGCGGGCGTGTCGTGTGTGTGTGGTGGGCGGCTGATGAGGCTCAGCAACGGTACCCGTCCGCCCAACTGGTGATACTGGGGGACTTTAATGCCCACCACCCGTAGTGGCTTTTCCCATACCAGTGCACTGACCATGCTGGACGGGAGATGCGTAAGCTTTCGCTTGCACTAAATCTTACCCAGCTGGTCCATGGAGCAACGAGGGTGCCGGGTGTTGATCTTGGACCTTCTGCTGACAACAGATCTAGACCGATACTCTGTGTCGATAACTTCACCTTTGGGTAGTTCCGACCACTGTCTGGTGATGTCTGTGTCCGTCTACTCCCCGCCCGATCCCAGCCCAAGAGGCACCCGGCGGGTTTGGCGGTCCAGGTCAGCAGATTGGGATGGCATGCGATCTTTCTTTACATGCTATCCTTGGCAGCCTACTTGCTTTTCTTCGGCTGATCCTTCGTCATGCGCGGACGCCGTAACGGGTGTGTTGCGTCAGGGAATGGAGTACTACATTCCGTTCTCTGACGTAGCAATGTCCAGTGTTGATCGGCCATGGTTTGGCGCCGAATGTCATCGCGCCGACTCGCTTAAACATGAGGCGTACCTGACATGGGTCGACGGTCGATTGCGCAAAGCGAGTAACATGTGTCTGAGGAAGAAAACCTACAACAGGGCTGCCAAGTCCTGCAAGAAGGTGTTGCGAAGGGCTCGGTTTGACCACATTGGGCGAATAGGGGCCAAAATTGCTTCTTACCGAGCAGGTAGTAAAGCGTTTTGGTCCCTGGCGAAGTCGGTCGAGTCGAACATCTGCCGTCCCTCACTACCACCACTGCTGAAACCAAATGCGTCGCTGACCCACACCGCTGAGGAGAAGGTAAATTTATTTGCCTCTCTTTTCGCGGAATCTTCGCGTCTGAATCCTGGTGATTCGTGGCCACCTCCTTTTCCTGGATGGATGCGAGACGAGTATGTCGGACATTCGCATCCAACAAAAGGACGTCCGTAGGGTGCTGCGCAACCTCGACGTGAACAAGGCTAGCAGCCCTGACGGAATACCAGCAATAGTTCTTAGAACCTGTGCGCCTGAACTGTCTCTGATCTTGACACGCCTATTCCACCTTTCATATGAGACTGGAAAAGTGCCGAATGCTTGGAAGCAAGCCAACGTACAGCCTGTGCCCAAGAAGGGCAGTCGAGCTGACCCATCCAACTACAGAACCATCTCAGTAACATCCATACTCTGTAAGAGTATGGAGCGTGTTCTTAACACAAAGCTCCTGGCATACCTTTTTCTTTTTTTTTGTTTACGGGGGGAAACCTTCAAAAGGCGCCTGGACTTATGGGGAAAAAGTCAGGGAGTGTGGGATTTTTACCTCACTAAAACCACCCCGGTGATCACCATCAACACCTGGAAGGGGCCCCGTCACCTCTTGAAAGAATAAACTGGAACCCCCTATGTTCAACGCCTGTTAGCGCACATCCCTGGGGATGCTGAAAGAATAGCTTCCCCTGAGCCACGCTGTGTACGGCAGCACGTGACCACTGTGCTTCCGTCCGACACCTGCTTGTGACGCAGGTGGGGTTTCGGCGTTTTAGGCATCGAGGTGGTTGTCTCCCCGACGCCTTCTTTTTCGAGCGGGATCGGCCCGCTCACGCTCTCGCTCAGCGGCCTCCTTCTGGGCCATCACAGTCTCACAGAAGGAGGCCATTTCCCTCCAATTTTCAGTCTCTGCCAGCATGGCTCTCACAGCTGCTGGCAGAGACCGGTCTCGCCCAATCCTGGCGACCAAGACCTGCCGATCAGAGGGCCAAACTAAGCACTCCTCGAGCGTGTGCTATGCAGAATCAAGGTCGCCTCCTTAATGGTGGCAATTTGCCGTGGCCTCTTGCCCAATCCTATTCAGATACTCACCGAAGCAACCGTGACCGGTGAGTACCTGAGTGAGCTTGTAGGAGATGCGCTCCTCTCTCTTAAGCCAGGCTTCGAAGTGCGGCAGGACGGCTTCGACCACGCGCTTACGCGAATATTGTGGCTACTGTAGCCGCTCGCGCCACCGCTCGAGTGCGTGTCGCCGTTCCTGCCGCCTCAAACTTACTACAGCGATTCCTGGCACGCTTTCACCATTCTGGCGGATGGCGCGAATTCGGTTGTAAACCCTCGCGTCCATGTCCGCCAGAATGTTCAGCGGAGGAAAACGTGCCAGGAGAGTTGCCGCCTCAAAGGACGCCGTTCGGTATCCTCGTGCGATACGAACGGCCATTTTCCGCTGCAGGCTATTAACTTTATTTCTACTGCGTCGGACGCCTGATAGTCTGCTTGACCAGACAGGCGCCCCATAAAGGACCATCGATCGCACGACCCCCGCGTAGAGACGGCGAACTTCTTCCCGAGGTCCCCTGAGGTTGGGCAGCAGTCTGTGCAAAGCACCCACTGCCTTTTCAACGCGGGGGACCAGGCGCTCGAAGTGCTCTTCGAAGCTCCGAAGATACTTGATGTATCGACCCACCTGGACCTGCGCATCTCCAACTGTCACTGACGAGCTGGGTGGCTCCTCGGCAGTTTATGGAACCATAGCGCCTCCGTTTTATGAGGCGCTATCTCCAAACCCAGCTCACGGATCGATGCCATGACTTTTGCCACCCCGAGCTCGGCAAGCTGGATTGTCTCGTCGAAAGTGTCCCTGCCGGCCAACACCAGGGTGTTGTCTGTATAGCAAACGAAATTAACGCCGACGGGGAGTTCAACACGCAGGACCACGTCGTATGCGAGAGTCCCACAAGAGAGGACCTAAAACCGAACCCTGTGGTACCCCACACGTAATCTCCCTCCGATGTACGCTACCATCCCGGCCCACATAGCGAATGTACCGGTCGCGGAGGTAAGCCCCGACGATGCACTGCAGGTAAGGGGGCACTTCGTGATGTACCAGTGCCGTCCTTATTGCATCCCAGGGCAGGGAGTTAAAAGCATTGACGATGTCCAAACTTACCGCCAACGCCACCCTACCCCGGGACACCACCTGTTCTGATAGCGAGCGGACGCGTAGAACGCTGCTGCCGGAAACCATACTGGCAATCAGCCAGGTCGGGACCTACTCGCGACAGGTGCCCGACGAGTCTTTCGGCAATAATTCTTTCGAATAGCTTGGAAACCTCGTCGAACAGGCAAATGGGACGGTATGCAGAGGGAGACTCCGAGTCTCTGTCTGCTTTCCTCATCAAGACCAATCCAGCCTCCTTCCAGTCGGTGGGGAACACGCCCGCACGGAGGCAGCTGTTAAACAGCTATCTCAGGCGGTCCCCCAGAGGAGCCATAGCTAGAATCTAATTCATCAGTCCAGTCCGAAGGGGTCAAGAATGGTGAGGGACTTTCACTAGCTACTGGAAAGTGCGTGTTGACTACTCTTTCCAGCAAACCTGGATCCATGGTTTCCGTAATGGGTGGGACCCATGAACGTAGTTGGGCCATGACCAACTTATAAGGTCGCCCCCATGGATCCCTGCCCAGTCCCTCCAAAAGCTCCCTCCAGGACCTTGATTTGGCATCCGAGATGGCGTGTTGAGCTCCTTTAATTCTGAGTTGAGCTGCTCAGTTATTGACAAATAAAAAAAAAATAAAAAAAAAATGCGTGCACTGACTGGACAGGTCCATTCAATCTGGCTGATTTCCTCAAAAGACCATTTCTGCCATCAGTCTACATGGTCTTCACATGATCTAACCAAGATTTTGTCTGGACTTTAAAAGAGACTGTGACCTCTGAGTTTGTTTCGGCCTTTCTTCTCTGTGTAGTCAGATAGGAAACGCCGACCTCATCTAGTTTTAAAAATATGTTCGACATGTAAAAGTGTTTGTACAAACCAACTTACAGAAATAAATTCATTTATCATGATCGCCTCTCGATACACTCTATAGGTTCTGGCTATTCCCTCATCCGTGTGGTATCTGTATGATAATTATAAGTTGCGGGTAAGCCGCTATTAAACAGTTGGTTCGTAGACTTGATGTTTTATTGAGTGCGCTCCCGAAAATATTCCCTTTAAACACTACTGGCGACGAGGAAAATTAAGAAAAATTACCACTAATAGTTAGTGTATAGTGTTATTGTGAAGTGACAATAAAATGCCAATCGGAAAAATCGAACAATTCGATTTATCGAGCAAAAAATGGTTGGCATACATTCGACGCGTGGAACAGTTTATGGCGCTCAACGAAATCAAACAAGATTTACGAGTGGCTACGTTAGTCACGTTAGTGGGCGAAGCCACTTAGGCTGACCCCACATTTGGCGTGCGCGATCCTCGGGCGTGCGCGTTGCGCGCGCTGCGTGAGGTAACGGCAACACCCGACGCTCACGCAGCGCGCACGCCCGAGGATCGCGCACGCCAAATGTGGGGTCAGCCTTATGATCTGATGTGTGATCTTTGTGCGCCAGATAATCCGGCGACCAAAAGTTTTCGGGAGTTAGTGAAAATAGTTGGCGACCATCTCGAACCAAAGCGCTCAGAGATAGCTGAGCGGCGGAGTTTAGAATGAGACGTCAAAATGGCGGCGAAAGTCTGAGCGTTTATTTGCAAGTTCTCAAACATATGGCCAGCACGTGCAATTTTAAAAGTTGTCTCGAAGAAAACCTACGATTCCAATTCGTGTCTGGTCTTGTGAGCGATGACATGAGATCGCGGCTCTTCGCCGAGCCGACACTGACGTACAAGAGGGCGGTGGAGTTGGCCTTTGCTCTCGAAGCGGCTGAACGGCACGCTCAAGCAAGCGGCACGTGCAGCGGAGCAGCGTCCGCGACGTCGACAAGTTCCGGGGCGCCTGAGCTGATGCATTGGCTCGCGACGGGACGAGGTACGACGCGCGCTGCGACCGGCGGCAGCGGCAGCAGCATCGAAGGAACGCGCGGCTCGGCCGCGTCCGCGAGCGAGGCACAGCGCGCGCCGCAACAGCCTTGTTGGCGGTGCGGAAAAGGACATTGAGCAGTCGTGTGTCGTTTTAAAAATTATTCATGTGACGTGTGCGGGCAAAAAGGCCATCGTAAAATTATGTGCAAACGAAATCCCCGGCAGGGCGAGGCGCGGTTGTCGCGGGGAGGCAAAAATTACATGGATAATGGTGAAAGCGACTTGGACTCAGATATGTATAATCTAAATGTGTGCAATAATAGTGATCGGCCATACAATGTGTGCGTAAAAGTTAACGGTAAGGCGATGACGTTTGAACTGGATACTGGCAGTAAGTTGTCTATAATTAGTAGTTATTCATTTGATGAGCACTTCAAGGCGTTGCCGCTTATGCGAAGGATATTCGTTTACATTCTTATAACGGCACTCGGATTGAAGTGACCGGTTATATAGTGGTTAACGTGGAGATCGGGACACACTCGACGAGAGATTTAAAACTATTTGTCATTAAAAATGGTGGACCACCTTTAATGGGTAGATCTTGGTTGAGTAAATTAAATATCGATCATATTCAAAATAACGAATTGATGTTGAACTTATCAGACGACAAATTAGTAGATACTTTGCAAAAAGAATTTCTCACCGTATTTGCTCCGGGTCTTGGCACATGTACCAAGCAACTTTCATTAAGATTAGCCGACATAACTCCCGTTTTTATCAAAGCCAGATCATTGCCATTAGCTTTAGGTAAACCTGTAGAACAAGAGTTACGACGGCTCGAGGCAGAGGGTACTATTCGTAAGGTGGATTACTCTGATTATGGTACACCCATTGTACCAGTCATAAAGAAATCTGGTGAAATACGAATCTGCGGCGATTATAAAGTTACCATTAACACAAAGTTGATTCGCGACCCGTACCCTGTGCCACGAATCGAGAAATTATTTGCTGCACTAAGTGGCGGCGAACGGTATTCGAAAATCGACCTTAACAACGCGTACCAACAACTTTTTTTGGATGAAAATTCGCGAGCTTGTAGTGCGATAACAACGCATATAGGCACTTTTATTTACCAGCGTACGCCTTTTGGTTTGACATGCATTCCCGAGAAATTCCAAAAGTTTATGGAAGAAACACTTAGGGGCTTGAAGGGAACTGCAGTGTTTTTAGATGATGTGGCAATCACAGGCGCCAACAGGTCGGAGCATATTGCTAATTTAAAGGCTGTGTTGTCTCGCTTGCGTGAGGTCGGTTTACGGATTAAATTTAAGAAGTGCAGCTTTATGAAAGAAAGCATTACTTATTTGGGTAACCAGGGTTTGCATCCAGACCCAAACAAAATAAAAGCGATCGTGGATGCACCTCCACCAGAAGATTTAACTCAGCTCAGATCATTTCTCGGTATAATAAATTATTATGCCAAGTTCATACCGCAGTAGAGTACTATTTTACATCCTTTACATAGTTTATTGCGTAAACAGAGTGTTTGGGTCTGGTCAGCAGATTGTGTAAAAGCTTTCCAGGATATAAAAGCAGCTATTCTCAGTAGCAAGGTGTTGGTACACTATAATCTAGAACTACCATTAGTACTAGCCGTGGATAGCAGTTCATATGGTATCGGCGGTGTGCTTTCACATCGCTTTCCGAACGGCGACGAGCGCCCAATCTGTTTCGCGTCACGGACGTTAAATGCAGCTGAATGATCGTATAGTTAGCTGGACAAAGAGGCCCTCGCGATTATCGCTGGCGTGATCAAGCACCACCAGTATATTTATGGTCGTCATTTTATTATCAAAACGGATCATAAACCCTTAACTTTTATTTTTGGATCCAAATTTGGGTTACCTCAAACGGCAGCTAGTAGGCAACAAAGATATGCTACTAGGCTGGCGTCTTATGATTTCGGTATTGAGATCGTCAAATCGAGGGATAACTGCAATGTAGATGCACTATCGCGTTTGCCACTACCATATGAACGGAAAAATTGTGATGACTTGGGTTCGGTATCATATGTAAACTATGTCGAGGAATCAATCCTTATCAATGCAAAAGAGGTGGATAAATGGACACAGAAAGACAACGTTTTAAGTAAAATTAAAAATTATCCTATCACTGGCTGGCCAACAAAAATAACAGCCGAGTTGGAAAAGCCTTATTACAACCGGAAAGGTAATTTAGTGCTGGAACGTGGTTGCATTTTATACAATCACAGGGTAATCGTGCCGGAGGCACTTAGAAAACCAGTTCTGTCCGAATTACATGAAGGACATTTAGGAGTAGTTATATTGAAAAACATAGCAAGGAGTTATGTTTATTGGCCAACATTATATTTAGAAATTGAGACTCTCGCGAAAGATTGTAGTGCTTGTCGAAAGCAGCGTGACGCACCCCCACGTTCCCTTTAACATCCGTGGGAGTTCCCTGCACGGCCCTGGCAGAGACTACATATCGATTTCGGTGAATTTCAGGGTAAACATTATCTCGTGACCGTGGACGCTCATAGTAAATGGATCGAGGTGCAGAAAATGTCAGGCACTACCGCCATAGCGACGATAGGAAGACTTAGGGAACTGTATGGGCGTTTCGGTCTTCCCTCTCGGGTTGTGAGCGACGGCGGCCCGCCTTTTGGATCGGCAGAGCTAGCTAGTTTTTTTACAAGAAATTTTATCACTCACACTATTACTAGTCCCTATAGGCCGGTTAACGGAGCGGCCGAGAACGCGGTGAAGTTAGTAAAGCGCGCAATGAAGAAAGCCGCGTACGAAACTGTCGATGTTGATAGTCACAATTTTTTTATTCCAATATCGTAATTGTGAACACACTACTACAGGCGTCGCGCCTGCTGTTGTGATGCTAGGCAGGCGGCTCCGTGGTAGGTTGGACGTACTGCAGCCGAGCGCCGAGCGCACCAGCGAGCAGGCGGCGGCACACGCCGCGCGCCACAGCCCGGGCACCGAGCGCCACGCCGCGCCTGGCGACCACGTGCTAGCGCGGGACTACCGTCCGCGCGCTGACAAGTGGGCGCCGGCCGTGGTCACCGCGAGAGAGGCACCGTTAACCTATCGGGTGCGTAGTGCAGACGGTAAAGAGTGGAAAAGACACATTGATCTATTGTTACCTGTAGGGACGTCTCGCACCACTAAACGGCATTCAGTTTTAACCGACTGCGTCAATATCGAGGATAAGTTAGAGGACGCGACCGTGGATGATGCCAATGGTCAGGATAGTAGGGCTACGGAACTGACAACATGCCATAAAGACATTTCTAATGCATCAAATCAGGAAGTACGCATACCGAACCCAGGTCCGCTATTAGGCAACAATGAGACTCCTGAGAAGTCAAGTATGCGCCAACAGCGCGCTTGTACGTTAATTAAAAAGAAGTACCAATATTAATATTATTATTACTCACCATTTATGGTATTGTTATTTTTTGTTGACTTTCTGACTTTTAGAGTTTTTTTTTGTCAACTATGATTTGTTTTTATTTAAATTAACTAATAAGTTATGTTATGTTACTGAGTTTCACCCAGGGATAATGCTTTTCGATTTATATGAAAGTGACTATAAATTGGTAAAATGCAGAAGTAGTTACGGAACTTATTCCTTGAGCGAAACAGTGTTTTATAGTTAATTACTTGCTAAGTAGCAGTAGCAGATATCAATATAATATACTTACTTGCGTAACAGTTGTTTTACAATGGTTAAAGCAATTGGTTTATGTAAATACCTACTGCCTATTGATAAGTATGCGTTTATTTTTTAAGAGGGGACGTGTGGTATCTGTATGATAATTATAAGTTGCGGGTAAGCCGCTATTATACAGTTGGTTCGTAGACTTGATGTTTCATTGAGTGCGCTCCCGAAAATATTCCCTTTAAACACTACTATCCGCAGCTCTTGGCTGTCTTCTGCGCCGGGTGCGTTGATACAAGCGTCGAGACCTAATACAGACAACGCGCGGCTGCGCGATTTCTTCCGACCACCAGTAAGTCGCACCCGGACGCTGGCTGCACCTAATCCGGGGCATGGAAGCGTCACAAATCGACGTCATCCTGTCGCGGAACCAAGCTGCCTCTTGTTCTGGATCGGGCGAGATCCCCTGGGAATGAACTTCGTCTCCAAGCTCCTGGCATACCTAGAAACTAACGATATCCGTAGCGACCGCCAATACGGCTTCCGCCGAAATCGGTCTACTGGGGATCTTCTAGCGTATGGCATTCACATATGGAGTGAGGCCATCGAGAGACACGAGGAAGCGCTTGCCGTCTCCCTCGACATCTCGAAGGCTTTCGATAGGATCTGGCATGAAAGCCTCATTGGTATGCTTCCTTCATTCGGTTTTCCCGGTGGTCTGTGTGATTGGATTGCAGACTTCTTGAGAAATCGGTCCATTCGAGTGTTTATCGATGGCTGCTCGTCGGATCAATTGGATATTAATGCCGGGGTCCTTCAGGGGTCGGTAACATTGAGGCAAAGGCTCAACTGGCTGCCAAAAAGTTGGGGATCTTTGCGATGGTGGGAAAGTATTTCACGCCGGAACAGCTGCTCAACTTGTATCAAGCGCAAGTTCGATCGTGCATGGAGTACTGTTCTCATCTCTGGGACGGATCTGCCAAATACCAGCTAGATGCACTAGAGTCGATCGAAAAGCGGGCCAAGAGACTCATCGGCAATGAGGTACTGGTCAAATCAAAGCTCCAGAGCCATGAACATCGTCGCCGAGTTGCCAGCTTGTTGGTTTTTTATCGGTTACATTTCGGGGAGTGTGCGATGGAATTGCATGATTTAATTCCGCCCAGCCAGTTCCATCATCGGACAACCAGACGTACGGCGATGCGTCTGGTTGCGGCGTTGCCTGCCGGAGTCTGTGTTTCCCGATAGCTACAATCTAGGGGTCTTTAAGTCGAAAGTGAATAGGTTTTTTCTAGGCAAGCGTGCTTCACCGTCGACCACATCATCGCTTACCATCAGGTGAGATAGTGGTCAAGCGCAAATCTACAGAGGATAAAAAAAAGGAAGTGTTTAGTCAGGTCTATGTCGATTGGGTCTCTAGGGTCAAAATGTCCGGTGAATAGGTCAAACGGTCTGCATTTGGTGAAACTATGGATGGAACTGTTGTATGCTATAATGGCGTATGGCATGAGATTAATTATCAGTTCGTCTTTATTTTGTAATTTAAGAATTCTAATATGCTCCAATAAAGTCGAATGGAAACGTTCGATGTTACCACAATGGTAACCTTTGGACTATGAGGTAGAATTTTGTGGTGAGTTATCTTATGCAACCGTACAAATTCAGAGAAAAGTTGGTTCCTGAATTCTGTGCCATTATCAGTAATGATAGTCATAGGTAGGCCATGATGGGTCCAGACCCACCTATGACTGAACGTAACAATGTATGAATAATGCTAACGGCGGTTCCGTCTCGCAAATGATATGCTTGGGCATATTTCGTGAAAACGTCCATGAACGTTATGTATTTTTTGTTCTGAACTGTAAAGAATCCATGTGGATAATTTCAAGTGGTTTGATAGCAGAAGGTACTATGTTGAATTGAGGTCCAATTGGGTTCCCGTCGTATTTAGCCTGACCGCAGATGGTACGAGTACACTCGTTAATAAACTTGGTGATTTGTTCTTTCATTCTTGGCCAGTAATATTTTCGTGAAAGGGCTTGGTGACAGTCATTTATACTACGGTGGTTCATTTTCCCGTCATGATAATGTCGAATAATGTCTTATTGTCGGAGGTACTCTTTAACGTTCTCGATTTCTGTCTTGGTTAGTACTAGGTTGATTGAGGCACTTGTAAATTAGTCTTGTATGATGGGTATTATTTTGTACATGGCTAATGGTGGGTTTATCAAGATAGCCGTTTTGACTTTAGTGTTCACGTATTCCTTGATAGTATTAATAGTATCACTCTCTAGGTTAGATTCTAAAATTTGGATTGCGATTTGCGTATGATTTTCAAAAGGTTTAGTTACTGTAGGTCGGAGTTTTATGTCGCCTACTATAGTAAAGTAAAAATGGCGATGAAATTTATTGAGAGGTTCATCTGTAATGGGAACTTCCAGTATAGGATGCTCATTACTGGTATGAACAGTGTCAGTCGAGGAGTTCGTTGTTGAAATTGGTGCCTCCGATGGGTTGTTAATCATATATCTGAGATCCTAAGTACTTTTGGTCAATGAGTCGGTGTCAGTCAAGGGGTCTGTTGGTTGAGGTGATGCCTCCGATGAGTTGTTAATCATTGATCTGAGATTTTTTATATTTTCGATCACTGAGTTTATCTCATCTGTTTCCTCATTATTTTCTACGCGAGAGAGAGCTTCAGTGTTTGTATTAAATTTACCTTTCTTGTACACTACAGTAAAGTCATATGCACTTAGTCTGAGTCGCCATCTGGTCAGTCATGAGTTGGGCTCTCTTAAGTTCATCATCCATTGAAGGGGTTTGTGGTCAGTCAGTACTTTGAATTTTCTACCGAACAAGTAAGATCTAAAGTACTTGGTAGCCCAAACTATGGCTAGCAACTCCTTCTCAATGGTGCTGTAATTTAGCTCACTGTCATTAAGTGAACGTGAAGCGTAACAGACAGGTTTGTCCGATCCTACAGGTCCCTGAGATAACACAGCTCCAATAGCGACATTCGAAGCGTCTGTTGTGAGATTGAACTACTTTTTGAAGTATGGATATTGTAAAATAGGGTCATTGGTTAATAAGGTCATACAAGTTTCAGAGTCATTGACATATTCGGGGCTAAGAGTAATTTTACTACCTTTCTTAAGGCATAGGGTAAGAGGTTTAGTGATTCGAGCAAAATCGGTACGGTGAGTTTTTAAGTGCCATGGGGGGCATTCAGAGGAATTCAAAATGCCCGTGTTCGACATTGAATGCGGTTTTTGGGATGTCCTGAGGGTCCATCTCCACTTGTTAAAATCCACTTGCCAAATCTAAGGTCGTAAAGTATTGGCACTTGCCTAATTTGTTGAGGATATCACTAATATTTGGTATGGGGTATTTGTCGTCTATGGTTTTTCATTCAACTTCCGAAAATCGGCTGCATAACGCCATTTCTGTTTCCATGTTGCGTCAGTTTTTTTGGGCACAACCCAAATGGGTGAGCTCCATGCAGAGTCGGAAGGTCTTATTATACTCTGGTCTAGCATTTTGGTGATTTAATCCCTAACTTCTTCCCGATGAACGAAAGGGTATATATAGCTCTTAACATAAGCGGGAGTTTCATCTGTTGTTCTTATGCGATGTTTGATTTTGTTGGTGAATGGTTCTTTTAGCCCGCGTACGAAATCCCGCATAGTGACTTTCTTATAAAGAGTCCGTTTCGCTTCGACAGTCGTTGATACAGTCTCATGTAACGTCACATAAGTCATAATAGTACTAAACAATGTTGGACATTTATCATAAAATTCCTGCGGGGTCTTGTTAGCTTGCGTTGCCAACGAGAGGTCGTTGTATAAAGCTGTCTCGTCCCTTTGGTCTGAAAAGTTGTTTATAAGAGCTGATCTAA
Source organism: Orthosia cruda (assembly GCA_964057195.1). Lineage (NCBI taxonomy): Eukaryota > Metazoa > Arthropoda > Insecta > Lepidoptera > Noctuidae > Orthosia > Orthosia cruda. Next base: position 21,640,096 of record OZ059842.1, read on the forward strand.
TACTTGTTCAAGTTTCAGAATTTCATTCGAGTTGATTGTGGATGCGGCAGTCCCTATGATCTTGTTTAGGATGCCATTTAAAATATATAAATTCCCTAGCTCACTGCCAACCTCGGGGCTTGCATATTGAGTAACTATTCGGTAAAAGATGTTAATGTGTCTGGTTAAAATGTTTGGGTTCCCGTCAAAATCGGGCACAAGGCGTAAGGCCTTGAAAATTACATCAGGGTCATAAGGCATTTTAATTTCAAATAAACTGTTTAAATCTAAATCTAATTCACTATCTAAATCTCTATTAATATCTACTACAAGTCGGCGTGCCTGTCGTGATGCAGGTTCCCGAGGATGAGATTTTTCGTGATGAAAAATCTTGGGCATAAAAGTAACTAGGAATAAACAATAGATAGGAAGAAACACGAGGATGATTCTGGTGCACTCACATGTGTTTCATCTCTGGTCTTCCTCCGTGAATCGACAGCTGGATTCTCCACGTGACTCCGCAGCTTCCCGTAGATTCAGGATATTCTTGATGCGACTTGATAGTCACCAGATGACTCGCGATCGTGATGAACTGATTCTAACGCGATTCGCGAACCGGCCCGCGAGTATCCTAACGACTGCGCCAATTTACGTAACTGCAGACGGTAGATCGAAAAAAAAAACAAAATGATTTTAAACTAATTTAATTAAAAAGAAATTATTTTAATATAATTAGTGAAACCTATTCGATGCTAGAATATGGAATGACCATCTACTTATTAAAAATAACTTAAAGCTAATGTCTAATTTAGCTGCGACGGCGGCTCGTGGCTGGATTGACGTCATCGGTGCAGTTTCTATGCGCTTGGCGTCAACACGGAGTAATTTGCATGTCAGCGCTATTGGTTAGGGATCCGTACTTAACAAGCTTACAGTTAACATAATTACTTATTATTGTTTTTTGTTCATGTGGTGTTTACCTATAAGTAATTGTTGCACTGTGTAGAGTTTAAGCCAAGCAACCTCGGCTTTGTACCTTAGCACTCTTTGATTTTTTGTTACTCCGTCAGCTAACGTTAAGTTGACTGACTGTACCTCGAATTTGCATCCGCATTTGGCCAGCGGCTTTAAGAACAATGAGCACGATGCGACACTCATCTTCGGGCAAGTATCAATGTAGGCGATACGTTTTATCCTTTCGATCTCCACGGACACAAAGGCCACACGGCCTTTGTGTGTATGCATCTGAATGCACGTCGATGGCGCAAAACTTCAAGTCCTCCTTCTTAATGGCTGACGACTTTTTACAGGTAGTAAAGTTGCTTCTAAATACCTCGGGTGCGCCGCAACCATAATAAGAAAATTTTGGTTGAGACGGAGATGGTGCCTGCGTCTGGACTTCAGCAACATCTTTTGCCACCACCGAGGCTGTGCCTTCAACGTGTTTCTTCATTCGGCATACGTCCACCGTGTGTCCCGAGTTTTTACAAAAAATGCATCGCTGCTTTTCTTTTCGTGTCTCAGCTGTAGATATTTCGGTATATTTAGGGTGCTTTTCTACCAGAGATATGCAATGCTACGTTGCTGATGTTGATGCGTTTGGTATCCACCGTTCATATTCATTGGTCCATATAGCATAGCACTGGTGGAAGCGGACATATCAGCATAGCACATCTCTGGTGGAAAGGCACCCTTAGCTCCATGTGCGTATTCTTGTAGAGTTTCTTCGATACCGCGTGCCGTTCCTAGATGTTTATCGATAGTTGATACCGTATCTCGTGGCATGCGGATTCGTATTTCCAACCGAATCAGTGCAAACACCAAATCTATTTGTTGGGTTTCAGTGCTGGAGGAGGAAGCGATGCAAATAATGCCCGCTTCTTGGCAATAAATGCTTCCATGGATGTATCAGACTCCTGGACCTCGTGTGTGATAAATCATACACGCAGGTTTCCGGGGAGCGAACATAAGGCGCAGTTTGTAACAAAATTCTTCCCACTTTTATACACTGTTTTTCACGCCTTGCGTGTGCACTGTAGTACACAGTCGCGCAGAAGTCGTATCGCGTCCGGCGGGCGCGCATACCAAGGCATTATTTGCTTTATATGGGGTAAGGCAGAGGCGGGCACAAAATTCGTCCAGGCTCTTAATCTTGAGATCCCGCGCGATAATCTCGTTCCTCACGTAGCGAGGGGCATCCGTTATCCGACACAGCGTCTGGTTTTCCTGCGTTAGTATACGTTTCTTGTTTGACTCGCTAGTGAGGGCGAGCCAGGCTGGGGCGACATAATTATGTAAGTATTGGGCGTATTATATGTCTTATATACGCCCAATTTAACACGCAGCGGGAGTCGAGATGAGAGCTCCGGATAGCATACTGCGACATGTTCGTGGTTTTCAGTCGGGTTCGGCTAGAATTGACGCTCCAGGTTGTTGGCGAAGAAATCTAGGCACCCCGTCGCTATGTATGAGCGGGCGCACCGGAGCTGGAGTACTTGACAGTTGCCGGCACAATCGGTGTATTGCTGTACAGTCGCCCTCTAAGGAATCAGTATGTTGCTCCTAGCTCTCGGCGGTGGATATCATTCTGCTGAAATGATGATGATAAATATTGCCTTTGATTTAATCTCTTGAGTGCCTGAAACATGGATCCACACGAGAGACAATGGTTTTCTAGTTGTTTTTGTAATTACATTCAACCGGTTAAGCATTTTATATTCTCAATTGTCACATCGTGATCGCATTTAACACGTCTCTTTCATTTCTTTATAAAGACGAAACTTTTTATAAAGAGCAAGCTCCTAGTCTTTGAAATGTACAGGATTTTCTCCTTACGTTATCGAGCACCTTAATTACAGGCACATAGCTGTTTACTATAAACAAATAACACTGTTTCTGCAAGTTTATTCCAAACTTGTCAACAAATATGAAAGCACCAGTGCACTTATGAGAGACTGTTTGTAGACAGTGAATGTATGCAGATGTAAGGATTGCATTGCAAAGTGGTGAATTTCAAAGTAAATGTTCTCTTGTATGTTCTCGTTTTGTTTGATGATGTCAAACTCAAACCATATATTTGCATAATACCAAGCGTTTATTTATAAAATAGCATAAGAATAGCAGTATAGAAGATAAAGGGATGATATAAACACCAATGTTAGGACATGGAGTGGTTACAATAATTAAATAAACTAACTACAACTAACTAACCAACGAGTATCCATCCTACTCGATGTAGGAATATGGAATGCCTTCTTCTTACAAAAATGCTTAATAATATTGGTTTTGAAATCGATTTACTGACGTTCAAGGCTGCATTGGCTTCAAGGTAAATGCACCATCAGTAACTTCCTATATTGTTGCTACGTAGTTTAGTTTCTGTGTCAGCAAATGCCTAGCTACGTGCGTTGACTGCACTGTCATCAAGGTCTATGAATGCTTAGTGTCCGCAATGTTAGCGGATTCCTTGGCATACTTAACATAGAATACTGTTAATAGAATAAACAATCAATTTAATAGTAATAAAAAATAATAATGGAATACAATTAAAACCTTTTAACATCATCAATACATATAATAGATCTGTAGAAAAGTCGTTTTAGTACCTTAAAAAATATTAAAAAAAAAAACCGGGTAGTTAAAGGATAAATAACAGAACCCATTTCCAGCATTTTTGAAATTTTTGTCTGATTGTCTGTTTATTTGTGCACACATCACGTAAAACGTAGGAAAATAATGTATATTATATTTATATATTAAAATTATGCGTAACTTGAAATATTACTTTGTTTTTTTTTTCATCGCTATCGGTTCACGCTATCAAAAATTAGATGAATTTAAAGTGTTCAAGAAGTAAAATATCATAACACACGCAATGCAGATGCTTGGACAGTTGAACTCTATATTCGATAGGTGGCGTTGTGATTTGACGTCATTTTCTGAATGGTGGTGTTAAGATTCTCAGCGGAAAAAACACTAGAAAAAAAATTGGTAGGTAGGTATGTTATGTAGCAAGCCAAGTAGGGTAGGCAGGTAGTTAGGGTAGGTAGCAAGTCAAGTAGGGTAGACAGGTAGGCAGGGACTATCAACTATGAATGTCGAATCAACGACATACCTTCAAGAGCTATTTCAGATGTAGCTAGAGTAAAAATAATAATTCGGGACCTAATGCACGAGACAAAAAAAATACGTTTTATGAGGTTTTAGTTCTAATCATACTACTAGTGTTAATGATGACGTTGACGTGTGTGTTATAGTTTGTAATTTTGGCGCCGCTACTGCCCGTCTGAATAGAATATAAATGCGGTGGCGTACCACGCCCAAGAACTCCACTATCGATAGTTTTTTATAACCGACTTACCAAAAAGGAGGAGGTTCTATGATCGACTTTATGTTTCCATTTTTTGTATGTTCACCGATTTCAAAATTTGTGATTGTATTTAACCTATTCTTATACAAGGCAACAATGTTTGCCCTAGTTTCTAAACGAAAAAAATATTTTTTTGCATTATGATATTCAAATAAACACCGCTAATAAAATACCTCGAACGCTCTGACTAATGTTCACCAACCTACAACGTCATGCTATTTCTATCTTCTATCCAGCATCTTCAGTGATTTTACCGAATAAAATTAAAAGTTCTACCCTCATTCAAATGCAATGCTCAAGATCCAATTAGCTAAACTCTTAAACGTTAATCTTCCTAACAACTGAATACATTAGGTCATAATATTAAGAAATTAATGCGGCAACGAACATGATATTGTTAAAAGGATAGTACAATTATTATGCTATGGTATTTAATATTTTTCCATCATTTATGAGATTACATTAAAAATATATTAAGGATTTAAATCTTTATTAATATTTATGCTATTTAAATGAAAAAAGATGTATTTCTACCTATTTATATAATATCTATTACAATAATAAAATGCTTATTTTTCAAGTTAAAAATAATATTGAAAATATATAGAAAAATAATCAAAACCGGCCAAGTGCGAGTAGGACTCGCGCATGAAGGGTTCCGTACATTATCGCAAAAAAAACAGCAAAATAAATACTTTGTTGTATGGGAGCCCACTTAAATATTTATTTTAGCGCCAACAGAAATACATCATCTGCGAAAATTTCAACTGTCTAGCTATCACGGTACATGAGATACAGCCTGGTGACAGACGGACAGACAGACAGACAGACGGATCGTGGAGTCTTAGTAATAGGGTCCCATTTTTACCCTTTGGGTACGGAACCATAAAAAAGGAAGAAAAATAAATAATACTATTTTAATGCGTTACGGGATTTGAACCAGGCTTATCCTGGTTTATCTAGCAGTGTTAACCGCTGGGCCAGATAGATACTTATGTCTGGCATTGAAATTAAATAGCTCATTCTAATCAAACTAACCTAAAGGTAAATGATTATCTACCGCGCTCTTTATGATTCTTGATGAATAGCAATATACGGGAGTAAGTGCACGTGAAAAAACATACAGGACACAAGTGAACGTTTGTCCTGTATGTTTTTTTGTGGTGTACAATAAAGTATATAATAAATAAATAAACGTAAAGTGAGGTGTTTTTTTTTTCTTGACTATCCCATGGTGTGGGGTATCGTTGGATAAGCCATTCAAAACTATTACAGGCCTGTGAAAACTATATTTCGATTCAGGAATCAGTTAAGTGTCCCCCTTTCCCTGCCAGCTAAATGGCTGGTTTTGGTAATGTGAAAAAAACCACGCCAGTAGTGTATATAACGAAAACAATCACAGTCAAGTAGGCCAAGTTAACGAGTAATAGTCGACCAACTTATAAAATGTACATAACAAAAGTAAAAAAAATGTATATTGATGTACGGGGAGTTTTTGAACGGCAAAGATAATTTTGTCCTTTCGTTAGAACAATGTTCGGAGCTTTCATTGTTATTGAACGTTATTAATCTTACCTATTTATTTAGGTAAATGTAGCTGTTTATGCGGACGCACTTGGCCGGTTTTTTCCTATTAGTTTTTATTTGGGTAGGCACATATTATATTTTTTTGGCATATTTATGAATGCGGAATATATTAAGAAAGATCGAAGAGGACCGCTAAAGTTTGCAGCAGTTATGCATTATTTATATAAATATACGCACGTTGTTATTTTATTTATTTGAATAGTTTGTGACGGGGTATTTTGAAATTTTTATTTCATGCTTTCTAAATTACATTTACCCAGTAGTAGACAAGCTTCGAACGCCAATCTATCGAAACGGCATAAATACGACACGATATCTTGCGAAAAACGCTCGATTCAAAGAGTAAAACGCGCGTAACTTTGAACGGCTGAACAGACTTCCACCAAACATAGCTAAGGCCACTTTAAAAAAAAGTCACCATTCAACCAAAAACACAAAATCAAAATCAGTTCATCTGTTTAGGAGCTATGATACCACTGACAAACACACGGAAACACGCGTCAAACTTATTATACACCAGATTAGTTTAGTACAGTTTAGTCCCACCCGGCTTTAAGTATTTAGTGAAGCATAATAATATCCTACAACTTGGTTATAACAAAAATGTCTAAACCATAGATTTAGAATTTTTTTGCTACGAAAAGTATCCTATGTGCTATTCCTGACTATAATCTATCTCTGTGCACAATTTCATCCAGATTCGTTCAGCCGTTTGAGCGTGAAGAAGTAACAAATATACAAACACACTCACTGTCTTTCGCCTTTATAATATTAAGTGTGAAGTGTGATTTATTTCACACCAATAAGTACGACATTTTACAGTTTTCTAAGACGATTTTATACACACTTATGTGTCCTGGGTCTCAACCACGTTATAACTCCTATCTTCTGAATTTAATCCTTTAATTCAAGTGTTTTGATTGCCCTTATAAAAGTGAACCTTTCATAATTCTTCTTCTATTTATTATTTTTTTTATTCTATGAACTTGTCCAAAAAGTCATATAAGATATTCACTATTTTACAAAACATTTGTTGTATTTAAATACATACTAATTATACAACAATCATCAATTAACAAAATATCCGTTCAATAGAACTAAATATTCTATCTCAGGTCCCTTTAATTACATGCCTACCTATACAAATGAAAATGGTCCAAGACGACTTGGTTCCTTTAATAATAAACCTAAAAAATATTTGTGTAGGCATCTAATTTCTGTAGAACATCTACTAATTTATCTGCCGGCCTGAACCATTTGTATTTATAACGTAATTAAGTGACATTAGAGTATTTCTCGGTGGAAGAAGTAACATTATTCACGAAAACATTGAAACACTGAGAGATATCTTTTCTCCGTAAAAGCCTTGATGCCAAATTAAAATGTGTTTTATTTATTTTTTATCCTCAATAGGCTCGCGCTTGACCACTATCTCACCCGATGGAAACCTATTACGTGTTCGACGGTGAAGCACGCTTGCCTATGTGTGACATATGTTCCATATAAATGTTTCATAGGAAATACTAAAGCCACGTTATTAAGTTAAATTTTGTTTTATAATAAAAATACAACGAAAGTATATACAAGAATACAAAAAGATAAAAAACTTGTATTAAAAAAATACAAAAATACCCCAGTTATACGTAAAGACGTATAAGTTATTTTAAATGATTAATTTAAAAAAAACTTAGGAATATTTTTTGCTAGGTTTCAAAGTATTACGTTGAACACACGTGCCTATCCTCAAAGCAATTGCAACCGGTTAAATTCTAGCTTATGCATTCAGGTGGAAATGAATCCTTAACGACATAAAGCTAAGTTTTAATTCTTGAAAATTTAAAAGATAAATCATTAGCGTCACAGCCATGTTAATTCTAACACAAAAAATAAATGTTTGCAATTCTGGATTACGGTCAGTAACAGCACCGCAGTTCCCGTAGCAAAACACAGGCTTATGAAAAAAAAAATACAGACCCCGGTGTTAAAAGCATGAAACCTTCGGACCAGAGCAGGCACACACACACACACACACATCATCAGCCTTTTTAAAGTTCCCACTGCTGGGACACAGG